>JALMGF010000246.1:0-600000 GCA_023333645.1 Sceloporus occidentalis
TTTCCGCAAAGTATGGAGGTTTGCTTAGGCTTCGGTGGTTGTGGGAGTGTATTGCAGCTTTTTGAGGGCTTTCAGCAAAGTATGGAGGTTTGCTTAGGCTTCGGTGGTTGTGGGGAAGATGGAGGAGTGTATTGCAGGCTTTTGAGTGCTTTCAAACAAAGTATGGAGGTTTGCTTAGGCTTCGGTGGTTGTGGGGAAGATGGAGGAGTGTATTGCAGGCTTTTGAGGGCTTTCAGCATAAGTATGGAGGTTTGCTTAGGCTTCGGTGGTTGTGGGAGTGTATTGCAGGCTTTTGAGGGCTTTCAGCAAAGTATGGAGGTTTGCTTTGGCTTCGGTGGTTGTGGGAAGTCGTATTGCAGGCTTTTGAGGGCTTTCAGCAAAGTATGGAGGTTTGCTTAAGCTTCAGTGGTTGTGGGGAAGATGGAGAGTAGTGTATTGCAGGCTTTGAGGGCTTTCAGCAAAGTATGTAGGTTTGCTTAGGCTTCGGTGGTTGTGGGGAAGATGGAGGAGTGTATTGCAGGCTTTTGAGGGCTTTCAGCAAAGTATGGAGGTTTGCTTAGGCTTCAGTGGTTGTGGGGAAGATGGAGGAGTGTATTGCAGGCTTTTGAGGGCTTTAAGCAAAGTATGGAGGTTTGCTTAGGCTTCGGTGGTTGTGGGGAAGATGGATGAGTGTATTGCAGGCTTTTGAGGGCTTTCAGCAAAGTATGGAGGTTTGCTTAGGCTTCGGTTGTTGTGGGGGTGTATTACAGGCTTTTGAGGGCTTTCAGCAAAGTATGGAGGTTTGCTTAGGCTTCGGTGGTTGTGGGGAAGATGGAGGAGTGTATTGCAGGCTTTTGAGGGCTTTCAGCAAAGTATGGAGGTTTGCTTAGGCTTCAGTGGTTGTGGGGAAGATGGAGGAGTGCATTGCAGGCTTTTGAGGGCTTTCAGCAAAGTATGGAGGTTTGCTTAGGCTTCGGTGGTTGTGGGGAAGATGGAGGAGTGTACTGCAGGCTTTTGAGGGCTTTCAGCAAAGTATGGAGGTTTGCTAAGGCTTCGGTGGTTGTGGGGAAGATGAAGGAGTGTATTGCAGGCTTTTGAGGGCTTTCAGCAAAGTATGGAGGTGGGCTTACGCTTCGGTGGTTGTGGGGAAGATGGAGGAGTGTATTGCAGGCTTTTGAGGGCTTTCAGCAAAGTATGGAGGTTTGCTTAGGCTTCGGTGGTTGTCGGAAAGATGGAGGAGTGTATTGCAGGCTTTTGAGGGCTTTCAGCAATGTTTTGAGGTTTGCTTATTCTTCGGTGGTTGTGGGGAAGATGGAGGAGTGTATTGCAGGCTTTTGAGGGCTTTCAGCAAAGTATGGAGGTTTGCTTAGGCTTCGGTGGTTTTGGGGAAGATGGAGGAGTATATTGCAGGCTTTTGAGGGCTTTCAGCAAAGTATGGAGGTTTGCTTAGGCTTCGGTGGTTGTGGGAGTGTATTGCAGGCTTTTGAGGGCTTTCAGCAAAGTATGGAGGTTTGCTTAGGCTTCGGTGGTTGTGGGGAAGATGGAGGAGTGTATTGCAGGCTTTTGAGGTCTTTCAGCAAAGTATGGAGGTTTGCTTAGGCCTCGGTGGTTGTGGGAGTGTATTGCAGGCTTTTGAGGGCTTTCAGCAAAGTATGGAGGTTTGCTTAGGCTTCGGTGGTTGTGGGAGTGTATTGCAGGCTTTTGAGGGCTTTCAGCAAAGTATGGAGGTTTGCTTAGGCTTCGGTGGTTGTGGGGAAGATGGAGGAGTGTATTGCAGGCTTTTGAGGGCTTTCAGCAAAGTATGGAGGTTTGCTTAGGCTTCTGTGGTTGTGGGAGTGTATTGCAGGCTTTTGAGTGCTTTCAGCAAAGTACGGAGGTTTGCTTAGGCTTCGGTGGTTGTTGGGAAGATGGAGGAGTGTATTGCAGGCTTTTGGGGGCTTTCAGCAAAGTATGAAGGTTTGCTTAGGCTTCGGTGGTTGTGGGGAAGATGGAGGAGTGTATTGCAGGCTTTTGAGGGCTTTCAGCAAAGTATGGAGGTTTGCTTAGGCTTCGGTGGTTGTGGGGAAGATGGGAGGAGTGTATTGCAGGCTTTTGAGGGCTTTCAGCAAAGTATGGAGGTTTGCTTAGGCTTTGGTGGTTGTGGGGAAAATGGAGGAGTGTATTGCAGGCTTTTGAGGGCTTTCAGCAAAGTATGGAGGTTTGCTTAGGCTTCGGTGGTTGTGGGGAAGATGGAGGAGTGTATTGCAGGCTTTTTGAGGGCTTTCAGCAAAGTATGGAGGTTTGCTTAGGCTTCGGTGGTTGTGGGGAAGATGGAGGAGTGTATTGCAGGCTTTTGAGGGCTTTCAGCAAAGTATGGAGGTTTGCTTAGGCTTCGGTGGTTGTGGGAGTGTATTGCAGGCTTTTGAGGGCTTTCAGCAAAGTATGGAGGTTTGCTTAGGCTTCGGTGGTTGTGGGGAAGATGGAGGAGTGTATTGCAGTCTTTTGAGGGCTTTCAGCAAATTATGGAGGTTTGCTTAGGCTTCGTTGGTTGTGGGAGTGTATTGCAGGCTTTTGAGGGCTTTCAGCAAAGTATGGAGGTTTGCTTAGGCTTCGGTGGTTGTGGGGAAGATGGAGGAGTGTATTGCAGGCTTTTGAGGGCTTTCAGCAAAGTATGGAGGTTTGCTTAGGCTTCAGTGGTTGTGGGGAAGATGGAGGAGTGCATTGCAGGCTTTTGAGGGCTTTCAGCAAAGTATGGAGGTTTGCTTAGGCTTCGGTGGTTGTGGGGAAGATGGAGGAGTGTACTGCAGGCTTTTGAGGGCTTTCAGCAAAGTATGGAGGTTTGCTAAGGCTTCGGTGGTTGTGGGGAAGATGAAGGAGTGTATTGCAGGCTTTTGAGGGCTTTCAGCAAAGTATGGAGGTGGGCTTACGCTTCGGTGGTTGTGGGGAAGATGGAGGAGTGTATTGCAGGCTTTTGAGGGCTTTCAGCAAAGTATGGAGGTTTGCTTAGGCTTCGGTGGTTGTCGGAAAGATGGAGGAGTGTATTGCAGGCTTTTGAGGGCTTTCAGCAATGTTTTGAGGTTTGCTTATTCTTCGGTGGTTGTGGGGAAGATGGAGGAGTGTATTGCAGGCTTTTGAGGGCTTTCAGCAAAGTATGGAGGTTTGCTTAGGCTTCGGTGGTTTTGGGGAAGATGGAGGAGTATATTGCAGGCTTTTGAGGGCTTTCAGCAAAGTATGGAGGTTTGCTTAGGCTTCGGTGGTTGTGGGAGTGTATTGCAGGCTTTTGAGGGCTTTCAGCAAAGTATGGAGGTTTGCTTAGGCTTCGGTGGTTGTGGGGAAGATGGAGGAGTGTATTGCAGGCTTTTGAGGTCTTTCAGCAAAGTATGGAGGTTTGCTTAGGCCTCGGTGGTTGTGGGAGTGTATTGCAGGCTTTTGAGGGCTTTCAGCAAAGTATGGAGGTTTGCTTAGGCTTCGGTGGTTGTGGGAGTGTATTGCAGGCTTTTGAGGGCTTTCAGCAAAGTATGGAGGTTTGCTTAGGCTTCGGTGGTTGTGGGGAAGATGGAGGAGTGTATTGCAGGCTTTTGAGGGCTTTCAGCAAAGTATGGAGGTTTGCTTAGGCTTCTGTGGTTGTGGGAGTGTATTGCAGGCTTTTGAGTGCTTTCAGCAAAGTACGGAGGTTTGCTTAGGCTTCGGTGGTTGTTGGGAAGATGGAGGAGTGTATTGCAGGCTTTTGGGGGCTTTCAGCAAAGTATGAAGGTTTGCTTAGGCTTCGGTGGTTGTGGGGAAGATGGAGGAGTGTATTGCAGGCTTTTGAGGGCTTTCAGCAAAGTATGGAGGTTTGCTTAGGCTTCGGTGGTTGTGGGGAAGATGGGAGGAGTGTATTGCAGGCTTTTGAGGGCTTTCAGCAAAGTATGGAGGTTTGCTTAGGCTTTGGTGGTTGTGGGGAAAATGGAGGAGTGTATTGCAGGCTTTTGAGGGCTTTCAGCAAAGTATGGAGGTTTGCTTAGGCTTCGGTGGTTGTGGGGAAGATGGAGGAGTGTATTGCAGGCTTTTTGAGGGCTTTCAGCAAAGTATGGAGGTTTGCTTAGGCTTCGGTGGTTGTGGGAGTGTATTGCAGGCTTTTGAGGGCTTTCAGCAAAGTATGGAGGTTTGCTTAGGCTTCGGTGGTTGTGGGGAAGATGGAGGAGTGTATTGCAGTCTTTTGAGGGCTTTCAGCAAATTATGGAGGTTTGCTTAGGCTTCGTTGGTTGTGGAAGTGTATTGCAGGCTTTTGAGGGCTTTCAGCAAAGTATGGAGGTTTGCTTAGGCTTCGGTGGTTGTGGGGAAGATGGAGGAGTGTATTGCAGGCTTTTGAGGGCTTTCAGCAAAGTATGGAGGTTTGCTTAGGCTTCGGTGGTTGTGGGAGTGTATTGCAGGCTTTTGAGGGCTTTCAGCAAAGTATGGAGGTTTGCTTAGGCTTCGGTGGTTGTGGGAGTGTATTGCAGGCTTTTGAGGGCTTTCAGCAAAGTATGGAGGTTTGCTTAGGCTTCGGTGGTTGTGGGAGTGTATTGCAGGCTTTTGAGGGCTTTCAGCAAAGTATGGAGGTTTGCTTAGGCTTCGGTGGTTGTGGGAGTGTATTGCAGGCTTTTGAGGGCTTTCAGCAAAGTATGGAGGTTTGCTTAGGCTTCGGTGGTTGTGGGAGTGTATTGCAGGCTTTTGAGGGCTTTCAGCAAAGTATGGAGGTTTGCTTAGGCTTCGGTGGTTGTGGGGAAGATGGAGGAGTGTATTGCAGGCTTTTGAGGGCTTTCAGCAAAGTATGGAGGTTTGCTTAGGCTTCGGTGGTTGTGGGGAAGATGGAGGAGTGTATTGCAGGCTTTTGAGGGCTTTCAGCAAAGTATGGAGGTTTGCTTAGGCTTCGGTGGTTGTGGGGAAGATGGAGGAGTGTATTGGAGGCTTTTGAGGGCTTTCAGCAAAGTATGGAGGTTTGCTTAGGCTTCGGTGGTTGTGGGGAAGATGGAGGAATGTATTGCAGGCTTTTGAGGGCTTTCAGCAAAGTATGGAGGTTTGCTTAGGCTTCGGTGGTTGTGGGAGTGTATTGCAGGCTTTTGAGGGCTTTCAGCAAAGTATGGAGGTTTGCTTAGGCTTCGGTGGTTGTGGGGAAGATGGAGGAGTGTATTGCAGGCTTTTGAGGGCTTTCAGCAAAGTATGGAGGTTTGCTTAGGCTTCGGTGGTTGTGGGGAAGATGGAGGAGTGTATTGCAGGGTTTTGAGGGCTTTCAGCAAAGTATGGAGGTTTGCTTAGGCTTCGGTGGTTGTGGGGAAGATGGAGGAGTGTATTGCAGGCTTTTGAGGGCTTTCAGCAAAGTATGGAGGTTTGCTTAGGCTTCGGTGGTTGTGGGAGTGTATTGCAGGCTTCTGAGGGCTTTCAGCAAAGTATAGAGGTTTGCTTAGGCTTCGGTGGTTGTGGGGAAGATGGAGGAGTGTATTGCAGGCTTTTGAGGGCTTTCAGCAAAGTATGGAGGTTTCCTTAGGCTTCGGTGGTTGTGGGGAAGATGGAGGAGTGTATTGCAGGCTTTTGAGGGCTTTCAGCAAAGTATGGAGGTTTGCTTAGGCTTCGGTGGTTGTGGGGAAGATGGAGGAGTGTATTGGAGGCTTCTGGGGGCTTTCAGCAAAGTATGGAGGTTTGCTTAGGCTTCGGTGGTTGTGGGGAAGATGGAGGAGTGTATTGCAGGCTTTTAAGGGCTTTCAGCAAAGTATGGAGGTTTGCTTAGGCTTCGGTGGTTGTGGGGAAGATGGAGGAGTGTATTGCAGGCTTTTGAGGGCTTTCAGCAAAGTATGGAGGTTTGCTTAGGCTTCGGTGGTTGTGGGGAAGATGGAGGAGTGTATTGGAGGCTTTTGGGGGCTTTCAGCAAAGTATGGAGGTTTGCTTAGGCTTCGGTGGTTGTGGGGAAGATGGAGGAGTGTATTGCAGGCTTTTAAGGGCTTTCAGCAAAGTATGGAGGTTTGCTTAGGCTTCGGTGGTTGTGGGGAAGATGGAGGAGTGTATTGCAGGCTTTTGAGGGCTTTCAGCAAAGTATGGAGGTTTGCTTAGGCTTCGGTGGTTGTGGGAGTGTATTGCAGGCTTTTGAGGGCTTTCAGCAAAGTATGGAGGTTTGCTTAGGCTTCGGTGGTTGTGGGAGTGTATTGCAGGCTTTTGAGGGCTTTTAGCAAAGTATGGAGGTTTGCTTAGGCTTCGGTGGTTGTGGGAGTGTATTGCAGACTTTTGAGGGCTTTCACCAAAGTATGGAAGTTTGCTTAGGCTTCGGTGTTTGTGGGGAAGATGGAGGGGTGTATTGCAGCCTTTTGAGGGCTTTCAGCAAAGTATGGAGGTTTGCTTAGGCTTCGGTGGTTGTGGGAGTGTATTGCAGGCTTTTGATGGCATTCAGCAAAGTATGGAGGTTTGCCTAGGCTTCGGTGGTTGTGGGAGTGTATTGCAGGCTTTTGAGGGCTTTCAGCAAAGTATGGAGGTTTGCTTAGGATTCGGTGGTTGTGGGGAAGATGGAGGAGTGTATTGCAGGCATTTGAGGGCTTTCAGCAAAGTATGGAGGTTTGCTTAGGCTTCGGTGGTTGTGGGGAAGATGGAGGAGTGTATTGCAGGCTTTTGAGGGCTTTCAGCAAAGTATGGAGGTTTGCTTAGGCTTCGGTGGTTGTGGGAGTGTATTGCAGGCTTTTGAGGGCTTTCAGCAAAGTATGGAGGTTTGCTTAGGCTTCGGTGGTTGTGGGAGTGTATTGCAGGCTTTTGAGGGCTTTCAGCAAAGTATGGAGGTTTGCTTAGGCTTCGGTGGTTGTGGGAGTGTATTGCAGGCTTTTGAGGGCTTTCAGCAAAGTATGGAGGTTTGCTTAGGCTTTGGTGGTTGTGGGAGTGTATTGCAGGCTTTTGAGGGCTTTCAGCAAAGTATGGAGGTTTGCTTAGGCTTCGGTGGTTGTGGGAGTGTATTGCAGGCTTTTGAGGGCTTTCAGCAAAGTATGGAGGTTTGCTTAGGCTTCGGTGGTTGTGGGAGTGTATTGCAGGCTTTTGAGGGCTTTCAGCAAAGTATGGAGGTTTGCTTAGGCTTCGGTGGTTGTGGGGAAGATGGAGGAATGTATTGCAGGCTTTTGAGGGCTTTCAGCAAAGTATGGAGGTTTGCTTAGGCTTCGGTGGTTGTGGGAGTGTATTGCAGGCTTTTGAGGGCTTTCAGCAAAGTATGGAGGTTTGCTTAGGCTTCGGTGGTTGTGGGGAAGATGGAGGAATGTATTGCAGGCTTTTGAGGGCTTTCAGCAAAGTATGGAGGTTTGCTTAGGCTTCGGTGGTTGTGGGGAAGATGGAGGAGTGTATTGCAGGCTTTTGAGGGCTTTCAGCAAAGTATGGAGGTTTGCTTAGGCTTCGGTGGTTGTGGGGAAGATGGAGGAGTGTATTGCAGGCTTTTGAGGGCTTTCAGCAAAGTATGGAGGTTTGCTTAGGCTTCGGTGGTTGTGGGAGTGTATTGCAGGCTTTTGAGGGCTTTCAGCAAAGTTTGGAGGTTTGCTTAGGCTTCGGTGGTTGTGGGGAAGATGGAGGAGTGTATTGCAGGCTTTTGAGGGCTTTCAGCAAAGTATGGAGGTTTGCTTAGGCTTTGGTGGTTGTGGGGAAGATGGAGGGGTGTATTGCAGGGTTTTGAGGGCTTTCAGCAAAGTATGGAGGTTTGCTTAGGCTTCGGTGGTTGTGGGGAAGATGGAGGAGTGAATTGCAGGCTTTTGAGGGCTTTCAGCAAAGTATGGAGGTTTGCTTAGGCTTCGGTGGTTGTGGGAGTGTATTGCAGGCTTCTGAGGGCTTTCAGCAAAGTATGGAGGTTTGCTTAGGCTTCGGTGGTTGTGGGGAAGATGGAGGAGTGTACTGCAGGCTTTTGAGGGCTTTCTGCAAACTATGGAGGTTTCCTTAGGCTTCGGTGGTTGTGGGGAAGATGGAGGAGTGTATTGCAGGCGTTTGAGGGCTTTCAGCAAAGTATGGAGGTTTGCTTAGGCTTCGGTGGTTGTGGGGAAGATGGAGGAGTGTATTGGAGGCTTTTGGGGGCTTTCAGCAAAGTATGGAGGTTTGCTTAGGCTTCGGTGGTTGTGGGGAAGATGGAGGAGTGTATTGCAGGCTTTTAATGGCTTTCAGCAAAGTATGGAGGTTTGCTTAGGCTTCGGTGGTTGTGGGAGTGTATTGCAGGCTTTTGAGGGCTTTCAGCAAAGTATGGAGGTTTGCTTAGGCTTCGGTGGTTGTGGGAGTGTATTGCAGGCTTTTGAGGGCTTTCAGCAAAGTATGGAGGTTTGCTTAGGCTTCGGTGGTTGTGGGGAAGATGGAGGAGTGTATTGCAGGCTTTTGGGGGCTTTCAGCAAAGTATGGAGGTTTGCTTAGGCTTCGGTGGTTGTGGGGAAGATGGAGGAGTGTATTGCAGGCTTTTGAGGGCTTTCAGCAAAGTATGGAGGTTTGCTTAGGCTTCGGTGGTTGTGGGAGTGTACTGCAGGCTTTTGAGGGCTTTCAGCAAAGTATGGAGGTTTGCTTAGGCTTCGGTGGTTGTGGGGAAGATGGAGGAGTGTATTGCAGGCATTTGAGGGCTTTCAGCAAAGTATGGAGGTTTGCTTAGGCTTCGGTGGTTGTGGGGAAGATGGAGGAGTGTATTGCAGGCATTTGAGGGCTTTCAGCAAAGTATGGAGGTTTGCTTCGGTGGTTGTGGGGAAGATGGAGGAGTGTATTGCAGGCTTTTGAGGGCTTTCAGCAAAGTATGGAGGTTTGCTTAGGCTTCTGTGGTTGTGGGAGTGTATTGCAGGCTTTTCAGGGCTTTCAGCAAAGTATGGAGGTTTGCTTATGCTTCGGTGGTTGTGGGGAAGATGGAGGAGTGTATTGCAGGCTTTTGAGGGCTTTCAGCAAAGTATGGAGGTTTGCTTAGGCTTCTGTGGTTGTGAGAGTGTATTGCAGGCTTTTGAGGGCTTTCAGCAAAGTATGGAGGTTTGCTTAGGCTTCTGTGGTTGTGGGAGTGTATTGCAGGCTTTTGAGGGCTTTCAGCAAAGTATGGAGGTTTGCTTAGGCTTCGGTGGTTGTGGGAGTGTATTGCAGGCTTTTGAGGGCTTTCAGCAAAGTATAGAGGTTTGCTTAGGCTTCGGTGGTTGTTGGGAAGATGGAGGAGTGTATTGCAGGCTTTTGTGGGCTTTCAGCAAAGTATGGAGGTTTGCTTAGGCTTCGGTGGTTGTGGGGAAGATGGAGGAGTGTATTGCAGGCTTTTGAGGGCTTTCAGCAAAGTATGGAGGTTTGCTTAGGCTTCGGTGGTTGTGGGGAAGATGGAGGAGTGTATTGCAGGCTTTTGAGGGCTTTCAGCAAAGTATGGAGGTTTGCTTAGGCTTCGGTGGTTGTGGGAGTGTATTGCAGGCTTTTGAGGGCTTTCAGCAAAGTATGGAGGTTTGCTTAAGCTTCGGTGGTTGTGGGAGTGTATTCCAGGCTTTTGAGGGCTTTCAGCAAAGTATGGAGGTTTGCTTAGGCTTCGGTGGTTGTGGGGAAGATGGAGGAGTGTATTGCAGGCTTTTGAGGGCTTTCAGCAAAGTATGGAGGTTTTCTTAGGCTTCGGTGGTTGTGGGGAAGATGGAGGAGTGTATTGCAGGCTTTTGAGGGCTTACAGCAAAGTATGGAGGTTTGCTTAGGCTTCGGTGGTTGTGGGGAAGATGGAGGAGTGTATTGCAGGCTTTTGAGGGCTTTCAGCAAAGTATGGAGGTTTGCTTAGGCTTCGGTGGTTGTGGGAGTGTATTGCAGGCTTTTGAGGGCTTTCAGCAAAGTATGGAGGTTTGATTAGGCTTCGGTGGTTGTGGGAGTGTATTCCAGGCTTTTGAGGGCTTTCAGCAAAGTATGGAGGTTTGCTTAGGCTTCGGTGGTTGTGGGGAAGATGGAGGAGTGTATTGCAGGCTTTTGAGGGCTTTCAGCAAAGTATGGAGGTTTTCTTAGGCTTCGGTGGTTGTGGGGAAGATGGAGGAGTGTATTGCAGGCTTTTGAGGGCTTTCAGCAAAGTATGGAGGTTTGCTTAGGCTTCGGTGGTTGTGGGGAAGATGGAGGAGTGTATTGCAGGCTTTTGAGGGCTTTCAGCAAAGTATGGAGGTTTGCTTAGGCTTCGGTGGTTGTTGGGAAGATGGAGGAGTGTATTGCAGGCTTTTGAGGGCTTTCAGCAAAGTATGGAAGTTTGCTTAGGCTTTGGTGGTTGTGGGAGTGTATTGCAGGCTTTTGAGGGCTTTCAGCAAAGTATGGAGGTTTGCTTAGGCTTCGGTGGTTGTGGGAGTGTATTGCAGGCTTTTGAGGGCTTTCAGCAAAGTATGGAGGTTTGCTTAGGCTTCGGTGGTTGTGGAATTGTATTGCAGGCTTTTGAGGGCTTTCAGCAAAGTATAGAGGTTTGCTTAGGCTTCGGTGGTTGTTGGGAAGATGGAGGAGTGTATTGCAGGCTTTTGAGGGCTTTCAGCAAAGTATGGAGGTTTGCTTAGGCTTCGGTGGTTGTGGGGAAGATGGAGGAGTGTATTGCAGGCTTTTGAGGGCTTTCAGCAAAGTATGGAGGTTTGCTTAGGCTTCGGTGGTTGTGGGGAAGATGGAGGAGTGTATTGCAGGCTTTTGAGGGCTTTCAGCAAAGTATGGAGGTTTGCCTAGGCTTCGGTGGTTTTGGGAGTGTATTGCAGGCTTTTGAGGGCTTTCAGCAAAGTATGGAGGTTTGCTTAGGCTTCAGTGGTTGTGGGGAAGATGGAGGAGTGTATTGCAGGCTTTTGAGGGCTTTCAGCAAAGTATGGAGGTTTGCTTAGGCTTCGTTGGTTGTGGGGAAGATGGAGGAGTGTATTGCAGGCTTTTGAGGGCTTTCAGCAAAGTATGGAGGTTTGCTTAGGCTTCGGTGGTTGTGGGAGTGTATTGCAGGCTTTTGAGGGCTTTCAGCAAAGTATGGAGGTTTGCTTAGGCTTCGGTGGTTGTGGGAGTGTATTGCAGGTTTTTGAGGGCTTTCAGCAAAGTATGGAGGTTTGCCTAGGCTTCGGTGATTTTGGGAAGATGGAGGAGTGTATTGCAGGCTTTTGAGGGCTTTTAGCAAAGTATGGAGGTTTGCTTAGGCTTCGGTGGTTGTGGGGAAGATGGAGGAGTGTATTGCATGCTTTTGAGGGCTTTCAGCAAAGTATGGAGGCTTGCTTAGGCTTTGGTGGTTTTGGGAAGATGGAGGAGTGTATTGGAGGCTTTTGAGGGCTTTCAGCAAATTATGGAGGTTTGCTTAGGCTTCGGTGGTTGTGGGGAAGATGGAGGAGTGTATTGCATGCTTTTGAGGGCTTTCAGGAAAGTATGGAGGCTTGCTTAGGCTTCGGTGGTTGTGGGAGTGTATTGCAGGCTTTGAGGGCTGTCAGCAAAGTATGTGTAATGCTATGTCCATGTTTATTGTTATCTCTATGTTTAATGTTATGTCCATTTTTAATTTTATATCCATGTTTAATGCTGTATCCGTGTGTAATGCTATGCCCATGTTTAATGCTATGTCCATTTTTAATGCTATCTCTGTGTAATGCTATATCCATGTTTAATGCTATGTCCATGTTTAATGTTATCTCTATGTGTAATGCTTTGTCCATGTTTAATGCTATTTCCATGAGTAGTGTTATGTAAATGTTTAATGCGATATCCATGTATAATGCTATGTCATGTTTAATGCTATGTCCATGTTTATTGCTATGTCCATGTTTATTGCTATGTCCATGTTTATTGTTATGTCCATGGTTATTGCTATGTCCATTTTTATTGCTATGTCCATGTTTAATGCTCTGTCCATGTGGAAGGCAATGTCACTGTTTAATGCTATGTCCATGTGTAATGTTATGTCCATGTTTAATGCTATGTCCATTTTTAATGTTATCTCTATGTGTAATGATATGTCCATTTTTAATGCTATATCCATTTGTAGTGCTATGTCCATGTTTAATGTTAACTGTATGTTTAATAGTATGTCCATGTTCACTGTTATCTCTGTTTCATGCTATGTCCATGTTTAATGCTATATGCATGTGTAATGCTATATTCATGTTTAATGCTATGTCCATGTGGAAGGCTGTGTCAATGTTTAATGCTATGTCCTTGTTTAATGTTATCTCTATGTGTAATGCTATTTCCCTGTTTAATGTTATCTCTATGTATAATGCTATGTCCATGTTTAATTCTATATCCATGTTTAATGATATGCCCATGTTTAATGTTATATCTATGTTTAATGCTAAATCCATGTTTAATGCTATGCCCATGTTTAATGTTATCTCTATGTATAATGCTATGTCCATGTTTAATTCTATATCCATGTTTAATGCTATGCCCATGTTTAATGTTATCTCTTTGTGCAATGCTATATCCATGTGTAATGATATGCCCATATTTAATGCTGTGTCCATGTTTATTGCTATGTTCATGTTTAATGCTATGTCCATGTGGAAGGCTGTGTCAATGTTTAATGCTATGTCCTTGTTTAATGTTAACTGTATGTTTAATAGTATGTCCATGTTCACTGTTATCTCTGTTTCATGCTATGTCCATGTTTAATGCTATATGCATGTGTAATGCTATATTCATGTTTAATGCTATGTCCATGTGGAAGGCTGTGTCAATGTTTAATGCTATGTCCTTGTTTAATGTTATCTCTATGTGTAATGCTATTTCCCTGTTTAATGTTATCTCTATGTATAATGCTATGTCCATGTTTAATTCTATATCCATGTTTAATGATATGCCCATGTTTAATGTTATATCTATGTTTAATGCTATATCCATGTTTAATGCTATGCCCATGTTTAATGTTATCTCTATGTATAATGCTATGTCCATGTTTAATTCTATATCCATGTTTAATGCTATGCCCATGTTTAATGTTATCTCTTTGTGCAATGCTATATCCATGTGTAATGATATGCCCATATTTAATGCTGTGTCCATGTTTATTGCTATGTTCATGTTTAATGCTATGTCCATGTGGAAGGCTGTGTCAATGTTTAATGCTATGTCCTTGTTTAATGTTATCTCTATGTTTAATGCTATAGCCAGGTTTAATGCTATTCCCATGTTTAATGTAGGGCTGCAACTAACGATTATTTTAATAATCGATTAGTTGGCCGATTATTTTTTCGATTAATCGATTAATCGGATAAAAAAAACAATATGCAAAGTTTTTGTTTATTTAAAATAATTTAATGAACTGGATGTTAAAAAACAACTTAAAATTTACATTAACATTCTTATTTTGTTATGATGTAATAAAAAAAACAATATTTTCAAAGTACAAAAACCCAAACACAATATTTCTGAAACAAAATAACCCCAAACATTCTGAAAAGAGGTGGACTATTACTGTTCAAGAAACTTTGCACCCAGCACTTTGCACCCAGCACTTTGCACCTGGCACTTTGCACCCGGCACTTTGCACTCAGCACTTTGCCCCAGCCCTGGCACTTTGCACCCAGCACTTTGCACCCAGCACTTTGCACCCAGCCCTGGCACTTTGCACCCAGAACTTTGCACCCAGCCCTGGCACTTTGCACCCAGAACTTTGCACCCAGCCCTGGCACTTTGCACTTTGCACCCAGCCCTGGCACTTTGCACTTTGCACTTTGCACCCAGCCCTGGCACTTTGCACCCAGAACTTTGCACCCAGCCCTGGCACTTTGCACCCAGCCCTGGCACTTTGCACCCAGCCCTGGCACTTTGCACCCAGCACCCAGTCTCCAACTCTGCCCTGCACCCTGCCCTGCCCCCACACTCACACCCTGCACCCACTCTGCCCTGCCCCCACACTCACACCCTGCACCCACTCTGCCCTGCCCCCACACTCACACCCTGCACCCACTCTGCCCTGCACCCACACTCACACCCTGCACCCACTCTGCCCTGCACCCACACTCTGCCCTGCACCCAGTCTCCAACTCTGCCCTGCACCCACACTCACACCCTGCACCCACTCTGCCCTGCACCCACACTCTGCCCTGCACCCAGTCTCCAACTCTGCCCTGCACCCCCACCCCCACTCTGCCCTGCACCCAGTCTCCTGCCCTGCATCCCCTGAAACCCCACCCCCACGAATCGCTCTGTGCGAACGGAGCCACTCGCACAGAGCGAACCGGAAGCGGAAGCGGGGAACGCTCGCGGAGGTAAGTAAAAGGAGCCGAGTGCTCCAACAACGAATCGATCGCTCGATTAATCGATAACGGAAATCGTCGACAACGATTTCCGTTATCGATTATTATCGATTTTATCGATTCGTTCTTTCAGCCCTAGTTTAATGTTATCTCTATGTTTAATGCTATGTCCGTGTTTAATGTTATCTCTATGTTTAATGCTATGTCCGTATTTAATGCTATGCCCATGTTTAATGTTATCTCTATGTGTAATGATATGTACATGTTTAATGCTATATCCAAGTGTAGTGCTATGTCCATGTTTAATGCTATGTCCATGTTCACTGTTATCTCTATGTTTAATGCTATGCCCATGTTTAATGCTATGCCCATGTTTAATGCTATGCCCATGTTTAATGTTATCTCTATCTTTAATGCTAAGTCCATTTTTAATGCTATGTCCATGTTTATTGCTATATCCATGTGAATGATATGTCATGTTTAATGCTATGTCCATGTTTAATGCTATCTCCTTGTGTAATGCTATATCCATGTGAATGCTGTGTCATGTTTAATGCTATGTCCATGTTTAATGCTATGCCTATATTTAATGCTATATCCATGTGTAGTGTTACGTCCATGTTTAATGTTATTTGTATGTTTAATGCTATGTCCATGTTCACTGTTATCTCTATGTATAATGCTATGTCCATGTTTAATTATATATCCATGTTTAATGCTATGCCCATATTTAATGTTATATCTGTTTCATGCTATGCCCATGTTTAATGTTATCGCTATGTGTAATGATATGTCCGTGTGTAATGTTATCTCTATGTGTAAGGCTGTGTCTATGTTTAATGCTATGTCCATGTTCAATGTTATCAATTTGTGCAATGCTATGTCTATGTTTAATGATATGTCCACGTTTAATGCTATATCCGTGTTTAATGCTATGTACCTGTTTAATGTTATCTATATGTCTAATGATATGTCTATGTTCAATGCTATATTTATGTTTAATGTTATCTCTATGTTTAATGCTATGTCCATGTTTAATACTATAGCCATGTTTAATGTTATGCCCATGTTTAATGCTATATCCATGTGTAGTGCTATGTCCATGTTTAATGTTATTTGTATGTTTAATGCTATGTCCATGTTCACTATTATCTCTATTTATAATTATATGTCCATGTTTAATTCTATATCCATGTTTAATGTTATGCCCATGCTTAATGTTATGTCTATGTTTAATGCTATGCCCATGTTTAATACTATGTCCATGTTTAATGTTATATCTATGTTTAATGCTATGCCCATGTTTAATGTTATCTCCATGTGTAATGATATGTCCATGTGTAATGCTATGCCCATGTTTAATGCTATCTCTGTTTAATGCTAAGTCCATATTTAATGCTATATCCATTTGTAATGCTATGTCCATGTGGAAGGCTGTGTCAATGTTTAATGCTATGTCCTTGTTTAATATTATCCCTATGTGTAATGCTATATCCGTGTTTAATGCTATGTCCCTGTTTAATGTTATCTCTATGTTTAATGCTGTGTCCATGTTTAATGCTATTCCCATGTTTAACGTTATCTCTATATTTAATGCTGTGTCCGTGTTTAATGTCATATCTATGTTTAATGCTATATCCATGTTTAATGCTATGCCCATGTTTAATGTTATCTCTGTGTAATGATATGTCCATGTTTAATGCAATATCCATGTGTAGTGCTATGTCCATGTTTAATGTTATTTGTATGTATAATGCTATGCCCCTGTTTAATTCTATATCCTTGTTTAATGCTATGCCCATGTTTAATGTTATCTCTGTGTGTAATGATGTGTCAACGTTTAATGCTATATCCATGTGTAGTGCTATGTCCATGTTTAATGTTATCTCTTTGTGCAATGCTATATCCACGTGTAATGATATGTCCATTTTTAATGTTATATCTACTTGTAATGCTATGTCCATGTTTAATGCTATCTCTATGTTTAATGCTATATCCATGTTTAATCTTATCTATATATGTAATGCTATGTCCATGTTTAATATTATCTCTCTGTTTAATGTTAAGTCCATGTTTAATGCTATCTCCATGTGTAATGCTATATCCATGTTTATTGCTATGTTCATGTTTAATGCTATGTCCATGTGGAAGGCTGTGTCAATGTTTAATGCTATGTCCTTGTTTGATGTTATCTATATGTTTAATGCTATGCCCATTTTTAATGTTATCTCTATGTGTAATGCTATATCTATGTGTAATGCTATATCTATGTGTAATGCTATATCTATGTTTAATGCTATATCCGTGTTTAATGCTTTGTCCCTGTTTAATGTTGTCTCTATGTCTAATGATATGTCCATGTTTAATGCTATATCTATGTTTATTGTTATCTCTATGTTTAATTCTATGTCCATGTTTAGTGCTATAGCCATGTTTAATGCTATATCCATGTTTAGTGCTATGTCCATGTTTAATGTTATTTGTATGTTTAATGCTATAGCCATGTTCACTTTTATCTCTATGTATAATGCTATGTCCATGTTTAATTATATATCCATGTTTAATGCTATGCCCATGTTTAATGTTATATCTATGTTTAATGCTATTTCCATGTTTAATTCTATGCCCATGTTTAATGTTATCTCTATGTGTAATAATATGTCCATGTTTAATGCTATATCCAAGTGTAGTGCTATGTCCGTGTTTAATGTTATCTCTATGTGTAAGGCTGTGTCTATGTTTAATGCTATGTCCATGTTCAATGTTATATCTACTTGTAATGCTATATCCATGTGTAATCCTATGTCCATGTTTAATCCTATGTCCATGTTTAATGTTATGTCTATGTTTAATGCTATGTCCTTGTTTAATGCTATGCCAATGTTTTGTCCATGTTTAATGTTATGTCTATGTGTAATGCTATATCCGTGTTTAATGCTATGTCCCTGTTTAATGTTATCTCTTTGTTTAATGCTATGTCCATGTTTAATGCAATAACCATGTTTAATGCTATATCCATGTGTAGTGCTATGTCCATGTTTAATGTTATTTGTATGTTTAATGCTATGTCCATGTTCACTGTTATCTGTATGTATAATGCTATGTCCATGTTTAAATCTATATCCGTGTTTAATGCTATGCCCATGCTTAATGTTATATCCATGTTTAATGCTATGACCATGTTTAATGTTATCTCTATGTGTAATAATATGTCCATGTTTAATGCTATATCCAAGTGTAGTGCTATGTCCATGTTTAATGTTATTTGTATGTTTAATCCTATGTCCATGTTCACTGTTATCTCTATGTATAATGCTATGTCCATGTTTAATTCTATATCCATGTTTACTGCTATGCCCATGTTTAATGTTATATCTATGTTTAGTACTATATCCATGTTTAATGCTATGCCCATGTTTAATGTTATCTCCATGTGTAATGATATGTCCATGTGTAATGCTATGCCCATGTTTAATGCTATCTCTGTTTAATGCTAAGTCCATATTTAATGCTATATCCATTTGTAATGCTATGTCCATGTGGAAGGCTGTGTCAATGTTTAATGCTATGTCCTTGTTTAATATTATCCCTATGTGTAATGCTATATCCGTGTTTAATGCTATGTCCCTGTTTAATGTTATCTCTATGTTTAATGCTGTGTCCATGTTTAATGCTATTCCCATGTTTAACGTTATCTCTATATTTAATGCTGTGTCCGTGTTTAATGTCATATCTATGTTTAATGCTATATCCATGTTTAATGCTATGCCCATGTTTAATGTTATCTCTGTGTAATGATATGTCCATGTTTAATGCAATATCCATGTGTAGTGCTATGTCCATGTTTAATGTTATTTGTATGTATAATGCTATGCCCCTGTTTAATTCTATATCCTTGTTTAATGCTATGCCCATGTTTAATGTTATCTCTGTGTGTAATGATGTGTCAACGTTTAATGCTATATCCATGTGTAGTGCTATGTCCATGTTTAATGTTATCTCTTTGTGCAATGCTATATCCACGTGTAATGATATGTCCATTTTTAATGTTATATCTACTTGTAATGCTATGTCCATGTTTAATGCTATCTCTATGTTTAATGCTATATCCATGTTTAATCTTATCTATATATGTAATGCTATGTCCATGTTTAATATTATCTCTCTGTTTAATGTTAAGTCCATGTTTAATGCTATCTCCATGTGTAATGCTATATCCATGTTTATTGCTATGTTCATGTTTAATGCTATGTCCATGTGGAAGGCTGTGTCAATGTTTAATGCTATGTCCTTGTTTGATGTTATCTATATGTTTAATGCTATGCCCATTTTTAATGTTATCTCTATGTGTAATGCTATATCTATGTGTAATGCTATATCTATGTGTAATGCTATATCTATGTTTAATGCTATATCCGTGTTTAATGCTTTGTCCCTGTTTAATGTTGTCTCTATGTCTAATGATATGTCCATGTTTAATGCTATATCTATGTTTATTGTTATCTCTATGTTTAATTCTATGTCCATGTTTAGTGCTATAGCCATGTTTAATGCTATATCCATGTTTAGTGCTATGTCCATGTTTAATGTTATTTGTATGTTTAATGCTATAGCCATGTTCACTTTTATCTCTATGTATAATGCTATGTCCATGTTTAATTATATATCCATGTTTAATGCTATGCCCATGTTTAATGTTATATCTATGTTTAATGCTATTTCCATGTTTAATTCTATGCCCATGTTTAATGTTATCTCTATGTGTAATAATATGTCCATGTTTAATGCTATATCCAAGTGTAGTGCTATGTCCGTGTTTAATGTTATCTCTATGTGTAAGGCTGTGTCTATGTTTAATGCTATGTCCATGTTCAATGTTATATCTACTTGTAATGCTATATCCATGTGTAATCCTATGTCCATGTTTAATCCTATGTCCATGTTTAATGTTATGTCTATGTTTAATGCTATGTCCTTGTTTAATGCTATGCCAATGTTTTGTCCATGTTTAATGTTATGTCTATGTGTAATGCTATATCCGTGTTTAATGCTATGTCCCTGTTTAATGTTATCTCTTTGTTTAATGCTATGTCCATGTTTAATGCAATAACCATGTTTAATGCTATATCCATGTGTAGTGCTATGTCCATGTTTAATGTTATTTGTATGTTTAATGCTATGTCCATGTTCACTGTTATCTGTATGTATAATGCTATGTCCATGTTTAAATCTATATCCGTGTTTAATGCTATGCCCATGCTTAATGTTATATCCATGTTTAATGCTATGACCATGTTTAATGTTATCTCTATGTGTAATAATATGTCCATGTTTAATGCTATATCCAAGTGTAGTGCTATGTCCATGTTTAATGTTATTTGTATGTTTAATCCTATGTCCATGTTCACTGTTATCTCTATGTATAATGCTATATCCATGTTTAATTCTAAATCCATGTTTAATGCTATGCCCATGTTTAATGTTATCTCTGTGTGTAGTGCTATGTACATGTTTAATGTTATCTCTATGTGCAATGTTATGTCCATGTTTAATGCTATATCCATGTGTAAGGCTGTATCAATGTTTAATGCTATGTCCATGTTTAATGTTATCTCTGTTTAATACTATGTCCTTGTTTAATGCTATACCCATGTTAAATCTTATCTATATATGTAATGCTATGCCCATGTTTAATGTTATCTCTGTTTGATGCTATGTCCATGTTTAATGCTATATCCATGTGAATGATATGTCCATGTTTATTGCTATGTCCATGTGTAATGCTATCTCCATGTGTAATGCTATGTCCATGTGGAAGGCTGTGTCAATGTTTAATGCTATGTCCTTGTTTAATGTTATCTCTATGTCTAATGATATGTCCATGTTAAATGCTATATCTATGTTTAATGTTATCTCTGTTTAATGATATGTTCATGTTTAATGCTATAGCCAGGTTTAATGCTATTCCCATGTTTAATGTTATCTCTATGTTTAATGTTATATCTATGTTTATTGCTATATCCATGTTTAATGCTATTCCCATGTTTAATGTTATCTCTATGTTTAATGCTATATCCACGTTTAATGATATGTCTATGTTTAATGCAATATCCATGTGTACTGCTATGTCCATGTTCACTGTTATCTCTATGTATAATGCTATGTCCATGTTTAATGCTATATCCTTGTTTAATGCTATGCCCATGTTTAATGTTATCTCTATGTGTAATGATATGTCCATGTTTAATGCTATATCCATGTGTAGTGCCATGTCCATGTTTAATGTTATTTGTATGTTTAATGCTATGTCCATGTTTAATGTTATCTCTATGTGCAATGTTATGTCCATGTTTAATGCTATGTCCTTGTTTAATGCTATGTCCATGTTTAATCTTATCTATATATGTAATGCTATGTCCATGTTTAATGTTATCTCTATGTTTAATACTAAGTCCATGTTTAATGATATGTCCTTGTTTAATGCTATGTCCATGTTTAATCTTACCTGTATATGTAATGCTATGTCCATGTTTAATGTTATCTCTGTTTAATGCTAAGTCCATGTTTAATGCTTAGTCCATGTTTAATGCTAAGTCCATGTTTAATGCTATGTCCATGTTAATGCTATGTCCATGTTAATGCTATGTCATGTGTAATGCTATCTCCATGTGTAATGCTATGTCCATGTTTATTGCTATGTCTATGTCTATGTTTATTGCTATGTTCATGATTAAAGCTATGTCCATGTGGAAGGCTGTGTCAATGTTTAATGCTATGTCCTTGTTTAATGCTATGCCCATTTTTAATGTTATCTTTATGTTTAATGCTATGTCCATGTTTAATGTTATCTCTATTTGTAATGCTATATCTATGTTTAATGTTATCTCTATGTTTAATGCCATGTCCATGTTTAATGCTATAGCCATGTTTAATGCTATTCCCATTGTTGGTTGAATTAATGGTCGAATTCTCCTCAGAAAAAGTTATTTCCTTTATTTAGATTATACGCATAATCGAGACAAGGCACACAACACACAAAAGTCGAAGCGTTGTCTAATTATGTATTTGGATTACATGGTTTATATAACTTCTTATATTTCTTATCTACTTCTAATAGCATGCATCATTCTGATTGGTTACTTTTTAAGCAGGTTACGCCTCTTAGTAGATATGTTGGCGCAACTCGTGATATATCATAGACTAGACATTTTCTACTGTCTTTGTCAGCAATAATATTTATGATTACATAAGCATTTTTCTAACACCCATACTTAATGTTATCTATGTTTAATGCTATGTCCGTGTTTAATGATATATCCATGTGCAGTGCTATGTCTATGTTTAATGTTATCTCTATGTTTAATGCTATGTCCGTGTTTAATGTTATGTCCATTTTTAATGCTATATTCATGTTTAATGCTATGCCCATGTTTAATGTTATCTCTATGTGTAATGCTATGTCCATGTTTAATGTTATCTGTATGTTTAATGCTATGTCCATGTTCAGTGTTATCTCTGTGTTTAATGCTATGTCCATGTTTAATTCTATATCCATGTTTGATGCCATGCCCATGTTTAATGTTTTCTCTATGTGTAATGATGTGTCCATGTTTAATGCTATATCCATGTGTAGTGCTATATCCATGTTTCTTGTTATCCGCATGTTTAATGTTATCTCTATGTTTAATGCTATATCCATGTTTAATGTTATCTATATATGTAATGCTATGCTCATGTTTAATGCTATGTCCATGTTTAATGTTATCTCCATGTTTAATGCTATGTCCAGGTTTAATGCTATGTCCATGTTTAATGCTATGTCCATGTTAATGCAATCTCCATGGTTAATGCTATCTACCTATGTAATGCTATGTCATGTTTAATGCTATGTTCATGTTCAAAGCTATATCCATATGTAATGCAATGACCTTGTTTAATGCTATCTACATGTGTAATGCTATATACATGTTTAATGCTATATCCGTGAGTAATGCTATGAACATGTTAAATGCTATGTCCTTGTTTAATGCCATGTGCATGTGTAAAGCTATGTTCTTGTTTAATGCTATGTCCATGTGTAATGCCATCTCCATGTTTAATGCTATGTCCATTCATATTGAACTGATGATGTTAAGGCAGCCTATTCAAGGGAATGAGCTTGCGATGGAGGTATAATCATCCACAGAGGCTTTGTGCTCCCGTGTTGTCAATTATGTTTTGCCTTTTCTTCTCTACAGGTATAAATACACAGTTAACCTCTTAGTGTCCAGAGGGAAGGACAATCTTTCAAGCCATGGTTCCCCAGAGGTTTCCCCCCTTAGGGTGGTTTTTCCTCTCCTGTGTGCTGAAAGGTGACTCTTCGTGAGTCTCGAGGTAGCTGTCACCATGATCAGCTCTTTCAGGCCTAATTAATTGGACTATTAATTAATGTTGTAATTAATAATAAATAAATTAAATGACCATTAGTTTCTGTTGTGTTTTTTTTTATACTATTGACTAATAGTAGCTGTAACCATATGTAATAACAAAAATGAATGGAGTTTATCCAGACCAATGGATCGGGCCCAACCAGTGTGTACACTCAAGAGCTGCAGGGTTGGCTTCCTCAGGGCCCTTTGCCAATGCACAGGTGTACAAAAAAAGTGCGTCTTTTTTCATATGTATAGACGTCGCTTACATCTTCACACACATCATAGTTAAACATTTAGCGTGAGTAATGTTATAAAAAATACTAAAACCCCATATTTTTCATATATATCTAATCCCTCATTAAATCAGTTAAATTGACAGAACATACCCACAACAACAATTCAGGTGTCCAGATTGTATATGCATTTTGAGCATTTTAATTGGGCTTATAAGGTGTATATTGCTATTTTGGAACTGTTTTTTTACATTTAGTATGTTGGGTTTGTAACTGGAAATTTTAAACAAAGAAGCCATAATCACCACCCAATCTAGGATATGTCACTAATGGCTTCAGGACACATTCCAGTACTTTCCTGAACCTTTTTCACCAATGCTTCTCTGTTGTTTAGAATTTTTTGGCACAGGTTATGTGTTATGGCAGAGAAATACAGTATATATTTTTTTTAGATTATGGAAATACCCTACATGCATAGGTTTCTTTACATTTTGTTTTGGAATTTGCCTGGAACGCTGCTTAGAGTTTTTATGTAGGTTATGTGCCATCAAAATACCCCACAGTTTCATCTTGTTTTACTAAGTTGCAGCAATCCTACTGTTTTTTGTTATCTCAATTCAAATCTCCGTTTATTCAATGTATGCGTAAAGACAAGTTACAGTGTGTACATTAGAGGAATGGGAGACACCCCCCGCGTTTGCACAGTAAAACAACGGTCCGCTAAAATAAAATGATATTGGTAAGCATACCAGGGTCCGAAAGACTCTAGAATGAACAGTGGACAGTGAATAACACCTGATACGGAGAGGAGATCAACATAGTGGGATTGTGTCAGAAAATACAGTATTACAAAAATACAGCAGTATTAATAAAAAATAAACATAACTAAAACAGAATCAAAACACACCAGGATGTCATTGCAATCCTACTGTTAAAGCAAAAGCAGAACAATATATATTATTGAAAACATTTCCAATTCCCTACTTTTGTATGATACAGAGTCCTGTTAAAGAGGGGCATGAAGTGCAGTGGTACCTAAGGAGTTTTTCCTAATACCTTTTTTATAGCAGACTTTTTGTGCGTTTGGTGGGGGGATTGTACAAGGAAAATGCCATTTTTGTCTTTGGATCAGGATGTTTCTCAAAATCTTTAGCTGGAACTGTAGAAAAGTGTAGCTTTTTCTAGTTCCAAATTTATCTTAAAGCTCCTATGTATTAAAATCGGCAACTTGGGTCGGGTAGATCACAACTTTTGTATACCATGTTGTGGTCTTGGGTAACACTAGGTAGGGCTGTTTGACTTTGATCGGAAAGGTATACCCCACCATGTTTTATTGTTATTGATAATGCACTTTGGTTTTTGGAAATGTGCATCACCCTTACCTCTGACATGTACCAGCACCAAAGTTTCATTGTGTATGGAGGAAAGAACATACTCTACATGTCTGGCTGGGTACCTAACAGCCAGAATGTCTTCACAAAGCACTTTGGTTTGGGTACACCAATTGGTGGATGGAAGCTTTTTAGGCTGGGGTGTCATATATAAAAGAAAAAATTAAACAACTCCAGGCTGGTATCGGAATTATCTACCTGGATACCAACGGTACGTACATTTCTAGTTTCCTATTTTTCCTTCTTGCTACATAACCCTGCACCCACTGATACTTTTTTAACCTGTTCCATGCCATAAGCACATAAGCTTTCTGGACCTCAGAGGTCTTTTCGTCAACATTTCTTCTGTAGGAGAGACCTCTGATGTCCAAACATACACCTATCAATATAAATCATACAACTTATGCAGTTAAGTGTCCATTTTACTTGTGGAGCTCTGTAAGAACAATACCAAGACTTTGCTACACCTTTAATTTTATTTCAAATATTTTAAATACACGATAGATACTTAACATAGACACAACTGTACCATGGAACTGACAAAATGTTGATATTGTTTTAAAGATACATTGCCTGGCTTCTTCAAAATATACATAAATAAAAATTAAATTAATTCAATCTGAATCCCATTATGAGAAATGTATTCCTTGTTTTCATCACATTGGTTAAAGATACAAAGGCCTGACAAATGGAGATATTATTTTATTGTGGGGCCTTGAACGAGTTTTCAGGTCTCCCAGGAACAATACGGGAGATAAAGGGATTAGCCTCTAACAGACCCCCACCTCTGATATCTTCCACCGACAGTCAGGCTGGAGCCCTAGCTGGACACCCTGTGGAGATAATCCTGTCTGGTATACATAGTGGGGCAGGAGGCTATTCTAGCCGCCCAGCAGCTCCAAAAGTAAAACCTGTATGTCCTGGTACTGGGCCTGGCGGTGTGGGTGGCAGAGTAGAAACTGGGTTCCAGGGGAACGGGTGGTTGGGCTGTATAATATCCACAGCGGTGTGCCTGAAGGGACGAGTCCGTCACACAGGTTAACAGAGAAATATAGAAAAGAGCATTTCTAGATAGCTTCACCCCACTGATGGGAATCTCCGAGCGTGGTTTATCCTTCTCTGTAACAAATATGCACCGGGCCTTTGAAGTCAGTTGTGGAGATGTTGTCATGTGTGTTCCGATTCACGTTGACACTTGAGACTCCTGTTTCTCCTGCGTACTGTTTGTAAGAGGAGTTACAGCCACCCCAACGCCTGTGCGAAGGACAAAGAACCATTTAAACAAGTGATATTCACAGAAAATATTCCATCTGAAGAAGAGACCTATGACTTTCTGAAAACCTTTGTAACTTTACATTGTTTTGTATGTTGGCCCAATAAGGTATCAACTTTGACGTAATACCCTACTATCACCCTTTCAACTGCTGGGCTGAGTAAAAACACATTAAGAACAATCTCAATGCTCGCTTGACAGCCTTATCACACCAACATCAGCACTCACTAAGTAAGACTGCAAACTAAAATCTAGATCTAGGCTTTCCTGTGTATTGGACATCACAACAGGCACAGACCTCCCTAATACCCCTTTGGCCAACCTGTGTGACCTCTGGAGTCGTTATTATGTGAAGTCATGTCCTGGTACTCCAAGATTACACTCAGTACAAGGATGAGGAGGTAGGTTATGTGTCCCTCCCAAATATGTATAAGATCAGGGCAAAACTAAAGACATAGCTACATTTAAGCACAAATACCCCTTGAGGGCATACATATAATTACAAGTGAAAAAAAAACAGAAGGTGCCAGTGCCTCACCTCATATCATGAGAAATAAGAAAATCATGGGGATCAGCTGGTCTCCCATCCTTAACATCACCCTTATCTGTCTGGGTCTTCTGCAGAATCTTTATCAATGCCACATGACATACCTTTTTTATGATTGCCAGCAATAAGATAACAACAGATACCAGCATAATACTTCCTGCAATAGACACCATGATGATCTCATAGGTCCTGTTTGTATAATCTGCTATAACAAGGGCATAAAAAAGTAGTCATTTTCCTCTTCCCGTACTGCCACTCAAGAGTTATACGCAAACATGACCTTTTACAAAGAAAGAGAATATTGAAGTCCCTGCACGCCTGAGTTAAAAATCACACAGCAAGCCAAACATAGTCAGAAAGTCCATTATTTTACACTTTTATAGAAAGTGTTATTGTATGTGAATTAGCACTCCTTTTAACTTTTTTCAGAACAGCTGAGCTCACGACCATTAATGAAACATACCCCTGCTTGAGTACGGGTGACTTAATTCAGAAGTGTTGTATTTGAGTGCCAAGCTAGTTCCCAAGTGTATGGATAACTTAATATTAAAATTAATCAATCCTTGGTTAAACCTCAACTACTTCATCTGGAAGGCTGTGTCATGCATCAACCACCCTCTCAGTAAAACTTTTGTTGTGTCATGTTTTGTAACAGCTTTCTAGAATGTTACCTAAATTGTGGTTCTCTCTCTCTCTTAAGCATTTAATATTTCAGCCCACAAAGAAAAAAAACACTTTTTCGGAATTTGTGTCTGCAACCATTTCGCTTCCAGAGTTATCCAGAGCCATTCTGTAAAACAGCAACCAAAACATAATATAAAACATAGTAGAAAACACACACACATATATATATATATATATCTTATAGTACATTACTGTGGAATATGATGGTGCCATATAAGATAATTATAATAATAAATATTATTGTTAAAAATGAAATTCAATAATTGTGTATTATCAATATATTGTTAAGATATTTATAAGACAAAATATTGCGCTATAATAGCATCAAAAAGCGTAGTGTAAGGATAGCTTAGTCACCTTAACACTTTATTTAGTGATTACCTTAGCAATACTTTAGCCTTCATATACTAAAGACTGGTTGTGTTAAGTATTTTTTCCACCCTTGTGTTTTATACTATTTTAAAATTTATAAAAAATAGCATTGAGCGTTCTAGAATATCAACCTCAAAGCAAAACTCATACCATGGGAATGGGTGGTGGATAAGAGAACATCCTAAAATAAATACGTTAGTCTAATAAGAAAGCTATGACTCCTATACAATTTTTTTTCCATTTATATGACTAACATGGCTGGTCCTGAACAACATATGTGATTAGTAAATCTTGTATGTAATGAATGTAAATCACAGAGTGTATTTACCTGGGAAAGAGATGCTTCTGCCTCTATAGCCCACGGGACTCTCTGGCTCTCCTCTTTTATCTTGGGTGGTTTATGATATATTTTATGGCATAGAGTTAGCACCTTGAATCATTCCTAACGCTCCTTTTTTCCCCCCTCTTACATTTTTTTCCAGTATAAATTCCATTGTAAAAATGCCAGTAGCTTATTAACAGAGATTAGATCTCCACCTAGAGGGGACTGAAGCTGGATTGGAGTCAACGTTCTGCTGCCATGGACCAGAAGGTTTATGTTGGCAGAGAGCTAAGAAAACAATATACAGTATATATATATATATATATATATATATATATATATATATATTGTGACAAACCCTGTTGCGTGAGGGCCATACATGTCACATTTAGGGGTCCTTAGCACAGTCCTCTAGGGGAACACTAGCTTTGAACAAAACAGCACTTTATTTTAATCACTTAAACCCCAAAAAAACAAATCATAAAAAGAAAACCTATCTCCCAATCTCTCTAACTGAACTATGCTGGTCCAGACGGACCAGCCTAATCACCCACTACCAGAGGCGTATATAGGGTATGGCAGCCATGGCACGTGCCATGGGTGCCATCTCAAGGGGGCGCCGGTGAGCAGCTTTTAAATGCCGTTTTTTGTTGGTTTTTTTGATGCGGAGGAGAGAGAGGGGCGCCTAGCAACCGCTCGACGCCCCTCATTCTCCTCCACTAGCCCTCTACCCCCGTCCCGGTGCCGGCTTTTCATGCAGAGCGCCGCAATACGCCGGCATATTGCGGCGCTCAGCATGAAATGCCGGCACCAGCGAGCAACTTTTAAACACTGATGCGGAGGAGAGAGAGCAACCGCTCGGCGCCCCTCGTTCTCCCCCGCATCAAAAAAAAAGAAGACAGCGTTTAAAAGCCGCTCGCTGGTGCCCGCTGCTTCACTGCTGGGCGCCGAAATATGACGTCATATTACGGCGCTCAGCAGTGAAGCAGTGGGCACCAGCGAGCGGTGCAGGAAGACAGCAGCATCGTGCTCCCGTCGCTGGACTTCAAGGTGAGAGAGGGGGGGATATATAGTGAGTAGGGGGGAAGGTATATAGTGGGTGGGGGGGAGAGGGTATATAGTGGGTAAGGTGGGGAGGATATATAGTGGGTAGGGGGAGGGAGAGGGGTTAGAAAGTGATAAGGGAGGGAGAGGGGTTAAAAAGTGATAAGGGAGGGAGAGGGGGTAGAAAGTGATAGGGGAGGGAGAGGGGGGTAGAAAGTGATAGGGGAGGGAGAGGGGGTAGATATAAGTAAAGAGTGTGCATTAATGTGTGGATGCATTGCGTGAATGAGAGAGAGCATGAGTTAATATGTGAATGTATTGTCTGAATGAGGGAGAGCATGAGTTAATGTGTGGATGAGTTGTCTGAATGAGGGAGAGCATGAGTTAATATGTGAATGTATTGTCTGAATGAGGGAGAGCATGAGTTAATGTGTGGATGAATTGTCTGAATGAGGGAGAGCATGAGTTAATGTGTGGATGCATTGAGAGCATGAGTTAATGTGTGGATGAATTGTCTGAATGAGGGAGAGCATGAGTTAATGTGTTGATGCATTGAGTGAATGAGGGAGAGCATGAGTTAATGGTTGGATGAATTGTCTGAATGAGGGAGAGCATGAGTTAATGTGTGGATGCATTGAGTGAATGAGGGAGAGCATGAGTTAATGTGTGGATGAGTTGTCTGAATTAAAGTGTGAATTAGTGAGTGACTGTAAAAGTGTTTGTGTATCATAGATGTATAATTGTGAAAGGGCAAATATGGCACTAGCAGGAGGTTTGAGCCTTGGGGACCAAGATGGCACAGGCAGGGTGTATATGGGACAAAGATGGCACTGGCCGGACTGTTTGGGGACAAAGTTGACTTGTGCTGGGCTATTTGGGGACAAAGATTGCAAATCTTATGTGTGTAATCTGGGTGCTGGCCAGGTTCTATGTGGGCAGTGAGGACGCCAGGGCTGGCTTTGGGGTGTGCAACCTGTGATCTATGCCTGTAATTTAGGGGGTTTTAAATATACCTTTAATGCTGTGTTTTTATGTGAATTCCAATTGATCTTTACCTGCAAAGCTGGGTTTTTGTGTTATTCTGTAGATCCATATCTGCTATGCTATGTTTCCATACATTATTTATGTGTACCTGCAAATACAGGGTTAATATGTCTTATTCAGTTGATCTATACCTGCGATGCTACGTTTCATATATTATTATTGTATACCTGCAAATACAGGACTTGTATGTCTGATTCTGTTTATTTGATATATACCTTCAGTGCTGAGATCACAAGTGAATTTCAATTGATCTGGGTTTGTGTGTTGATCTATACCCGCTATCGGCATCAGGGACTAATATTTATATATATATATATATGGGCAGCAGGGGCTGGTAAATGGGTTTTGGATATTTGGACAGGGGCGCAATTTCAGTGCTTGCCATAGGCGCTATTTTCAGTAGATACGCCTCTGGGGCCGGATTAAAAGCATCATGGGCCTGGTGCTGAGGATTTTGGGTCTTTTACTTTTTTGCTTTTTACAATAATTGCAACCTTCGTTCAGGTATTCTTGGCTTCTCGCCCTGTCCTGGATGCCTGGCATGGAGCCTCAAACTGGGCCTCACAGAACGTGGAGAGGAAAGAGGGATGGATTAGCTGAAGAGAAGGTAGGGGAATACCGTAAAGAACATGCTGCCTCCAGTCGCTGTACGGCCATTGACCTCCCAAATCTGCTTCCTGTAGCACACCAGTACCCACTACCTAGGAAACGGACATTGCTCTGCAAAAAAGTACACAAGCTGCTCAGTAAGAATATTAACAGCAATCACACTCCTATCATGCCCAGGTTCTAGCATGTACTGGTTGCCTGGACATGATAGGAGTGTGATTGCTGTTAGCAATTATATATATATATTATTATTGTTATTAAATTTTTCTGTCCAATTTAATAATAATAATAATTTATATATATATAATTGCTAACAGCAATCACACTCCTATCATGCCCAGGCAGCCAGGACATGCTGGAACCGGGGCATGATAGGAATGTGATTTCAGCCTCCCTATGCCATGCTACCCCCCCTACACTTACACATCCATGCTATCACACACAAACATCTATTCACCCCAGCCATACCCCTCTCCTGTTAATATTGATTTTGTATTACCAAAACCCAGCCGGCCCCCTCCCTTGAATATGGGTTCTCTGACAATTTTTTTGGTAATACTTACATTTTGTTTTGTTTTTTCCTGCTCTCCTCTGACGTAAAGACCCTCTCCTTGTCAAGCCGGCTTGAAGTTAAATCGGCCAGCACGACGGCTGCTTTGAACTTCGTTGCCGGGCTGCCGCTTTGAATGTTGGTTTGCCGGCCCACGGCCCACATCAGCCACCCATATGCCCAGTCAGTCCGGCCCTAACTGCTACTGATCTAACTCTTCATTTACGAGCTAGCATACTGTCAGCTTTCTTTCAAATACAACACATTAATATTTTTGTTTACAGCATACACCCTGGAGCTGCATCTTTGACAGCTCAGATTTTTTTTTTTAAATCTTCCACAATGTTGTTAGATGTGCTTTTGTTTTAATACTTTTTTTCCAATCTATGTAGGTCTGTTGTTAGCTTAATACGTTTTCCTTCCCTCAGCTTCTTTAAGGTAGATGACAGCTTTATTGTATGACCATTGATCACTGCCTTGAGTGTCTTGGGTCATACTTCTGGGTTTTTGTTGTTTTGTTGTCAAATGACCTTGGATAAATAAAGTATAAGATCTGTTGGTTACCAGACTATCATTGAATCTCTCCCCAAGCCAAAGTGAAATGGTTACATGGTCAGATAAAGGTATTATGTTCCTTTTGCTGCCTAACACAATGGGTAGTCTACATTTCTCAAAAAACAAAAAAGAATCAATTCCTGAGTATGTTTTATGTGGTGGGGAGAATTAAGCATAATATTTTTCCCCAACATGAATTACCCTACAAATATTATATACTGTAAATAAGAAGAGTTTAAGAGGCACATAATTTCCTGACCCCAACTCTTTGTGTAAGTAAAAAGCTTAGGATCTTACAGAGAAGAATTGTCCACAGTGGTGTCTAGAGTGCCATTTAGATACAAACAAAACCCATCAAAGACTTGCCCTTTAATCCCACTTTTCTGTATGTCCTGCATTTTTCACGTGATTGGGGATTCCCTTATAGTAGCCTGCGGCGAGCTCTCTGATTGCTCTCCCTCCTGGCTGATCGCACTCATGACTCATGAACAATGACCCAATTTTTGTTTGACTACATCCCTTGATTACAAACATGGTATTTTTACTACCCTCCCCCTTCTCAGTATCTACCCTCCTCCCCCTCCCTTTGTAGTTCACTTACCCTGCTGAAGTCCTGCAGTAGGAGCACGAGGCCTTTGTCTGGCTGCTCTGTGTCGGCACCACGACCAAGATAGAGGCCTCACGGTCCCACCACTGCAGTCAGGGCAGCACCATGGCGGCATGGAGCAGAGGAAACAGAACGGCGTAGAGTGCTTACCGAAAACGTTTTCATGAGCGTCCGCTCGCCGCCCCTCTCTCTCCTCCCACATACCCCAAAGGCTGGCCCTGTCAGTCGGCAACCTGGCCGCGTGCCACAGCTGAAGGCTTCAGATATACAGTATGTCAAAGCAAGATAAACTACATATAATACTTTAGACAGTTTAAATTACTTATCGTATCTCTTATTTTGCTTAGCTCCATTTTCTTTGAAATAATACTTGTTTAAAGCAAAAATTTTCTTAAAATTGTGTCCATATTGTGGTTACCATATTTCTTTTTATATGTAAAACTGACTATGGACAAGGTCTGCCATCTTCAGGTATTGTGGCATACTGCAAACCTAGCCCTTCTTGTCCTGAAAAAAACAAAAAACAATATGTGATTTGTGAAGACCGTTTTTTCTCGCAATATATTTTTGCAATATCTCGGCCATTATTCCCCTTTCCTCTGAACAGAGTACCCATGTAAACTATTGTTTGTTTGTTTTCTAGAAGTAGTTGCTCGATTATAAGATGAAAAATGTAAATATTGATTTACCGAAAAAAAGAAAAATGTTTTTCATGTATTTTCTTCTCTTAATCCTCACAAAATGTGTTAAATTGACAGAAAACACACTTAGATGTCCCGATGTTGGAAATACCTTAGTATAATACCTTATATAGAATTTCCACACATTATTATTATTATATTTTATTTATATAGCGCCCAAAATCTACGCAGTGCTTAATACAATATATATATTCAAGCAGTATAAGATGAGAATTGACAGACTAAGACAAACCGATACATTAGGTGGAGAGAACCCTGCTCACAAGCTTACAATCTTGATACTTTTATGTGTACATTACTGTTTCAGACTGTTTAATTTATACATTTAGTATGCTAGGTTTGCAACTCTAATTTCGAGCAAAGAAACCAAAAAATACCAACAACATTTTTACTTGCTTTTTTCCTCTGCTTTTTTTTTTTATTAACACTATGTTGTTATTAACACTATGTTGCTACTTTTGCACAGTTTATGTGTTATTGCAGATAAATGTAGTCAAACTTGTTCAGGTGCATCCCCAGATTATACAAATACCTCACATGAATAGGGGTTTTCTTGGTTTTCTGGACATCACAAGTTGGAACATGACGGTATATTGGTATATTGGGTCATGGTGTTTTGCTAGGCCTATGCTCCTGTAAAAGTATATATTTTTATAAAGCAGCCATACCCAGAGTATTTCTTTAGGAGCATTTAGACCATTTTTATGCAGCTATTTGGTCACCAATAACTGCAAAAGGGATAATTTCCTAAGCTTTTTTTGCTGACACTTATGTGTTGTTTAGGATTTTTTCACAGGTTATGATAGAGAAATCCAAACACATGTATTCAGTTTCATCTCCCGCTTACATGCATGCATTTTTTTATGCTTATGGTTTTTATATGTTTTTGTAACTTGTAAGGCAAAAACATATGGATCAAAATACCCCTATTTCCCCACTTAGGTCACCCTAACTGAATGTAAAAAGAAGACAAATATATGATATAACAAAATCTAAATTATTTTGGTATGATAGACCATGAAACAATCATCAATGCAGTTCTGGAATAGAGGACAGAGAAAGACAGTGGTACCTTGGTAGCAGACTATACATTGTTTTTTGGCACCAGTCTTGGCACCAGTAGGGGGAATGTGCAAGGAAACCGCCTGTGAGTAAGACGCAGGACATTTACACCTTGCACATTTGGAGTAGACTTCTCAAACAGGATGACACCAGAACTCCAAGAAAGTATAGGTCCTTCCAATTCCCCATTTCTTATATAGCACATACATATAGTACATGGCAACCTGGGTCATGCTGATGGCAATCTTTTTTCACCATGTGATTTTAAGCAACACCAGGTACTCACCCATGTTTTTTGTTGTAGTCAATGATGCAGTGCGGTTTTAGAACCTGTGCATCACCCTTTCCTCTCACACTGACACCCACCACTCATTTGTTGTATATGGTACAACAAGGGTCAGAATTTCATGTATATTGAATGAAATAAAAGAAATGTAATATAGTTTATATAATAATTTTAATAAAAGTAAAAGTCTACTTAACTTGTTAACTTGTATCGACTCAAAATTCTGTATTAGTGCACTTGTTTTGGCTGTCTAAACCAATTGATATATTTGCTAAAAATAACAAATCATGGCCACTGGATGGCACTCAAGGTGAAGCTTGAATTGTGCATTTAATTGTGGTTCTTTGAAAGTGAATTGATTTTACAGCTGAGTGCATCCAATAGCCTGTCCTAAGGGAGAGATTAGAGCAACAGCATCACATCTGGCTGTATCTCAGACACAGCATCATTGCAATACAGCTCTCTTGGGACATTAAATACCTAGAACCCTGAATTTGCTGGGCTATGAAAAGCTACAACTTTCCTTTTCTGTTCTATCTCACTGGCATTGTACTGGTAGGTTGCACTAATTTCTTAAATTTGTGTCCTGTGTATTTTGTCATCTACATGTTAAGATCCACCTATATCTGCCAACTGCACTGTGTATTTATTTCTCTGGGTTGCCAAAAATAATGAAAAAAAGTTATTGTTCTCAAACACATAGGTGTTGGGTTGACATCGTTTTTTCTTTTGATAAGTTACACCAGGTAGATCCATTTTTGTTAAATTAATATATTTATTATTTTATTTAACTCTTTTTTTTACTTTAGGTGTTCATGGTTGAAGTGACTAGAGGGTGGCATGATTTGGATAACACTGAATATGACTGTTGGCCACTCGAGAACCCTGGTGATGTTAATATGATTGATTGTGGAGGTGAGACTTCATCAGTTCTTGGTCGCTACATAGCATACAACACATACTTAGTTTGCATGTTGCCCTTTCTTTGTAAGATGACAATTAGACCCTTGAAATATTTACTACTTAATAGTTCATCACAAAGATTATGTTTAAATAATTAGCTAATAATAGCAACCAAGTTGTTCAGTTTTTTTATGAAAACCTTGGTTTATTATTGATACCTGTGCTCAAGCAGGGGTTTTGGCTGTGATATACCAGTGAGAAAATCTCCAACTGCTTTAAATATATCATTAATTCAGTACATTATGAAGGAGTCACCTCCAGACTATGTAATTCTGAAAAGCTGCCCACTTACCCTGAGATCCTGAGAATAGGGGGCACACCTTGAGAGTTGTATATGCCTAAAATATTCCCTGGGCTTTATTTAGGAGTGTATCAAATAAAATAGTTGTCATTCTATATAAATTCCAGATTAGTAAAAAATCACAAATACACCACAGTCACATTGTGCAGACTGAGGGCTACCAACCCCAAAATTACAAATTTGTATTCTGTGATTCAGCACTATGTTATGTAAATTGCTCTCAATTTAGTAGGTGTACAATAAAATAATAATAATAATAAAACCCTATTATTGGTAGATGTAAACAATGCAAAAGTATTCTTATAATATTTTAGCCTACTGTCTCCCTATAATTTTTGGTAACTGATGTGGAACCTAATTGGTGACCCTTTATGTATTTGCTAATTTGGTGCATTCTAAAAATTTAATTTTTATAAAAGGGACCAGGGTGTCAAAGATTGATTTCAAGATGGGGCTTGTTTTCTGGCTTGGGGATTGCTTGTTTTTCATCATTTCGATTACCTTTCGCTGCTCAAGTGTTATACACATATTTTGAAACTATTTATTAGCAGTGGCGACTCTAGAAACAATATATAGGGGGGGCACACAAGATACCACAGTCAAACTGGGGGGGCATTAATAATTTCCACTATTAAATCATACCACTGAAAAAACACATATATATCGCCAAAAGTAATGTGCTATGGAATGATACTTTTGTTATTGGACAATACAATACTTGATCATTCAACATGGGAAGCCTGAAGCCACAATTTAGTACGACTAATCCTTGAAATCCTTTAAACAACACAATACCTTAACTTTTGCACTAAATGATTTCAAGGTAATTACCTTTCCAACGGTATATGTTGGGGGTCTGTAGCTGCTTAGATGCCTGAGATACAGGCATCTAAGCAGCATGCCCCCATACCTCTTTAACTGACAATTGTTAATAAAATTGCGCAGTGACGTCATCGCATCATTGCGCGAGACATCACCGGGCGGATCGGGTGGACCCAGTGATGCCCTTCAGTTTGAGGGGCAGATCGCCGAGGTAGGTGGTGATGGAGGTCCACAGACCTACATCAAGGTAGGGTAGTGCTAGCGACGGCATGGTGCCGTCGTTAGCACCTGACTGGGACTGTCAGGGGTTAAAGTCCCATTGCGGGACTGTCCTGGGTGGCTCCAAATTCGGCGGGGGGGGCAACAGGGGGGGCAAGGAATATCCTAGGGGGGGCAATTGCCCCCCTGTAGCGATGCCACTGTTTATTAGTATTACATATATTGGTATGTATATAATTTGTATATTTTACTTAATTTGTAAATTATTTTATTTTGGGAATGCGGTCATATTGAACTTTTTATGTGTAGGTTTGTATACTTGTGAACATTAGTTATGTGTGTTTTTAATATTTCCTTTATTATTATTTGTTAAATATTAATTACTGAATTTATGTTTTGTTGTGTATTTTCAGAAGCCCTGGTCTTATTTTATTAGACTATAAATACTTTATATAAAAAAAAGAAATACTAAACATTACCTTACAAAATAACATAAATGTAACCATAGTTATAGTTATACAGATATAATTATAATTACTTTTTGATAATCTGGATACTCTGCATTAATTATTCAACAGATGCATTAGACATGTGCATTTTGGATGAATTGATGCTTTGTGTTTCTTTGAATTTTTGCCTCATGCTGTTCCTTTTGTGTTTTTTTTCTTCATTCTTTTTAAAATAAAGCTTGATAGGTTGGAAAAACAAATGAAAAGAGAGAGTTAAAAGTGAAATTAAGGGAAATAAAGGGAAATATATGTTCTCTCAAATGGGAAATGTATGGGTAAGATACCGTATTGTCCCGTTTGTAGGCCACAACCTTATAGTATGGTGCCATTGTAAAGAAAAGTTAATTTTTCAAGAAATAAAAAAAAAATTGTAGAATGGTAAAAGTATTTTCTCACCTACTCCCTATACTTGCACTGTTTTAGCCCAAAAGAGTGTTGTAGATGGAAAATAGACTGGAAAGAGTCAAAGATTTAAAGGAAAGACAGTGGGTTTAGTTAGTGTAGCCATAAGTACACTGGAAACAGAAGGTAAGAGATGCAAGAGAACATGTCTAGGTGGGAAGGCTATAAAGAGGGCATCATAAACCTTGTTGAGGTGTGTTAGTCACTTGTGGCAAATCAAACTCAGAGAGGTTTCTATATACCACTATTTAGTCACAAGAAATACAAGTAAAATATAGAGAACTGAGTGTTAGTTTTGGAAATTAATTTTTTAAAATTAACTACACTATAACAGTTTTGTTAATTCTTTAGACATGAAATGTAGCGTATAAATACATCATAACATCTTAACAAAATGCTACTTCTCCCTGCATGATGTAGTTTGGAGAAAATGCAGACAGATGGTACAAAGAAAAGTGTTTTTAAATTCATCACATTTAAATGAAACATATGTGGTCAATGGATCATACAAATGCAACACAGTTAATTACTAAACTATGGAGTGATATATTACTATAATTGCAACTAAAGCAGAACAAAGGCACAGAGCAACCAATATTTTTAGAAGAAATAACTTGTGGATTTTTAAAATGAGAGGCTAGTCTAAAAGTTGTCAACCATAACTATAAGAAATTATACAACAAATATTGTTTTCATAAAATATTTATGTATAAGGTAAAGTAAACATCTTTCCCTGATAATGAAATCAGCGTAATACAGTTTCCTGTTATTTATTAATTCAAATATAAATGAAATCAAGCATAAGGGGAACACGTCTATATTTACGCCAGCAAAAATCTCTGTACCATGCTACTGCACCCTACCTAAGACTAAAGATGTAAATCATGTCCAAGCAGTCCTTTATTGAAAGGGGAACTGCTACCATTTATGTATTATTACTTTTAGAACATTGGGACATCTTTGTTTTCCGGGTTTTTTTTTTTTATTCTAAATTTAAATAATAATTTCAGTAATTCTAGTTCTCACCCAATGTTTCAAACATACTGTCAAGCTCTCTTGTCACTGTCAAGCTAAACTTAATAGAGACCTAACCGCCTTTTCATACTGCCTTGAGGTAAACAATGACTAATGAAAGCATACTGCCGAAAGAACTTCATTGGGTAAGCATGACTTAATTAGCTTTGCCATACAAAATAAGCAAAGTGTGGCATTAGATCAATCAAGGTTGTCCAAAGTATCACATGACTCCATACAATGACTACCTAGATGTCTTAAGATAAAGGAAGTTTATCAATCGGTATCTTTAATACCGATTGGACCCTGGGCTCTAGCTTGACCCCTCCACGCGCTCACTAGCATGCATTCACACCCTCCACCCCAAAACAAAACACAAAAAAAAAACAACTGCTTGCTGCATTAGCTCTGCAGATTAGGAGGAGACTGTAAGAGTCAGTGCGGGCTTTTCTCCTTCTGACCCTAGTGACTTCTGGTGAGGAGCACAATACTATGCCAGTCACATAGTAAATGAATGGTGCTGATCCAATATGGGACACGTAGGACTTGCCCAGCACCCAAATCGCACACTTAGGTATTTCCCCAGGACTTGCCCAGCACCCATATTCCATCCACAGGACTTGTCCAGCACCTAGATTGCATCTACAGAATTTACCTAGCCCCTAAATTGCACACATAGGACTTGCCCAACACCCAGATTGCATCCATATGACATGCTCCAGCACCTTGATTGCTTCCACAGGATTAGCCCAGCACTCATATTGCACATAGGACTTGCCCCAGCACCCAAATTCTATATCTCTCTTTATCTCTCCTTTCTATCTCCTCCCTTTCTCTTCATATCTCTTTGTTCTTTTTATCTCCCCATTCTCTTTATATATATGCTAAGTTTTCTCTTTATCTACCCTCTTTCTCCCCATCTCTCCCATTTGTGGTTATCTCTCCTCTTTTTTATTTTTTCTCATCTCTCCCCCTTCTTTTTCTCTCCTTTTATTTTCACCATTTCTCATTATCTCTCCAACTTCTTATTTTCTCTTCTCTTTATCTGTCCCTTTTCTGAAGAGAGCTGGCAGCCTGGCCAACACCACAAATTCTGGTAGCGTACACAAGTGTCCATATATTGGGCTCATGGAGCAGCTGCCCACGTTAAAGACAGTCCTGTAAAATTAATGTTTACAGCACTGTATTTAATGCTCAAAAATATACTATGCACGGGAATATAGCACAGAGAATTATGCAAGCAAAGGTAAGAACTAGCCTTCTAAGTCCACTGATTGCTCTAGGAGGATCAAGAAAGTGGTGATATGAAGGAAGGAGGCAGTTGATGTAGTGAGGAGAAGACCTGTTTAGGGAGGAGTAATAAGAAGTTTAGGGAGCAGTGTTTTAACGCAGAGACTCCTTGAAATGGGTTAGAAGTGTCCAAACTGCACAATTTATGAAACAAGCTTCTATTCCCTGTCAATTAAGGTTTTTTTAAGGATTGATTAATTCCACCTGCGTCTACTTCCCCTTTTATTATTAAAAAACAAAACATCGATATTAACCACTAACCTTTCTAAAGTACAAGATATGTTTTTTGTTTTATTCTGAAGTCATACTTTGAAGTTTGAAAATTGTAATGTATATAATATTGTATAATTGCTGATTTCATAGGTCTGGAGATGTCATGGATTTACAGGCCTCCTGAGAAAATCGTAAGTGGAGAAACCTTTGATGTCACCTACTCAGTTTCTGCGTCCGATAAGTTTTATCAGTATGCAGTAACAAATGGGATCCTTTCTCACAGGTAGACCATGTGCTTTTCTGATGCATTAAGATTTATCCGTGTAACTAAATAACACTTTCAGAACCTGTTCTCTAGGTTTAGGTTGCCTTTTCCACAATGTCTCTTTAGGCCAGATTACACTAAAATCACAATGTATTTCAGGGATGTTTTTTATCTTATCATCTCTTTTTTTCTTATGGTTTACCGCTAGCACATGCACTAGCTGCTATATTTTTCCTGAAAACACAGTAACCTAAAAACATGTTCCCACAAATAATATTGGACAGTGTAAGAGAGAGCCCACAGGGTCTTTAGAGACTCCACTGGGGCTTCAGAGGTGCCCCCTACTGCAGCACGGGGGCACCTGTAGAGACCAAAAATATGATCGAAAAAATAGTAAAATAAAACCCAGATAAATAAAGGTTCCCAGTCATGTCACTGTGGCATCTTTAGGGGTATCTGCTGCTTACAAGAGTAATAGCTACAAAGATTCAAGAGAATCTCTAGTGACACATTGCACTTCTTTCTGATGAGGGTAGTAAAGTTGAAAATGTAAAATTTATTTTATAAAGATGTAAATAAATAAAAATAAACAGTAAACTCTTCTCTTTCCCGTGTTTGTGAAGAGATGCTGTATCTGCTAAAAAGTTTTGCGAGGAACAGGAGTGCCCATCCAACTGGAAAGATGCTAATGGGGAGAATTGTTGTGTGCACCACGCAAATATCCACTCCTGCCCAATGTCCTTCATGGTAAGTGATTATGCTATGTGAAGCAGGGAAAGGAGTATCACATATCTTACATTTGTGAAAATGTGTTGGTGAACTCTCACCTTCACCTACGGTATTCTGTCCAGGCCTTTTAAGTATTATCTCGTCTTTTTATGGTGTACAAAGGTTACATTAGCAAGTTTAACAAATTAAAAGTACTGTAGCTCCTATTATTTTGAATGCACATTAGAGTCCATTTTTAATAGATCTCAATGCATTTTACCGCATACAAATTTGTATAGGTGCTCTTTTTTATTAGACAATTAGACTTCTTTCTTGATCTTTAACTTGTATACATGTAGCTGACAAAGTAGGCAGGGGGTGGAATATGAAAGTCCTATTTTCAACTCCCATAAAACACGTGCATCAGGTTGCATGTAGTAAAATGCATTGGAATCCATGCAAAATGGCCTACAATATGCTTTTTACTTAAATGGGACCTATAGTAGTAAAGTCGGAAAAAAACTACTCAAAATGTACCTTGTCAACCCTTTAAAAAATACTAATCAACGAAAGCAGCATTGCAACATCCACAGACAAATGATTTAACTCTTACATATGCTTGCTTCATAAAGGGGAAAGGAGGAATTTGTGGTCCCTGGATACCAGATGATGGACAGATTTTTACTCACACTTTATCTTTGGCTGGTAAAATAACACAGGGGAACTGGAGTGCAAAGGTATGGAATGTTACTTAGTTCCATCTACACCATGGTTAATTATTATTTATTATTAAGTTAAGTGTTGCACCACTGTGAGACATGGGGACAGAGCCCTTCAATCAATCTAATACGTTGTGCTAATAAGTTGTACAAAACAATTACATTACATTTATTTTTAACTAGGTTGTCTTATTCCATGTTGGTGTTACTTCACTGATTGCACACATCCGAGTGGGCAAAATGCAGGTGGCATTGGAGGCAAAGACCCTGGTACTGCCAGTAGTAGGTATAGTATAAATAAGTAAGTCTCTCATTCTTAGTCTACATGTGCACATGTATTAAATAAATTGTCAAAATATAATATTGAATTAATGCCAAAAGGTAAATTACAGGATTAAGCATTCAACCTTTAATTCTACCCTACAGTTTCATGATTAAAGGTCCCCTTGAGTTTTATTTCCCCGTCAAGTGCATATTTTGCTAGATGCTAGTTGGTGCAGACATACCGCATTGGTCCGATTACAGGCCGTACTTTTTCCCCCCATAATTTAAATCTTTAAAGTGGGGGTGCGGCCTATAATCGGGGCTTAGCATTTTTACCTTCTCCAGGGTGTCTGGAGGACCGGATCAGAAGACTGCAGAGCGTTTTATATAGCACAGTCGAAAATGCGGTCCCCCAGCAGCACGAGCAGAAACTTTAGTTCCGCCCTGATTTTTGATTCCCAACTTTGATGTAGATGAGGCAGATTGGTGCAGGAAGTGGAGGTCACGTCTGCTCCATCTACATCAACGCTGCAAAACTAAAGTTTAGGTAAGGAGGGTGAGAGCCTACTACCATACATTAAATGTAAAATGGCACCAAACTATAAAGGTACGGCCTATAATCGGGAGTGGCCTATATTCGAGCCAATACGGTGCTTTAGTGGTTGACTTCTGTCTTACTTACCTCATCCCCTAGCTGCCTCTATTGAAAGCATGAAACATACATAGCACTCCCATTTTAGTCAGTAAGAGCTGGGATAATTTTCATTGGTAGTAGCAGCAGCCAATCGCATGTTCTGATGTTTTGCCAGCATACACGCGATTGCAGCTAGTCCTGTTGATTTCAGCAGAAGCTCAGCTTCCATTCACTTTACTAGGTATGCCACTGAGCATGAAAAGGTGTATGCTTTATGCTTAGACTTGCTTTGAGTGGGGTTGCTGGGGGAAATATTAAATGGTGGAACTAATTTTGCCACACCTTGGCTCCACCCCTTGCATACTGCCCTTGGGGGTGGAGTCATACAAGCGCATCATACACATTACCCCCTGTGCTTTGACAGCACCTACATTGCAGGCATAGATCACAGGTAGCACACCCCAAATGCCAGCTCTGGCATCCATATTGCAAACATAGGACTTCCCCCAGCATCCAGATCTCCTCTCATCTCACTTTTCTCCCTCTTTCCTCTTTCTCTTTATTTCTCCCCTTCTCTTTGATCCCTTCTCATTATTTCTCCTCTTTATCTCTTCTTTCTATCTCTCCTCTTTTTATCTAAATCTCCTGCTCTTTGTCTTTACCTCACCCTTTTTCCGTATCTCTCTTCTTTCTTTTTATCTCTTCACTCTCTCTCTTTTCTCCCTACCCCCGTTCTCTTTTATCTCTCCCCCTTTTCTTTGATTTCTTGTTGCATGACCCCGTCTCCTCCTCCATACATATTTCCTTGTTGCACCCCCCTCACACCAGATCTGCCAACGTGCTGAACGCCGATAAATGACTTCATATGCCGGAGTCAGCAGAATCGCAAAGCATCGGTGACGGCCAGTTGGAGGGAGATCCATGATCTCCCCAACTGGCCCTGCTCCTCCAGCATATCTGCGTGGGACATCCCCAATGCAGCGGACTGGACTGCCTTCCAGTCCACCGCAGAGGAGGCGCTTCCACGAAGATCTGAGCCCTAGGCAGCGCCTACGCTGCCTATATATAGGTAGCCCCATCCCTGGATTTGCATGCAGTAAATCACATTGTAGTGCACGGAAAATGTACTACAACATGCAAACAAAAATGTTCCTTTAAAAAGGGCTAGAGGGATGGAGTTGCTCCTTTCATGCAGACTTGGCGAGGGAGATATTATGAACAAAATTCCTCAGTTGATACAGCTTGGTCGGACATTGTATGCAGTTCCAAGACAGAAACCTTTACACTAAGGGAGTTCCATATGACATATGCAATGATTATTGCCGCCATACTTTTCTTGTGTTGCAGTGTGTGGTAATGGAGGATGTGAAGAAGATGAATCTTGTTCAACATGTCCAGTGGATTGTGGGGAATGCCCTCTACCACCTGATATTAGAATGTCAATCTCAATTCCCGTGGCATTAATTGTAGCTGGCTTTGTTCTGGCAGTGGTGGTAAATTTTTATTTCTCACTTAATGCGATATGTTATTTTATTAGACAAAACAAATGCAACCATATAATGCACACATAAAATGAAAAACTATAAGGTGTCCATCTTACTTAGAATTTCTATATACAAAGGCTGAGCTTTAATTTAGGTGGGATTAGTTGTGTAATTTTAGAAGGTATTTAGAAGAACAAAATATATTTTTTAAATACTTTAATTTATACACACGTTTCCTGCTACTTATACACAAATTAATGTTATTTTGTGAGCAATAGAACATATCATAGCCTCATACTCGGCAAACATTCATCCCTAGAAAGGAAATACACCAGGTAAGAAATGGGGTCCCAAATACAGACTCTCTTGCTCTAAGTATGACTTAAGGTGCTGTATGAGCTCAATAGTAAAGGCATTCCAGCTTTGACAGGAGTCCAAACTTTAACCCTTTCAGTGCTAGCTACATATGCCTCGGCAAGCTTAGAATGCTGTTATATATATATGTTAGCTTTTGGAACTGTAAAAAAAATGCACATTCAATAAATGAACTTAGAATTTCATCTTTTTGTCTGCTGCTCGCTTTCTAGGGATTTCAGTACCAAAAACAGAAGATGTTTTTGGATGAAAGTTGGATCATTGATTTTAATCAAATAAAACAAGGTATGGAAAATTCTCCACACTGAGAGTTATCTTTTCTTTTAAATACAAATCATGCTGAATGAATTGCTGCTTTTATTTTTGCTTTAATAGTAATTATAACACCAAGTATTTTTTTTTAACGTACACAGGTAACAAATATCAGAATTGAGCTATAACTCATACCATAATAAAGAGAACATGCACTAATGAGAATAAACTACTGGAAATCTCCAGTATGACATAAATAGGCTAGATATCTAATTAGGATTAAATAATCTGTCACAGCTGCCAACCAATACAAAATAAGTCTCCCAGATGTGCAAACATTTTAGATCACCCCTCTCCACAGAATTTATCACAACAAGGTACACAACAATGTGAGAATGAAATGCCACAGTTGTGCCTTTTTGTTATCCAGATACTTAAAACCTAACATACTTCAGGACTGGGCTTTACTCTTCTCTTTGAGCGTAGCAATAGGACCTCCTTGCTCCTTCGTGGGTTGAAAAAGATCAATCGAAGCATAAACAGCCTCCATATAATATTTCATATTTGTATTAGTGTATGGGCCATATAGATCAAAATGTATCTCATTGTTTCCCTTTTGTCTTCCTAAATATATTAACTAATATTGCTGGTAAACATGCCAAAAATGTAACTCATCTCTAAAGGGGGGTGATGATTTATATACTGCACTTATTAATATACTTTCTGTATTGGAAAAGTTGTTCACAAAATAGTCTATACATGACTGTTTTTCATTATATTTACACATGTGATACCTTTCCCAATGACCCAAGTGAATGGCACTGATTATTAAAATAACTTTTTTTTTTGTTTTGTTTTGCCTCATTGATCTGTGGAGAGGTCGGTGGCCACTCAATTTAATTAAGACTTCAACTACTTGAGTAAACCCTCTATTTTTTATTAAATAGCTAACAAAGTGTCCTTTTAATCATGAGGCACGTATGCATGACATATTTTGTACTGAACAACAATGTAGACATACTGTATGTTCATATGAGTATATTTTTGGCCTCATACGGTAGGTTTGATTTCAGATCATCCCACAGGTCGGAACACAACAGGAAGTACACTAAGTGCAGGCCTCTGTGCTAGCGACTCCAACACAAGTCATATCACGGCTCTGAGCTCCTGCCCAGTGGCTGTCAACACTTCCAGAAAGCAATTCTTCACTCACACTGGCCGATAGTAAGTCCTTATCAATCTTGCTTCCCTTTTCAAGTTATCTCTACTAATTCAATTCTACCCTAGCACATCCATCTGTCTTCTTAAATCTGATATACCCAAGCAGGATTGTTGTAACAACCTGTAAATACCTATTTTATATAACGTCAATTGTGTTGTGAATTAGTATTTCTCATGATCTGCACCATCATTTTGGTAACGTGTTTCTATTGTAAAACAGAAAATTACAAAACATGCCAAGGTTATAAAATAAAAAAAAAACACTAAAGCACCAATAATCCCCGTTTCCATATTTTAGTGATGGACGAATAGTTGCTATCAAAAAAATCCAGAAGAAGACTTTTACCCTCTCAAAGACAATACGTAGAGAAGTAAAAGAAGTTAGGTAAGTACAGTAAATTAATTGTGATGCCTGTTTTGCGTGTGCATGTTATTTGTCAATCAGTGTAGTTATTTTAGAGGTATGTAGTTTAAAACTGTATCTCAGCGAAGCTGAGAGCTGTGGCAAAACACGACAAGTGATCTTCTTTTCCCTCACTATGTCCTTAATAAAAGGAACTTAACAATAGGTTATCAAGTCAGGCTGATCATGAGATTTAGATGGCTGCTCCTATAGTATGCATATAAGGTGGGTTACATTTAATAAGTGACAACTAAATGTGACTCATTAGCATCCCTGGAGAATGAGAACTAAAGCTATTTGGGTTGTGGTGTGAGTAGCATGATGATCTAGGAGGGGTAGACTTTTAGAAGCTCCCCAGTGAGCTGATGTATACCATCCTGGCCCAATTCCATGTCTTCATATGTTACATATTACACTTACATTCAAACTACAGTAAGGTCGGTCCTTAGAACACCCCCATCTAAATGTTAGACAATCACAGATCCATAGTCTGTACAGTTCCTGATAGGTATAGCGTATGTCAGGATGCAAACACCAGTGTGACATCTTCTGTTGACTGGTTTTATGCGACTGTCTCCAAAACCACACATGATAGTTCTGCCATTGAAACAAAAACACAAAGGAAACAGAACCCTCTCCAAACAATATTATTTTCTTATCTCTTTAGAGAGCTAGACCATCCCAACTTATGCAAATTTATTGGCGGGTGCATTGAAGTTTCCAACGTGGCTATTATTACAGAGTACTGCCCAAAAGGGAGTTTGAATGATGTGCTGCTGAATGAAGACATCCCTTTGAACTGGGGCTTCAGGTATGAAAATACAAGTGGGTCACAGATCCAGCAGGAGAGACACACTAGAATTTCACAAATAGGTACAAACATTCATTAGTTCTCGCAAGTGTATTTAGTTTCGGCAAGGTTTATTGTGTGCCAGTGCATCAACATCTCCCAATGCAGTAGAAATAAGAATAATAATGACCCACTACCTTTCCCAAAAACCTACGCAATTGTAAATATGTCAAATAGGGCAAACTATTTATTTTTATTATTAATTGTTTTACCCTAGTTTGTTGCCCTGCACTAAGAATTTTAAACATTTAGTTTGCATGTACAGAACTACAGATTGTCAGTTGTTTGAGCATGCAAATTGTTATGTTATGCACTACTTGTGTTCTATTTGCCCACTGTTCAGAATATGATGTTACTATATAAATGTATACATAATAATAATAATATTACCTAGTATGTTCTAGAGAGAATAAAGAGAATAAATAGAGAGAAGCTCCTATTAAGTGAGCTATAATCAATCACATAAAACAACAGAAATGATTATCCACTTCTCTGCACAGCATTTTAAAGCTCTTTCCATTGAAGCAATGCAAACTAAACAGCATATACACACTTCTCCTGTTCTTGCACTTCATGTTGATACATCACCCATTGTCTCTGTGGAGAGGCTACAATTGCTTACATAGGGATCCATTAATGACCTATGCTCCATAGGGAGCCCAACAATAATGCTTAGTGAGGCAGAAGGTGTCCAAATTGTGCCCAGATCTAAATTGGTGACTGTTTCTGCTTATATATAATGTCAACTCAATTATTTTATAGACCTGTGTGGCTTTTCTTCAGAAAATCTCAACTTGCTTGCCTTAAAAAATCAACACTTTTTTTATTTTTTCCATTGTGAAGAGAGAATATGTTTTATTCGCTATTTTTATTTCTCAGCGTAGTTTATGTCTATTGTTATTTATATTATTTAAACTTGTCCAAGACTGAGTTATTGTCTTCTATCTAAATCCCTTAAAGCATAGGGTCACTTAAGTGTGGCTGGTAAAGTTACTTACCCTCATCCTGCAGCACAAACCCTAAGTGTGGCTCTGGATTCATTAATTTTTTTCACCATCCATCTACATGAATTCACTAAAACCTGTCACCTCCATCTCTAGGAAGCAAAGAAAAACATTCTTGTTTATACACAAAGTCAAGTACCTGTTGGGGAGAAAGTACATATATTTTGTCTTTTTAGGTTCTCATTCGCCAATGATATTGCCCAAGGAATGGCTTATCTTCACCAACATAAAATGTACCATTCACGTCTCAAATCTACAAACTGTGTCATTGATGACCGCTGGGTTTGTAAAATCACAGGTAAGGGAATGTAGCATTTCCTGAAGCATGGACTCTTTGATACAGAGCAAGCTAAACAACTGTTTATGACAATTAGTTTTTTATTTACCGTATGTTAGCAAGCAAGTGCATACAGTTGGGTGTGCTTGTCTACAATGATAGAAAATAAAACCACACCTAATGAGTACTGAACAAAGTTCTTTGTGACGCAGCTGTGTTTTTGTTAGCCAATGTTATTGGGCATAGGGGCCTTGTAGAGCTCTGTAGGCAGTTGCCCCCTCAGCTATTCCACAGCAAATTGGATCCGAGCTAGGATACTTTTTTTTTTTTTTGACTTGCAAAAACCTCTTATAACATTTTTATTCCTTTTTCAGATATCGGCTTGGATTATTACCGCAAATGTGACACTTCCAATGATTCTAGTGATTATCATGATCGTCTTGTGCAAGTGTACATGCCACCTGAGGATCATGCCATACCCAGTCCTGATAAATCTACTGCAGGGGACATGTATCGGTAATCTGTGAATTGTAGCAGCTGTAGTATGGGGGGTGGATGTTGTTGAAAAAAATAGATTTTTTAGAGTCTCCCAAGCGGGGACGCACCGTATGGCAGGCTATTTTTGTATATTGCCGTATTGGCCCGATTATAGGCCGCACCTGATTATAGGCTTCACTCTAATGGTTTGGTGCTATATTAAAGAAAAAAATATTTTAAAAGAAAAAATACACATTAGTGGAATAGTAAAACAGTATTTTACCTAATGAACAGGAATACATGTATTTTAACATTTTTGGTATCTATTATGCAGTTAGTCAGCATAAACTTGGAAAACCATTAGCCATTTTAAGACCCCCCCTTACTTCATATGGCACCATACTTATATCTGCCCCCTGATATGCTTTATACCCCCTTGATACACTTTATGCCCCCGATATGTTTTATGCCCCCCAGATATGCCTTATACCTCCTATATGCCACTCTGCCCCCCATATGTGCCTTATACTCCCTATATGTCACTCTGCCCCCCCAGATTTGCCACTCTGTCCCCCAGATATGCCTTATACCCCCTATATGCCACTCTGCCCCCCCCAGACTTACCTATGCATCCCTAGACTTGCCGCCCAGACTCCCTGTTGTCTAGTTAATTTTCTCCAAAACAAATAACAGAAAAAATAGCATGTTGTAGATAATCTTCTATGCACTGTGTAATAAGTTATGCTAAAAGTATCCAGATTTATTACAGTGGCTGTGTAGGAAGAATCGGAGGTAAACTCTCCTAAACACTCCACAATGGTAACTCATTGAGCCTAGTGATGTGATTGATCTATCCCAGGAGAGAGAGCCCTTTTTCTGAGTACATATCACCCTTTAACAGACAATTGCAATACGATCCTTATCTGATATTAAATTCTCTCTTTTCACAGCTATGCCATTATTTTACTTGAAATAGCAACCAGGAGTGATCCTGTACCAGTAAGTATTATTATTATTATTAATATTATTTATTATAATTTATTTATGGATTTGTGTATGACAATCCTATTCTAAAGTCCAGCAATTTCTTAAAACCAACCAACCGTTGTGACAGTATAGGACCCAAGTCACCCTGAGATCCCAGGCCCAGATAACACATTCCAAACCCAGTCTTGAGCCCCAGAAAAGGTAGGCGTTAAAGTAAGATAAAAATGATACTCACCACTGGCTTGCGAGCAGACTGGGTAGATGTAGAGGTCATGGTCTCTTGAGCTACAGGCCCAAAAAGCTAATGCATAAATAACTCCATCGTGGCAGAAATAGCTGGTGAAGCCTTGGTCCTCACATAAGGCGAGGGAAGGTGTTCCTGTTCCTGCCCCAAGTCATGTTGCCCTTCCACTTGACATGTTGCTCCAAGTCTGCTCCTGCAGATAACTGAATAATAGACAGTGTGGCATAGGCTTCAGTGTAAAACATGTGTGACAGCATACAGTGCCAGGGATAACATTGAAGGGCCTGGCTTAAAAGATTTTACTGACTGTATTTTAGATGATGAAAGACCAGATGAACCCTTTCTGTGCTGAATAGACTCATTTTTAAATGTGGGTATTTTTTTTTTTTTTATGCAGAAAGATGAAAATGGTTCAGATGAACACTGCTGCCTGCCTCTGCCAGAATTAATTAAAGCCAAATCAGACAATTCCTGCCCATGTCCATCAGAATATGTCGAGGTAGGTCTAATACTACGGTATTTAATGAACATAATTCCAAACTACACATATAGCCAAAACCTTTTGTTTTTCGTGAGTGTAGTTAGTCATGATAAGAGGCTTTATCAAGTCTTTTTACATGGCATTGGGACTATTGATAGCGCTTTATGTTATTGTATACGTTAATAATAATAATATCTTTTCTTTAGACACTGTCATATGTAAACAATGTCACAATTGCCCTGGCAAATTCGTGGGGTGTTGGCAAGTATGGCCCATGATGTAATTCTTTCTTATTGCAATGTAATATGTTTAATATTTGTGTGTGTTGTTATAATAAGAATACCCCTTTATTTAGCAATTTCAAAGAAAAATCTAGTTCAAATCAGCCAAGGGCAATTATCTCTTCATGCTCATACATATACGTGTTAAACAGTAAAATATAGGTCCACGCTAATCACTGCTTCAAAAAGTAGAAAGTAAGTGCCGAAACATAAAGAAGGAAAGACAAATGGCAGGGACAGATCATGGAACAGGCTTCAGATATCCCCAGAAAGCATCTGTGTGCTGTCTAATACCTAGATCACTTTATGCCGGTGTATTAAGATAATCCAAGGTGACCCATCTCAATGATATTGTAACAGACACTTCACACTACACATGGATGTTGTAATATATCTGTGCTTTGCTGGTATTCCCGAAATCCTAGCACAGAAAATACCCTGGATTTACTCTTTATTGAATTTCTTCTGTAGCTTATCAGAAAGTGTCGGAGCCAAAACCCAGCCCAGAGGCCTACATTTGAGCAGGTTAAGAAACAGCTGCACAAAATGAACCCTAACAAAGTCAGTCCCGTGGACGTCATGATGACTCTGGTAAGTCTAAATATGTTTATTCCACAACCTGCCATATATGATCACTCCCAGCCATTTCCCTCGACCTATACATTGTAGTCTATTTATGAGGAAATATAACTTTGATCATTAACTAGTAATATTTGAATAAGTGCATTCATGAGCTTCTCACTACCTTGCGTATTATAGAAATCAGCATATAAACACTGCAGAAATACTGTTGGTTGACTGAGGTTGGTTTTCGATCTTCTAAATTATATTAGTGGTACATCTCATAAGTGATAGAAAAAAGCCATTAGGAATAACACAGATAATAATAAATGCAGTATTTTATTTAAAAAAAAATAAGATTTTACCCATCCATATCCATCGTAATGAGAACTAGACACTTTCTGGTGACCGCTGATGTGCTAGGAATTGCTTCCTGCAATAAATGCAATTTCTTGCTAAATTCTGCAATTTAGTATAATAGAAAATATACATATCTTTCATGCGTATATCACTGTATTGTAGTTTAGCAATGATACATTTTAGCTGTCATTGTGTTCCCATTACAAGTTTATCAGAGATTAAATCATTCTCGTAATAATCTTTAAAAGCTGCTTTTCAATAAACATGCTGTTTTTGAGAAGGCTGTTCTGCTCCTGTTTCTTCAGTACACCCCGCTGATTATGAGGTATCAAGATTGTAAATACCGTCACCTTTTCAGTCCTCAGAATGCCCTGAAAGGCCTCTGTAACCTACATTAAGATTTCATTATATGCTCTAGCTTGCTGTATAAACCCTTAGTTTGTCCTAATCAATATTATGATCTTCTAGGCTCTACCTTTAATGAAGACAATAATTCTGATTACGATTTCTCACTTCAAGTAAATGCCAGAATGCATAGGGCTTTATTTTATATATTCTACAGCCATTTTGACAGACTACAATAAACATTTATTTTTGCCTTTAGATGGAAAAATATAGTAAGCACCTGGAACTCTTGGTAGCCGAGCGTACACAAGACTTAATAAATGAAAAGCAGAAGACGGACCAGTTATTGTACAGTAAGAAATCTAAGGGCAACGTATATAAAGTACATTTATGGCAGTTTCATTATAACACCCTAATATCACCAGGCTAATTGGCCACATACATGTATATAGGATGCACTGTGCTAGCTCAGCACTGTAGGAAACCAGCTACGGAAGCAGCAGCAGCCGGTGTATATATATAATCAACTTCCTGTCAACCACCATTCCATTCACCTACCCTTGCAAAGCCAGCTTGACCTAATCAATAGGGCAGAGAAACAGAATGGGGTACATGTATCATCAGGGCTGGCCCAAGACAAAATGCCGCCTGGGGCGAAGTTTAAAATGCCGCCCCCCCCCCCCAATATCTACCCTTCCTCTTCCTGCCGCCCCCCCATTATCTACCCTTCCTCTTCCCCCCACCCCCGTACTTACCTTTCAGCAGTCCTGCGGTGAGTCTCCCTGACGGCTTGTAATGCTGAGTGCCGGAAATGACGTCATCTTCCGGCGCTTAACATTACAAGCCGGCACCGAGACCGAGCTAGAGGACTCGCAGAGGAGAGAGAGAGGGGCGCCAAGCGGGTACTGACAACTTGGTAAGATAAAACCACTCGGCGCCCTCTCTCTCTCTCTCTCTCTCTCTCTCTCTCTCTACTCGGCTCCATTGTCGGGCCGGCCCTGTGTATCATGCAGATCTTATAAAGTTGGTTTTTAATACATAAATTTGTATTTTAAAACATAAACATCATTACATGACAAGGTAGTCATTCCGAAGCTTACAAACATATTTTTCGTAATGATCACAATGTCAAAACAAAAGTAACACACTGTTATATGTACCTGTTCATTCCTGCAAAATTTTCAGTGACATACTACTTCTTTGGAAGCTTTCACTTTTATCAGGGAACCTGGCGTCTAATCAGAGGCAAATCTGTTATTTTTTTTAATCTTAAGGCATGTTACCAAAACAAGTTGCAGATGACCTGAGGCAAGGAAAACCTTCCCAAGCTCAAAGCTATGCCAGCGCTACTATATTTTTCAGGTAAAATTCTAGGATTAACCAAAAATGGGGGAATTTCGATTCTTAGTGAATCTACTCTAAACAGGAGGATGTAAAGTTACAGTAAATCTGCTGTTGTGCACTGCTAGGACTAATACAATGAAAACAAAAATAAAACAGGCATGATGTGATGGAAACAAAATAAAGGAAAAGTAAAGCGTTTACTAGTTTTGCTTTATTTTGTATTTTTAAAGGCCTACATACCATTTCTATAAAACAACAAAAAGGGGTCTGTCTTCGCTCTGTGTCTGTAAGGCTGACGTCACAAATCCCCATCTCAGCACCTTCTAAAAGATGTTCATTCCTACATAGACGTTTTCATTGCTAATTATCCAATAATTTATTGGGTTTTTTTCTAGTGATATTGTTGGGTTCACTCATTTATCCAGCACCAGTACACCTTACCAGGTAGTGGATTTCCTAAACAAGCTCTACACCACATTTGATGAAATTATTGACAACTATGATGTCTATAAAGTGGAGACAATAGGTGATGCATGTGAGTATGTTCCCCATGCCAAATGTATTTGAAGCTTGGATTTACCTGTGTCTGAAACCAACTTTTGAGTGTATGTCCTCCATGCCTCTAGTTGATTTTCTGCATGTGTTTTACTTAGCAGAGCAACACTAGAAACAAGGTACCTTTGAAGGGAATCTGCCGTCATTATATTCTGCTTACACTATAATCTGCCCATTATGATTAGCTTCAGTAAAGTGATGAACTATTGTAATAACAAGAATTTGCTTGCTGAATGGTGATTTTCTTGCATCCTTCCATCTACTGTGTTACATCATGTCTACTCACATAACCCCTGATCCTATGGCCTTAGATCACACTATTTATCTTCAGCTTGTTTTGGAATGCATTGTGTTCCTTGCCCTGTATGTTCATCTCCCCCTCTTTTGTGACTCCAGATTACACAGTGTCAGGTTTAGTCAGCATTCTTCCACATCTTTGAAAAGTCTAATTGAACACCAGGGAACACCATTTACTTCCTCACATTCTCCCCAGACATTTTAACCGTGGTGAACTATGATAAACATTGCCATGTGGATTTCTCTGTACCTTCTACTGTACACTGGAAAGATGGAAACCACAAAAAAAGCCTCCCCTCAACTCGTATCCGTTTATATCATTTCTAGACTATTGAGTGGAACTGTGCTGTGTTTGTTTTGTCAAGTAATTCCCTACATGATCAATACAATTATCACCTGATAAATGAGAGAGGATTATGTATAATACAATAAACTATATTTTGCAAAATGAACTGAATAACATGATTGTGTTCTAATTTATGGCCAACTACATTTTCAAGTAAATGTTGATTATGTTTCTTTGTTGTGTTTTTTTTCCTTGATGATTGATGTGCTTTTATTTAGATATGGTTGTTTCTGGAGTTCCAAAGGAGAATGGTATTCTACATGTCAGTGAAATTGCAAGCATGGCGTTGGATCTAGTAGCAGTTTGCAAGACATTTAGAATTCCACACAAGCCTAATACACAGTTAAGGATCCGAGCTGGAATCCATTCGGGTATGTTATATTTATGAAGCAAAACCTTTGTTTAATAAACACAGCCTGTCTACATATTGGGAGGTGTCAGAACAACATACACCAATCAACTGTAACATTATGACCACTGGCAGGTGAACTGAATAACACTTATATCATCGCATCTGTCAGTAGTTGGGAAATATTAGGCAGCAAGTGAACATTTTGTCCCAGATTGCGATGGCTAGATGGTTCTTATAGAGAGGTGTTAGAACACACAGTGCATCGCTGTTTGTGCATATGGGGCTGCAGACCAGTCAGGGTGACCAAGGTGACCCGTGTCCACTGCCAAAAGCGTCCTGCCTGTTTCTCCTGGAGGCTATCATTGAGAGATTAGAGCTCTGTGTCCCCAGTGGTACAGATCTCCCAAACTCTTCTCAATTAGTCTCAACCATAGGATCCAACCTAGACTGTAGAGTAACACAGGCACATGTTTCTGCTTTTAAAAAACAAGAAATACAGAAAGTGTGTACCCCCACAACCTAACATGTTCTGGGGCCCTTTTCTCCTAGCTATATATAAACTATGACAATTAACCTTAGAACTGAAGAAGACAGATGCCATACATTGTTGGTACTATATAAATTGAATTCAATGTAATTTTTTCTTACACAGCACAAACGAATGCAAGGTAGAGAGGACTTACATAATTTTATTTTTTGATGTTTTATAACAATTAAGTTGCTAAAGAGGAATCTATTTAAAGATCCTGTTCCACTTGAATTTAAAACTTTTATAATTAAGTGCAGCATTGGAAACACATTCCCAAATGTCAAAACTTTCTCAGAAATAATTATTTAATCAAATAAAATGTTGCCCTGTTCATATTTTTTCTGAGGAAGAGTTGTCATATGAGCAGGCACTGACAGGCATTTATAAGTTTCTGTGCTAGGAGGTAAGACATTTAAAGTAAAGGATGAAACAGTAGATGTGCAAAAATATAATATTCTTGCTTACAATAATACAGTAGATGAAAGAACCAAGTATAACAGGTTATATAAAGTCCATTGTATTATTTACAGTTCAGTACATACAATGAATTAATTATTGTTTCATCTATGAAAGATAACCTCATTTCTGATGACCAGGGCAAAAAAAAACATTAAAGGAACCAAGAGGAACACAAAAAAGGATGTTACTGTGGTGGATATAACAGCAGGGAAATATTTGTAGAAGATTTCTTTTTTTTACTTTTATTTTATTCAGGTCCTGTAGTTGCTGGAGTTGTGGGAACAAAAATGCCTCGGTACTGTCTTTTTGGGGATGCAGTGAACACGGCTTCAAGAATGGAATCAACAAGTGAAGGTAACGCAATTCTTCTAAACCAAGCACAGGCACAAGTTATGCATATAATGTATCTTTAAAACATTGTTTGCTCACATGCTATTAGAGAGAAAAAATCTCTATGAATGTACGATCCGGGAGAATTAACAGAGATAGATGGAGATTAAAATTCTTATTTTGTTTTTCACTTTCTGAATCCAATGTGTGCACCTTAAGAAACAGGATAAATAACCCACATAGGACATAACCACAGGGTGTAAATACTGTGAATTTTCTTGTATTGGCTCTTATTACGGGTGAATACAATAGTTTTGAAATAGTTTTGATTTGCATCATGGTATTATATTAGTGGATTTCAGATATCAGGTCCCTCCAAAAAGCACAGTTTTTACCTTGGCCATTATAATGAAAACACTTCAATGCATATCCAGGCTTGGCCTCTTTTCAACAGATTAGATGTGATAGTTGAACCAAGTAGTAATAACTGTGACACATGTAAGTAGGTGAAAATAGGAAGACTCCAGAACAAAAAAACATTCTTATGTTGATGCAATGTGATCAGAGATAGCTTTAAACTTGCCAGGAGGACATTGAGACGTGAGAAGTGGCTGCTGACAGTTTCTTTAGGAGGCTTCAAAGTATCCTTATACTAAAACAAGGGCCCCAGGAACAGTCTGATAAAACATTTGGCTAAAGAATATAGATGACTTTCTCTTCAAGATGAATCTTTCAGAGCTTGCCAGTGAAAACAGGACAAACCTCCAATGTCCTGTAGATTGCTCATTATAAGTATTTTATTGTAGATGTGTTTCTGAACATATTGCCAGCTAACAACCACCAGTAACAGATCTTATTAGCCAGGCACCCATAATCTTCTGGCCAAGATGTATTCTATTTGTTGCTGACTCCTATTTTCTCAAAATTTACAATGTTTTCTTGCAGCACTGAAAATTCAGTGCAGTTCCAACACATATGACCTTCTACAACAAATTGGTGGTTATATCTTGGTATGTCGTGGGACCCTGCAAGTTAAGGTACACATTGCCTGTTCCCTGAATTAATGAACCATTGGCAATTTTTTTTCTTTTTAAACATATTTTCGGAAGGGCCCTTTCTAAAGTATTTTAGAGCATGGATATGTAATTGTGTGTGTGAGCATAAATGTGTAATTTGGGTGAGATGGAGTGTGTGTTTTAGAATGAATGTGTACGTGTGTGTTAGTGAGTTTGAGTAAATGTGTGTTATTTGTATGTTTACGTATGTGTGCCAAAGTGTATGTTGGAAGGGAGGGCAAAGAAGGCACAGACAAGTTGTTTGGGAGCAATGATGGCAAAGACCAGCTGTTGAAGTTGGGGGCCCCAGGGCAATTTTCGCACCAGGGCCCTGTGGACGCCCTTGGACATGGTATGATATACACCCAGTGTCACTGTTTCGCTGGACTATTAAGGAAGGTCGTCCCCGCAGAAGTTCTTCTGCCCAAACTACCGCTACTGAGAGGGGAGTTCCCGGCAGCAGCAGTCCAGGACTTAGACGATCCCAACAGTGGACAACCTCCCACCAGCTGGAGATAGGTTCTGAGTGGCAGCAGCCGTGGCAAGGCGCAGCACGAGACAGGAGCACAAAGCGGGTAGTCAGCAGAGCCAGGGGTCAGATACACAGAGTGGGTAGTCAGCCGAGCCAAGGGTCAGATTCACGGAGCGGGTAGTCAGCCAAGCCAGTGGTCAGATTCACGGAGCGGGTAGTCAGCCAAGCCAGTGGTCAGATGCACGGAGCGGATAGTCGGACGAGCCAAGGGTCAAAAACCAGAAGTCACAAGCGAAGGTACCAAATCGTAGTGCAAGGGAGAATCAGGCAAGCCAAAGGTCAAAACAGGAAACTAGATAGCACGAGCCGTATACACAAAACTGTAAGACCACAACAGGGTGCTAGTGAAAGGCACAGTCGGCTTTTAAAACTGGTGCCATTCCACAAGCCCCTCCCGGACCAGAACCAAAACCACGCCCCCCCAGCCGTTTATCACTTCTCCTGCAACGTGCAGCGTGCCCGGGAGGCGGACCGACGACCGGAGGACGGGTAAGTACACAAGCTCCGGGAACTGCTGTTCCCGGAGCTGAATCTCCCCCGTGTCACAAAACCTCGGGCGGAGGATCGTCCGCTGCCCGGGGAGATGTTCTCCCGGGACTCGCGGACAACCCTTCGCCCGCTACTAATCCCTATGCCGCGAGCGGAGGAACGGCCGGCGTTCGAGAACCGCGGCCAGTCCTCCTCCCGGCGGCGTCCGGAGCCGGGATGGTGACACCCAGCCACAGAAAGTTGCACAGTGCAAGGGAAATTATATCATAGAGGACTGTACTGACCAAATCACGGACTCGTCAAAACATGCCATTTGACCTCTCCAGTGTGAACCCATGGAGAAGCCTTTAATGTGGGACAGGAGCTTCTACTGCTTGTTGCCCCCCCTTCAAGTCTTTTCATTTGGTAAAAGCATGTACAGAATGGTGAAAGTATGGTCTTATTGACAAAAATTTGTGGCAAGAGTTTTTTTTTAAAACAGTATCTCTTTTGGCCTGTAAACAAACTCTTAACTCCTTAACAACAATTGATGTGCCAGGCACATCACGGAAATGCATCTCCTTAACAAAAGTGATGTGGATGTGACTGGCTGCCAGTGTTTGGCCTGTCCTGCCTTGTGTTCTTCCCTATGCATCAATGCCATTCCTTACTCTGATGGATCAATTCTTGTTCTTGTTTCTAATATGAGGGGAAGGGATTCAGTCTGGGTGTCAGTGCCTGCCCTGTTCTGCCTCTGCTGCTGCAGCTCTATTGCCTTCCTTATTCTGAGGTATAAATAGTCTTCTAATTCTGGGGTGAAATTCAGTGTCCTGCACGGTGGGGCTGGGTATGTGCCACTGTATATCTATTCCCAGAGTCCTGCTGCTAGTGGAGCTTCTGCCATATCACCTTAGGGATCAAATAATCAAACTTGTCCAATTTTGGGAGAAATTAAGCCCCGTAGCTTGCTGCTGGATGTGTGTAACCATTGGTGCGGTGTTACTGGTGGTGGTCCTGCAGTGCAAAACCGAGTGTGGATCTCTTCCCTAACCTTGAGATGGTGTGGCTGTAGGTGAAAAGTGAGTCTAGGTTTTCAGGGTCCTCCCCTCTGGAACACTCTCTGAATTTCTGGATCAAAAAATGCCTCCAAATTTCGTCCGAGCTGAACAAAATTTGTTGTCCGAAAATAACTGCAACAAAACAAAATTTTCGTCTGAATAGATTTTGCTTGCTGTCCACAACTCTAATACATACACCTTCATGCTGACACACACATACATAAAAGCTCACATACAAACACTTATACACTCTAGCGTAATACAGTCATTTATGCATATTCCCTCCCGTCCGCTCTCCCTCCCTCTCTTTTCCCTCCTTCACTCACCCCCTTACCTCAACCACTTTCCCTCCGGCTGTTAGCAGGCACGTGTTTAAGTCTTTATGTGACCCAGCTACGTTTGGGGGCTGCTACTGGGCCAGTCCAAGATTGTTCACAAAGGCCACCCAAGATACAGCAATGCGTACAGAAGCCCGTTATCAGAGACCATCACTCCTGTGATCCATTGGCACATAGTGTTAGCTAACCCAAGTTTAAAAGGCTAATTGATCATTAGAAAACCCTTTTGCAATTATGTTACACAGCTAGAAATTAACTTTTGAATGGTAGGATGTATATGTATAGGTGGTGCTCATGTTTATACTTACATCATGATTTTTTTCCACAGGGAAAAGGAGACATGGTGACGTATTGGTTAGAAGGTAAAACATTTACAGCAAAGAAAGTCAGTCCACATACTCAAGCAGTCATTCCAGAAAAAGAGAGAGACTTGTTTAGTTTGATTCCTGGAACGATGACCAGTGAAGCTCTGTCAACTTCATTCTGAGGGTCGATAATGCTAATTCATGCCACCTTCAATATGTCCTATCATACAGCATAATAGCATGCTGTTCTTGTTCCTGATGACCTCTTCAGAGTATCTGCAAGAGGCAGGAACACATAGGAATGTTTTCATGGTTTGATGCAGCCATGTACTTCTCCCGTATGAAGTGTCCAGGAAAGAATAGATAAGAACTTCAAGAAAAAAATGTCTACTACTGACAAATGAAGATAGAAGATTATTAATGCCTTTTCAGAAAAAAAAGGCTGGTTGAATGTTGTCTACATGTTATGAATCAGACAGATGCAATTATTTTGTATCATTCATTGTTTTATATACCGTCATATTCCATAGCACTGTACAATGGATTATTTGGCTGATCGCCTCTAATGTAGAGATCCATCCACCTACCATTGTGGCTAAGATTGTCCATTCTTGTGCAATAAGTAAACATTTGGGCAAAAAACAAGTACTCCAGCGTTAGTGTTTTTAAAAAACATTAAATACACTTTTGCATTTCGTTTATATTAGCATAATGTTCTGCAATTATACTTACCATAAAATTTCAGGTATAATATGTTTTATGTAGGAGTAAAATTGTTTATACAAATAAGGACACATTATTTTTTACCTATGTATACTATATACATTACATCTCTAAGTTTCCTAAAACTGGGTAAAATATGAGATTAGTCTACTTGAGATTTTGCAGTAATTGTTTTTCCTCTAATACATGGCGAGTGAAGCGTTCCATAATGTTTTTTCCCCAATATATTCTCAAATGTGTATTATTTCTCCAATATTAATACATTGAAATATCAAGATTAACCACTTGGAAGATCAGTGTGAACGGTCAAAGTTGTCATCCTGTGTCTCACAAGAAGTACATTCGTTTTATATACCGGTAATATTGTAATGGCTTGCTTTTCATAAGAGCTGCTGTTCTAGAAGTAACCTTCTGGGTGTTTGTTAGTCCCTGGTTTCAGATGAGATTTCGAGTTTTATAATGTGTAACAAAAAATGTTGTAGTGACATCTGTGATCTACAACCATGTTTAAGCTTGCACCATATTGGCTACCACCAAAAATTCCAAGAAGTGCATCAAGAAGCAACAAATTCATATCAAAGGTATAGCAAATGGATCAACACTATCTTCCATGGGACCACCCATGCTTTATCCAGGCATACTTAAAAGGTAACAATCCTGAATGAATATTGGTAACTAATTGGTAGAGAAAAAAATAAATGTCTGGCGTTCTACCTTTTGGTTCATGTCTCCTAATCCTATGTTTTTTCAGTGATTATTTAAATTAAATCTTGCAGAATGGTCAAAGAGATTTAGGTGGATTTAAGGTCCCATGGGGCAATAAAGCAGGTTAGCCTACCTGATGACCATTCCCATTATCAAATAGGACATTCCCCATACTTATTTTATGCTGTTATTTTTCAGTTTGGTTCACTCCAAATGTATCCTCTCATTTATTCAACTGTAACCCAACAGACCTGTGGAAATCCAGGTGGCCCTGGACCCCAGGTACTCATCACATAAAATCTAGTTGAAGAGCTTTAGTCAGTTGGGATTATTTACAAGGTCGTGCAGTGAACCGCAAATACCGCAACAGAAACATTTGACAATCCCATATATAGGTGTGTGGTTCAAACTATTTATTTTTATTTTTGTACCCTCTTCTTTGGAAGCATAACATCTAGAAAGGTTGTCAGTGTCCAGCTGTTATACATTGTGTGAGTTATATGCTTAAAACAGCCTTATTTATAAGAAAACTGTTACTTAAATCCCTTAGTTTTTAATCGAATTAGACCATGAGTTGGATACACTTTAAGAAATCCATATACAAATACATGGCAGTGAAGTCTATTCACAAAAAAATGTTTACTCGACTAATATGACTTGATATTGCATGCACATGCCTGCTAAAACACGGTACACAATTTATCTATTCATCAATATACATAATAGTTTGCAAGTTGATGAGAGCACTCAAAAGTTTCATTTGAGTTTATAAACCCCTTGGCACTCAATGGGGATAACCTATAAAAAAAAAAATTAGTACTATCAGTATTCAGTCAGCACCTGGGTCCACACCTTCAGCTCATGGAAAGGGGTCATGCCAAAAATATTGGAAGCTGCATTGACTATAATGGAAGTCATGCATCAATCATAATGTGCTAGTGTTGTAAAGGAATACTCCAGTGCAAAAAATGGACGTTTCTAACATCTATTTTCATCTGGCAGAAAGTGGTATTTTTTTTTTTTCCATTATTTTTGCAATGGCCCCTTACCGACAGCCCATCGTCTCTATGGTGTTGACAGATTTAATTAAAACATGACTTGCATCTAAAAGAAACCCCCCAAAAATAGAATGAATTGCTAGAAAGAAAATTAGGCTGGTTAAATATGAAACAACACCTCAAACACCCTATGTTGCCATATTACACTTTAGTCTAGCCGGTTGCTAGAGAAAGCAATGCCTAGCTTCATGGAATAATTCCCAAAATGAGGATTTAGGGCCACTAGATCTCCCCATTTAGGAGGTATTTGTTTGAGGTATTAAAACCATGACTCCTGCTTTGCTGTTCACTCATGTGGCTTCTTCTGGAGGACTGGAATCATCTTGGTGGAAACCCAGTCCTATGACAGAACATCTTAAAAAGCAATTGGTGAAAGAGGTGAGTCTCTGTTACGTAATTACATTGGCGATACAAAGTTCTTCAATCTGGATAGTATATAACAAACTTTTTATATCCCGGAATATTTTATCAAAAGAAAAGGGAAAAATATGATGTTCTTTATATGCTGCTGTGTGACCATTCACAATGCCATACTAGGTATACCATATAACATGTCTTACAAAAGAATTAGATAATCAGTGATAGATAAAAGTTGATCTAGGTATTTAAGGTTCTATTCTGCAATCCTCATGTCTCAAATTTGACATCACACCCATACAAAGGGTTTGTTTTTCCAGGATTAATGCTAAGTATCCAGATCATTCAGGTTACAGGAAAGAGGGATGTCTTTGAAGTACAGTAAACATGCTTAAAATGTAAGTTTGCCTGGAATTCTAACATTAATTTATCCTATGTTTTAACAAGATACTAACACATACAAATGTTGATAAAAGAAATGACAGAAGACTAAACTTAATTGTGAGTGTGTGCTTAATGTGTTTAAATTATTTCATGAGACATAAAGAAGCCTAACATATGTTTATATTTCTCTTAAAAAATATTTATTCTTAGCAAGACAACTACATTCCTACAAATGTTTTCAGACAGTTACAAACGCCCAAAAGTAGCCCCAGAACTACACCAGCACCAAAAACTGACAGTATTTAAAGGCTAATGGTGCCAACTGGAATTGAGGAAAGTTGGACAAATTTAGGAGTGGGTTTAGAATTGGTGTAAAATCATACCATGCAGGATACCAGTGTGAGAGCTGGAAAGAAGACAGATTGCTGTTGAGACCAACATAACAAAAATACAATATGATATTGAAAGAGGCAACTATTAAGGTGTAGTGTATATGTATATATATAGTCCTCTGGGCATGTTTTCAAAGGTGGGAGAAGAGACAATTGCCCCCTCTCTCCTCTGTGTGTGTTATGGTGTTTGGGGGTAATGAAATCATTAACCATTTTGGGGTTAGAGGCTTAGAGCCTACCAATATTCCCATTTAACTCACACGCACTCTCCTGCAACTTGCAAAATTTAAAGTCACATGTACTGGAAAGCAACATATGAATATACAAGTTGTTTGGCACAAAGTAAGATGAAACAACACAGTAGCTATATTTGATAATGCAGGACACAGTCTCCAATGCTTCACATGCACAAAGGTCCTTAATCATCTACATTGCATTGATGGCATTTTCAAGGACATTGGACACAAGCCCAGAATTGCTACACCTACAGAGAACATTGTTTATTTTTTTCATGTATTTCCACAGCATTCACCAAGTGGGTTTTTTCCCATTTACTTTCTGACAGAACATGAAAAGTAGGATTGTGTCTTGAGAAGTGAGAACCTTAAAAAAATGTATTCTTAGCAAATACCATTTCATTATTATGTGTTGTAGTACGAGACTCTTGTAAAGTAATACATAGGTCAAAAAAGAGGTCTCTGAGTTTGCTTTATAACTAGAACATAGCATAGTTTATTGATTCACAAAAAGGTACAATGAAAGACCTGAGGGAAGAAAGACTTTTAGGTGACTTTGTGAGTTTGTAAAGTGTCATGGGATAATGCAGCACATTCTACTTTTCAGCTGACCTGCACAGTTAGATCTGGGATGATCAATATAACTACCAATTAAAGTAGAGGGGATGTGTATAACTCTAACACCCTGCAGGCAGGTATACTAGCAAGTTTAAAGTAATGTAAGTAAAACCTGCCACAGAAAGGATTATCCCCCAAAAGCCATCAATCAAATGCGATTACATGCCAACACCTCCCTAGCATTGGGTCCCTAACTCAATTGTTGTAATGTTCTTGTTTCCCAATAGAAGAAGCACATTTAATCATTTGAAATTTTTTGTCAGTTTCAAGCTACCAGAAAGGTACCCAAACTGTGGGGTTTTTTGTTTCATGTGTGGTTGTTATACATTCAGGAACATTTTAAAATGCCATGAAAATGCATCATGAAAATGAACCCAAATGCAGATATATAAAAACCTGTAAAAATGTTGACATTTTAGAACTTGGTAGAATATATACAATCTATCATCTACCTCTTACCTATCTTCCTGACTCTTGGTGAGACAAACAGTTGCCACAAAGGACCTTCATACAAATGAAGATAAATATCCTAGAGATGGACCAGAGGAGAAAGATTGGTTGTTATATAGTTTACCAACAGTAAATATCACATGGGATGCTGCTCCAGGATGGACAAGTCTTCCCATTGATCTTCCATATTATGTGTTTCGGTGGTACCACACAATGTGTATATATCGATAAAGGACAATATATTACAGAAACCCCAGTGAGACCAAAAAAATGGGCAGCCATGTGATATCTCAAAATATTTTATGTGTTTCTTACATATACTTCACCAGATATGGTATACGTGTGATACTTAGTTCATCTTTTTTATTTGCATTTTATGGCACTTGTATGCTTTTATGTCTATTTGCCAGAATTGTTTAAACATATGTCATGGATACTATTTGTTATATTATTGCAATTTCTGGATGTATGATATCGAATGAAACATAAATAAATTTATATTATACATATTTGTCACAGTGATCTTTAGAAGTAATTTGCAAAACAAAATACTGTTTTCCTTCAAGTGAAGCAATTAGTTTTATTTAAAAACCACTGTGTATGTAAAATTATGTTGGCTATGCATATTAATATCTCTAGAGTTCTTAAAATGCAATCAGTGAAAGCACTTACCAGATGTATAGATTAGCAGATCTTTAAGGTAAACTGTAAGTGAGTGTAATTCCATGTTCCATTGAATTAAAACCCCTTTAGGCTCTTCCCAAAAAGAATGAAAATCACTTGTAAGTTGTTTTTAGACACAAAACCCTGCTGAGACTGCATCTGAGGATGAAACCCATTACAAAATAATTATTAATTTCTGTCAGGCAAATGTTCTTGGCTTATAAAGAACTAAAAGAAATTTGTGTTAAAAATTGTTTACAAATGTAAACATTAGGCTATATCACACCAGTATTCAATGAACTACTAATTAACGCTCTTTCTGTTTTTCCATTCACTGATCGCTCAGGAATACTAACGTTATAGATAAGTACTTTCAGCATATTTGTTACTTTGCCCAAATCTTGTATTTTACAGTTGTTGTATGGTGTTAGAGTTAGTGTATGGTGCTAGCATGAGTGTGTGTATTGGTATTTGGTGTTAGCATCCATGTAAGCGTTAGCATGTGTGTGTTTTTTTGCAATTGGTGTCAGTGTGTGCACATTAACGTATGGTATTAGCTAGATTGTAACTGTATAGAGGTAGAGTGTGCATGTAGTAGCGGATGGTGTGTGTGATAATATATGGTGCTAGCATTAGTGTGTGTGTTAATGTTTGGTGTTAGCATGTGTGAATATTATCATGAGTATTTGGCATTTATTGTGTATGTGTATATTAGTGTATGGTGTAAGCATGAGTGTGTGTCACATAATGTTAGAGCCTACTTGAATCTGGGCGGTTTGGAACCTTTTTTTGCAGACCAGTCACTAGTCTGTAAATACACACAGGGTGATAGTTGGTCTGGCATTGTGTTTACAGGAACTGTAAGGCTGAGTCAGAAGCCAAGCCAGAGATCAGCAACCGGTAGCATACCATAGACCAAAACCGTGGGGTAAGGTCAGAAGGCAAGCTGGGTCAGCTGTCCGGGCAGGAAACCATAGGCAGAGGCAAAATCCACAGACAGGTTCAAAATCAAGCTATAAAACAACAGCCAGGAGGGATACAGGAGAAAGGACTGGGACCTGGAGCAGGTCTCAGGCACAGGGAAAAGGACAGGGGCATATAAAACAAAGTTAAGTTGCAATGGCAAGCACCAAGACAACTGAGCAATTAACTAAATGTGTCTTCAATAGTGCTGTAGCAAACGTTGATCATGCTCCCTTCAAAATTGGGTGCAGGGCCTTAAAAATAAAATGAAAGCTCAAGACATAGAACAGCTACTTCCCGACCGTCTCCTCCCATAGCATCAGGCAGACATTGTGGAACCATGACATGACATGGAGGGATCCGTGCCTGTTGCACAGATGTTCCTTCTGACTGCCGAAAGACCAGTTTTGACGGTGTGCTAGTATCTGATACTAGTTTTTTATGCGCGTGTTAGTGCACACTGTTAGTGTGAGTGTTTGTGTCGATGTATGGTGCCAGAGTGTCAGGAGTAAGCTTAAGGTTAGTGATGCCAGGGAGAGGGGGAGATTGTGTGTAAGTGCATGGTGTTTTAGTTGGTGTTAGAGCAAGTTTGTGTGTTAGTATGTGCATGCATGTAGTTACAGGGTGCCATCAACCCTAGGCTTACCCCTTCTAATGTGTACCCTCATTATAATATACTATCAGTGTCTTGTGCAATAAACATGCATATGCCACTACATACATATGATACATTTACTAAGGGGTCAGGGGCAAGAAAATTGTTATGTTACTTTTACTGTTTTCTTTGGGGCAAAATACATTCTCTAGTTTTACTAGAAGGCATGGACCGAAAAATATTTCACAATTTATCGTGTTGCATGGCTGAGACATTTGCACATCCCAGGCTTCTTTTTACAATCACAGCATGAAGGAAGAGCAGAGATGGCAATACAGCAGTCACCTCTGTGGAGGGGGCGTAATTAAAACAAACATTTAATTACTTTATTGGCATGAAAGGCAAAAGAGGAAGGGCTGGAAATAAGGATCACAGTGGAGAAGAAATGCCCGTTATACTGTAAAATACACTCTTTGTAAGCAAAATGTAAAATGAAATATATAAAATGAAGATATAGAAAATGTTGTACTGTTTCCTCTCTATATATCTTGATTAATTTATAGAGGTATTTATAGAATAGATTATTTTACCTCTTTCATTTAATTGATACTATCAAGTAAATTGTATCACTTTTAAGCAATTACAATAAGACCTGAAAACTCAGTCTGTACAGACGTCCCCTATCCTTACATGCAATTGCTACTAAAATTACACTAGTTAAAAGGACTAGTCATGTATGTCATTGGGGTTAGAAAATGAGAATTCTGTCTCATTTGACTCACCAACCTGCATGCCACTACTGAAGCAAATAATGATCATAACAAATTCTTTTTAATTTCCTTTCATAGAAATCAAAGGGAGTTCCGCCTACATAAGCAGCATCCATTATACATTTTATATAAACTATGAATTGGGGTTTCCTTTAGGCTTAAAGGGGCAATAATTGCCATTTATTTTAGGCCTCAGTGTGCCAAACCCATAATCGTGACAGGAAGCACTCATTCTCTTTTTTGTGATAACTTGATAATTATGTGATCTTGCAGGAATATTGTGTAGTTTGTGGGCCTTAGTGTCAGATTAGTGCAACATGTTGGAACAGAGTAATTAGTCTCAAATCCATAGTGGGTTGGGTTCTTGCGTACCGTCATTCTTGCTTCTTAAAATGAATGTGTCATGTTGCCACATTGGCCAGTAACAGATCAAAATGACAGAGTACACAGGAATATAAAGTACTTTTTATCTCCTTTAACTTGGTATGATGATCAACCAATGTGACATTTTGTTTAAAAAAAAGAGGCTCTGGGATTTTTCCCAATCCTGCCCTGCTCCCTCCTATTGTGGAGTCTGCTGGGGCTCTTTATATAAAATGCAATGTAAAAATCTCTGCTTAGGGCCTTCACTCCTCATCAAGTTTATAATTTATTTTTTTTCTAAACCATTGCATTTCTTAATAAATGTGTAATCAATGTCATTGTGGACTATTCAGTTTTGTTATTTATGAAGCTGATAGTTCATTCTTGTTGCTAAATCCAGATCGCTTCCAGTTTCATACTCCTATAAAACTATTTGATCATAAGAGGTTTTGGACACTGATCTTGCAATACTGCTACTTAGTGTCTATAATTCCTTTCTGTAGTTCTATGTTTTTTTAGCTTCAGACTAATAATTGCTATATAATTGAAACAACCCCTTCACCCTACAGGCATATAATCTAGTTTGATATTGCAAAATATCCACTTCTTTTAATTCATGCCAAATAATATATTTTTCTATACCCATACTTTCCCAGAAATGCCTGGCTAGCTACCTAAAAGAAATATTGTTTAATTTATTAGACATAACAGAGTCAAACCCCATAAGTGTACTTTAGGGCTGAAATACCAAAATACTTGCTGTGTAAGGTTATTTAGATTGGTACCACTGCATTTTAATTTGTCAAGGTGTTCTATATGATTGTTTATCCATGCAATGATGCAGGCAAAACTAAAATGGAAAAACATATATTGTTAGTGAAAGGTGAACAAAACACTTAAGGATAAATAAAACCAATTATTTTCTCTTCCGCTACTGACTGTGAACTAAGACCTTGGCTACCGTTAGGTCATGGTTTGCTCATTTTTAATGAAAATGGAATCATTTCATAACATTATGAGACATACCTTTTTTTTTTCCTTTTCCACTCCTTAAAATGCAGTTTTTTGACACATAAAAAATTCTTCTTGTAGTCCCCCTTATGTAAATTACAATTTAGAAATGTATTTTAAAAAAGTTTAATTACACAGCCCAGGCCTCCATCAGGGGGTACGCTCAGTACTAGTCTATAGGGCTCTTGTGTAGAGGCTCGGCTGGACAGGTTGGACTGGCCTCCTTCTTCTTTCACCTTAGTTTATTCATATGCCATTTTGCTTTTCATTGATGTAATGGACAGGAAAGGGGTTTTGAGACAATCGGCTCTGATGGTCATTAGCCAGCACTGCCTACCAAGATCTTCATCATGAAAGGATGGAAATGGTGGAAATAGGCCGGGCTGAGAACAGAGGTGTATTTATCTTGGGCATTACCCTGGGCCTGACCCTTCCACAGCTTCTGTCCTCACTGTGGAATGGCGGGATATGACACTCCCTGACACAAACACATGCTGCACTTTTTAGAGCATTTTATGTAGGATGCGCCGGCTCGATACAGACTCCGTAGTATAAATGGGCCGGTTGGGGATATCTTCCTTATATCCTGCCAATCGAGCAGTGATACATTGTGGAGCCTGATCACCAAAAAGGGCAATCTGCCTGCTGTTTTTTTATCCCGGGCGAATGCTAGTCCCCTGTAAATTGAAGATAGGAAAGGATGAGATGTAATTAAAAATGGCAGGGCAGAAGGGAAACTGAAAGAGGGGGAATACAAGATTTACTGCTTTGCCTTTGACGTAATCTCCCTCTGAAAATTGTGTCGACAAAACCACAAGGAGTTAACCTGAGAATCGAATTTATGTGAATCCCTGGAGGACTCATTCAAGAAAAAATCACAATTATTAAAAAACATATTCATGTGAAATATAACTGCAAACAAAAAAGATATTAAATACTTCTGTTTGCTAGTTATTATCTATGAGACGCTATCATTGACAGGTGACTGCAAAACTGATGTCAGTGATAATTCTTAATTTGAATTACAGTACTATCACCTGCTGATGTCTGAAGTCACATGTTGCCAAAAATAAGACCACATTTGCAACTTTTTTGAAATAAGTGGCTTCTGTATGGGACATCCAATGCCATTTGCAACCTCCTTATTTATGTTTATATACATTGTCATCAATACAGACTTCCAAGTGTATGAGTATTTATTAAAAAAACAAAACAATTGTTTTTGCCTTTAATTATTGCAAAGTTAAAATAAAATGTATAAAAATGTATAATTTACAAATGTTTGCCCCTATGGTGCACCCTCTTTTTAAGGCTACAATTCCCATAATCATCATTATTATTATGTCTGATGTTAATGAGAGTTGTAATTCACAAAATCTTACCAGCCTGTTTTGGTTTTTTTAACAACCATTTATTTGAATAGATTTTTCTTTTTTTTATGGCTGGTGGTGGTCACAATCACTAGTCCTTGCAGCGAACATGCTCCATGGTAACAAAAAACATATAATTAATTATACTGTTCTTTAACTTTGTAGAAGCTGCTGGTCGGACTGTGACAAGAATAACTTTTAACATCTAGCTATAAAGATAAAGCTTCTCTGTTTAATGAAAGTATGGTGTGTAGTGATAAACATGCAAGACTTCGGATAGGCGGGAGAAAGATTCTGGTGCCAATATTTTGAGCAATATCCTGAGGTACCCAGGACTTTTACATTCTTACTGGATGCTTTCTTTGCTCTTTTTATTGGTTTACTACACATTGTCTTGTTGCAAATGTGTCTTGGAGAGGGTTGGATAATACATATTAAAAAAAAAAAATTCTGGCAGGTATATTAGACTGCTTTATTACAGGACCATTACACTAAACAAAACCGATTTTCTGGAATTGCTTTTAGCAATCACAGACAGGGGATCCTAAAATGCCACCACATGTTATGTGGTGAGTTATGTCATTGTGGTTGGTATCTGGGGTTCACTTTATGAACAATTTATCACAAATGCTTTATGCCCTGAAAGAGTTAAAGGGAAAGACTTAGCCAGAAGAGCTAAAAACCCCAAGTCTATTTAAAATACTTGATGCCTGAACCCGGGGCAAGCCTGTTATGATTAAGCACTTTATGGCAGACAGCCTCCAGATAATATATATGCAGCCACCAGCTGGTAAGACGCGGTCACGCCTTACATTATTATACCCTCACAGAGTGTGGTCGTGTGTATCCAGCCAGCACCCGCACACTGCAGGATTCAATCTCCACGGATAAACCACTGACCTACCAGACATTTGACCAGTGTGCCATATGGCCAGTACGGGCCTACCTGGACTTAAATACTTTTTTATTTGGAAAAAAGGATTACACAGACTGTTTAGTGTACACACTGATTTAAAATGGAGTAAAATTTCCATAAGCCATCTCCCTTAAAGTGGGTAAGAGGCAAGGATAAGCTTGCTGTCTTGTCAACCTACCACTAACCCCAAGCCAGTTATAATATAATAATAATAAGTTACAACTGGGAACTCCAAGTGCTGGCATAAGATCTCCCCTTTTCATATGGGAGCTAGGAGTGATTAATCCAGGCTAGGGATGCTAGGCTATTCATACAAGGATACCCTCGCAAGGGGAAGTGATAGAATTGATTGGGGAGTAGTTGGGGACAAACAGCTCTACAAAGATAAAATATCTGCCTTACAAGCCCACTAATTAAATGTTGTGCCTGCTGCCTATTAGGCAAATCTAAAGAGAACCCAGATTACAGTAAAATGTAATTTCATCCACAACCGAAGGACTACTACACCTGATGATATGGTCATTATGATCTAACCTTCTTGGATGAGATTAAGTGAGTTGCTCAATTCAATTTATCTGAGTTTGTGGATGTTACAAGCCGTCCCTCTATAAAGCGCAGTTTAGACGTCACCGAGAATATGCAGAATGCAGCCCTCCGTTGCTTCATTAATGGGTATTATGACTATCATTACCACTTAGGAAGCTAAGATATAAATCAAGTGTTCATGCAGAGAATTCAACTGCTATATATCAATGAGGGAAGCACCATCTGGGATGTTCAGGTACTATTAAATCAGAGTAGAGTATGATGGTGTCAGCTCCAGGCTCTATGACCTTGAGAATTTGCCCATTTACCATAAAGAGACATTACATCAGCATAGACCCTGAAACTCAAGTCAAACCTGAAAGTTCCTATTTGGTATTATGATATTAAAAACAATGCTTACCAGATGGAGGTTTTCTTTACAGAGGGCAGTAGATCTGTAGAACATGCTACCTGGTGACATAGTTTCTGCAGATACTGTTAATGCTTTTGAGATTTGAATTAATTTAAGGCAAGTGAGATAATTCATAAAGGCACAACTGTAGTTTTTAGAAACTGAATCAACCTTTAGTTTTAAACAATAAGAATACTAAATTACGCCTAGAACACAGTTTACTGCTGTGAGTAATAAATAAGTTCTATGTGTTTAAGGATAAAAGTATTCTTTTTAAAATGCACACTTTTCCTTCACCATTTTTTGCTGGTCAGCATATTTTTATGCTGTTATGCTACCTATTGAGATGGATCCAAGCCCTACCTTAAATGCATTGTCAACTTTTGACATTAATCTCTCCATTGCCATATATTTTTCTATGTTCTTCAGGAGGTGAGAAATGAATTGATATTACATAAAATTTGCCTATACAAGTTATTATGATATGGGTAAATTAATTCATGCCAAACATACTTCCCATACATACGTATTAATATCTCAGCCAGTATAAAAGAAAAACCATCCTAATCTAAGCTTCTTCAGTGGCATATGTGTTATTGTTCCGGTTAGCAAATATAAAAAAAAACACACACACAGCTAACAATGCATGCAATGATTCCATCATTCCTTTATGCAAACAATTTAATCATCAAAACCCTGAAAGGCATGATTTTGAATTACATAAATAATCAATAATATTAATAGATATTGCATAATAAGTTTTATTCCGTGGCAGAAACAAAGTACAACTATATATATATATATATATATATATATATATATATATATATATATATATATGTAGGATCATCTAACAGAGCCATTCACCATAATCACAAGCAAATTTAGCGCTTTAGTGGAATTTATTTTTTAACATTTTTTTTAAAATAAACACATTTTTAAATTCCAGGAGGACCTCATTTTTTCTTCAGTTTTTTTTCTAGGTCACACATTTTCTATTTTTTTTTTTGCATGCCTCAAGAAAACAGTAATAATAATAGTAGAAAAAATTACCCACTGTGTACCAGGATTGTATTATCTATTACAAGCCTATGCAATGTGCTCTCAAATGGTAAACAATTCTATTCTTCTCCTTTGTACAAATGTCAGAGAGGAACTTACTAAAAATTACCTTCCATCCAGTTCAACTGGTCATCAATGTGAAACCTTAGGTTTTGGGTCATATATGTTTTATTAAAGAAATGGCCCTTACTAGAAGACAAGATATATCTCACGAGTTTCTCATCTCATCAATTTGCCTCAGCTTCTATCTCTACATTTGTATTGTCTGTAACATTCAATACACATGTCCTGTGGTCCTGATCCATATCAAGGCACTATATTGAAAGATGACATAATTGGTCCAAGTCGGTAGAAACGAATAAGTCGCTCTTAACATGCTGGTCCATAGTAATAACATTTGAGAAAAAAAGGTTGTTAACATAAGTATCTGGGCTGCTTTCAACAATGACCCAGAACCTCCATGCAGTGCAATCCGTTTCAAAAAAAGTTTGTTTGTAAAGATTTAAACAACAGTCTCTTGGTCCCATTTCAATTCTGTGGGTTTTACATAACAGCAATACATTTTATTGGGACTGTCCTCTTTTTGAGGACAGGCACTGGCATCCTTATCCTTAGGATCAAAAGTAACTTTCTCCTCTGTAGCAGTGTAAATGACTCTGTCCGAAGAACATGTCTTATCAAAAACAGAACAGATGTTATGGCTCCCCCCTCCACCTGGTAATGTGTTTTTGGAATAACATTGTTCCAGATACTTGACTACCACATCTTCTTCCACTCCACTACCGAGCGTCCTGGCATCCCCTATAGTGACAACTTTTCCAGACTCAGCATCCTCACCTTTTTCCTTTGACTCTCCTTTTTTGTCCAGTTCATTAGAGCTCCCTTTTCCAGACTCCATTTCTGATGGGGTCTTTAAAAGCTCAACATCTTCTTTATCCTTTGTTTTCTTGCAGCAGGAGTATCGTTTGTAGGGCCACTTTGAACAGCCTTCGGTTCTCCTCGTAATTGCAATAGCAGCTGCTCCAGGGAGAAAAATAGCTGGGCCTATAGCAATAAGAGGAATGGAGCCCAGAGTCTCTCCTTTGAACCCAGAAACAGTAAACATAAAACCAAAAACAAGAAATATGCTCATCAAAGCCACCACTAGTCCTGTACGAGGGTTGATATCATCTGGTCTCATCTCTTTATACCATTAGACAGTGCTTTTTGATCACAGGTACATTGAGAGCCCTTGTTCCTTGTTTTTCTTATCCGTAAAGAAAGTAACGTAGTCTTGACTCTGTAAGAAGCAAATAATTTCCAGTTTCTCTGCTGATTGCACAGAAGGCACCAAGCTGGAGCCTCTCAGAATTCTTTTATTCCCATATAGGGCAGCCTAAAGACAAAAATAATAACTCCTGAATGCGATAGATTATTCTTCTGTGCGAACATTGCTCCTGGAGCAGATGCGATCCTAACATTGATGTCCACTGGGAGTCTTATGCTGTAATTTCGGATGCCAGAACAGTGAAATTCTCCGTGTGTTCAAACTGTGCCTCAATGCAAACTGAGACAGTCATCTCTTAATGCAAGAGTATGTGAGAAGAGGGAGGAGATAGAGAAAGAGCAGGGGAGTCGAGTTAAAATACTAGAAAGGGAAAGCTCCATACAGCCCCTGCCTTATTATTCTGAAGAACAAAATAGAAATTTGATCTCTAACCGGTCCTAGAAGCAAACAAATGGAAAAAATGCGACATGCACTCTGTAAATATTTGTAAGTCACTGAATTTATACTAGTTATGATGTCATGGCACAGATATGTTACAAAGAGCTCTTTTAACCTCTTTGAACATGAGAGGGATTAGAATACACGAAACACACGGACAGATAACGTGTACATGTTACTTATGAATATTGCATTTTTTAATTGAAAAAAAATAGGAACGGCTTGTTTTGCTATCACGGGACACAGAAAAATTTCAGTGAAAAAATAGTATATTGAAAATGATCTGTTAAAAAGCAGTACATTTGTCTTAGCATTTAACATTACTTGTTCTTTAAGCTCTCTTTTAATATATTAGACTATATACCGGTATATTATATTTCCTGAATATTTACCGTTATATCTTTCTTGAAAAATATACGATATTTGTTTGCCTGGTAAATGTAGCAGATTAAAAATTCTCAAAACATCAGACTTTTTTGTCAATGTTTTCTTTTTCTTTTTTTTACAGTAAAATACATCTCAGACAACATAGGACCTTGTTGCTCCTCACTGGTTATATTTTTTTGGATCTTCATGATTGCAATGTATAAGTGACGGAGATCAAATAAACCCTATTATTTTTAATCAAATAAAATAGATCCATCAAGTTTTATGTGGTGTAAAGAGATCTGTCTCATATACAAAAATAACAAGCAACATATATATATGAAGTGCCTCGGGAAACAAATTGGTGCAGACAGAATGTTTTAGTGTTGTTTTAGAGCAAAATGCAAGATCATCATACTTGTCCACTCCTATTTCTCGGGCTTATATAACACTGACCTTTTAATGACACATACACTTCATTTTATGATTAAAATGTTCTAGATTTATTTTTAACCCTACGACTACTTCAGAAAAAGTGCCGTACAAGCTAATCTTTTACTTGCCCATCTTAGAAAGAAATAGATTTTAGAATCAGCATGATTAACCACACACACCTCACACCTCATACTGTTAAATTGCTGATTGCCGTTGGTAAGTAAAGGTAAGGTAAGTAAAATTAGATATCCCAGTTCTGCCATCTTCTGTCTCAAGTTTTGATTTTAAACCAAATTTCTCTGTAATAAATTGTATGTATGAATAGTATATATATATATATATATATATATATATATATATATCGCATTTGCTCAATTATAAGACTACCCTGATTATAAGATGACCCCCCCAAAATTTGAATATTAATTTAGGAAAAAAGAAAAAGCCTGAATATAAGACTACCCTATAGGAATTTTTTTTCTAGTAAATTCACATATATGAACGATTTGTTCATATTTAATAAAAACTATGATTGAAATAAAAGATTGTTTTGTTTTTTATTTCCTTTTATTTCCCACTCTGCCCCAGTTATGCCTTTTAACCCCCTTATTTGCCACTCTGCCCCCAGATATGCCTTATACACCCATTTATGCCACTCTGCCTCCCTGACATGCCTTTTAACCCCCTACATGCCACTCTGCCTCCAGAAAACCAATAAAACCACCCCTCATGCCACTCTTACCCCCTCCCCCCGACTTACCAGTACTTGTTCCCCGTGTTTCAAACTCCCTGGTGTCTAGTGGGACAGCCGGTGGACTTCTGTGCGATGCAGACCTCCACTGCTGCTGGCCAGTACTTCGGCCGGGGCTTCTATGACGGTTCGGTGCTCCACCATAGCAGCCCCGCCGGAAGTGCCGGCAGCAGGGGAGGTTGTCTGCGTGCAAACGTTCACCGGCTGCTTTGAATTTAGTTATGCTAAAAACTGTGAAGGCAACAGTACCTTTTTAGAATTAGCAACAAAGTATGAGAAAGAGAACATTGATTGAAAGCTGTGCCTTCTAAGAAGTTCAGCAGAATGGTGGGCATGTGACTAGTCTGATAACAAGACCCTTAACTAACCTTTTTCCCTTGAAACACAGGTGTTTTCTTTACATTACACCTAAACATACTGCAAGGTCTATAGCATCAGAAGAGCTGAATGAAAAGGTTTAAAACAGCAAAAGCCATTGTGCACAAAAAAATACTATCCAGTCAAACATCAGCCAACCTGATAATGCATTTTGTTTCCATAGCAACATCAACCAACTTGGCAATGCAGATAAAGTTTCCTCAGCAACTTCATCTATCCATCAATTAACATTCTCAAAGGTGAAGAACACAAAAAAAAAGAATTACTATCTTAAGCCATTTTAAAATCAAATTTGTCGTGCTAGAACATAATCGTACGTTATTTGGTGGAAGACAATTGTACCGGCAGTGGAGAAATCAGTTGAAAAAAGACACTTATTAAATAACTTGCAGAATTTTAGATGTAGTGTTTTTTTTAATGTAATATTTTTGTAACGGCACAAGACTTATGATAATTCACAAATAGCAGAACTTATCAAACTACAGATATTAAAAAGTGTCACTAAACCCCAAATTTGCATTGGAACTTGGGCCTAGACACATACATACATACATACATGAACAGTGGCCTATGAGTTCATACATGATCATGCTTCCCATACTCACCATCATTTCCTTGCTGGATCCCGGGACCAGGGGGCAGGTCCTAAAGACAGCGGGGCCACATACTCATGAGATCCTGCAGCATTGAGCGCTAGTAACTGTTGCCAGGTATTTCTTTCTTCTTTCCTCGCTGCAGTTGTGTGTCTGGCACTGGCCACTGGATTCAACTCAGTTCATCATCTGAACCAAAGGTAGCCTTCCATATACCGACAGTCATCATCATACCTGGCAACTCTCTGGGTTTGATCTTCGCTGTGACATTAAGGTGTGTACTTATCCAGTATAGACCTCAATCACAGCTCCCATTGGATAGGTAAGAAAGGTAAATGGTCCTGCCCAGCCTGGCCCTCAACCCCACCTCCCCTCTTATCACTCGCCTTAACGAACGGGTCCCAATTTGGACACCTAGCTTATGTATATGGGGGATGGGGTGTATGTACCTGGACGGTGGCATATTCAGTGCTTTATGTCATCATTTCGCCGAGTTTACTCTTAGACTTTATATCATTTTATTGGTTATATAACTTACCTTACCCCACAAATGTTATGTATAAAAAAAAGCCATTCTTGTATAAGTTCATCAGTCAACAGGAACATTATATTGTTGCTATGGTGATTGCACAACTTTTACTAATTTCCACTAAAGTAGATCTTAATGTCTAAAGTTAGATCTGTTCAAAACAAACAAACTTTCTACATAGATTAGACAAGTATAAAGTCTGTAAAAAAAAAAAATGCTTTTCTAGTTCTTAATCAATGAAAGGTTTTATATTCTACACAATTTATGTTAAACTGTGACTTCCCCCGTTTTGGAGAAGGCATTGTACGGCCACTTGACCTAATTATTTCTTGTACCTTCAAGACGTTGTTTTATTATACCACTCCAGCCAAGTATGGTACTGGAATAGAAAGAAGCAGACAAAAAAATTTGGGTCAAATGCTTTCTGTGTCTCCTGCATAATTAGAAATGGCAGTTTAATGTAAAATATTGTTATAATAAAACAGAGTAGGAGAAACTATTGTTTAATATTTCTGTTCCTTAAACTTAAGAAACACACAGATAAAAATAATTTATGGACAATTTAACAATTTACTAGATTAAAAAAATTAAACAATTTTGAAGCTCTGCCGAAAGAATATGGTTGTAATCACAGTTATCAGTCAATATGTAGTATTAATGGGATCATTGCTAGACTGGGGATAACGATACAAGCCTGGCACTTTATGGCCGACGGCCACCTAATGATGGACTCAGAGCCAACAACTGGATACGACAGGCCACACGTAATGTTTTTATGCTCACATGGTGTGCGACCAGGCCTATCCAGCCATTGATCATACACTGCAGCACCACCATTACACTTTATGGACAAAAGTATTGAGACACATGATGATTATACCAGCAGGGACTTTTATTACATTGCATTAGCCCATCTAGTCATCCCAACCTCTGAATAATTTCCTTACTCCCTGGCCGTGTCTTATATCTAGCTTAGCCTTATGCTGTTTGAAAGCTATTCCATGTATCCACCACTGTTTCAGTACAGTAATATTTCCTGGTATTACTTTTAAACCACCAATACAAATATTAAAGAAAATGGGTCCAATTACAGATCCCTGAGGTATTCCACTGGTAACAAGATCTTGCTCCAAATATATTACATTGACTACAACCCTCTGTTGTCTGTCACTCAGCCGCTGCCTGATCCATTTAACAACATTGGGATCTAAACTCAGAGATTGCAGTTTTTTTGGTAAGTCTTCCATGTGGGACAGCGTCAAAGGCCTTACTGAAATCCATATACGCAATGTCTACTGCACCACCTTGATCAATTACTTTAGTCACCCTATCAAAAATCAATGTGATTAATTTGGCATGATCTTGAAACCAATGTGACTTTAGATGTTTAACAATCTTATCCTTTAACATAGCTTCCATTAATTTCCCCACTACTGATGTAAGATTAACTGGCCTGTAGTTGCCCGACTCCTCCCTACTCCCTTTTTTGTGAATTGACACAGCATTTGCTAATTTCCAATCTTCTGAAACCACTCCCATTAACAATGATTTGCTAGTACACCACTAAGCTATCCCATCAGGCCCCATCAACTTACTTGTCTTTACCCTTTAGACAGCTGAATAAGAAGCTCTTACTCAATAAATTCATATTTACCATTAGTCTATTTTCCCTGAAGTCCCTTTCCTTCATTTTCATCTGTAAAACCTGAACAGTATACTCTAATCCAGTATACTCTAAAATTAACCAAAACAAAGTTAATTAATACTTTCCTTTAACAAGCAAAACTCTTCCAATCCCAAAGGTATATATATATATATATATATATATATATATATATATATAAATAACTATATAGAGATTGCAATCTTCTGGCCCCAGGACATCCCCATTATATTTATTATATACTTGCCCTGATTATGGGCCACACCCTTATAGTTTGGTGCTATTTTAAAGAAAAAAATATATTTAAAGAGAAAAACTAGACTTGTGCATTCGTCTTCAGGCGAACATGAAAACGAACACGAAGAGTGCGTTTTCGTGTTCGTTCCGAAGACACGCCGAAGAGAAGAGGGCGGCGGTAAAACGTAGGCGAAGACACACACCACGAAGATCTTCGTGATTGTCTTCGTCTTCGTCTACCATTCCCCCCCCCAGTGGCGGATCTACCGGGGTCGCAGGGGTCGCGACTGCGACCGGGCCCCGGCGGCAGGGGGGCCCAAGCCAAGGGGCCGCCCGAAATCTTTTTTAAGTATTTTTTTTTTTTTTAAATAAGGCAGGGGCGTCCAACATGCGGCCCGCGGGCCAAATGCGGCCCGCGAGACCTCGAGGTGCGGCCCGCGTAAGATCGGCAGCCAGGGCAACCGATCTTACACGAGCCGCACCTCAAGCCCTGCTACTTACTTGTGGGAGGGTCTTCTGGACAGCACAGAGGAAGCGGAGTTCACGTGACATCCTACTTCCTCTGTGCTTTAGCAGAGAAGGCAGAGGGAGGCCGCGCCCCCTGCTGAAGTCTGTGAGCGGCATCGAGGGAGCTGCAGTACAGGTAAGGGGGTGGGAAGGGTGTTTGAATAAGTGTGTGTGATTGAGGGAATGAATCTGTGAATTAATGATTATATGAATAAATGAGTGTGTGTGTGTGTGTGTGTGTGTGTGATAGCATGGATGTGTAAGTGCTGGAACCTAGGCATGATGGGACTGTGATTGCTGTTAGCAATCACACTCCTATCATGCCAAGTCAGCCAGTACATGCTGAAACCTGGCCAGCTGCCCCCCTTGTGTAGTGATGCTGCCAGCAGTATGGGGTCTGCACTTACAGCCACCCTGTACCAGCATGTACTGGCTGACTTGGCATGATAGGAGTGTGATTGCTAACAGCAATCACAGTCCCATAATGCCTAGGTTCCAGCATTTACTGGATGGATGTGTAAGTGCTGGAACCTAGGCATGATGGGACTGTGATTGCTGTTAGCAATCACACTCCTATCATGCCAAGTCAGCCAGTACATGCTGAAACCTGGCTAGCTGCCCCCCTTGTGTATTGATGCTGCCAGCAGTATGGGGTCTGCACATCACTTACAGCCATCCTGTACCAGCGTGTATTGGCTGACTTGGCATGATAGGAGTGTGATTGCTAACAGCAATCAGAGTCCCATCATGCCTAGGTTCCGGCATTTACTGGATGGATGTGTAAGTGCTGGAACCTAGGCATGATGGGACTGTGACTACTGTTAGCAATCACACTCCTATCATGCCAAGTCAGCCAGTACATGCTGAAACCTAGCTAGCTGCCCCCCTTGTGTAGTGATGCTGCCAGCAGTATGGGGTCTGCACATCACTTACAGCCACCCTGTACCAGCATGTACTGGCTGACTTGGCATGATAGGAGTGTGATTGCTAACAGCAATCACAGCGAGCACAGTCCCATCATGCCTAGGTACCAGCATTTACTGGTTGCCTGGGTATGATAGGAGTGTGATTGCTGTTAGCAATCACACTCCTATCATGCCAAGTCATATTGCTAATTTTGTCCAATTGTGTGTTACCTACTTTTATTAAACATGTGAGTTTTTATTATTATTTTTAAAGGTGGGGGTCATTTTCGGTTTTGGCTAAGTGAACCCTGAATGTTTTGGTCCAGAATTTTCATTTTAGTTCATCCCTAGAATAAATCTAGGGAATCCTGAATTTGTAGTCGCAAACAGGGCCGGACTGGCCCACCGGGATACCGGGAAATTTCCCGGTGGGCCGGAAGGTCCGTGGGCTGGGCGGCCGGCAGACTTACCATGAAGACAGCCACTGAGCGGCTGCAAATGGCAATGAACGCCTCCCTCGGTGCCAGGGGCGGGCTGGGCAGGGGGGCAATTGCCCCCCAGGCTTCCCGAAATCTAATCAAAGCGGCCGCTGGGTGCTGATGCGGCCGGCCGGCATCAGCACCCAGCAGCCGTGTGCGATGGCCGTCTAGTGATGGGAGCAGTGTGAGGGGTGAAAGCTCCGCCCCCTCGCACTGACCTTTCACCCATCACGCTGCTCCCATCACTATGCGGCCATCAGATTTCTGGGAATGTAATCTGAACGGCCGGTGCGTGCTGATGCCGCCGGCCGCCTCTGCTTCAATACTTTTTTTTAACTTTATATGGCAAGCCGATCCAGCTTACCATATAAATAAAAAAAAAGTGTCAAAGTAGCTCCGGACCGGCGGCATCAGCACGCATCGGCCGTTTAGATTACGTTCCCAGCAGTCTGATGGCTGCATAGTGATGGGAGCAGCGTGAGGTGGAAGCTCCGCCCCCTCGCACTCAGACTGCTGCAGCACCGGATGTCAGGTCAGTGGCATCCTGTCAGCATAGAGGAGAACAGTGTGCAGCTACCAGGAAGTCAAGAGAAGTAGAAGGTGAGTAAAATAATGTATTTTTTGTACTGTATAATGTTTTTTGTATTTGTTAAAAACAAACAAAATCGGCATGTGTGTGTATGTAAGTGTGTCCCCCTATATGCCACTCTGCCTCCAGAAATGCCTTATACCCCCCTATATGCCACTCTGTCCCATGATATGCCTTTTAACCCCCTATATGCCAGAGTTGCATATAGGGGTATAAGGCATTTCTGGATGCAGAGTGCCATATAGGGGGTCAAAAGGCATATCTGGAGGTATATCATGGGGCAGAGGAGCATATAGGAGGGTATAAAGCATATCGGGGAGGCAGAGTGGCATATAGGGGGCATAAGGCTTTTCTGGAGGCAGAGTGCCCCATGATATGCCTTTTAACCCCCTTCATGCCACTCTGCCTCCAGAAATGCCTTATACCCCCTATATGCCACTCTGTCCCATGATATGCCTTTTAACCCCCTATATGGCAGAGTGGCATATAGGGGGTTAGAAGGCATATCATGGGGCAGAGTGGCATATATTATTTTTTATTTAATATGGCAAGCTGGATCGGCTTGCCATATAAAGTAAACAAAAATGTCCCATGATATGCCTTTTAACCTCCTATATGGCAGAGTGGCATATAGGGGGTTAGAAGGCATATCATGGGACAGAGTGGCATATAGGAGGGTTGAGGCATATCAGGGAGGCAGAGTGGCATATAGGGGGGTATAAGGCTTTTCTGGAGGCAGAGTGCCCCATGATATGCCTTTTAACCCCCTTTATGCCACTCTGCCTCCAGGAATGCCTTATACCCCCCTATATGCCACTCTGTCCCATGATATGCCTTTTAACCCCCTATATGCCAGAGTGGCATATAGGGGTATAAGGCATTTTTGGATGCAGAGTGACATATAGGGGGTCAACAGCATATCTGGAGGCAGAGTGGCATAAAGGGAGTTAAAAGGGATGTCATGGGGCAGAGGGGCATAAGGCTTTTCTGTAGGCAGAGTGCCCCATGATATGCCTTTTAACCCCCTTTATGCCACTCTGCCTCCAGAAATGCCTTATACCCCCCTATATGCCACTCTGTCCCATGATATGCCTTTTAACCCCCTATATGGCAGAGTGGCATATAGGGGGTTAGAAGGCATATCATGGGACAGAGTGGCATATAGGGGTATAAGGCATTTCTGGATGCAGAGTGAGGGTATAAAGAGAGGGTATAAAGCATATCGGGGAGGCAGAGTGGCATATAGTGGGGCATAAGGCTTTTCTGGAGGCAGAGTGCCCCATGATATGCCTTTTAACCCCCTATATGGCAGAGTGGCATATAGGGGGTTAGAAGGCATATCATGGGACAGAGTGGCATATAGGGGGTATAAGGCATTTCTGGAGGCAGAGTGGCATATAGGGGTTTAGAAGGCATATCAGGGGGGCAGAGTGGCAAGCCTGGGGGCAGAGGTGCATAACTCGGGGGTAGGTTGTCAAATGAAAGGAAATAAAAACCAAACATGTCTCAATCATAGCTTTTATTAAATATGGAAAAAATAGTCTACATGAATTAATAAAGAAATAAAAGTTTCTTACCAGAATATCATGAAGAATACTGTGATCAGTGTTTTGTTCCACTAAATAAAATGGAACTCTTTCATCTAAAAATGTTCGCAGTAGCAAATGTTTTGATCCCATTATGTGTAATGTATTTCATTTATTAGGGCCTTTTAACACTTTTGCTTTCTGGCATTTTAATACAAATAATGAGATAAAAAGAATGGCACATAGTGTGACGCGGGTGTGTATAAGGGGTGCGTGTGGGTATAAGAGCTTCACCGTGAGATAAACTATATGGGGCTGGTCTCCAAATTTTTCCAGGGCTGCTTTTCAGTCCCAGTCCGGCCCTGGTCGCAAAACTTTCAAGGCCCAGAAATCAGTGAGAGGAAGAGTAAAGGTTTTGTGTCATTTTACTTTATTTTAATCTGCATATTTTATTAAAGGCCATATTTTTTGTCACAGTGAAAAATGAGTGCGGCCCGCGCACGTATACAATTCTGATGAAGTGGCCCACTGCAGAAAAAACTTGGACACCCCTGGATTATGCCCTTTGTACATGCGCCCCTTTTTCTTTGATTTTTTTACAGATATGATTCAATATGTAAATTGAATTTGTTGAATTAGTTGAAAAAAAATTGTTGGGTAAAAATCATGTTTTTTTTGGGGGGTGAGGGGGTGGGGGGGCCCTTAACAGATTCTCGCACCCGGGCCCTGAGGCGTCTAGTTACGCCCCTGCCCCCCCCCCCTCTAACTTACCTTGTCTTCGTGGCTTCGCGGCAGTTCCCGGAAGTGGAAATCCGCAGGTTCGCCGTCACGGGTTACAGGGCGGTGCGAATGAGCCTATTGGTCGCCTACAGGCTCACTCGCACGGTCTTTGTAAGTTAACCTCTGACAGCGAACCTATGGATTTCCAGTGGCATCTGCAGGGTAAGTTGCAGCATTGGGGTTTTAAAACCCCAATGCTGCAACTTACCTGGCACATCCCACTGGTCTCCCTCCCTGTTCAATTAGTTAAATATCCGTACGAGCGACTTTATTGGTTGCTCGTACAGACATTTAACCCGGCACAGACTAACTAATTGAACAGGGAGGGAGACCAGTGGGATGTGCCACGTAAATTGCAGCATTGAGGTTTTAAAACCCCAATGCTGCAACTTACCCTGCAGATGCCACTGGTCTCCCTCCCTGTTCAATTGGTTAAAGACCAGTGGCATCTGCAGGGTAAGTTGCAGCATTGGGGTTTTAAAACCCCAATGCTGCAACTTACCCGGCAAATCCCACTGGTCTCCCTCCCTGTTCAATTAGTTAAATGTCCGTACGAGCAGACTTTATTGGTCGCTTGTACGGACATTTAACTAATTGAACAGGGAGGGAGACCAGTGGGATGTGCCGGGTAAGTCACGGCACCAGGAGTTTAACAGTCTGTACGAGCGACCCTATTGGTCGCCAGCAGGCTCGTCTGCTATCAACCAATGGCAGACGAGCCCCCTGCTGACGACCAATAGAGTTGCTCATACGTACATTTAAACTCCTGGCGCCAGAGCTGCGTTAACCCCGTATTAACCCCTTAACCGGGAAAACGAAGAAAAACCGAACACAAAGAAGGTCCAGGAATATTCGCCCGAAGAGAAGACAGGAACAGGCGAATATTCGCGGAATACGAAGATTCCCCCCCCCCCGAAGACGAACACGAAGACGAACACGAAGACGAACACGAAGAGTCCCCTGGTGCCCAAGTCTAAAAAAAACACACATTGGTGGAATGGTAAAATAGTATTTTATCTAATGAACAGGAATACATGTATTTTAACATTTTTGGTATCTATTATGCAGTTAGTCAGCATAAACTTGGAAAACTAATAGCCATTTTAAGATCCTCCCCCTTAATTCATAATGCATCTTACTTATAGATATGTCACTCTAACACCCTGCTATGCCACTCTTCCCCCCTGATATGCTTTATACCCCCAGATATGCCACTCTGTCCCCACTCTGTGCGTAGACAACCTCTGCTGCTGCTCGCCACTTCCGACTGGGCTTCTATGACAGAGCGCCAGAAGGTCATGTCACGCCTGCGCTCCACCATAGAATCCCCAGCGGAAGTGCCGTCAGCAGCGGTGGTTATCTGCGTGGATCGCGCAGAAGTCCACCAGCTGCCAGAGAGGAGGATCCCACAAATAGGGAGGAAAAGTGTGGCCTATAATCATGCCAATACAGTATATAGGAGGCAAAGAAGAAAGAACAATAGTACAGCACTGTATGGTTTAACCCCTTAACGACAATTGCCGGTCCTGGCACGACACGGAAAAGCATGTGCTTTACGACAATTGACGTGCCAGGACCGGTACGTCTTTAAACGGGTGCAGAAAGCGATCTGTTTTCGCTTTCTGCACCCAAAAAAAGTTGCTGAATGCATTCAGCAACGCCGCGATCGGAACGAAGGGGCCATCTCTGGCCCCTCCACGGGGCGTCAACATCCGCCATACTTTGTATGGCGGCGGACGCCCGTTTTAAAAGCGTTTAGGAGGCGATCGACGATCGCCTCCTAAACTTAAATGGTGTCGCTGGAATGCCTCGATCAGGAGGCATCCAGCGACACCAAACACTTACCTTTCGATGGGCTGTGACCGCTCCGGAGAGCGGTCACAGCCGCAGCTGCCGATGATCTTCGCCATCAAGCAAGATGGCCGCTGCCCTGTAACAGGAACCAACAAATTTTAAAAGTTCGCTAGATGGTCCAGACCATCTAGAGAACTTTGGCTCCACTTGCAGGTTGAATACAGGTACTGCATTCACCATGCAAGTCAATGGAACCCAGCTTTCTAATCACAGTGTGATTAGTAAAAATAAATTAAAAAATAAAATAAAATTAATAATAATTAGAAAAAAAATAGTAAAAAACTAGTAAAATGTAAAAATCATTTCCCACTGATGTCACTATCAGGGGAACCTCCAAGTTGAAAAAAAATGTTAACATTTTTTTTTTTAAAAAGACAAAAAAAAATATATATATATATATATATATAAAAAATATATTTTTGTGAGCAAGTCCTAAAATTAGCATATTAGCTTAAAACAATTCTCGCATGGAAAGAGTTAAAATACTGGCATATTAAATGCCCGTGGGGTGTCTGCTTTTAAAAAAGGTATGATTTGATGGGGTAAATTGAATTGGCCAGGTTCAACAACGTCCCAATTAACACCAGGGGAAGGATGGCCACACACCTAATTTCCAATTAGAAAAATGCACACGTACCAAATGTGGAGTTTTAGTTCCCACAAAAATGACACACCCATGCATGTGGGATATCACTGCACTCAGGAGATGTTGCTGAACACATTATGGGGTGTCGTGTGACAGCGGCATATACCAGGAGCTGTAAATTCATACATAAAGTAGGTGTGTGGGGGAAAAATACACACACAAAAATACTACTGCAAACTTTGAAAACATGCTGGTGGTAAAATGTGTGCATGCAAAGAGTTAAAATACCAGCATTTAAAATACCCTGTGGTGTCTAGTTTTGAAAAATATATGGTTTTGTTGGGCACACTGAAATGGCCCGGCTCAAAGATGTACCAAATAGGGCATGGGCAGTGGATCCCCAAATGCCAAAGTTCAACATTGAAAAATGCGCATGCCCCAAATGTGGCCCTTTTGCCCCCAAACGGCCAGGCAAAATCATTCATGTGAGGTATCGCTGTACTCAGGAGATGTTGCTGAACACATATTGGGGTGTTTTGTGATAGTGACATATACGAGAACTTTTTAATTCATACCTGAAGTAAAATGTGTGTGGAAAACCAAATGAAAAAAAATGACTACCACAAAGTTTGATAAAGGTGCATGGAAAGAGTTAAAATACTAGCATTTGGAATACCCTGGGCTGTCTAGTTTTCAAAAATATATGATTTGATGGGGTAAATTGCATTGGCCGGGTTCAAAGATACCCAAAATGGCACATGGGGGGAAGAATTACCAGATTTGGAAAAAATGGCTTTGAAATAGCAAAACGCTACCTGTACTTATTGCCCCATAATGGGTAGAAAAAAGCAAAAAAACATAAAAACATTGGGTATTTCTAAACTCAGGAAAAATAGTAGAATCCATTTAGCAGGTTTTTTCATTACCTTTTATAGATGAGTAAAAGATTTTTCAACTAAAAGTTAGAAACAGTCATTTTTTTCTAAATTTTTCACCATATTTTATACTTTTTTTAGTAGTAAATAATATGATACAATCAAAACAATGTTATCTAAAGAAAGCCCTTCTTGTCCTGAAAAAAACAATATCTAATGTGTGTGGGTTCAGTAAACGGGAAAGAAGAAAATTACAGCTAAACACAAGCAGCGCAGAAATGTTAAAAAGGCCATTGTCACGAAGGGTACAAAAAGTAAAATCAGCCTTTGTCACGAAGGGGTTAACAGTATAAATTAAACATATTTACAAATGCTCTCACAAATAAGACTGGACTGAGACCCTGCTCAAGTGCAAAAACAGCTTATAAAGTATGCAGGATACCAGTACATGATCATTGGGGAGGTCCTGAGTCAATCAGCTAGTCCTTTATCCTCTTCTACATACCGTATTTGCTCGAATATAAGACGACCCCCCAAAATCTGAATATTAATTTATGAAAAAAGAAAAAGCCTGAATATAAGACGACCCTATAGGAAAAAAGTTTTACCAGTAAATGTTAATTCATGTAAACAATGTGAACAATGTTTTTTTTAATAAAAGCTATGATTGAGAAAAATATTTTGTTTTTATTTCCTTTTTTTTCAACCTGCCCCCCAGTTATGCACATCTGCCCCTTGGCATGCCACTCTGCCCCAGAAATGCCTTATACCCCCTATATGCCACTGTGCCCCATGATATGCCTTTTAACCCTCTAAATGACACTGTGCCCCATCATATGCCTTTTGACCCCGTATGTGCCACTCTGCCTCCAGAATTGCCTTATACCGCTATATGCCACTCTGGCATTTAGGGGGTTAAAAGGCATATTATGGGGCAGAGTGGCATATAGGGAGGTATAAGGCTATCTACCCTCTCCCTACCCCCCTTCTATCTACATTTTTGTTTTTTTGTTTTTACTTGCCAACCTGCCCCCCCGGTTATCCACATCTGCCCCAGGCTTCCAATCTGCCCCCTGATATGTCTTTTAACCCCCTATATGCCTCCCTGCCTCCAGAAATGCCACTCTGGCATATAGGGGGTTAAAAGGCATATCATGGGACAGAGTGCCATATAAGGGGGTTGAAAGGCATTTCTGGAGGCAGAGTGGCATTAAGGGGGTTAAAAGGCATTTCACAGAGCACTCTACCTACAGAAATGCCTTATGCCCCCCATTTAATACTGCCTCCCCCCCCCCCCGCCAAACTTACCGGAGCTTCTGAGTCCCCGGTGCGTAGTCCGGGCAGCGTGTAGAGCTCTACGCAATTCGCGTAGACAACTTCCGCTGCAGCCGGAAGGAGGGGCGGTTAGCAGCGGAGGTTGTCTGCGTCCATCGCACAGACCTTCCCCGGCTGTCAGAGATCACGGGGAACTCTGATCTCTGAAAGCTGGGGAAGTACCACGCACTTTTTCACAAATGTTTGTAAATGCAGACTGCATGGCTAGGTGCTTGATTTTTATACAGTTGCTGCAATGGGTCTGATTAAAACACCTGAATTCAATAATTAAGAGGTGTGTCCCAATACATTTGTCCATATAGTATATATATATATATATATATATATATATATGCCAACTTGTTCACTAGCACAATGTACAGATAAGGTGTGTGTGAAAAACATGTATACAGGTGTACATACTGTATATTGGATTACATTGTACAGTATATCAAAGAAAATAATTGTAACACCGAGAAAGTGGCATGTCAATTACTTGACATTTGTCTTAACACTTCTGAAACTCAGAGTCTTCTGCTTAAATTAGCAGGTACAGTTGTGTATTGTGTTTAGTAATTTAGTATGTTCAGCAATAGGTTTCCTTTGGTAAATGATCCCAGAAGAGTTATGAAATATTTTGTCCATTCATGTGCAACATTTTTAGCAATGTGCTGCAGCCTAGAATTTCTGCAAGTACATCATTAGTCAGGCCTAATGATGTAGTGCAGATTCCTGTGGCATTCCCCATTATTCCCTTAACGTAGCTCTGTCTAACTTTTACATGGGGTCAGCCTGAAGAAGTTCATGAAGTATATTCTGTAAGCCTAGTGAGATTGATGACACAACCTAATAACGTCTACAGATTAATTACGCAGAATCATCAGACAGAGGATCTTTCATGTCAAAGTCATATCTTAACTTGAAGCCCTACTTAGCTAAACCCAAAAGCATCAACTGAAACAAAAAGAAATTGTCTTGACTTGTATGGAATAGTATCAAAGTAGACTAATGTGGAAATAAATCTTAAACACCTGCATTATGAGATTGAGAACATACTTGGAGGCCATGACAGATGAGACAGGCACTTGTAGTCATAAACCAAGACAAGTTAGCCACTGGGGTGAACCTACTATAATCTGAGCTCAATGGTTATATATAAAATAAGGAAGATATTGTCTTTATATTTCATCCAAATGCAGGACCTCACCCAGTATCTATCCAAAGCAGGTACTGTGCATGTTGACAGCACATCACCATCCATTCAACATAGTTGAATGTGTTCTCACTCCTATCCCTAAATATTGGGATAAAATTCCTTATAATCATATCTGGAAGCACTGCTTCCCCAAGACTCCAAGTTAGAGCATTCAATCCCCAGAAAGAGGTTTTTGGTCATGCCCGCTCTTGCTTATTCTTTATCTACACTTCAATCAACTTCCTGCCCCTTTAAAGTCTGGCTGGGGCTAGCCCTACTTATGATGGCAACAACACCCTCTAGAGATGCGGTGCTCTGGGCTACCAACCATGGAGAGGTCTTAGTTATGCCTGATCTTTCCTGTCAGCTATTAGCCCCCACAGACAGCTAGACCCCCAGCAAGAAAAACAGACTGTGACCATTTATTTCGTAAGAAAAAATAAATATCCATTCTCTCTCATTTAAGGATCCATTATTCTAACAAAGGTACAAAGAAAAGAGTCAGTTACTGAGAAGGTGAAATTTCTACAAATGCTAAAAAAAGACTGAACATGGAGCTATTTACAAAACCCTTATGTGCATAGGCTGCAGCTGTCTTCCGACTATAATTAATTGCATGTGAATGTTAGAGTTAGTATAATAGACCTTAATCTTCTGACATTTTTTAATCTGTGGAAATACCATATCAATAGGCCCTTACTAGCAAACGAGAAATGCATTCAAAATTGCTAATTAGCGAGGTGCCTAAGCAGCATTTTTTAGGAAACATGGGATCTGCTTGCATTTAGTTTAATGATGAGGCCATTGAATACTTTTGCCAAGGATTATTCAGAAGAAATTCCTCAAAAAAAAAAGGTATGAAATTGGAAATGTAAGTAGAAAAAAAAGAAACAGTGCTGGAGGAGAGTTATAATATTACAGTTGTACAAAAAACTGCAGCCATGGATAGGTTTGTGACATTTTTTCTTTCTAGATTTTAACAGTTTCCCCCCAAATCTGTCTGTATACTGAAAACAAGGTTTATAGTTACTGTATAAAGAGTGCTATATATATATATATATAAAGACATTTTGACATATTATCTGCAAATGGAAAAATGCGGAAAATAAAGAGAAATAAAAAAGATGGCTTAGAAACGAAATATATATATATATATATATATATATATATATATATATATATATATATATATATATATATACTGCCCTATATGAAAAAGTCCTAGGAGGGACTGCTTATTAGGTCACATTTAGTTAATAAACTATAGATAATCCTAAAACTAATCCTATCAGAGATAGACTACTATACTACCTAAGATGATATGAACTAGAAGGAGTTGCTAGTTATAGAGAGGAGCAGGAGATACATGAAAACATCCATTCCTAAACTTTCCCTAATTGGGTTAGAAGTTAAGCTTTCCCTGCACCTCTCAGAGCGTGCCCAACGTGCGTTTCACTGGTCACTGTACTGTCTTCATCAGATATTACGTGCCACTTTCAAAGTGATTGTGAAATAGATGCAGGAAGAGGGTAGAATCAGGCAGATAGTGGAGCCAAATATCACTGCCCCTACCCCAGGGCTGTAGGGCAGTTCCCCCACAGTCAGAGCCTGGGCTGCTCGGTGGCAATGGCCCTGTGCCTCCTCAAGATTCCCTCCGCTATCGAAAGTGCATGTGACATTAGCATGGGACAAAACCTTATACCAGACATCAAGATTCAAAGTTACACGTCTGCTACACCCAAAACAAGGTGTCCAGGAAGTCTGCCCATGAGGCCACACAATCAGCTGTGGCCCCATAAGTATAAACGTTGTAACTTGTCAAAAAATTATTTGAAGCGCAGATGTGGAGATGTTAATACATGGTTATGATACCAGGTTTATTATAAGGTGGTTTGAACTAATGTAAAAAAATAAAATGTAAATTTAGTTCCTAAGACAATGTTCATATGTTTCTTTTCTGGCTTATCAGAAAGTATTTTTAATGTTTTGTCATTTGTTAATCTAGGTATTGGGTGTGTATATCTAATGTGTGTGTAAAGAGAGTATGTCCGATGTGCTAGGGTTAAAATAAAGAAGTTTATCTTCAACTTTTTCTAATACTTTCTTCTGAAGAATTACTTTATTTTCCCTTGTATATTGACAGAGATTAACGAAGTTCATATTGTTGGTATACGCCTCCAGTCAGTGTTATTACTGCTAAAATAATCATATGTCCCAAGAGTGGCAGTATGGGTCAATGAGAGACAGGAGCCTTTTATCAGCTATCTTATTCCTGTTGTTATGTTACATATATCACAGTCAGATATGCCTATAGCTCGTGGGCAAGAATTATGGAATTAACAGCCAGGCAGCTGCTTAAGGGTATAGAGTATAGGGGTTAAACCAAACCCAGCCTTGCCTAACCCACTTTACATCCACACAATGAGGTTTTATATAAATATATATATATATATATACCCCAAACTTTTAAACATTATAGATATATACAAGTATCTCACAAAAGTGAGTACACCCCTCAATTTTTGTAAATATTTTATTATATCTTTTCATGTGACAACACTGAAGAAATGATACTCTACTACAATGTAAACTAGTGAGTGTACAGCCTGTATAACAAAATCACTTAACACACAGCCATTAATGTCTAAACCTTGGCAACAAAAGTGAGTACACCCCTAAGTGGAAATGTCCAAATTGGGCCCAATTAGCCATTTCCCCTCCCCGGTGTCATGTGATGTTACTGTTACAAGGTCTCAGGTGTGATTGGGGAGCAGGTGTGTTAAATTTGGTGTTATCGCTCTCACACTCTTTCATACTGGTCACTGGAAGTTCAGCATGGCACCTCATTGCAATGAACTCTCTGAGGATCTGAAAAAAAGAATTTTTGCTCTACATAAAGATGGTCTAGGCTATAAGAAGATTACCAAGACCCTGAAACTGAGCTGCAGCACGGTGGGCAAGACCATACAGCGGGTTCACAGGACAGGTTCCATTCAGAACAGGTCTCGCCTGTGCACGTGCACGTGTTCAGCATCATATCCAGAGGTTGTCTTTGGGAAATAGACATATGAGTGCTGCCAGCATTGCTGCCAAGGTTGAAGGGGTGGGGGGTCAGCCTGTCAGTGCTCAGACCATACGCCGCACACTGCATCAAATTGGTCTGCATGGCTGTCGTCCCAGAAGGAAGCCTCTTCTAAAGATGATGCACAAGAAAGCACGCAGTTTGCTGAAGACAAGCAGACTAAGGACATGGATTACTGGAACCATGTTCTGTGGTCCGATGAGACCAAGATAAACTTGTACTCCTCACCTGGCAGGAACCAGGTGAGGCTTACAAAGACAAGTGTGTCTTGCCTACAGTCAAGCATGGTGGTGGGAATGTCATGGTCTGGGCCAGCATGAGTGCTGCCGTCACTGGGGAGCTACAGTTCATTGAGGGAACCATGAATGCCAACATGTACTGTGACATACTGAAGCAGAGCATGATCGCCTCCCTTCAGAGACTGGGCCGCAGGGCAGTATTCCAACATAACGACCTAAACACATCTCCAAGACAACCACTGCATTGCTAAAGAAGCTGAGGGTAAAGGTGATGGACTGGCCAAGCATGTCTCCAGACCTAAACCCTATTGAGCATCTGTGGGGCATCCTCAAACAGAAGGTGCGGGAGCGCAAGGTCTCTAACATCCACCAGCTCCGTGATGTCGTCATGGAGGAGTGGAAGAGGACTCCAGTGGCAACCTGTGAAGCTCTGGTGAACTCAATACCCAAGAGGGTTAAGGCAGTGCTGGAAAATAATGGTGGCCACACAAAATTTTGCCCACACTTTTGGCCCAATTTGGACATTTCCACTTAGGGTGTACTCACTTTTGTTGCCAAGGTTTAGACAGTAATGGCTGTGTGTTGAGTTATTTTGAGGGAAACAGCAAAGTTACACTGTTATATGCTATATAGGTTACATAGTTACAGGCTGTACACTCAAAACTTTACATTGTAGCATAGTGTCATTTCTTAAGTGTTGTCACATGAAACGTTATAATATAATATATACAAAAATGTGAGGGGTGTACTCACTTTTGTGAGATACTGTATATACTATTCAAGAGACATTTCCTTACTATTATGGTAACTAATGGTATGGCCCAATCGGCTTAAACATTTCCTTGGCTGCTGTGGAGACAAACCACATTTTCAAAGTTTGTAGTATAGTCACTTTAAATAAGTATAACTCGCACTCTCTCACAATCACACTCTTAACTTCCATCAGTGTGTGTCTGCTACTGACAAGTTGAAAATTGTACGAATCCAAATGCACAAGTCTATCTGCAACCCCTTTGGCTACCCCTGGTGTGCATAAAATCAAGTGTAAAATTGTATACATTTTCAGTAATAGCATTTGTATTATTATATCTGAGCGAGCGAGAGAGAGAGCGAGAGAGAGAGAGATGATAGATGGATAGATCTTGAACACCATTTAGAAGGTTAAATAATGTCAATATATATCCTTCAGCCTTCCATAATAGAAAATCTCTCCATGTATTTCAAGTGCTTTAAAAGAGATAGATGTAATGACAAATATATGATCTTAATCTATATGGCTGATTCAAAGTTTATGAAACTGCTGATGTTAAAAATAAGGAGACTGACTCAGTCAGTGAGCGAAGACAGATTTGCTGATCCTCATATTTGGGAACTAATTGCACACTTTCCTCAAGTCAGATATGTACTTTCTTAATTGGTTTATAGAAAACTATGTGTGTTGTGTAATTTTCCTGTGAGTTTTTTAATGGGCTTCCGACTCCCAATGAACCAAGTTTACAGGGTACTCAATTATATAGCAGATATATGCTGTACTAGTGTAGCTACTGTTCTAAGATGACACCGATATATGTTTTTTGAGCAACACTATTTCCCATGCTTTTTTTTTGTCTTGGTTTTCAAAAATGCTTGCTCAGCAGTAAAGCAAAATAAAATAATTCCTGCACGTGTAACTTGAAATATTGTAAAAATAACCACAAGGCCTCAGAGGCTTTGCATACAGGGATTGGAACAATTAAACAAGACAATGCGTGTTGAACTGTCATGACATCACTATATATATATAGATATATATATAGATATATATATATATGTAGTAGAAGCATTATTAAACACTCATCTACAGACACCAGACAAGCCAGAAGGCTTGTTTTTTCCCTCATGGTGCTGCCACAACCACAAGGGATTCTGGGTAGGCGCATGCAAATAAGGTCAACAATGATCACCTTTTGCCTCTATATCCAGAGGCAAAAGGCGATTATTGTTGACCTTATAAAACTAGAGGGTTCCAAGAGGGTTGCAGATAAATGGAACAAACTCCCAGGAGAGGTGGTGGAGGTTAATACAGTAAGGGAATTCGAGCATACTGCACATGGGACAGGCATATCACTATCCTGAATCTAGGACGAGACAAAGGAATGATTATGGTTTGGGCAAACTAAATGGGCTAAACTGTAAGTTTTCTGTCAAGGCAAGACCTAGCTCAGTTGAGGTTATAATTGGGTTTCTGGGCTCACATACCAGATATTCAGCATAGGACCACATTTCTAATCTGTACCAAATTGTTTGATGTTATCATTGTTCGTATAATCTGCACCGGTCAAATCAATTACAATTTGTTTCTCATGTTTTCAGGCAGTTCAGAGTTCACATTATATGCCCCATGTTTTGTTATAATAGACAAATATGTGCCAAGGAATGGCAACCTTTTTATACCATATTTTGTTTCAATTAATAATATTACTACTACGAAATGTAAGCCAGTCAGTGACTGTATATTTCGTTTGCAGCCGTTGGTGGCTATATTTGGAAACACAGAGGAACACAGGTACAATAAGTTATTCTGAATCATGGTGAACATTTACATTTTCAAAATAAATGTACACTTTTAAGAAACATATGACACCCATGTGGATTTGTTTTGTTAATTTCAACAAATATTCATTATTTAAACCCCATTTAGCATAACCAGGTTTTAAAAGAATGTGAAAATCACTACTGCAAACTCTAATATTGTAACGGAGCAAGTGACAGATATCTGTGTGATATTCTTTATCCTTTTGGGTACAAAAAAATAATAGATGTTATTAATGGACAAATAATAGTTCTATTATAATGTCTGCACTGGAAATGTGTTTATTACATGTAATCCACTCATATTACACTGTCTTCATTTTTTATATCATATATAACACTTTTGTTAGTAAAATGTTATTCACTGGAAAGTATATAATGTATCACATGAAAGAATACAATCTAAATTAGCAGTAGCAAGATGTTTTATATGTACTGCTCAAATCGCTTGTGAGCTGTGACGTCCTACATGAGAGATATACAGTATATTGTATGAAGTCCCATGGACTCTCGTGTGATCCTGGGCCCTCGAGGAATACCACAAGCAGGTGTTGTCGCTTGACATACAGAAAATGAAGTGACGCTTGATCACTTTTTTCCAAGCAAGCAAAATCATCTTAATAATAGCAAGATGATGGATTTGGTAAATAATCTTCAAGTCATAACAAATCCAAGAGGGATTAGTAATGAAGTATGTGCCAGATGTACTGACTGTACAGGCCCCAAGAGAAAAGCATATTATCATGGACCATCCCCCATCATAAAAAAAACACTTCAAATAAAAAGAAGCCTCTGTGAAAAATAAATAAAAATCAGAACAATAGTACTTTATACTTTATTCAGAGTATAAATTGTGGTAGCCAGGTTTAATATTAAGAGCCATTGGATCAAAAATATTTCATTCTCCCTAGTCTAGACCACCTTCTGTTTTTTATTCTTCATGCCCATTGATTGCTTAATAATCCATGCCTGTGATACAACCATAAAATAACAAAGTGGACTAACATAGCTCCATATTTTAACAATGTTAACCAAACCAGGTTCTACCAGGCGATTGGGCAGTTCATGTAAACTCACAGTATGAAGAGTCTAAGTCCAGGCGTACCTTAAACCAGAAATCATTTTTGCAACCACAACCCAGAGCAAAGACAGCCTAGTTGCCCTATCCCACTAATAACACTTGTACCTGTCTATGAACTTTATTAAATATACTCAGACCATTGTTGTTTAAATGAGCCTATTCCCCATCTATCTGTTCTGCATCCTTGGGCATGCCCACCTCCACCCGCCTAATGAAATGGGACTCCTGATTGTTAAATTGCCTGCTTCAGAGCCTGTAGTTTGCTGGGCTCATACCAAACCGGTCGAGGAATGACCTCTGACCAGATTATGTTTGATATCATTAACTTTATAGTCCTGTTACAATCGGGGGGTGCATCTAAGTGTCAGGAAACCACAGTCCCTAGAGGATGAACTCTAGCACCCTAATTTTACCAGAAACACCTGGCCATACAAGTCAGTAAAGGAAAGTGTTACCAGAAGAACAGAAGAAAACCCTCTACAATAATAAAATAAAAAAACAAATAATAATTTTATGGACAACTGTGAAGTCATATCACATTATCAGGTATACTGTCTTCACATGTGAAATCATTGAAGTTTATAGAGAACCCTAAGAGATCTTTAGTCAAGTTTAAAAAGTAAAATAATAGTAATAATAATAATAATAATATACCAATGCTATATGTGAAAACATTTTGTACCCTTCCTAGTAGAAATATTAGGTGATGTAAGTAGTAAGAAGGTATATATGTTGTCAAACTTAATTTGACAGGTGCCCCGCCCCTTTGTGGGTGGAGTTAACAAACCTCCTTTTAGCCACGCCCCCCAGTAAAATCTCGTCAAACTTAATTTGACAGATGCCACGCCCCCTTTGATCTTGAATAACCGCGCCCTTTTTTATACACGATTGATTTCATTCAATTTCTGATTATAAACCTATTTAATTATAATGAATTAAACACACACCTTTTGTTATACGTATCTGGTCTCATTCACCGTACCAAAATACGATTAATAACCCTTTTGGACACGTATCCGGTCTCATTCACCGTACCAAAATACGTTTATATTAGGTATTTTTTATGTTGCTTATGTGCGATTGGTGTACACATTAGGAATGGGGATGTGCTGTTCAGGACAAGTCTGGACATGTTTTTAGAAATAGCGGACGTGTCTGGGCATGTTTAAGACAAGTCCGGACATGTTTTTAGAAATAGCGGACGTGTCTGGGCATGTTTATAACTGAAATAGTAGCGGGTAATGGCGTGACTAAAAAATAAATGAGTCCCAGAAGTAATATAGAAATAAAATATTTATTCAATCGTCAATCGTGTCTTTTTTTTAAAAAAAAGCACACAGCAATACAACATTTACAAAAATAATAAAAAAAAAACAATACAGTTATACACGCGAGTAAATACACCAAAAGATATTTTTACATATAGATAATTACAGATTCAACCAGTCAACAGATTGTTTCATTACACTCGAACGTCTTTTAGGTAGCAAATAGCCATGGCTAGTAGTTACACCTGACGGAGTTAAAGAAAGATCACTCAGAGAGTGTTTTGGGGTCGGATAACCCACAATGGGTGATGTAGCCGTCTCATGGTTCTGGGTTTTCAAATGATCCAAATAGTCTCTGTTTGAAGTATTTCCTACAACCGATGATGGTATGTTCAGTTCAGCCATGGCCTGTAGAAATAAATCCCAACCCTGAGGCATTTTACGCTGAGTTATTTTGTGACTCTGTGTAACACAACGTACCAAGTCTATTAAATTAGACCCCGGCACCACCCTATTTTTGTACACAAATTCCCCTTTATCATTCCAATATGTAACATGTTTTGAATTGACCATTCTAGTAAGCAATAATTCAGCATTTTTCTTATAGCGATCATTTACATTGTTAATAACATCTCTAACTACAACAGCCGGTGCTTCGGATGTTTCAGCAGCTTGAGTTTGAGGGTTAGGTTGTGTTGATGCGATGGATTCACCAGGAGGCAAAGAAAGTGTCAAGCTCAGCTTCTCACGATCATTCTGCTTAGCATGAACCAAGTATCTTTGCAGAACAGTAGTATACCTTTTGATCTTCTCATCCTGGGATATGTTTCTGTTATGTAGGACGGCTATAATATCTTCATCAAGACCCTGTATCAGAGATTTTTGACTATCCGTAGAGTGTTGCGCTGCTCGTTGTAGTAAGTCCAATTCTTGTTTAGGAACCAAATACATTTTTTCAGTATGCTCCATTAGCGGTTGCTTAAAAGTCCTGTCAACAGAGGAATAGCAAAACCCAACAGAGACCCGATAAAACCGCCAGACTGTTTAACCAGCTTCGACTTCTTAATGACTGATACCTTCTTATCGCTCAGAGCTTTAATTTTTTTCTTCCACTTTTTAAGTATTTCTACTTGTCGTGGTGATAATGGTATCTTCCCTTTAAGAATGTTGAGCGCTATTTCACATATGGCGGTGATTAAATCGGGAGACGCTGAGTGTAAAATAGACTGTCTTTGTTTAGATGGTGCATTTAGTAGAGCTTTTAGTTTATGCCAATTTCGGCGTAGCCGCTCAGACATGTTTACAGTTGCCGAGTATCTACAGGAAATGTAGAGAGGAACTACAAACTATCTCTTTTTAGAGTTCCGTTTTTTATAAATATACGTTGCAGGTATGTCAGGCGGAAATATACCGGTTCTTAATCGGTATTCTTCCGGCGTTGTAGGTTTTAAGTCTACAAGCAGATAACCATAGGGCCTACAGGTGGCATCTTCAAAAGCTTCTAAAAAGAATTGTGATTTTCCGGGGTACATTTGGCGGGCTAGAGTTGTAATTTGTAATTTATCCCTCGGGCTCTTAAAAAGTACCATGTAGTTAGTGTTTAAGTTTATTGTTCTGCTTTTTTTACCTTGGCAAAACACATTCTGAACAAGGTATATGATACTTAGGTTTCTGTGATGAACATATTTGGTGAAAGCTTTCTCAATTTCAGAACTTTCACTCGCGGCTTCCATTAGATCATCAACAACAACCAAATTTACTCTGCTAGGTGGGAACAAATCGTCATCACTAAATGTTTGCGGTAAACCCTCAATAAACCGAATATACGGTATAGTACGTGTTAATTCATCATACAGGGGTTGCCAACAGGCATAAAACCAGACAATGTTATCAGGAATATGCGACAATAAAGATGAAACATTTTGTAAAAGCTGTTTAACAAAAAAACTTTTTCCCGAACTAGAAGGCCCTGCTAAAATGCATGAAAAGGGGTGTTGTAAACGTGTATCCATTGTATCCACGTGTATCAGTAGCCGTATGGTAGGGTAGTAAAATTATCTGTTAAAAGTCTCTTGGTATAGACACACTTTTGTGTTTTATGAAGCGGTCGTGTTTCTATCTGCCAACACAATTTGTTTCTGACGATACCCGAATGGCGGACTAAAATTCGTTTCTGTTTGTCAGGGTCAGAGTTGTGGGGGTAGTCCAGTACCAAGTCTTTTAAACTGTCAAAATGTATCAGTCGTGCGTTGTTGGCATTCAGGGTTATACCTTTCACCTTCAGAGTTGTCTTACCTGTCGTCAATTTATAACCGTAAGTCTTGGGGCCGGCAGATACAAACTCAGTTATGTATGTATCCTTGGGTATCTCGCTAGTCAATTCACCTAGATAGTCACCCAGTGACGGAGTCCACTCACCATCTTTGCTGACAAAAATAACAGAGTCAGTGTCATGATAAAGACATCTCTCATTCAATTTGTCCAAAACATTATACAACTCTAACCGTGCGTAGGCAGTTGTGAAACAAGCGATAAAGATGTTTGTATTACGAGCCGTACTGTGACACCCCTCAGCATACTTCCAACCGAGCATAGCTGTTTCATCGTTGACAAAATTTAAAGAGGACACATCGTATTGGGGTAAAAATGTATAGGCAAAAAGCTCATCGGGGTCGGTTACTATACTTGTGGTCTGTAAATTTGATTTCTGGCCAAATTTACCCCATAAAGAGTTTAAAAACAGTTTAGCAATCTGTCTTTTTGCAGGGTTGACCTCTATCTTTTCAGGTCTTAACCGTACATCCTCTTTTGCATAATAGTCCATGATGTATTTTTGTTTTGTCTCCTGGTTTGTGCACCAGCTCGGGTACCCCGAGGCCTCCTGCTTATCCCTAAGATGGACTTTTATATAGTCTTCAAACAATCTGCTAGTAAACCTTGGGAAATGCCAAATTTCAAATATTTCACCCAGCCTGTACCCCTTTGTCAACGCTTGTTGTATTTCAACGGTACACCAAGTACCCGTGAGAGCCCGCTCCTCATCCGTATGCGCACAAATAATTGTTTGGCTACTGTTAGCGCATTTGTGGCATAATGGAAACATTAGTTTACCGTTCATCTTAACAGGTAAAACAGGGAAGAATAAGCCTCTAGGTGGGTAGACTTTTACTTTGGCAATACCAAAGTAGCTGTCAAAAGATTTAAAATTTTCAAAAATAATCTCCGGGTGACCGATGGGGTATGTTTTTGTTTTATTAACAAAGGGGTATAGACTAGTGAAATCATAATAGTGTATGGTCTCACCGGGAGCCGCTTTGTGGTACAGCTTAATAGCGTTTGTGCGGCCGCCGTAGAGAGCATCGCGAGGTTCCATAGGCTGTGGGAATTTTTGTTTAAGAATAAATTCCTGTACGCTCTGATCGGTCTCTATTAAGTGTTTCCACTCATGTTCCCACATCTCACGGACTTCATAACCCTGTTTTTTTAGAAAATGCGTTTTAATTTTAGTTTTATGGTTCAGCTGAGCGTAGGTTGTATTTGTAACGCTGTTAAAGTCCTTTTCGTTGTAGCACATGGGACAACCGTGGTAAAAGCAACCCTGAAATTCAAATGCTGTAGGCTTACCATTAATTAATGCATAACCATCCAAAAAATAGGAACCAACAGGTTTTTCACCACCTTGTAAGGCGTGCTGTATCGTGATGCCCTCTTTATGAGCGATATACATCAGCCACTGTATAGACACTGTTGAAAACCGCTTCTTATTTCTATGATAGTTGTCAGCTGGCAAAATCGCTATAGTGTTTTCCGGTAAATATTTAAACCTGTACATGGCCATACACACAGAGGCTAAAGTTGTTAGCTGAAAAGGGTCAATGTATTCTTTGACTACCTCAGAGCCCAAGTCACCATTAATTACCCTTTTACTTGTTGTCATTTTGATTATACTAGCTCTGTAACGGATACAAGCCTGTTTGAGAATTTTAACATCTTCAATACAGTATTTTTTCAGTTCGTCTTCAAAGTTAAATCTACAATTATTGTTCTCACCGTACCAAATCATGAAGTCGTTTTTTTCATCAGGCATCATTTGATCATAACCATAATGATCTACAGAAGGCATAGGGCCAATATACTTTTGGTTTTGAGCGGTGTTAAAGAAATGTGGAAAATATCCTTTACAACCCTCAAAACCCAAAGCCTGCGGCAACTTACTAAGCTTCATGGGTAGAAAATTTAAAGAGTCTATGAATCTGATACCCAAGTCAGACACGGTTACACACAACAACTTCCCTCCTTGAGCGAGTAATTTTATTTCAATATTCTCCTTAATCATCTGGTTCACCACAAAATAGGCGTCATATCTGCCAGCATTATGGGCTATAAATGTGTAGTCACGAAATGGCGTATCTATAAATGTGGTGACAAAAGTTTCTAGACAAGATGGGCCCTGAAACTCCCAGTAGTTATCCCCCTCCAACTCTAATGCATAAGCGTAGTTGGGTATATGGACGCCGGTTTCCTGCATACACTCAAAATCATAAAAAATATATTTTTCAGTGGGCTCCTCTGGTGTGCATTTGCGCATGTAGCAGATGTGGCCGTCAAACGTATCTACAGGCGCGTAACATATTTGGCAAATTAATCCTTTGCATTCATGCTTAGACATGTCTGTGTAATGGCCACAAGTGTCGCAATACTTTTTTTGCTTACAATCTATGGTGCCTGATGAAGCCAGGAGTAGATGCTGTTTTAAGCAATTGTATGAGCGACAAAATGTCCGACAGCGAGGACATCTAGGTACCTCAGTTTTCACATCTACACAATCCTGTCTGTGACAAGCCTTACAAAAATACATGCATGAATGGTTGTTTTTGTGCTGGAACGGTGTGTGACAGTAATCACAAAAATAGTTTGCACCGATGAATGATCGAATTTGTTTTATACCATAATAATGTTTATCTTCGTGGTATATAAATAAAACCTTGTCTTTACAAGACCCACCGGTATGGAAATACTTCCATGAACCACGATTGTGATACAGCACTTTAATTGTGACTTTTAAATGTTTTTCAAACGCGGGTATTTCGCTGAAACTAACTAATTGACCACCAGGGATACCTAGAGCTTTATGGATGTCCCTCGCTCTATCCAACAATACAGAGTCAGCGGTATCTGTCTCAGCTAAGAGGGCACAGAGACTAGCAGCCAAACACAGGTTATTATCATCGTTGTTTAGATCATAAAGCCAGCGCCTTTTTGTGGCAATAATGCGGCTGTAGGGTGTTGATCTGAGTCGTCTACGAGTCACAACACCACCGGCTCTATTCCTAACAATAATGACAACAAGTCTCAATGATCCACTACCTATGATTTCAGCGTTGCTTTGAACCAGGTTAGCCATGGCATTCAAAAAGTCCTCAGCGTTTAACATATCCTTAGACCTCCTAACAGAATACAAAGACAAGCCCTGGATAATAAGAGGAAGGGCTGCATGACTGGGCCTATATTTAACTAGAAGCGTGCTGGCCAGGTTTTTAAGGGTCATGTAAGGGACATCCTATGGGGTCCCATATCCTCTTAGGGGTGGGGTTTTTTGGTGGCTATTTAGGGGACCCTTTTTCCCGCCACTGATCAGAAATTCTGTTAATCAGAGTGACAAACCAAAGTATTTCCCGCCCTCCCTCCCCAATTTTTTCTGTTCTACCTGTATGTGGTGTACGGCAGTATTTTGAGATAGGTATGCTGAATTTACGATTGGTTGTTATGCCAACATTCATGTTTAACTGGTTTTCTCCACGGGTTCAGTCCCTGGGGGAACTTTCGAAGGGTAGGGTGTTCCGACCCAACGGTCTCCGTTTGGAATTTGGCGGGATATCCCTACAAGATGTTGTTTGGTTATGGTTTTTACATGTTATTAATGCATAACCTATCTCTTGTTTTATTAATATTTAATATATTTTCTTGAACTTGTCACAGTTAATAAAGCACTGTGGCCTTACACTTTTTCCAACGACCTCATGTCTCTTGTGTTTTTATTTCATGTCGTTTTCGCTGTATGTTAACATATATAGTGCCCGAGTCAAGGCCTATTAAGTCCATCAGCATCCAGACGTAACTGGATAAAATCATTTGGACCTATATCAGGCATAATTCTATTTAAAAGATCCTGAACTGCATCATGTACAGCCTGAATTGCATTAGCAAATGATGGTATCTGTTCCAAATTTACAAAGCGAAAAGTTTCATAATATTCAACAGCATTAAAATGGTTAAGTTCCCTGCGACGCTGTTCAACATGCTCTAAAAACACAGGGGGATCTACAACATCTTGAGCATTCTGCGGTTCAGGCTCTACATCAGCATTAACATCAAAAGCAGGAGACCTTAGGGGTACCGCCGGTGTCTCATTTGTGTGGGGTGTCAAGGGTAAAACAGGAATTGTAGCTACATGCTCAGTCGGAGGTGTGCTGGGTGCTACACTACGTTCTGTACCAGAAGTTGTTTTAGGTAAACTTCTAGTCCGTGCTAAACGTGTTGCCCGTGTCAACGTCTTTATTGATCGTTTAATTGACTTAGCTCTACGTTTGGTAATATGTCTATAACGAATTTGTTTGTGAGATAAAACCCCACCAGCCATGCCTAGTCACGCTGTATTCAACAAACGAACCCCTGTGCGAAAGTGTGCAGTAGCCTTATCAATACACGATAAACGATTCAAAATGTCAGGGCGTCTAATGTCATCGACATGTCGAACCGTATACATTAATTCACGCAATTCTATTATCACACGGATAATAACAACTTTTAAATCAGTCCAGAAGATAACTTCTGATTTCAACCAGTCGGTTAAAGCCTGTATATCCCCAGCATGTGGTAAACAGGTTGTTGTATCGGTAGTCACGTTGTGTTGTGTGTCTGTAGCTACGAGGTTGTACCCGCTCCTAAATGGTTCCCTAACCTTGCAAAGTAAGAGGTTGAGACATTTATCTTGTTTCAACACACTATCAATAGTCAAAGCCTTATTTACATCGTCAAGTGTACGCTTAGCACAGCGTTCAAGATCATAACAGAAGATGATTTTATTCATACACCACAAACTGCATTCTAATACACTTTGAGAATACTGGGGGTTTTTATTTTTTTGCTTTTGTTTCTTATTTTTATTTGATAAGCGGTGTAAAGGACTTAATTGTTTTGATACATGTAAATTTGTGTTGTTTGTTATGTCTTGTAAAACATTCCTTTTTTTAAACAATGGTTGTGTTACAACTACATCTGTCAGAGCCCTCTTTGCTTTTACATTTACTGTCGCATTATCATGCAAAATTCCTGAGACATTTACTGGGATTATGTCTGGTGACTCACCCGATGGGTTATGTGGTCCTTTCAATATCGATCGTTCGTGGGTCAAATCCTTAGGTGGGGCTGTCCTTTTTGTAAAAACCTCTGACGACGTAGACGGTAGTTCTTCAGATATATGGAGACTATCTCTTGGTGGTCGGTTCAGCGTATCTCTAGGTGCTCGGTTCAGCGATAACTTTGACTCTGTGTAAAAGATACAAATAAATTGAAATCTTGTATATGAAATAAAGACATATCTTTACTATACATAAATATAGCATATAGGCAATCATTATCTTACAGAGTAAACTTTAATGTGTTTTCCATGACTAAGTCACTGCTTAGTGTTTATACTCACTAGGTTTTTTGTTGCTTTGAGTGGATGCTCCGTTATTAGAGATCAACACTTGATGATTCTGAGAGGTTGCAGACCGCTCACAGTTACTGTTGATCAGCACTTTGGGGTAGAGGCTGGAATTTGTATGTGTCGTTTCTAAAATAACCAGTAATTGATTAGAGAGTACAATTACACGGAATACATAGTACATAAAATTCTTAAGCATACAACCCACCTGATAATACTGAATCCCGTTGACTCTCACTCTGAGGCTTTGGAGATCCGGTCATAAATGCATCGGACAAAATGTCGATATAGAAATCATCCAGCACTAAATAATGCAAATGCTTTAGGTTAACGTATGATCTTGAGATACATTTCAAAGGTTTTTTAAAGCGCTATTAGTTTAAAAACTTACAAGCTTGTGTGTCCGCGGAGAGACTGTTCAAAAGGCTGGCGTCAAATGACGTCTGACTTGTTTGTTCCTGAAACACCATAGGGTATTGAGCGGTATGTGACGTAAAATTGATCACTTAACCACGCCTACAAGATACTTACATCCGCGGCATACATTTAAAGGTTAACATACACATTTTTTTAAAGATAAATATAAGAACTACAAGACTCCCGACAACATATTGAAATTTATATGAATTTTCTCATTCACACCGCGTAGGGATACAATTTAAAGGTCTAGAGACTATTTCCGCACACACGCCACACATATGCAAATTTTTTTATATTTGTTAAAGAATACTACAGAATAATGTTCATCGTACAAGAAAATTTACACAGTTATTAAAACATTCAAGAGCTTACCGCATCCATTAAATCAGTGAAAATAGTGGTCTTGTCCATGCTTTTCTTGTAGCTCCTAGACTTGTAAAGGATGAAACCTCTAAAGAGTTTATATACCCTTTTAAACTGTCGGTGGGTTTGATTGATTGTTTCTTAATGATCTGGGGTCAGGGTGAATATTGGTAAAAAAATAAAATAAAATAACCACCGAATACTTTTCATTATAAAAATTGTATGTTTTATTATTGATAACTCAAATACATGCATAAGCTAATAAAAAAATTATTGAATCAATGACGTTTTTGATAACACGCTATACATTTCTGAATATGCACACTACGATAACCCCCATTTCGTATACCACGCATATATTTCCACACAAAACGTGACACCAATCGATCATTTTGTTTAAATTCATTAGTAAAATGGTTTAAAACTTCTTTAAATGATAATCCTTTACACATATGATGAATAAAAAATACACAAAATTCTCCACAGACGGATGACAGAGTACTTTGCAACTGCGCATTTTGAAAACATATCCGCTTAACATTTATATTCAAAAAAGCTAATATTTCTTTAGGAAATAATGGGCTTGCGGGGGAGAGTCCGTATGAATCAAAAAAATATCCTCTTCTCTTTTGATCGATATAGCAGGCTAACCAATGTTCTCCGGGTAATGTATGTGGGTCTGTATTTATAATGAACGCTGCAGGCATATTGGTCAGTTTATCAATCGGTAGCAAGTCGCAGGGAAACACACCCACAAATATATCCTTGGAAAAAGGATCCGTCTTTAAAATGTGTGTCAACTCTAAAGTGTTCATGCTTATCTTTAGAGGTAATCGTACAGCACTTCCCTACGTTGATTTATTTCGATAATATTTTCAAACTGACCGTAAACCAACAGATTTACGGTGCGTTCCAATGCCCTGGAAAAACGTATTTCGGCCCTCAGGTTACCGGACCGAATGAGTGAGAAGTGGGTATTACACTCTTGATCAGGAGATAGATCGAAAGCAAATAGCGTATAACCGTTCACAAATTCTTCTCTGTCGATGATAACTCCCGAATCGCTGCAGTTCTTCTGCGCCAATTGTAAAAATGCCATATATTCACGTACAGCGTTAAAGTGTTCAAAATCGGGTTGAAACGGTTTTGCGGGTATTTGTTCACCATCCAGATAGAGAGCCGCAAAATTCACATTGTTATGTTTAAAGCATAAAGGGTTTCTGTCGTAAGCCCCAGAAAATGCCTCATTATCAACAAATGCTAAAATTACAAACTTTGGTATCTGCCCCAGGAACAGATTCTCTTGATTACAAACTCGGCTTCCTGTTGGTACGCTGAATACTTTCATACTAACACGTTCAATGGCGTACTTAGCATTACCGGTTAAAAGTGCTTGGGCGTGACCTATTCGCACGGCCGGCGAAATTTGCACACGTTTGATGAATAGCGTCGCGTTTAGAATTTGCACTTTCAATGGATCCTGTTCTGCAGACATTAAACAAAATGTATCTTTATTTCTGGTGAGTTTTATTTTCAAGTCCAAACCATTCAGTATGAGTTTTTCTTGGAAAAAAATATCGCTGTGTAGATGTCCTAGTAGTTCTACAGTTTTTCCTCGTTCTGTCATTTGAGCCCGTTTTGTAAAACCATTATTGTCTCCGTTTAGCACACGGTCTTGATGATGCCCGGCTGTATCTTTGTAGAATAAACCGGCTGTAAACTGTGTAGACAAAGCATCGGCGCTATAATTCAGAAGCGTCTCGATGTATGCTCTGTAAGAGTACAAATTATTAGATTGTGATATTAATCTATCACCAAGGGTGATATCCAGTTGATTGAACAGAGTCGCTATAGGGTAGTTGATTAGACTGACGCGTGCTCCTTCAGGAATTTGCGAGTTGTCATTTTTTACAATTTTACACGTTATATATAATAGGGTGTTATTCAAATCAAAATAATGTTCTCCGCTCCCTGCGATGTAGAATTCAAGCGGTGAAGTTTCAGAAATGGCTGCGAGCGGCTGCACTTCTACATACAGACTTTTTTCTATGCTGGTCTGTGTCGGTTTTATATCAAACAGGTCCAGTTCGGATTTGGCACACTCCACGGATGCTGTATGGATAAACGCCATGATAGCAGCTTAAAAGATGTTTTCCGTTCTCCGTCTCGATGTCTTTCTCTTTTTTCTAGACTTGCTGCTCGCCTCTTTATTAAGGCGCCGTGCTGCGCTAGGAGGAAATGCTGCAACGTGTTTCCGCTTCTTCTTTGGAATTTGTTTGCCTATGTAAACAAGACCCGATCCCTCCTGAGGTTGATCGGCCATTCTGCTCATAACGGCTGTTGAAACACGCCCCACAATATCTTTTGCAATGTTCTTAGCGGCGGTTTTTACATGAGGTTTTACAATATCCAAACCGCGTCTGAACAACGGTACAGCCTTTCTGAATAGATTGCGAAAAATACCTCCCAATCCACGTCCATACATATACGCGCTACCATGGAAGCCTGGAAGGCCGTGCCCGGCCTGCGACTTGTAATAAGCGCTGTAAACATGCGGCTCACCGTAAGTTTTAACAACCACCATCCTTGCTTGTTTCAGTAAAAACCAACCCTCCGTGGGCGAAAGTGTAGTTTAACGATGGCCTTCCCGTATTTGAATGACACATTTGTGTTCTGGTCGTTCTTTATCTCGATGGTTATGTGGTCAAAATGGTATTTACTCACGGGTATGTAATCGGGTTTGATGTAACGTTGTGTAATTATTTCATTATTGTTTCCTGTGATTTCAACCGTACGTAATAGAGGAACAAAGCTATCCCCGACACGTTGATGTTCTATTATATCCGTGTACAGGAAAAGCGTGTAAAAGCTGTCTTTTATGTCGGCGCACATGCGTCCTTTTATGTTGTTGTCTGTGCGATTAGAATCAATACCAAGAATGTGCGTCAATCGATCACTGGCTATAAAGGTGTCTGTACCCGTAACTGACACTGTTCTTTCTAACTCATTATAGTGCACCTTCAAGTCCAGGGGTTGTTGTTTGTTGTTAGCAATTGCTTCATTAATATTTTTCACCAAACTTTTAACATCGCTATAATATCCAGATTTTATCTTGAGTTGTTTGAGGGGTCCTCCTGGACAACCCACAAATATCACACCCTCGTGAGGTTCAAAGGTATTCCATGTGTGCGGATACTGGATTTCTGATAAAGCAACCTCCCATTCTCCTTTTAAGAACACCGGCTTGGAAAGTTTTGTTGTATAATTGGAAATCTCATTTTGAGGATACATTAAATAAGAGGCGTTACTGGGTAGAGTGATATAAAATGCGTTTTCTTCCATCGCTATATATTTTAGATACTAGTCAGTTGGTTTTTCTCGATCCAGCTATTAAATGATGTTGGATGTCCTAACCATTTAACGTAGTAGAATTTTTTTCCTCTTTCCGTCTTCTGTCTTAGAATTTTTTCAATTCTGTAAACACGATTAGCGTTTGGAGGAATCTTTTGTATTTCTTCGGCATAAAATGACCCCTCAATAGGTTCACCGTTACAATCTTTTAATATATAAAGTGGTTTTACACCTTTGGTATTTATACCGTACACTGTAAATATTTCATCTGTGAAAGTCTGTTCGTATCCTTTATCAAAAATACCTTTGTATTTAGATATTCTGACCTGATCTCCAATTTTCAGTGTCGGTGTAATCCTTTTACTCTTGAAATAATCGCCATAAACAGTTTTCCATACGGTTAGACTGTTATCCCTCGAAACCTCAGCTGGGGTGCAGCGTATTGTCCGATGTGCGGTGTGGTTATAACTAAATATTAGGTCGGGGAGAACATCTATATATCGGTATGTGTTACGAGAGGTGAAATAGCGCCACATTTTGGATTTTAGAGTTCTGTTAAAGCGTTCTACAATCGCCGCTTTCACGGTGTTATTTGTCACAAAATGTAGGATTCTGTAGTTTTTTAATAATGCATTTACATCTCTGTTTAGGAATTCTTTTCCTCTGTCTGTTTGTAACTTTTGAGGTACACGGCCTTCCTGAAATATAGTCTTAAAGGCATCTGCGACGCTTTTTCCCGTTTTAGTCCTCAAAACTACGGCCCAAGCATATTTGGATAATACGTCTATAACGGTCAGAATATATTTTATTCCGCTGTTGTATTTTGCAAATTCGATCATTGAGACAAGATCCGCTTGCCATTGACCATCGATGTCGGAGACACAAATCATATTACGTTTAAAATTTTTTCTTGCAGGTTTGTGTAATGTATAAGTGTCTTGTTCTGTCAACCATTCTTTAACCGCTGATCTTTTTAATCCGGGTGTTTGGGTTGCCTGAAACAGTTTCTCAATACTGCCAAAGCTAGCAGTTTCTTTTGGTGTTAAGTATATTTTTTGCATTAACTTATTATGATTATTACACAATGTATTTTGTGCCATGCTTTATACTGTCTTTATATAAAATGTATATAGTTTTCAAACAACCTTTTGTTTCATCCGAATATCCACAGATGTTCCTATTAATTGTTAACCATGCCTTTAGGCTCTAGACGGATCATTGATAATAGGACAACCTAGCGATTGTTTAGGTTTATGATAGGTCATTAGTAGCGTCACATCATTTTAGGCTCGTGATGACTCATTAATAATAGGATAGACTAGTCATTGTTAGTTGATAGGTCATTAGTAGTAAGACAGAGCTATCTGTTGCTCAAGTAACATGTCCTTTGTGTTGTTGAGTTTTGTCTCCTGTAGTGATCGGGTTTAGTTCATTCTCTAACTACGCATTGTGGAGGTAAGAAGTCGTGTATTTCTGGTAAGGCAGTTACTGCCAGTCTGTATTTGCCACTATGAAAATTTTCTTTTCTGTTTTTTATTCAAACCCTAATCATTGTAACTGTTTGTTTCTGTAGAAATTTTTCTTTTCTGTTTTTTTATTCAAACCCTAATCATTGTAACTGTTTGTATCTGTAGAAATTTTTTCTTTTCTGTTTTTTTATTCAAACCCTAATCATTGTAACTGTTTGTATCTGTAGAAATTTTTCTTTTCTGTTTTTTATTCAAACCCTAATCATTGTAACTGTTTGTATCTGTAGAAATTTTTCTTTTCTGTTTTTTTATTCAAACCCTAATCATTGTAACTGTTTGTTTCTGTAGAAATTTTTCTTTTCTGTTTTTTTATTCAAACCCTAATCATTGTAACTGTTTGTATCTGTAGAAATTTTTCTTTTCTGTTTTTTCATTCCAACCCTAATCATTGTAACTGTTTGTTTCTGTAGAAATTTTTCTTTTCTGTTTTTTATTCAAACCCTCTTTCAGTTATAAATATGCCCACTATTTGTAAAAACATGTAGCAACATATAAAATACCTAATATTAACGTATTTTGGTACGGTGAATGAGACCAGATACGTGTCCAAAAGGGTTATTAATCGTATTTTGGTACGGTGAATGAGACCAGATACGTGTCCAAAAGGGTTATTAATCGTATTTTGGTACGGTGAATGAGACCAGATACGTATAACAAAAGGTGTGTGTTTAATTCATTATAATTAAATAGGTTTATAATCAGAAATTGAATGAAATCAATCGTGTATAAAAAAGGGCGCGGTTATTCAAGATCAAAGGGGGCGTGGCATCTGTCAAATTAAGTTTGACGAGATTTTACTGGGGGGCGTGGCTAAAAGGAGGTTTGTTAACTCCACCCACAAAGGGGCGGGGCACCTGTCAAATTAAGTTTGACAACATATATACCTTCTTACTACTGATGTAACAGCCATGGTCGCAGGGGTTGAACAAACATATAATTAAAATTAGGGGGGGGGAATCTGGTCTTTAAGGCCTTAAATGACCTTGGCCATGAATGGGTTAAATAACTTCCAAGGCAAAGTTTTATAAGTTGTCATATAACTAAAGGAATGAACCTACTGGAGGTAAGAGCAGGTTTGGCCAGCAACCATCGCATACTAAGATACAATAGATGTTATTTTAGCCAAATATTTATAAACAAATTGAACTTCCTAGAAGAAATCACACAGATTCTGGACAATGCAGGAGGCAGGTCAAGTTTAACCATTAAGGAGAAACAATCTTGAATAAACAAAGGAATCTTATTCCCACTAACAATTATGTGTTATATACACCGTACAGTTATATACGACGAGCCGCTGTTGTATTTTTGTTACTGTAACCTCTTGGAAAATCCATATATTTGTTCACGCTAGACTCTTGCCTCCAGTAATCCCTGTCAAACTTTCTAATCCCACAGGGCTGCTGCAGTTTATACCGGCGGCTCCAGTAAAATGTTGCTATTCCAAACAGTGTCCCAGAAGTGTTACCAGCAAAAGCAGCTAACTGATCAGAGATTAGCACCCATTCATTATACAGTAACCCTTGCTGTCTCTGCTTGTCTGCATTGATCATGCCAAGATCATGGATTAGTATAAAACATGCTCTCTCGTTAAGGGAAGCATTGATACGTTTGCTTTAGTATAGGTTATTTCAGCATACGCTAGCCCATTTTTTCAAATTCAGATTTTCAATGTAACAAAGTACAGGAATTTCACTATTACATTGCATTTTCCTTGTCCACACCGAAAGGACACATATACATTTTAGAAGTACTGTCCTGCCGGATGTAAAATGTATACATTCAGTTACTCAGTTATACCTCCAACATCCTGCAGGACAGCACTTACTTACATGTGCTGGTGAGCAATATGTGAAATATTTACATGTCCTGGAAATTGTATATAATTGTAGTTATATATACCGTATTGGCTCGCATATAGGCCGCCCCCGTATATGGGCCGCACCCTAAAAGTTTGGTGCTTTTTTAAAGAAAAAGTTTTATTCTTTAAAAAAGCACCAAAAAAACATGCTGCCACTCTGTCTCCCCCCCCCCGAGATATGCTGCCACTGTCCTCCCTCCCCGAGATATGCTACCACTGCCCCCCCCCCCCCGAGATATGCTGCCACTGTCCCCCCCCCCCCCCCGGAATATGCTGCCACTGTCCTCCTTTGCCCCCCCATCCCCGACTTACCGGAGCAGACTCCCGGGTGTCTTGCGGGGCCGGCGGGGGACATCTACGCAATACGCGTATACAACTTCCGGAAGTTGTATACGCGTATTGCGTAGATGTCCCCCGCCGGCCCCGCAAGACACTTGGGAGTCTGCTCCGGTAAGTCGGGGGGGGGGCGGCAGAGGTAAAACGCATCGTGCGGACGGTCCGCACGATGCGCTCAGACAACCTCCCGTGCCGGCACCCCCCCGTGGGAAGTGCTGGCAGGGGAGGCTGTCTAAGCGTATCGGGGAGTAGGATGCAGGTCCCCTGCACCGCTGCGGGGGATCTGTATCCAAACCCCGCTGCCTGCCCGGCGCCCGGGACTGCATGTCCCGGGCGTCGGGCGCTAGACCCCGAATATAGGCCGCACCCCCACTTTAAAGACTTAAAGTGGGGGGAAAAAGTGCGGCCTATATTCGAGCCAATACGGTAGTATGATTAAAAACACTATGATTTACGTGTTGTTTGTTTTTTAAAAGAAATGAAAACTAGTTAACAGTATTTCAGTTGAGATAACTCCTGAAGAAGGATCTTTACAGCAGTCTCCAACTAGCTAGTTATAATCATTACAGAAGTAGAATTGTTGGTAATTTTTTAAGCCATAGGGAAGAGAAATTCAGACAAGAAGAATCTGAGAAAATATCAAAAATATGCAAAAACTAGATACTCGCACTTGTTTTTTTCATTCTAAGTGCTTTCTTCTTGTTCTTGTTATCAGAAAGGTTATTTTTTTTTTTTTATTATTCGTTTAGTGCCGTTGTATTCTGCAGCGCTGAACAACCTGTAAAAGGAGCCTTAAACACTGATTAAATATCAAACTAACAGATGGCAAATATCCCTGGGTAAACATGATAGTCAATAGCACTTAGTGATCGTTGCTTCATGCCATCTTCCTGTAGTTGTCACCTGTGTCTTCAGCCGGATTTATTTAAAGTTAGATAATGTACTTCAAGCGTCAATCCCCAGTGCTTAGCAAGGCATGTCACAAATGCCATTCCTGTCCTATGACTCTGATACTTCCTTTCGTGTTCGCCTGTTACAGCAAAACCTAGCAGCAGTCTATAAAATCAAGAGTGCTGTTTTCATCTAGGGTGTCTTCTTACGATGACTGACAAACACCATGCCTTTTTTATTCATAATTAACGCCTAACATCAGGATGTCCAGACCATACCGACATCCTGATAAGGTTACTCATAAGGTGGACTGCATCCGTAAATTCTTCAAGTTCAAATAACTAACCATAAACCTCAAAAAGTAACCAGTTTGCAAATTGTACAAGGAAAATATATACCTCTATGGACTGCATTCAATAGTCTCCACTATAAAATAATGTCTCTCAAAGTGTAAACCATGTAAAAATGCAAATATGAAACATGACCTTATACACGGATTCAAGAAATTTATTAAGATGTAAGGTTTCTGGGTTTTTTTTGACATTCTTTATTTTTAGCAGATTTGGCATGACAAACAAAGAAGGACACTGGCAAAGTGTTCAAGAGTTGTCAGTCTGTCCATTTCTATTGCTTCCAAATTTTTTGTCCTAACTACAGAGACGGACGGGATGTTTGGTGTATTCCATTTCTCGACTATCGTTCTTCTAGTAGCCAGAGCTTTTTTAAACACCAGTCTGTTTTCATTTTAAGTGAGTGAGGGGGTCTGCCTTGACAGTAATTATAACCATGGGTCTAATGGGATCGGCTTACCCAGCGCTCCTGTGATCAATTTATTTCTTATACCCCATAGTATAGCTATCTTTGAACACGACAACGAAATGTGCTTATGGGTGCCCACCTGGCTACAGTGTTTCCAGCATGAATCCGTGAGCTTAGACCCCATAGAGTGCAGCCACACTAGAGTCAAGTACCATCTATGGAGGGTCTTCAAAGCTTGTTCTTTATGATTAACACAAATGGAAACACTAAACGTAGCACTCCACATCTCCTGCCAATCCTCAGAATCCAAGGTGGCACCAAAGTCCCTCTCCCATTTGCACATGTATGGGAGACCATCCTCAATATCTCATTGTATAATATAGATATTTGTGATTTACCCCAGGTAAATGTAATAATGAGCTCTCTAAGAGTGAGCGAGACTGCATTGCAAAAAGCGAAAATAATGAAAGCTGCTTAGCTGCTTGTGTCCTTCAATGTCTGTGAATTGTATGGGAGCTTTTCCTCTGAAAATGTCACTGTATCTCATTATGCCATGTGACTGTAGGTTCTTAAACAATCTAATTTCTATCCCTTGGGCAAAATACCTGTTTTTAAAGAGTGGTGTGAGTGATGAGGGGGAGCTGATAAGCTTTCTCCTTACAACTGTTTTACCCCATACATCTAGTGAGGTACAGATGTTCGGACAGGTGGGGCAGGGAAGTGGTCGAGAGGTCCTAGATAGCCAAATATGTTGTATGAGAGCAAAGCATGCTCCAGATCACCCCATTGTTACTCATCAGTACATCCTCTTATTGACATGTAGTTGATGAACTAAAACAAGTTGTGACACTATAAAATGTGTGTTAAGTTTGGTAATCTCATATTCTAAAATACATTCAGGCTTCATTATACACTGGTGTGTGAGTGTTGGTGGCCAAGTTGCAAGCTCCTTTCTATTGGCCTGTAGTATTGGTTAGAATGGGATATTTAAATGCTAAGTATTTACATAAAGTGCTATAAACTATATTTAACGTTAAACACAGTATGTCATCCTCAAAGCAATATTTGTTTGTGACCATGAGGACAGCATAGATATCCACAGTTCTAACACTCACTACTCCTGCAGTGAGTGGGATTCACTGGAGATGGGGCTGTCTGATGACAGCCCAGTCTTCCCTTTGTCAGCAAGAACTCTATAATATACCGATATTAGACAGAGGGTACAAAAGGTAGAAGAAAACAGTTGATAATTTTCACCATGTAGTCATATTTAAAGGAGAAAGTAGCAGAAATGGTTTCATGTCATTGTTATGCTTATTCAAATCAAGGCTATGTCTTCTATACTCACAAATATGTTCTAGTTAATTTTCTAGTATTGGGCTGTAAGGCTCATAAAATGCTATGTGTCAGTTACTGAATATAAGCTTTCAACAGCATTCATGTTCCTACGGAATTGTAAATGAACCTACCACAACCCTTACACAGCATCAGGCACCACAGTTGAATGTACTCATCTATTCAATCATTCTATTTCCCAGTGTCTGCATATGGTGTACAGACAAACATCAAATTTTATGTAAGCAATGATGTCAACAATATGCAAGAAGGAGTGGCTCTAGGTTTTTAGGCTTCTGCTTAATATTAGTGTGCAAAAATTATACAGTGAAGGAAAAAAGTATTTGAACCCCTGGTGATTTATTATGTTTGCCCACTGACATCAATCTATAATTGTAATGGTAGGTTTACTTGAACAGTGAGAGACAGAACAACAACAAAACAATTCAGAATAACGCATTTCAAATAAGTTATCAATTGATTTGCATTTTACCCAGTGCAAAAGTATTTGAACCCTACCAATAAGCAAGATGTCTGGCACCCAGGTGTCTTTTATACAGGTAACAAGCTGAGATTAGGAGCACTCCCTTGAGGGGAGTGCTCCTAATCTCAGCTTGTTACCCATATAAAAAACACCTGTACACAGAAGCAATCAATCAAACAGATTCCAAACTCTCCACCATGGCCAAGACCAAAGAGCTCTCCAAGGATGTCAGGGACAAGATTTTAGACCTACACAAGGCTGGAATGGGCTACAAGACCATTGCCAAGCAGCTGGGTCAGAAGGTGACAACAGATGGTGCGATTATTCGCAAATGGAAGAAACACAAAATAACTGTCAATCTCCCTCAGTCTGGGGCTCCATGCAAGATCTCACCTCGTGGAATTTTACTGATCATGAGAAAGTTCTGGGCTGATTCCTCACCTATCAACTATCAATGATCTCAAGGCAGCTGGGACCAGAGTCACCCAGAAAACAATTGGTAACACACTATGCCATGAAGGACTGAAATTCTGCATGCCTGCATGGTCCCCCTGCTCAAGAAAGCTGAAGTTTGCCAATGAATATCTGAATGATTCAGAGGAGAACTGGGTGAATGTGTTGTGGTCAGATGAGACCAAAATCGATCTATTTGGCATCAACTCAACTCGTCGTATTTGGAAGAGGAGGAATTCTGCCCATGGCCCCAAGAACACCATCCCCAACATGGAGGTGGAAACATTATGCATTGGGGTATTTTTCTACTAAGGTGACAGGACAACTTCACTGCATCAAAGGGACGATGGATGGTGCCGTGTACCGTCAAATTCTGGGTGAGAACCTCCTTCCCCCAGCCAGGGCATTAAAAATGGGTTGTGGAAGGGTATTGCAGCATGACATGAACATAAACCTTAATGACTTGGAGAGGATGTGCAAAGAGGAGCAGGATAAAATCCCTCCTGAGATGTGTGCAAACCTGGTGGACAACTACAAGAAATGTCTGACCTCTGTGATTGCCAACTAGGATTTTGCCACCAAGCACTAAGTCATGTTTTGCAAAGGGGTCAAATACTTATTTCACTGAGTAAAATGCAAATCAGTTTATAACTTATTTGAAATGCATTATTCTGCATTGTTTTGTTATTCTGTTTCTCACTGTTCAAATAAACCTACCATTAACATTATAGACTGATCATGTCTTTGTCAGTGGGCAAACGTACAAAATCAGCAGGGGATCAAATAATTTTTTCCTTCACTGTAGGAGGATGTACTGCTATATTTATTAAAAAGACACTCCAGTCATCAAATGTACTTTCATGCATATAATATCTGAGGGGTCCCTTTAAATAGCCAATTATTTCCTTGCAAATGCATGGAGGGATTCTGTAGAATCCTCTTTATGCATTTGCCTCTTTCCCCACCCCCTAGGTACTTAGCATGCAAGAGATGTGTTAGGCTGGACACATCTGCTGCCGGTGCCCATGTTGTATCACCTCAAGCCAGTTCCAGCAAAAGTTTCGGCAGGGTTGGTTCTAATAAGTCCCCCATGTGTATGTGCATAAAGTGCAACCAGTCAGTGCTGTCAAAAATTGGACCATGGAGGTGGAGTGTGTGACAGCTTGTCCTAAAGGTATTTTTTTAAGAAAACAGGTTGAAGAATAAATACGCTATATGACTAAAAGTATTTGCACACATGACCATCACACCTATATGAGCTTAGGCCATCCCATTCCAAAACTATAGACATTAATATGGATCCCCCCCACCGGCACTTTGCTGATATAGCAGCCATTCAAGTGTCACACAGTTGGAGACAAATGATTGTCTAAAATGTCTTTGTATGCTCTATCAATTGGAAAAAATTGAGTGTCACGGTATAAAATATTACCTTTATTTTAAGTATCAACCTCCCTTTATCAATTCAATAGCAGTAGTCCCCCAGACCATTATCCCTCCTTCACAAAACATTACAGTAGGCACTACGCATTCTGGTAAGTAGTGTTCCTCTGGAATCCGCAAGTCTAGTGGTAGGGTGCCTTACGCCACTTCTGTAACTGAACAGAAAATACCTTCTGTCAGTAAACTAGTTCAGATCCCGAAATAACGTAACACCAAACACACTCTTGAAAAAAACAGAAATATTTTATTTCATCAAAGACAAAAAAGAGCATATACTTTGGTTACTTCAGCTACGTGGGGAAGCCCATGTAAGTATCAGCCAATGCCCACGATCAAGATTACACTACACAACAGTTGTACGCGACGCTATAGTCCCACGTTCCAGAACAGCTTCAAATTAATAACCGCACACAGGGCCGGCCTTAGGGGTGTGCGACCTGTGCGACCGCACAGGGCGCCATGGTAGCAGGGGCGCCTGCCCGGGACTTAACTTAAAACATCGGGGGGTTTTTCAAACTTTATTTAACATCATTCATGTTAAATAAAGTTTAAAAAAAAAACAAAAAAAATAACCCGATGCTTTAATCTAGGTCCTGGGCAGGAGCGCCGAGCGGTTGCTCGTGAAGTTCTCAGCAACCGTTCGGCACCCCTTACTCTCCGTGACTCCGTCGCGGTGCCGGCATCTCATGTTGAGCGCCGGCACCGCGGGAGAGCGAGAAGACGGATGCCTCCCGCTCTCACCGCAGGACTCCGGCAACAAGGTAAGTGTGTGTGTGTGGGGGGGTGTAGTTTGAAGTGGCAGGGGGGGGTGTAGTTTGAAGGGCCAGAGGGGGGGTGTAGTTTGAAGGGCCAGGGGGGGGGTGTAGTTTGAAGAGGCAGAGGGGGGGTGTAGTTTGAAGGGCAGGGGGGTGTAGTTTGAAGGGGCAGAGGGGGGGTGTAGTTTGAAGGGCAGGGGGGTGTAGTTTGAAGGGGCAGAGGGGGGGTGTAGTTTGAAGGGCAGGGGGGTGTAGTTTGAAGGGGCAGGGGGGGTGTAGTTTGAAGGGGCGGGGGGGTGTAGTATGAAGGGGCAGAGGGGAGGGGTAGTTTGAGGGGGGGTAGTTTGAAGGGGCAGAGAGGGGGGGTAGTTTGAAGGGGTAGTGAGGGGGGGGCGCCAGAGGAGTAGTCCGCACAGGGCGCCACAACGCCTAAGGCCGGCTCTGACCGCACAGCAAGTCTTTTTACTCTCAGACATGGGAGGTGACGACACATCCTTATCTAAATGGAATGTGGCCCAAGACCCAGCAATAGCTGTGCGCAGACACTATGCAAAAACATTGCGCGTAGGAAAGGAGAAAGATAAGAAAGAACAGAACAGCAAGGAGAAAGAATAGATGCATGAGAACTAAGGAGCCATAGAAAAAATGACTCCCGTCAAAACTCAGCTTGGCATTGTTCATGGTGATCTTCGGCTTGTGTGCAGCTGCTCTGCCATGGAAACCTATTTCATGAAGCTCCCGATGGACAGTGCTTGTTCTGATGTTGCTTTCAGAGGCAGTTTAGAACAATGTAGTGATGCTACAGAGGACAGATCATTTTTACGTGCTATGAGATTCAGCACTCAGTGGCTCTAGTCTGTGAGTGTGTGTGGAGTGTGTGCTGCTTTATGGCCGAGCTGTTGCTACACCTACAGTAGATGCTTCTACTTCGCAATAATAGTAATTATGGTGGGTCGGGGCAGATCTAGCAGGACAGAAAGTTTACAAACTGACTTGTGGCAAAAGTGGCATCCTATGACACTGCCATGTTTAAAGTCACTGAGCTTTTCAGTACCACCCTGCCAATGTTTGTCTATGGAGATGGCTGCCTATGTGCTTGATTTTATACACGTTAGCAATGGAGGAGACTGAAACACCTTAATTCAATAATTAGAAGGGATGTCCACATACTTTTGGTAATATAGTGTATTAAAGTACAGAGTACTTTAATATGCATTGTTTTTTTGGCAAGGCTTCACGTCACACTAATCTGTCCCTTTTACTCTTTCAGAGTGACACAAACATTAGCCTTGCCTACTATTTGCAAGTTATTTGTTGGTGCTCAATGAATAAAGTCACAAAAACAGATGTTTTAACTTGAATTTGGAACCTGGTTTTGTAATTTGCAACCAATTTAAAGTTGATCAAATTCTGCTACTGGAATTTGCATTCAAAATCTGGTTTCCTATTGAAAAGGGAAAAATACATCATATTGCTCGTATTTCAATTCAAACCTGCAGAATTATTTTTAGCACAACAGCACAGTTGCCTTTCTTATTGCAGTACTCATAAAGAGTACAAAGAGTGAAAGCACATTGTTAAAATGTAGTACAGCAATGGTCTCTTTTTTCTTTTAACCATCATTTTCCTAAGAATTAATCTCTTTCTTTTCAAAGCTATAACCAATTGTATTGAGCCACTGGAACTAACTAAAACGGCTAAAATATAGCTGCATTAAATGAGCAGGAGGATGGAATGTTCAAAACTATAATTAAATAATATGAACACCATTTAAATGGTGCTTTCTCCCATGTAGGATCGTCCGGGGCTGAGATATGTGCACTAAACTGGTAGATCTAGAGATAGCTATCAGGATTCAGATGAGAGTCAGTGAATCCTAGGGGAGATGTAATATATAAATGCTGATGCTTCTATAGGTCTTTCCAGTTTTCCTCTGTTATTCTTAATGTTTATAGAATGCCTTTCTCACTAGTTTGCGGTTTAATTAAAGAGGATACTTTATCTGGTGGCCAGTCCTATAGGCAAAGTAGGCTGCTGCCCATGTGGAGGCATACCTCTGCCCTCTCCTCGTCGAAGTCTGCACTGCCTTAAAAAGCATGCGGTGCCTGCGGATATGATGTCATATCCTTGTGCTCCGTGTGTTAACCCCTTTGAAACCGGGACGTACCTGGTATGCCATGGTTACCAGGTACGTCATCTCAAAAAAATACCCCCACGTTGCCACAATCGTGATGATCGCAGGGGCGCTACTGCTGCCTGCCCGGGTTTTTATAGGTGAAACTTTGAAAATATTTCCTTTTTTCCTAATTTTCCCCACATTTTTAGATATTTTTCATACTTAATGATGGTTTATATACATTATTATTTTTTCAAAAGAAAGCCCTACTTGTGCTGAAAAAAAACAATATATGATTTGTGTGGGTGCACTAATTGAGAAGAGAGAAGACATAGCAAAAACACAAAAACTGCTCTGGTCTTTTAGCGGAAACATAGTAACAAAAACCCAGTCCTGAAGGGGTTAAAGATGTGCAGACAATGCAGACTGTGTTGAGTTGGTAAATGAGCCAGTTGAGGAGATCAAAGATCTTCCCTCTAAAGGGCTCCTGGACATGTGGCCCTTGTTCACTATATATATAATTTTTGGCTTTTAGAAAAAGTGTACAAATCTACAACTGAACTGACTGTAGTGCAATGCAAAATATTTATTATAATATGGACTGTCTAAATACATTATTATACATCTAGAAAAATATGTTTGGGAGACCATTTGCCATTTTGAGAACAGTTACACAGAAAATAATTATTTATTATTTAATTTGTCTCTATAGCAATCTCATCATAACATTAAGCCAATTAATAAACTCATGCAATATGACATAAGCTGAACATCTTTTGTTCATTTTTGTAAAGAAAAAAAAAGCAGAATTGCAGACACAGTGGATAGCGTAATGGTGTTGATCTGTGAAGCATTAAAAGAGAACAGATGCTTTCGTGCAATTGTTTCGTTGAAGTAGATTGCCTGGTATCACATTACTGCACGAACCTCCTGGGCTAAAGGAGCCTGTGCTTATTACCTGTCTTTTTAGGAAAAAATAATATGACACAATATAAATTACATAAAAAAGATATTTATCCAAAGCAAAATGGACTTTTAAAATGGGAGTCCTTCTAACTTTCTAACATATTGGTTTATACAGTGCCATCATATTCTGCAGTGCCTGTACATAATGTTATTAATATTTACAAAATAACAGGACCACAACAGACAGTAAAAATGGTCATATCATGGGAATTCATACCAAATTCTATTCAATTTCAGTAATTACCGGTAGTATGAATATCGAAAAATGAGTAGGGACCTCTAACTAAATAAACGAAAGCAACACAGAAAGCTCCATTTTTTTTAATTAGTCTTCTTTCTTGGTCTACTTGGTCTCCCCACTATTTGCTCCATTAACCGTTCCTCCTGGAGCACTTTCCGCAAAATGGTGGAGCCTCTGCGCACACCTTCTCCCCAGCGGAAGGAATGGGGAAGAGGCTGTCCTTGTGGGGTGTAGATCTACCCTTTTGCAGAAGTGCTCCAAGAGGACAGAATAATGTCTGCGGAGAAGTATAGAAATTGGGCAGGGCTCCTCCCTGTTGCAAAAGTTCTCCAGAAGGGCCAGTTTAACTGACCAGGTTGTGAGAAGAATAGAATGGTATGCCAAAGTTTACTATCTGTTGTGGTCCTATTATTTTGTAAATATTATGTCCAGGCACTGCAGAACACGAGGGCACTATATAAATCAATATGTGCTATTCCCTGTTGGCAGAAGCCAACGTTAGTGTCCCTCCTAAACGGATATATAAGGAATGCCTGATCACGTGATGGGGCATTCCCTTCCAGTAGGTGTAAATGCTGACACTCACTGAAAATTCAGTGGAGAACAGAATGTTTTTTAAGAGTGCCCCAATATCCCTTAGCCCTAACACTACAAATAAACATATTTAAATTTAAAAAACCCACTATCACCAAACCTCTTAAGCCAGTAGTATTAACAAATGTATAATATAGGGTATAATGTAAAATATGGATGTGACCCTCTTGAACATATAAAAAAATATGTATGTTTTGTTTGACTGTAATCAGACAATGCTGCAGAACATAAATTGGATCATTGTTCAGCTGTGCCACCTACTGTGTAGAAGAAATTCTAGACAAGATTGCAAAAAAAAAAATTTGAATAGCATTGCTATATACTGTAAATGTTATTTATGTCATTATGTAGCAGTGTGAAAGCCAATGTGGCAAATCAAAAATAATGAATTAGTGTAGAAAAGCCCCAACAAAATATATTCATGTAAAAAATGTTTTTCAATGCTATAATCTGTATTTGTAATACTATGTAGAAAAGGTCTTCTTTTCCCTGATTGTAAAATCAGATGTGTTTTCTCATCATTTTAGAATTGCTTGAATTTAATGATATGATTAATTAATTCAACCTAGTAAACAATGATTAAATGAGGTGAGGCCTTGATCTGGAGCAGTTGCCATGAATACTATTTTCCTATTACAATAATTTAAATACGAAAGGCTTCCACTCTGTAAGATGTCTCTTTTAAATGTGTATGGAAAGATGATCAAATGAACACAATTAATGATACAGTTTTAAGGATATGATAATATACACTCAATACAAATTGTAATTACTAGAATTAAAGTAAGAAATATTTTCCCACTGCAAAGTACTGATTTTTGACAATAATGTGACCAAATAGGAAGTAAATATTAAGAGTGGAGCCGAAGAAGCTAAAAATGCCTTCTATACTTCCACATTTCTGAAAGGATGAAAGCAAGAAAACACTGGTATCTAAAGGGGTGATCCAGCTTGGCTTGTGCACAGGTTTAGGGAGATGAATATTTGACTCTGTTCAAGATAACTTCTGCTCTGTATCATGTTTAGAAACTAACCTTTAGCAGATCTGTTACTTTATTTTTTACCCTGAAGATTTCATAGCACAACACAAATGTTAAAGAAGGGTTTTTTTTGTTATACAAGGTGAGTGTTATTGTGCCATATGACAATTGTGTTCCTAGCAAAATTATGAATGAGGCAAACTTTTACATTCCACAGTACTGATATACTGGGAATGATGGGTGGGCTAAGCAACTTTAGACAAGAGTAACCATATATTCCATTGATCTGGTGACATACATGCACTACCGTTCAAAAGTCCTTGTTTTTGAAAGAAAAGCTAATATTGTCCATTAACAGATGGATCAGAAACACAGTGCCGATGTTATTACTGTTGTAAATGACTATTGTACCTGAAAACAGTAGTTTTTAATGGAGTATACAGAGGCACTTTATCACTCCCATCACTCCTGTGTTCCAATGGCATCTTGAGTTCGCTAATCCAAGTTGAAGTTTAAAAGACTAATTGATAATTAGAAAATCATTTTGCAATTTCCTTGTTTTCCATGAAGTTACCCCAAACTTTTAAACGTTATATATATATATATATATATATATATATGAATCTCACAAAAGCGAGTACACCCCTCACATTTTTGTCAATATTTTATTATATCTTTCTCTCTGCTACAATGTAAAGTAGTGAGTGTACAGCCTGTATATCAGTGTAATTTTTCCGGCCCCTCAAAATAACGCAACACACAGCCATTTATGTCTAAACCTTGGCAACAAAAGTGTGTCGTTTCTTCAGTGTTGTCACATGAAAAGATATAATAAATATATTTACAAAAATGTGAGGAGTGTTCTCATTTTTGTGAGATACTGTATATATATATATATATATATATATATATATATATATATATATATATATATATATATATATATATATATATATATAGTCCTGTGCCCACACATACATTCTGTGCTGTTTTTCCTGCACTACGTTCTTGTGCAGTGCTATATTAGATGATGATTTAACAGTAATTTTTTTTAAGGTACTATTTTATTGTATGAGATGCCTTGGTGATTTGGTGTTGCTTATGTCCCATGTACATTTAAGTTGGGAGCAGAGTTCATGAGTGACCCTCTTAAGATAAAGTGTAATATTTTAAATTTGTAAATTAATACGCTAATGACCATGGTAAATTAGTTCATATCAATGATACATAAATTAACAAAAAATTTAACCTGGATTATGCATTGCCAAGTTTTAGAGAACATTGCAAAAGTTTCAAGTCCTGACTGATCTCCATAACATTTTAAAAAGTAAAAAGAGCAATCATCATCTAATGTACGCTAATAGTATAGCTATTCTCCATCTGTGCTGAGCACATTACAAAAGTTACATCACTGCCGACATAAGTATTAGGTATTTGTAATTAATTGATGAATTTGTACATTCCTAAATGGAAGTGCAGGAAGACATCAGTGTAATCAAAAGCAAGATGTCAACAAGAAGTGCCTCATCATTGTTTTCAAATAAAGATGTAATTTATGTTCCTTTAATATCTGAAGAATCATAAATCAGTATAGTCCTAAAATGGCTGTGTTGGTCAGTTCAGGATTATAGGGGTCCGTGAAAAAGCAGCACAATCTGCCTAAGGCTTTTCCCTGGCGATTCCATTTCCTAAATACCTACTTTATTTGTAAGAGCACATGAAGAATGACTAGAAGAGTGTTATTATGGGTACGTACATTACAATCACCAGATAATGTATATTCCTTTTGATATCCCAGCTATTTATGAGATGTCGATCAACTGCCATGGTGATGGATCCATTCTGGATAGAACTTGCTCATGCCTTTCTGAGCACCACTTAAATATTGAGCCTTCTGAGTAGGAATATCCTTTACATGTAGCTGATTAAACATGAATAGGCGCCATTGAATGAAGGAGGGTTAGATACTGTAGGTTAACAGAGAAACAAGAAAGCATGACGAGAGAAATATTCTGGCCTAGGCTGACCAGGCCTAGAGTGGCAGGTTCAGAAGGAGCGGCAGGCCTCTTCTGCAGAACTAGGGGACAAATAACCCTCTAGGATGGTCTAGACTTCTAATATGCAGCTGCTTGATAGGCTGGTTAAAAGGAAATTTCTGATCTAGTTCTTAATAGTCACCTCACAAATTGAACTATGTATGCAGGGCTAAAGCAACACTTCTTGAAAATGCCTGTTTATTTGGGGGGTTGAAACCATACATCTCCTGCCAATTCTCTATCACAGTAAATAAAGCCCAAAAAGATCACCTTGACTATCAAAGAACTGATCCAGTCAGTTGGAACATCTCTATAATATGGCAGACTTGGGTAACTAAGTGAATAACGCAGTTTGTCATCGCATTGTTTTCAAATGGAAGAGCTCATTAATGGCTTTAATGGCTGTTTGGAGATAAATTAACAGCAATATTTTACATGTTAACAGAGTATCAACTGCTGAGGACAATTTTAAATGCTGAAAAGCTTGGAGGTTCTGCCAACAAATAAAATTAACTGAGAACATGAGAACTGATACAGAAGAATATGCTTTTGAAGTTTGGCTACGTAATGGGGATTTTTGTGGGGATAAATGTTAATGTTATGGTTTATTTTCCCTGCCCCTCTATTGTAATATTGAGGAACCTAGTACCGTATTTGCTCGATTATAAGACGAGGTTTTTTCCAGAGCAAATGCTCTGAAAAATACCCCTCGTCTTATAATCAGGGTCGTCTTATAATCAGACCTCAAATAGGTCTGATTATGAGACTAAGATCCAGATCCCCCGCAGCGATGCAGAGGACCTGGATCCTCCTGTGTTAACCCCCCCCCCCCCCAACTTACCGGTGCTTCTGAGTCCCCGGTGCTTAGTCCGGGCTGCGTGTAGAGCTCTACACGATACAATCGCGTAGAGCTCTACACGCTTCCCGGACTAAGCACTGGGGACCCAGATGCAGGGGACCTGGATCCTCCTGTGTTAACCCCCGACCCAACTTACCGGTGCATCTGAGTCCCCGGTGCTTAGTCCGGGCTGCATGTAGAGCTCCACGCGATATAATCGCGTAGAGCTCTACACGCTGCCCGGACTAAGCACTGGGGACTCAGAAGCACCGGTAAGTTGGAGGGGGGGGGGGGCATAACACAGGAGGATGCAGGGGACCTGCATCCTCCTGTGTTATGCCCCCTCCAACTTACCGGTGCTTCTGAGTCCCCGGTGCTTAGTCCGGGCAGCGTGTAGAGCTCTACGCGATTGTATCGTGTAGAGCTCTACGCGATTATATCGCGTGGAGCTCTACATGCTGCCCGGACTAAGCACCGGGGGCTCAGATGCAGGGGACCTGGATCCTCCTGTGTTATGCGCCCCCCCAATTCAGAAGCACCGGTAAGTTTGGAAGAGGGAGGGGGAGTGTTAAATGGGGGGTGTAAGGCATTTCTGGAGGCAGAGTGCTCTGTGAAATGCTTTTTAACCCCTTTAATGCCACTCTGCCTCCTGAAATGCCTTAAACCTCCCTATATGCCATAATATGCCTTTTAATCCTCTAAGTGCCAGAGTGGCATATAGGGTTAAAAGGCATATCATGGGGCACAGTGGCATATAGGGTTAAAAGGCATATTATGGGGCACTGTGGCATTTAGAGGGTTAAAAGGCATATCATGGGGCACAGTGGCATATAGGGGGTATAAGGCACTTCTGGGGCAGATGTGCATAACTAGGAGGCAGGTTGGAAAATAGAAGGAAATAAAACCAAAATATTTTTCTCAAGCATAGCTTTTATTAAAAAAAGTGTTTAAATGAATTAAAATTTACTGGTAAAACTTTTTTCCTATAGGGTCGTCTTATATTCAGGCTTTTTCTTTTTTTCCTAAATTAATATTAAGATTTGGGGGGTCGTCTTATAATCAGGGTCGTCTTATAATCGAGCAAATACGGTAATATAATATAGTACTTACTCACCTAGTTCCCATTACTTCATTCTGTGTCTCTGGGTGACTGATGTCCTTCCCTTTACTATACTATACTATAATCCCAAAACACAAATAATATAAATGATCTATTGAAAATAAAAAATAAATAAATAACAGAATGGCAGTAAATTCTAATCACAGGGTTCCAGCTGCTGCTGTTCAGAAAAGAATTAATGGTTAGGACAGGGAGAATTAATATTGTTATACATTTCTTACGGCAAAGATATATTAACACTCTGTGCTATGAAAATTTTATGTAGGGCAGCACACACTGCGTTAGCGCATGCTTTGATTTAGAATGCAAATAGTATGCGTAAACACAGGTGAGAGAACAATAAAGTGTCTCTGATAGTCTTCCACTCATTTCATTAGCTATATAAATATGCACCCCATCCAACTGGATGCTCTTTTAGCAGATGTTGAAGGATAAAGAATGAGCATATAAAAACAACTGCAATATGTCGGTTTTAAAACTGTTAAAGGTACAGTATAACCAGAAAATGAAAAAACACGTATACATTGTGTTGCTTTTGAATACAATTTTGGGCAAAGGCCATAAATATATGTTGTAAATGTTATCTTACTCTTCAATCCAGTCATAGCTTATATTGATGTTTGCCTAACAGTGATCTTTCTTATTTGTGCAATTTTTTAAAAATTATAAACTTTTAATTGAAAAGAAATCAAATGAGTGACTGTTAGAGGGGGAAAAACCTCATCCTCTGGCCTTAAGGTTTGCCCAGTTAAAACCCTGAGGTGTATATTTGGTACCCCCATTTTTTTTATTTTATTTTTTGAGAGACCGAGGTTCATTCTCTTCATCATCTACTACCATTCAAAATGAAAATTTGGTGATTGGTGATCCAAACTATGTAGAGCCACAGTGGAGCCTAGTCCCCAGTCTTCGTCTTCTGGGGCTGCACTCCCTCAAAGGCATATGCAGCCCCCTTCTTCCCACCCAGGCAGAAGCCTTAGGTGGACCGGATCTTCTAGAGAGACCCACTGAAGTCTTCACATCCTGAACAAACAGAAGTCTTCAAGGGGGAGCGGATGCCAGAAGGCACAATCCACTCCCCCCACCAATACTGGACAGAGTCTTCGGGGACCCAGTCCCACTGTGGCTTCAGGCGACCCTATGGCACTTAAGTCACTACTGAAACCTGAAATCATACATGCACTGAAACCGGGAAAAAAATGAAAAGTGCAAAATAAGTGCCAGTGAAAATATCCACAGGCCCCAGCCAATGTAGTGGTTGAATGTGGGTACATGCCACTTGTGAGGTGAGGAGTACACTTTTCATTCATGGTAGTGGGAAAGATAAATTCACCATAAGAATTAAGGACACTTGCTTTATGCTTTCTATTTGTTTCTATTTTTTCTTTCTGGCCTAGCCTTTGGCTGGATCTTTATTATGATCTGCACTTTGAAAGACAATTGCAATTGAAAGACAATTGGGACACATTTCAGTGTAGCTCGTCCTTTCCCCAATGGGACACATTATGGTTGTTCTTGATATTGGAGGACATCAGTTTTGGATTCAATAAAATAAAAAGTTGTAGTAACTAAATGTTTCTAGTATGGGTTCTCACTGAAATCCTAACTAATCAATTTGGGGAGTAATGCATTATAGGATCAGAATCCAGAGATTCCATCCATTAATATACTGTGAATCGGGTTAAAACATCAAGCTAAGAGTTTTACTCATATTTGTGTATTATATTAAAATGTTTACAGAGTGTAAAAAGAAACAACTTGAGATGAATAACAGTACTATAAAACAAAAGGGAACTGGATATAGACAGAGAGAAGGTTTATATATATATATATATATATATATATATATATATATATATATATATATATATATATATATAGAAAAAAATTGATGCAAAATGGTAAAAATGCTCTAATTGTAACAACTGAATGTTCCTATTAATTCTTATACAAACACAAAAATATATGTGTGGTCCTCTAAGCCCTAAAAGTGAGACGCGCTTGGATAGTGAGAAACTGCTACCCTCTTGTGGTGGATGGTAATAATGTCCTAGTATAAGCAAACTTTCAAACTCTCAATTTTATCCTTTGCTCTTCTTAATGGAACAATTTTCTAACTAAATTCAGTATTTAAAACACCATTCCTAGCTCTTTCTAGAAATATCTTTATTTTTGTTTACATTTGTCTAAATCAATATTTTTTTAAGGAACACTCAAACGCAGGTACATGTAAAAAGACTTTGAAAAGTTTTGACATCATTTTCCTTCACAGGAAAAAATAAAATGTTAGGTCTACTAAGGTATATTTGTTTAACACGCTGTAGATATTAATGTTTTGTGTAAGTGGAACTGGCCAAGCTGAAAAGGCCGTGTGATTTAACATTTTTTGTTTAGCTAATATATGCAATCAAAATCAGCTAGAAAATTGAACTGTAATTCACAGAACACGTCCCCATAAAATATAATCTCCTGAAAACTGTATTATATCATTGGAGGTATGAGAGAAGGGGTATCCAGCAGTCCTAAATATCTCACCCTAATTTTCTTCCACAGAACAGAACACTCCATGTGTAGTAGAGTTATGTATCCATCTACGCCAGAAAAAAAAAGACTATTACGAATAAAATTGAAAAACATCATGAACATCTCTATCCATATAACATCCTTGTCACCAGGGGAATTGTTAGTAAGACTACATTTAAAGTGATCTACCTTTCTATGCACTAGTGAGAATTCACACCAAGGCTCTGACAGAAAGTGACAGATATGCAGAGAGGATGAGCTGGTGGATCTTGTGTGCAGAAAATGGAAAGGCTGTTGCATGTTGTTGTGTGCAGGAGTAGAGAGGGGTTGCTGGATGTTGCAGTGTGTTTGTAGGAGAGGGGCTGTTTGTTTAGTGCAGGGAGAAAAATGCTGCCCAATAGTGTGTGCGTTAGAGAGGAGTGGCTGTTGGACAGTGTAGTGTGCAGAGAGGAGAGGGGTTGCTACATATTGTAGTGTGTGGGGAGGAAAGAGGGTGTCTGATGGTTTTATTTGCAGAAGGTACAGGGGCTACCTAAGTATGTGTGAGGAAATAGCTGTTGGATAGTGTGGTATAGAGAAGAGGGGCTGCTACAAAGTGTAGTATGCAGCGAGAAGAGGGGCTGTCAGATCATGTAGTGTACTGGAAGGAGAGGGGCTGTCAGATCATGTAGTGTGCAGTGAGGACAAGGGCTGCTTCATAATGTAGTGTGCCGGGAGGAGAGGGGCTACTACATAGTGTAATATGGAGAGAGGAGAGGGGTGCCTCATGCTGTTGCGTGCAGGGAGTAGAAAGGCAGCCTGCTGGTTTTATGTGCAGGCAGGATAGGGGCTGATGCATAGTGTAGTATGGAGGTGGTGTAGTATGTATGGTGGAAGAGGTCCAGTGGCGTCTCCAGCTTTCATATTTAGGGGGGGCACATGGGGGGCCAGGGACCAAAGTAGGGGGGCCAATTATAAAACGGTACATATAATATATATATATATGTATATAAATATATACATACACACGTTTGACGTGCATTTTTAACTACATAATATGCACTTATCTCTTTGAAGTAAAGACCGTGATTGAAATATGATTTCAAAATAACAGCTAAACTGGCAGTTATTTTTCATTCTTTAATATTAGCCCCTGCTGACAATATATATAAATATTACACCCTGCTGCAGATATATAGAAATATTACACCCTGCTTCCGATATATATTAATATTAACCCCTGCTGCGGATATTAATATTAGCCCCTGCTGCCGATATACATAAAAATTATACCCTGCTGCCAACATATATTAATATTAGCCCCTACTGCCGATATATATTATTAGCCCCTGCAGCCAATATTTATTGATAATAGGCCCTGCAGCCAATATATATTAATATTAGCCCCTGCTGCCGATATATATAAATATTAGCTCCTGCTGCTGATATATATAAATATTAGACCCTGCTGCCAATATATATATATATAAATAAATATTAACCCCTGCTTCCGATATATATTAATATTAGCTCCTGATGCTGATATATATTAATATTAGACCCTGCTGCCGGTATATATTATTAGTCCCGGCTTCCGATATATATTAATATTAACCCCTGCAGCCAATATATATTAATATTAGACCCTGCTGCCAATATATTTGCCACACTGACTGCAGATCAGGGGAAGACAGTGAGAGTCAGTGCAGTGTTCCCTCCTTCTGACTGCACCGTGACATTGAGAAGTCCTCTCCCCTGTAATCATCCCCAGAGTCCCTTTGTCCCCTCATTCACTAAACCATACCGCTCTTTTACTTACACCCTGTAGTTCAGGTATAGATCAAATAAACAACACATGGAAACAGCACATGCAACTGAATAAGACGAAAAAAAACCAAAAAACTATTTGCAGGTATACATAAATAATGTATGGAAACATAGCAGATACAGATCAACTGAATTTGACACACTATTTGACATCCAAACAACTATAAATCATTCTTTTTTATCACATTATTAAAACCCCAGAAATCAAAAAAGTTAAAAGGCCCAAATAAATTAAGGAGATTAGACATAATGGAATCAGACATTTGCTACTGCCAAAATGTTTAGATGAAAAAGTCCAGTTTTATTCAGCGCAACAAAACAGTGATAGCCTTATTCTTAACAATGTTCTTGAAAACGAAATATGAAACTTCAACAAAACTTTTAGCCATTAATGCAACACAACCATCTTAGCGCTGTGTCACCAAATGAACACCTCATCACAGATAACACAATGCATACAGCTGCATATAACTAAGATGAATACCACTTGGTCTGTGAAGGCCTGTGAAACCAAAGGGGAATAGCGTCCTGTATAATGAATCAAGAATTGAGTTTCTGTCAGGACTCGGGTGATCAGGTCAGGTAGGAGCCCATGCGCAGGGGATACTTGGGGTTCAGTGTATGATTATGCAAACAAAGACACCACAAACAGAAATCCAGGTAATGCAGTGTATTTCATGTATATAACAGGACCAGCAAATAAGGGTAATATAGTCTAAGCAAGTAACCGGACGTATGGCAAAATAAAATACAGGTAATAAGTCTTTTGGCAGGGAGCCCGCTTGGAAGGGCACGACAGACAGAGAGCCCGCTTGGAAGGGCACGAAGGGCACACAGCCCGCTTGGAAGGGTACAAAAGGCACCCAGCCCGCTTGGAAGGGTACAAAAGGCACCCAGCCCGCTTGGAAGGGTACAAAAGGCACCCAGCCCGCTTGGAAGGGTACAAAGCAGGGAGTCCACTTGGAAGGACACAAAGCAGGGAGTCCACTTGGAAGGACACAAAGCAGGGAGTCCACTTGGAAGGACACAAAGCAGGGAGTCCACTTGGAAGGACACAAAGCAGGGAGTCCACTTGGAAGGACACAAAGCAGGGAGTCCACTTGGAAGGACACAAAGCAGGGAGTCCACTTGATCAGGACAAAAAGCAGGGAGTCCACTTGGAAGGACACAAAGCAGGGAGTCCACTTGGAAGGACACAAAGCAGGGAGTCCACTTGGAAGGACACAAAGCAGGGAGTCCACTTGATCAGGACAAAAAGCAGGGAGTCCACTTGATCAGGACAAAAAGCAGGGAACCAGGAACAGTACAGGTTTTTTTTTTTTTTTTTTTTTTTTTTTTTTATTATACCATTCAGTCAACGCACATCCTCAGATGGAATTCCGGACGGCAGTAATACAACATCCTCATGGTATATTTTATACTCACCGCAACACCAAGTGCAACATAAAAACATATATACAAATATATACACAATTTACAAATTTTAACAAAACCACCTCCACCCCCAAACCCCACATACCCAAAACCAAATCAACCGACCAACCACATAACCACCCCTCGCCCCAACCACTCCAACACCAATCCCAAACCCAATTCGAAACCAAACCGCCCAACCAACCACATAACCACCCCTCACCCCAACCACTCCAACAACAATCCCGAAACCAACCCACCCCCAAAGCATCCCTCAAACCTCATCCCAATCCTTCCATTTCTTTGTTTTCCACACCCCTTCCGCGTCAGCCTCCCCAAACTTCCTTAAATCTCTCAAAAAATACACATACATTCGTCCCCGAATCATTCTTACACAACCATCAACCTCAATCAAATCCTTCTTAAAAATCAACAGATTCCTCACATCCCACAAAGACTCCTTCACACAACTTATCAACATCCAAAACAAACGCTTCCTCTTTCTATCCAACTCGCATAAACCAAAAAACACTTCTTCAAACCCCCATCCATCCAGACCTACTAACTCCTTCACAAACTTCCCCATTCTCTGCCACACTTGTACAGCATACTTGCAAGTCCAAAACACATGAGTCACATTCTCCACTCTACCGCACCCTTCCCTAGGACAAACTTCTGAAACGCACAACCTCCTCACTCTTTGAAACTCCCTCGTTGGCAAACACCCATGCACCGCCATCCAACCCACATCTCTCTGCCTATTAACCAACTCTCTATCCGACAGCATCTTCCATACCTGCTTACTCTGTTCCTCAGTCAAACCACCCAAACCAACCACCAACTCACGATCCCTAATCACCTTCAACACACACCCCTTTTCTTTCCACATAGACACCGTCACCCCTTGCAACTCATACTTTCTAATACCCCACTCAATTCTTTCATAAAACCACGGCACCTTAAAACACACCGGTTTCTTACGATCTACTTCATACAAACCATATTTCCTCAACATACCACCTGCAGCATATCTCAGCATACAACCTACCATTGAATCCTTACTACTCACCTTCATACATACCCGAATATACTGCACCACTAAAAAACGCTCAATCTCAGGCATGTCCATACCCCCATTCTCCAACTTCAACCTCACTTTCTGTCTCCTCAACCTCTCCATCCTCGAATTCCAAAAAAATAAAAATAAACTTCTCACCAACTTCTTAATCACACGTATACCAACAGGAAATACCACATTCAAATACACCAACAACGGGATAATCACAACTTTCACAATCAGCACCCTCCCAGAAAAAGACAACGTCCTAGAAGACCAAAACCCCAATTTCTGACTCACCTTCCCTATGACTTTATCCCAACTATTACATCCATCCAATTTCTCATCAAAATTAACCCCTAACACCACAATCGCATCCCTCCTCACTGGCCACCCACACAATTCTAACTCTCTCCAAACACCAAAAGCTTTACACGCACACTTATCCCAATTAACTTTAAACCCACTCCCCATACAAAACCTACCCACTAGTAATTTAACCCTCCTCAACCCAGCTTGCGTTCTACAAACTATCGTTACATCATCCATATACCCCATAACTTTCAAACTCCTCCCACCACTACCAGGTATTTCTACTCCTCTCACTACTTTATCTCGTCTAATCATTCTTAACAAAGGCTCAATCACACAAATAAACAAAATTGGTGATAACGGACACCCCTGCCTTACCCCAGACTTAACCAAAAAACTCTCCGTCAAACAACCATTTACCATTACTTTACTGCTAATCCCCTCATACAAACTTCGCAACCACCTCAACATCCCGACCGGTATCCCCAACTTCTCCAATATTTTAAACAAAAATCCATGAACCACCCTATCATACGCTTTCTCAAAATCAATCGTCGCAATCGCCACTTCCAACTTCCTATCCATACAATACCACAAAACATCCCGCAACACCATCAAACTATCACTAATCTGCCTCCCCGGAATCGCACACACTTGTTCTTCACCAACCAAACTCGTAACAATCATCCTCAACCGATTCGCCAACACTTTTGCAATCACCTTATAATCCACATTCAATAACGTAATCGGTCTCCAATTCTTCAAATCTTGTCTATCCCCTTTCTTAAATAATAACACAATCACTCCTTCTTTCATAGAATCTAACAATTCACTCTTATGCAATACTTCCATACAAACCTCCATAAAATCATCACCAACTACATTCCAAAACTTGCAAAAGAATTCAACAGGCAACCCATCACATCCAGGCGTCTTTCCCTTAGCCATGCTCTTCACCACCTTTTCTACCTCATCCTTCGTCACATCTCTTATTAAATCCACTGCATCCACACTGTCTACTCCTTTTTCCACACCATCCAAAATCTCACTTTCCATCTCTAAATCTCTATCTTTCTCCACATACAAATCCCTATAAAATTCTAATACCGCATCCATAACCCCTGCCCCTCTCACAACCACACCATCCTTGTTTAACACACTCTCCATCAAGCTCTTCCTCCCAAACGCTTTCTTGAAAAAAAACCTCGTGCACTTCTCATCCTCTTCTAACACTTTCACCCTCGCATGAAACATAATCTTCTTTCCTTTCGTCTCCACATACCGATTCACCTGCTGCCGTGCCTCTCTCAACTCCTTCTTAACATCCAAACCAAACCCACGCAACTTCCTTAAATACTCCAATCGTGTCTGCCACATTACCAACTCTCTCCTTTCATTCTTTGCCCTAGCACGCCCCATTCTTACAAAAAACAACCTCACCTGCACTTTGACAAATTCCCACCACTTACCAACAGACATAAAACACCTTTTCTTTCTTTGCAACCCCACATAGAACTTTTCAAAACATTTCACCACCCACTCATCTTCCATCAAAGACACATTCAACTTCCACTGCCCCCGTCCCATCAACATTTCTTCCACAAACTCCACCTTACATAACAAACAAACATGATCTGTAAAAGGCAAACGTTCCCCAACCATCTCCACCCCATTCATATGTTTTGAAACAAAAATAAAATCAATTCTTGAACACACATTCCCATCCTCACTAAAAAAAGAAAAAAACCTTTCAGACAACTTACAGAATCGAATCGAATCCACCAACCCAAAATCCTCTACCATTTGCCCTAACTCCCTACTCGACCCATCCAAATTAGCACCCTTCCTACCACCCATCCTATCCTCACTCTTAAGCACACAATTAAAATCACCCACCAAAAACACCAATTCCCTCCCCGGCAACCACAATTTAACATGCTGCAATAACACAATCCTCTCCTTCCTCTCCACAGGTGCATATACATTAATTAATTTAAACCCCACACCCCCATACCTAAAAAAGACCACCACCACCCTTCCACATTCCACCTCAACCACCCTACCAACCTGAAAATCAAAACTCCGAAACAAAACCGCCACCCCACAACCCCGCCTAACCCCAAAAGAAAAAACTGAAGGACCCATGGTCCAAGACTGACTCAGTAGAGGCTCCGATAGGTTGCATTCCTGCAGGCAATAGACATCAGCTCTTAAAGCCTCTAAAGCCCTAAACACCACAATTCGCCTTGCAGCTCCCCGAATGCTTCTAACATTGAGGGATGCAACACAGAGAGACCTCATAAATTATTAATCATCAGAACTTCTCCATGCTACACCCCTCATGTCCCAGATCGAAATTTCTTAGTCAACGTCTCCTCCACCACCTCTGAAAAACTCTTCGCGGAGTCTGCCACTCTACGACTAAAAACACCTTCAGGCTCCTCAGAACAAACAGAAAAAGGAGAACAACTTCCGTCGCCTTCCGAAAATACATCCAACCGGGGGGAATCAGGTGAAGACACATCTTCGTACTCCCGAACTCTTTTTTCGGTACTGCAGCCCTCTCCTGCATCCATCATCGCGGCCTCTACAAACCTACCTCCCGCCTGCCCGGGTTCCTGCTCTATCCGGCCAATATCTGGCAACTCCGCGGCACCGAGTGGAGGATCCTGGATTACCTCCAACAGTGACACTTCCTGTTGGGGCGTGGTATCCATCCCAGGATCCATAACGGCACTTTGTACCACACCCATAGCCACCTTAACAACCGCATCCTCCGACACCACAGCAACCACAGGCTGATCCTCCGGCGGCGGTTTGACAGCCGCTCCGGACGCAAGAGATATTTGCTCCACCAATCTATCCACGTGCGCCGACCGCTCCGCCTCTATCCTCCTCTCCTCCTCCTCCTGCCTTTCAGCAGCCTTCTTGCGCTGCTCTCTAAGCACGGGGCATGACCATGCCCCATGTCCCACATCTCCACAAATATCACATTTTCTAGGATTAGGACATTCAGAGGCTATATGCCCCTTCTGCTTGCAGTTGCGGCAGAACTTCTGGTCTTCGGCGCAGTGCTCCCCAGTATGCCCAAACTTAAAACATTTGCGACAAAATGTAGGACAATTGGGGTAAAAAAGGTACCCCTGATTCCCCCCCATTGAAAAATTCTACGGAGGATGTACCATCCCTCCGTATCCCTTTTCATCGGGTTTTAAAGTTACCCAAAACCTCCTCCTACCATTATACACTCCGAAAGGGTTCTTCACATATTCAGGTTCTCCTACCTTCGACGCGTAACGGCTGAGAAAAGCCCCGATAGCATCATCCGGAACAAATGGGTTGAACATATGCACAGTTATACACACCTTCCGGACTGCCATTGAAGGACGAAATACAATACCACGTAGTAATGGGTGCTCCGCTTGGGTCAGACTCCGCTCCATCAGATGTCGCGCTCCCCAGATAGACTTGAAGGTGACGTCAAAAAAACCGCGGTATCCAAAGTCCTGAAGACAAAAGATCTCCCCACGAGGCATCTGTAGAAGACCTTCCACAATTTGCATCTGCACCTCCTCCAACGAAATCCTCCTCCGACGTTCTTCGTCCTCGATGCAGATCCGTACCGTATTAGGAAAGTTCGGTACCGCCATCTCCACGATCACAACTCGTTCCCAATGCCAGCTCTGTCGGGACCCCCAATAGCAGCACCCGGCTTAAGACCCCACTTAAGGGGCCGATGCCGGGAGGCCGAGGGCCGAACTCTGCTGACACTAGGACCTCCTGACCAGACCGCCTGTACAAAGTACACTTGGTCTTAGCCAAAAGGCCGAGAAGCGATCCGAGCCACAGCAGGAAGATCCATAGCCTTCAATACAAAGGCCCTGACTGAAGGGCAGGGCAGGTTCATAAAGGCAGGGCAATCCAGGTAACAAGGCCCAGCTGGATGTAGACTAGGGCTCAACCCTGGTAACAAGGCACACCTGATCCTAGTAATAGAGTTCTGAGTGCTCCAGAGGGCAGAGGGTGGCCACTAGTGGTAGCAGATTTAAATGCCACAGGTATGAAAAAGCCATGGTTCAGGCAGCAAAAAAGTGGTTCCTGACAGTTTCACAAACTCTGAACCAACATCTACGTTTCCTTTTTAATAATATATCCAGATTGAAATAAGAGTAAATAACACAAAACCTTTACTTACTTTTCCTCTCACTGATTTCTAGGCCTAGAAAGTTTTGTCCTCTGAAGTGACCACAAAATCTGGATAAATAAAAATTACAAAGTTCTATTTAACCCTCTACAGCAAGTAAAGTGCCAGGAAACAAATGACCAAACTCATATCAGGACAGGGTCTGCCACACTGACACCCAAACACATACACCAGGGCAGGCTCTGCTGCCACATGGACCCCCACATCAGGATGGGATAACCTACTAATATTATTAATTATATACTACTACTACTAGTATAAAAATGCTTTCCACATTGCTCTGTTGTTTGTGTGTATTGCCCCTTGCGTATTTGTGCCCCCCCCGCCACCCTCCTTTGTGCATTTTTGCTATACACCCTTGTGTATTGATTTATCTGATGCCCCCACCCTTGTGTATTGATTTATTTGATGCCACCAGCCAGCCCCCCTCCCTTGTGTATTGATTTATTTGATGCCCCCAGCCAGCCCCCCTCCCTTGTGTATTGATTTATTTGATGCCCCCAGCCAGCCCCCCTCCCTTGTGTATTGATTTATTTGATGCCCCCAGCCAGCCTCCCTCCCTTGTGTATTGATTTATTTGATGCCCCCAGCCAGCCCCCCTCCCTTGTGTATTGATTTATTTGATGCCCCCAGTCTGCCCCCCTCCCTTGTGTATTGATGCACCAACCCCTTGTAATGGTTATTATAATGGCCCCCATACAAATGTGTATTAACCCCCCCCCGATGTGTAATTATGTCCCCAGCCTGCCAGCCACCATCTTTTTGTATTTAATTTTCCCAAGGCAGCCCCCCCCTTGTTAATGTCCCTCCTTCAGTGAAGCTTTTGTTAATGTGCCTCCTCCAGTGAGATCTGGTGTACTTACTCTAGTGCATTACTTCTAATAACACATTACATTTGAAGACCCTTCTGCTTATCAACTATTTTTTTAAATTAAATAATTCCTTTTTTCCGCCTCAACACCGCTGCTCTCTTGCTCTTCTACCGCGTGCTCCCTGTCACAGCATCTGTTCCGTAAGTGCCCGCCCCCTTGAGCATCTTCAAAGGGGCGGGACGAAGAGCCTCAATGATCGGCATGCCGGCAAGCCATTAAGCGGCCGGCGGCTGACAGTTTCAAAGCAATTTCAGCTGAATGTGCCGGCACACCGGGAAATGTCCCGGTTTCCCAGCGGTGAGCCGGGTCAATTGGGGGGGCACACTGGGGGGCACAGCATAATGTAGGGGGGGCCATGGCCCCCTCTGGCCCCCCCCTGCCGACGCCACTGAAGAGGTCTGCTACAAAAGTGTAGCGTGCAGGTAGGAGAAGTGCTGCCACATGGTGCTTTTTTTGCAGTAAGGAGAGTGTCTGCTACATAGTGTAGTGTGCAGAGAGTAGAAGGGCTGCTTCATAGTGCAGGCAGGAGAGGGGCTGCTATATAGTGAAGTGTGTAGGGAGGACAGATGTGCAAAGGTATATTTGTGTAATATGCTGTAGAGAGCAACTAATGTACAGGGCCAGACTGGGAGTGCCCTGGCCCTTTTTACGTCTGTTGGCCAAGAAGCTCTAAAATATGTTATTCTATTCATAGCCCTGTATGTCATGTCTTTCTAAAAAAATATCCAGACCCCTTTTGAAGGCATCTAATGTATTTGATAACACCACCTCCCTCGGCAGTGAACTCCATACCTTTATTGTCCTTACTGTAAAGAATCCCTTCCTTTGACTTCTTTGAAACCTCCGCTCTTCCAGTCTCAGAGGGTGACCTCTCGTTCTTTGTACATTTCTGTTGATGGACAGGTCACTGAAGAGCTCTTTATATTGGCCCTGCATATATTTATATAATGTTATCATATCCCCTCTGATACACTGTTTTTCTAGCGTATATCATTTTAACTTTTTTAGCCTCTCTTCATAACTAGTATCTCCCAATCCCCTTATTAATTTCATAGCCCTCCTTTGCACTTTTTCTAATTCCATAATGTCCTTTATAAGGACCGGTGCCCAGAATTGTACCGCGTATTCAAGGTGAGGTCTTACCAATGACCTGTAAAAAGGCAAGATAATATCCTCCTCCCGTGAATCAGTAGCTCTTTTTATGCATGCCAAAACCTAATTGGCCCTTGCAGCTGCTTGCTGCATTGCGCACTGTTGTCAAGTCTGTTGTCCACTATTAACTCCCTCTCATTGGTAGTTTTCCCCAAGGATATTACATTCATAATATAGGTTGCATTTTTATTATTTTAACAATATTGCATAACTTTGCATTTATCTATGTTGAACCTCATCTGCCACTTGCACGCCCAGTCCCCAACTCTGTCTAAATCTTCCTGCAAAGAAGAAACATCCAGATTAGTCTGAATTACCCGGCCTAATTTTGTGTCATCAGAAAAAAACTGTGACATGGCTCTCAATGCAGCTTGGGAGATCATTTATAAATAAATTAAAAAGAAGAGGACCGAGGACAGACCCCTGAGACACTCCGCTTAATACCTGCATACGGTCTGAGAAACATCCATTCACAACAACCCTCTGCATTCTATCTTTTAGCCAATTTATGATCCAAATACATAGATTTGCCCCTAAGCCTATTTCACATGTCCTAGTGCAGGGGCGTCCAACATGCGGCCCGCTTGAGATCGGCAGCCAGGATCACAAGCCCTGCCGCTTACTTGTGGGAGGGTCTATTCTCTGCTCCAGTCCTGCTTCCTCTGTGGAGAGAACGAGGGAGGCCGCGCCCCCTGCTGAAGTCTGTGAGCGGCATCGAGAGCTGTAGTAGGTAAGGGGGTGGGGGAGGTTGTTTGAATGAGTATGCCTGTGAGGGAATGAATGTGTGAATGAATGAGTATATGAATGAATGAGTGTGTGTGTGATAGCATGGATGTGTAAGTGCTGGAACCTAGGCATGATGGGACTTAGCATGATAGGAGTGTGATTGCTAACAGCAATCACAGTCCCATCATCAGATTCCAGCATTTACTGGTTGCCTGGGTATAAAAAGAGTGTGTTTGCTGTTAGCAATCACACACCTATCATGCCAAGTCAGCCAGTACATGCTGAAACCTGGCTAACTGCCCCCCTTCTGTATTGATGCTGCCAGCAGTATGGGGTCTGCACTTACAGCCACCCTGTACCAACATGTACTGGCTGACTTGGCATGATAGGAGTGTGATTGCTAACAGCAATCACAGTCCCATCATGCCTAGGTTCCAGCATTTACTGGTTGCCTGGGTATAAAAAGAGTGTGTTTGCTGTTAGCAATCACACTCCTATCATGCCAAGTCATATTGTTGATTTTTTTTTTGTCCAATTGTGGTGTGTTACTTTTAATAAAAGTGTGGTTACACACTAAAATTGGACAAAAATTACTGGTACAATGCCCAGCCAACCAGTACATGCTGGAATCTGGGTATGCCTGAGATTGCTGTTAACCAGAGCCGGCCTTAGGTGTTCTGGCGCCCTGTGCGGACTACTCCTCTGGCGCCCCCCCATCCCAAAAAAAGAAAGGAATAAAAACTTGTAACAAAACCCCAATCACTATATACTACGCCAAACATTGATGTGGTCTACGCCTACCACTTCATTGTCTGGCTTAGTAGTAGGGATGCACCATAACGAATTCTGGACTGAAACCGAAAGTGCAGCATTTACCTGGCCAAAACCGAATATGACCCCCCCAACACCATAAAAAATCTAACACTTTTATTTAAAGTAAGTAACACACCAAAATAGGACAAAACAATTAAATAATATTATATATAAAATATATATATATATATATATATATAAGTCCAAAAATAGTTACCGGCACTCCAGGGACTTTCCAAATAACCACACAAACAACTTTGGTTTTCAAGTCTATATATATCATATATATATATATGATTAACAGCAATCACATTCCTATCATGCCCAAGCATACCCAGATTCCAGGATTTACTCGCAGACTTGGCATGATAGGAGTATGATTGCCCTATCTACCCCTTCTCACTCTCTTCTGCCGTATCAACCCCTTCTCACTCCCTTCTCCCTATCTACGCCCTCCTAACTATCTACCCTTTCCCTCTTTGAAGTTCACTTACCTTTCAGGAGTCCTGCGGTGGGGGTGCAAGGCCTCTGCCTCCCAGCTCTGCCACTGTATGGAACAGTATAGAATGATGGGAGTTATGATGTACTTTTAGAGCATAATTAGATCATGAAAAAGACATTGGAAATGGTACAGCATAACACCCATCACTCTCACACACTTACCAATCCACACATATACTAATCCACACGTATACCAATCCACACGTATACACCAATCCACACGTATACCAATCCACACGTATACCAATCCACACGTATACCAATCCACACGTATATACCAATCCACACACATATACACTAATCCACACGTATATACCAATCCACACATATACACTAATCCACACATATATACCAATCCACACACATACCAATCCACACATATACCAATCCACTCTCACTGAATGCTTTCCTACCTTTCCTCTTTTCTCCTTACAGCTCCTTTTCCTCCTCTTCGTTCTTCTTCTTCAGTTCTTCTGTCTTCTTCCGGGTCAGAGGGCACGGACAGCGGTGGGCGCGGCTTCAGTGTTGTGCGCTGGGATCTGACAACAAACCCCGGCGCACAGCAGCTGTTGCCGCGCGGATCACAAGGGAGCGGTATCGGAGGTCTTTAACAGACCTCCGGCTCCCTTGAGTGATGTTAAGCCGGGTTCAAGGGAGATCCTTGAACCGGCTTAAAATCACTCAAGGGAGCCGGAGGTCTGTTAAAGACCTCCGATACCGCTCCCTTGCGAGCCTGCTCCTCCAGCGGCGGACATTACTGTCCGTCTCTGGAGGGGTGCCAGGTGCCCCCCTGATGAGCGGCACCGGGTGCCGCTTGCCCCCCCCGCTAGGTACGCTGCTGGCGTCAGCGGTACGCTACGGTGGCGGCGGCGCCCCCTGGAGTGTGGCGCCCTGTGCGGTCGCACAGGTCGCACACCCCAAAGGCCGGCCCTGCTGTTAATCATAATATATCATTTTTTTGTACAATTTTGGTGTGTAACTTACTTTTAATAAAAGTATGTGGGAGGGGGGTCATTTTCAGTTTTGGCTAAGTGAACCCTGAATTTCCGGTTTTGGTCCAAAATTTTCATTTCGGTGCATCCCTAGGATAAATAGAACTATTTCATTTTAACTTATCCAGAATCCTGAATTTGTAGACAGAAAACTTTCTAGGCCCAGAAATCAGTGAGAGGAAAAGGAAAGGTTTTGTGTCATTTACTTTATTTTAATCTGCATATCTTATTAAAGGCCATATTTTCACACAGTGAAAAATGAGTGCGGCCCGCACACATATACAATTCTGATGAAGTGGCCCACTGCAGAAAAAACTTGGACACCCCTGAGATAGGGTGTGCTCCAGCTTTGATGCGTTGCTGTTGTCACATGCAGGTTCCTGGGCCTGGGGTTTGTTGGTGTGGGTTGCAGACAGTTTAGCTGGTTTCAGAGGACATTGGGTGATCCAGTGTCCCTTTTTGCCACAGTAAAAGCAAGATTCCTCATCACGCCTTTGTTGCAATTCGGTTGCGGTAAGGGGTTCACATTTCCAAGGAGATTCCTTTTTCAGGCTAGGTTTCCACTTGTTTTTTTTATGCTAAAAACGCCCATAAAAACGCCAATAGCGCCACCTGGCGTTTTTTTAGTGGAAAAACGCAGCAGCCAGATGTTAGCTGTTTTTCAATAGGAAATCGCAAAATGCCATTTCCACTTGGCGTTTTTCTGTCTGGCGTTTTTCTGCTTTTTTGGGCTCTGTGGCAGTTTTTCAAAATCACAGCATGTTCACACTCTGGCGTTTTTTCAAGGAAATCTTGGCGTTTTTCTCCAATAGAAGTCTATGGGAGAGAAAAAACGCCATGAAAAAGCCATGTGGGTTTATTGCCTTGGCGTTTTTTATGGCGTTTTTTTCCACAGTTACAATGCAGAGGATGGACCCAGTATCTGTGTGTCCTACGAGAAATAGGCTGAAAACAAACAGTTTCACACAAAACAAAGTCCTGGACTGGTTCATATTGAATTTTACACCATTTGGAACAAACATGCCATTACAAACAAACATACCCGACGCATCAACTGGATCCTGCGTGCCAAAAGCAACAGCAAACAATTTGCACCATCATTTGGGGCCAATCTTCCTAGAGGAGCAGACATTCGGAATAAAGCATGCCTTACAAACCACAGAAAAGAGACAAAGGGGTCTACCAAGTAAATGACATCGGGGGCAGATACTTGCCATTTATCCTAATCCCTTTTAGCTGGGTGAAACTGCTAACTTGTAAAGGCTGGAAAAACTGCCTAAGGTCAAAAAAAGCAATTTCCACAGAAAGGCTAAAACGCCAGAAAAAACTCCAGAAAAAAACGCCAAAACGCAGGAAAATGCAGTGGCAGTTTTCTTGGCGTTTTTCATCAAGAAAAAAAAACGCAGGACAAAAACCCAAGTGGAAACCTAGCCTCATACTGGTAACAGGCTTGTTGAATTTCTCAGGTGATGTAACAGGTGTAGGTGAATGGTCTTCATGAGAGTGATTGGAGTTGGCGTCCCAGATTTGCATTAATGATTTGCACAGTTCAAGTAAACATTCTCCTATCACTTTGATGACTGAAAGTAACCCCACTGACTCCTTGTAATGGCCTTTGTGTTCTGTCAGAACTCGGGTGATCAGGTCGGATAGGAGCCCATGCGCAGGGGATACTTGGGGTTCAGTCTGTAACCCACAGTGCATGATTATGCAAACAAAGACACCAGAAAACCACAAGCTGAAATCCAGGTAATGTAGTGTATTTTATGTCTAACAGGACCAGCAAATAAGGGTAATACAGTCTAAGCACGAAACCAGACGTATGGCAAGATAAAATACAGGTAATAAGTCTTTTGGCAGGGAGCCCGCTTGGAAGGGCACGGAAAGGCACACAGTCTACTTGGAGGGACACAAAGCAGGGAACCAGGAACAGTACAGGTGCAGAGCCACAGCAGGAAGGTCCATAGACTTCAATACAAAGGCCCTGACTGAAGGGCAGGTTCATAAAGGCAGAGTACTCCAGGTAACAAGGCCCAGCTGGATGTATTGGCTAGGGCTCAACCCAGGTAACAAGGCACACTTGATCCTAGTAATAGAGTTCTGAGTGCTCCAGAGGGCAGAGGGTGGCCACTAGTGGTAGCAGATTTAAATGCCACAGGTATGAAAAAGCCATGGTTCAGGCAGCGAAATAGCAATGTGCTTTAAGTAGGTTTTTGTTACTTTTTTCTATTTTTGCAACATGTCTTGGATAAGAACGTATGACACCATTTGGGACCAATAATGTATATAAATTTGTACATTGTGTTTCAATATATTTACGTGATTTCATTTAGAGCAAAGTCACTTCTGTTCAGTTCTCCAAGAGACTTCCTCATAACAAGAGCTAGCTTCTTAAATAGCAGATGAACAGGGGAATGAAGAATAGGGGAATATTCAAGTGAAACCTAGAAAAAAATCATAAAGTTACTATTTGTGCAACTTTTTATAACAAAAATATTGTGTGCATACGTATTCCTTACATCTATATTACAATATCCATACCTCGGAATTTACCAGGGCAGACTACTCAGAGCTCTCCCTGTTCTGAGGGAGTGGCTTTGGGAGGTAGTGTGGCCAGCCATGCTAGGGGGAGTGGTTAGTCTGCTAGGGGCAGGGCTAGGCCCAGAGAGCACTAAATGCTGCTCCCCTGCTGGAGAAAGATGATATTGACCTGGAGACAGCAGTGCTTCCCCGAAGACTCCAGGTCAAACCCAGAGAGGTCTCGTGTGTGAGAATACATAATACTTATGTAGTATGTAGGCACCACCTTTTTTTATTAAATATAAGTAATTTTAAATAACAACATAATATTATTTATAACATTTTATTTTTACTTCACTTTCTTAATTACTAATATTACAAACGGGTAACTATTTATTCAATTCCTTAACACATGTTAAAGTTGTCACCACATATAAATTCTCCATTTAACTGATCCCTACAAAATTAATAAAAGGAATCGAACACTTATGAAGAAAGGTTAACAAATTTAAATCTGTTTAGTTTAGAAAAACGTCGCCTCAGAGCGGATATGATAGCATTATATAAATATATTCGGGGCCAATACAAACCATTGTGTGGAAATCTGTTCATAAACAGGACTATGCATAGGACACGTGGTCATGCGTTTAGGCTGGAAAAAGTCTAAGGCAGAGGAAAGGGTTTTTTACAGTAAGGACAATAAGGATGTGGAATTCTCTGCCTGCAGAGGTAGTTTTATCGGAGTCTGTACAGACGTTTAAACTGCAACTGGATGAATACTTGGAAAAACATAATATTCGGGGATATAATCTTTAATTATGGGGAAACAGCTTATTGATCCAAGGAGAAATCTGACTGCCATTTTCCCCTGGTTAGTGCAAAATTGGAAAGAGCCAAACAGTTTTTTTTGCCTTCTTTTGGATCAACAGCAACAAATTAACAGATATAGGAAAGGCTGAACTTGATGGACTTTTTTCAGCTTATATAACTATGTAACTGTGTATGTAACTATAATTTCTCAGTTGTTTGTGTATGAGAACCTGTTTCAGGATCGTCAAAATTATATTTGTGATTTACAGTGAAATCCAGTTAGTAGGCTAATTTTATTTCGGTAAGCACACTTATTGCATCACCGTACACCACTCTCTTTTAAGGTTAAAATAATTTGGTGCTTGTTTCTGCATGTACGTTTTGACGGAAGAATCCCTTTTTCTTAAAAAAAAAATGTGATTGCATCATTTTCAGTGTTAGGTAAGTCCCAAATTTTCATTGAAGAACTGTCACTGAACCTTCTTCAGGTGGCACCCGGATAACACACAAGTACTGAAGAATAATGTATTGTGTTTACAGTATTTATTTAATTTATAGACACATTTTTTACTGTTTATATAGACATCGTTGTGACTTTATATCTGCAGAACACCAGGATAGACTCATATCGAACAAACATTGAGGGACATCATGGGCATACCTGGGAACTACCTGGACCCAACCCTTGCGGGACGTGGCCAGGACTGCCCATTGGCGTTGGTGGGCGGTCGCACTGACGTTGGGGGGCGTTCCTTTTTGTCGCTGGTGGTTTCTACCATCAGTGGAAGTTCCTGCAAAAGTCACGGGAAACACTCGGGGAATAAGGTGTGTCAGGACCCCGCAGCTCAGGTGATTCGGGTATTGTCGTGGAGAACTGGAGAACCGGTGCTTCTCCTGGAGTTCTCCAGGCCAAACTTGGAGAGTTCCCAGGCATGATTATGGGGCTGAATGAGGCATTTGGCTCCTATGATGAAGGAACTTTAACAAATGTTTTCTGATACAATTTCATTTTTAGATTACATGACGTACACGTTTTTTTATTTTGTATTTATTTTTTGCAATATGGTTTACCATATGTGGTTAGAAAATCTATTTTTACATGTTAATTTCATAAACAAACAGCAGATGGCGATAGATATCACATTTGTGCTGTGCTGACGTCATTAACGTGCGCTGAAGCCGCCGTGTGCCCTCTGCGAGGTTGGAAAGACAGGAGGGTCACATCAGGTGGGGAGCAGTGAAAGCTTAACGTTCGGTGAGCCGGGTCGGTGTGACGTCATGTCGGGATATTCTCCGGACGAGAAGCTCCGTTTGGAGCAGCTGCGGGCTCTTAGGAGGCGCTGGCTGAAGGACCAGGAACTCAGTGCCCGGGAGCCCGTCCTGCCACATACCAAGAAGGGACCTATAGAGCGATTCTGGGGCAATTTCCTGCAACAGAGGAGCCTGTGGAGGATCTACGTGGGTAACTGTGGGAGGGATAGGGTTAATGCAGGTTAGGTCGGGTCTAATATTGTATATTGTATGGATTGTATTGGTTTGGGGTGTGTGGTTGAAATCATGCTTGTGGTTAGGCACATCCCCTTTACATAAATACATGGTCATTCTGGGTCCAAAAAGACTGGTTGGTACAGGGTTAAATAGAGGCAGGGGTGGACATATCTGTGTAGACTTTTGGAGTCATCTTGGTATTTTGGGAGCCAGGAAAGGATGTGCAATAGAAATCAATGCAGTAGAAAGTTATAGTACGGCCACGGGTAGAAAAACAGATTTGGAATTATGATACCTGTTTCTTCTTTTACAGACATTCAAAACCTATAATGCCGGTGTTTTCGCCTTGACAAAACTGCTGATCCCAGCCTGGGTTATTCATTACTACGTCAAGTACCATATTATGGTAATGTGAATCGATTAGGAGAAATATATATATCTATATATTTGTCCAATACCCATACATATAACTATATGTATTGAACATTCTTGGTGTGTTGAAAAATGGTATTGGGTGATTACCCACAATTCTAGACGCTACATTTCTGTAATATGTGTATTGTAATGTAATAAGATTTTGCTTCAATTACTTATCACACCTTGAATCTAGAAGAAAAAATAATACATTGATTTCAGCTTTCAAGATTAGTATTTAGTTGAAGCCATGATTTAACTGGGAATGTTTACGCTGCCATGAACACTAGACGACGTCCAAAACCATATCAGGGTATGTAGATCATCTAAAGAGACATGACATTATATTTTGCACGGAAGCAGTTTAGTAATACTAGACTGCTTAGCCGTCTCTCTGTCTCTTGGCAGAAGAGTTTGAAAATGAGAGGTCTCACGAGTGAGCACTCATAAGCCTATCATTATAGCCAGGAACTTTGGCTAAATGGCAAGACCTCAATGCCTGTTGAATGCGTTTGCATTAATGTGTATATTTAAGCTCACAAGCGGGGCTCTCAAAATCCCACCATTCCTGTCAGGAACTTTGTATAATGTACCGTAAGGCTATATGGCAAGCTCACGGGCAGGATTCTCATCACCCGATGTATCAGTACGTATTCATGTATATTTGTTATGTGTGATAACTGCCCCATTAAAATTCTACAGCACTGTGTAATTTGTTAATAAATAAAAAGATAATTATGTTAACCCTTCGATATGTGTATTGTACAGCGCTGCATACTTGCGCTTATTAAATAAAGCACTAAATAAATGAGCCACTTGATGTTACTGTGTGCTATATTAATCTACAGACACACCGGCATCTATTTACTAAAGGTCGAATTGAGAGGAGAGTTTGCAGAAGAGTTGTATTTCAGTTCCTTGACTTCTTTGCATTCTGAGTTTCCAACCCCGATGAGCTTCTGCTTCAGGAACAGACGGCTGGCCCTGTATAATGCTTATGGAAATCAGTGAGCTTTTTTCAAAGTCCCTTTACCTATCATTTATGCATTAAGCAGGGCCACATCAGCACTTCTTGCTTGAGGGACCTGCCGGTGTTTTCCCGTCATAATGAATAGTGAAGCGAGGGCCATTGAAACCACAACTATCCTGCAAACACTCCCAAATAAACCTCAGTGTATAAAACAGGTTGAATTTTCCCCCCATAATCTGTGTTATGTATGCATATGGTGTATGATATTACTGAAACCAGTGTTAATGGTGGGCATATAGTTCTTATTATGATAAACTATGTGAGATGTAAAACTGGTATCTGTTTTCATTCCAGGAAAAGCCCTACGGAATTGTAAATTTGAAACCACGAGTTTTCCCAGTAAGTGAATTTTTATTTCAGTGTTGTATAATGGCATTGAATGTGGCAAATGGGATATAGTGCTACTAATAAGTCTTATTTGTGCAATTTTACACAATCACATGAGTCATTTTCTATCGTACCCTGTTTGGCAGCGAGTCGTTCAGCCCACATTTAGTACGGGGGTTTAAAACGTATAACCGCACAGACGAAAAAAAAGCAGCCTGCTTGGTGTGAAGTGCAAAGAAGTTGCTATGCATTTTACATCATTTGAGCATCAACACAGGCAGGCTGCATTTAAATGGTATATGTAACTTTGCTATACAAAATGTATTGTGAATGCAGATTCTAAAGACTTATGGAAACTACAAATTTTTTTATTTTTTTTTAAGGGCGATGTCATTCTAGAGACTGGAGAAGTTATTCCTCCGCTGGAGGAGATGCACAATGAACACCATTGAAGGACTGCAATGCTTGTTCGGTTTCCACATTTTCATTGCTAAATGTGTTGCAGAAATTTGTATTTAACAATAAAATGGAAGCTTCAAAGTATTTATCCATACAAGTGATTGGCCATCCTGTAGTCTCTCGTGTGTGTGTGTATGTGTATATGTATGTATGCTACAGACACACAGGTATTTTAGACAGTTGTATGCATCCAACTTTGTGGAAACATGACTGTGCCCCAGTGCACAAAGCAAGGTCCATAAAGTCTTGGTTGGATGAGTTTGGTGTGGAAGAACTTGACTGGACCACACAGAGCCCATACCTCAACCTCATCAAACACCTTTGGGATAAACTAGATAGCTGCCATGGCTTATTGTAGCTGATTTTAATGGAATATCTTAATAGGAGTACAGAGGCCCCATATCAGCAACCATCACTGCTGAGTTCAATGTTTAAAAAGGCTAATTGATCATTGGAAAACCCTTTTGCAATTATGTTACAGCTAGAAATTTCCTTGTTCTCCACGAAAACAGCTAAGTGATCCCAACAGTAAGTGGGAATAATGGCTGTGTGCAGGCCCGGACTGGGACAAAAAATAGGCCTGGGCATTCAAGACTGAGCAGCCCATTTTTATTTATTTATTGTTAAAGCCCACCCTTCATGTACCATCTTTGCATTTCCCCAAATCACTTTCATGATAGACATAAACACTTACTCATTCACACAAATCATTAACACATATTCATTAATGCAGTCTCACAAATCATTCAAGCAATTCATCCACACATGAATTCATTCATTCTCATACGCATTCACAATTCATCTACACATTTATTCATTCATTCTCGTACGCATTCACACTACCCCATCTGCCCCTTCTCACTATGTTCCCCCTTATCAAATGTACCCCCTTCCCCACTTCTCAATATGTACTCCCTCTCACAATCTATCCCCTCTCCCCCTTCCTCACTGCACCCCCTTCCCTCACCCTACTTACCTTGTTGCCGGAGTAAGCAGCAACTGCGACTGGGTCCGCCACTCTAGGGGGCCGGGCAGCCCCCACCAGGGCCCGGCCTTAGGGATGTGCGGCCGCACAGGGTTTAAATTAAAACCGGGATTTGTTTTGTTTTGTTTTGTTTTAACTTTATTTAACATCCTCCATGATAAATAAAGTAAAAAAAACCCTTATTTGACATGGAGGATGTTAAATAAAGTAAAACAAAAAAAACTCGATGTTTTCATTTAAGCCCTGTGCGGCCGCACACCCCAAAGGCTGGCCCTGGTTGGGGCTGCCCAGCCTCCTAGAGTGGCGGACCCGGTCGCAGTTGATGCGGGCTTAAGGGGCAGGTGCCCCTTATGCCCTGCATTAATGAGGCCGCATAGGCCCAGTCCGTCCGGTCCTGACTGGGCCTATTTTAAGGTAGGGGCCTGGAGCTGCAGCTCCATCAGCCCCTACGTCAATCCGGCCCCTGGGCAAATGCCCGGTGTGCCCAATGGCCAGTCCGGGCCTGGCTGTGTGTATATATACGGTGTGTATATATATATATATATATATATATATATATACCGTATTTGCCCGATTATAGGTCGCACTTTTTCCCCCCACTTTAAGTCTTTAAAGTGGGGGTGCGGCCCATATTCGGGGTCTATCACAGGAATGCGCAATTCGTATCGCCCGACGCCCGGGACATGCAGTTCCGGGTGCCTGGCAGGCAGCGGGGTTAGGATACAGATCCCCAGCAGCGTTGCAGGGGACCTGTATCCTACTCTCCGATGCACTCACAAAGCCTCCCCTGCCAACACTTTCCTGCCGCATCGTGCAGACGTTCACCGGCAGCGGTGATTCGCGTAAACAACCTCCGCTGCCGGCACGTCTGCTCTATGTGCTTTAACAGTCTCCTTCGCCGGGAATTCCCACGGGGGGGAGTCCCGGCAAGGGAGATTGTTAAAGCACATCATGCAGACGTGCCGGCAGCGGAGGTTGTTTATGCTCGCCGGTGTACGTTAACAATTTTCCTTGCCGGAAGTGGCGGCACTAGAAGTTGAATACGCATACTGCGTAGATGTCCCCTGCCGGCCCTGCAAGACCCCGGGGAGTCTGCACTGGTAAGTCTAGAGGGGGGGGGCACATCTTGGGGGCAGAGTGGCAGCATATCTGTTCCACTGAGTGTTTTTTTTTACTAAGAAAATGTTTTCTTTACAAAAGCACCTAACTTTTAGGGTGTGGCCTATATTCGAGCCAATACGGTATATAATATATGATATCTATCTGATTTCCTGCCAATTCAGAAAACCATGTATTGCCAACCTTTAAGAGGTTAAATGATGGCAAGTTACAAAATCACTTCAAGGTAAGGATGAAGGATTATTAAAGTGTGAAAAAAGATGGGATCATACAAACAGTGGAGACCATTCACAGTGAGTTAGGTCGTAAAGTGCATTGCACTTTTCTTAACTTTATTTACTAAAGGAAGAGTTTGCAGAATTGTGGTTTCAACACTCACTCCATTATTCATTCTGAAAGGGCAAACGCTGGCAGGTTTCTCCTGCAAGAAGGGCTGAGCTGGCCCTGTATAATGTATAATTCAATGTATAAAGATTCTGAAGAAATCACTGATTTTACTATACATTGTACAGGGCCAGCCAAGCTCATTCTACAGCAGAAGCTCACTGGGGATGGGCCTTCATAATGAACAGTGAGGTCAGGCAGCCGAATCACTACTTTCTGGTCAATGCTCCCCCTTCGGCTACTCAGATTTAAAAAATGACAACTGAGTTTAGTAAAGTGCTGGTAGCAGCTGTCAGTATTTTGTATTGATTTGGGAACAATCCTTGTTGCCAATAACTATATCTAAATTTGGTTTTAATAATGATTTTTATTTTTTTGTTAGATTTCCAACAACAAATACAGGTCTTAGTGACTAAAACCCTGTAGATTATTTTGCATGATGTATATGGAACTGCATACTAAAGGTTGCACTTCTATACTGAACACATAAGACATGGCAAAACCCAGGTATTTGAATATTTACTTAGAAACAAAATAGAATTCTACAGCATGTCCAAAAAGATTTTTATACAAAAATAAAATGTGTTTCATTTATTTTAATCATTTAGTGTCCTTCAGTGGTTAACCGGACACTTAATAAAAGACCCAAGTACCATTCAATATTGATAGTTAATATGTAAACATATTGGAAGTAATTATATGAGGTTAAGCAATGGTTTTAGGAATGTGGATCCAAGACAACGTCCTGGTGGTAAATCTCTTCCATCATGGAGGAGGACCGGCGTCTTCCATCATCTCCTGCAGCACAGATCTCTCTAGCTGCTCGGTGTGATGCCTACGTCCAGCTGCAAAGCACCGTTTTCAGTGTCGAGGTGTATCTGAACGGCACTTTCCACCTCTTCACAGGATTAGTTGATTTGGATATTTTTTCTGCAGCTGCCAAAGAGCCGCAAGCCGTGTAGCATAGAGAACGTAACCCCAAGAGATCAGCACAATGCATAGTAGTACCTAAAAAAAAGAAAGCACAACAAATGTATGATTTAAAGGTCAGAATAGTGTTGAGTGTAGCATCATGTAACAATTTGGAGTTGGACTTACAGAGACAAAAGGTGATGGAAGCCCTGCGCAAACAGCTTACAATCTAGAAGGAGGCGGATGTAAGATTGCTAATGCTTCAGGTGGACCACTTTAGTATTGCAGCGTCAACACCAATGATGATGATGATGATGATACTGGACAAAAGTGCAGACTGACAGCAGGAGCGTGACGAGGAAAAGGGTCACTCTAGCCATCATATGCACATTAATACATAGCATTGCTGGGTCTGCAGAATCCCCCCCATATGCATTGCCAATTTTTCCACCCCCAGCTACTTGGCTTGCTGGAGAAATGTTCTGCGGCATCTCCCAGAATGTGATCCTTAGTGAATGCTGCGCGTGGGGGTCTATTCACGCGTAGAATGTTCTCCCTTTGATTTTTATAAGAGTGCATTCCTCCGCTACATCAGTGCGGAGATGTAGTGTTTAACAAACATTTATTAGTAACTCTAAATGTAAGGGTATACATATTGGATACGAGTTTCCCATATGGGGTCTGGACAGGGATTGATGCCAACATCATGGCGGACATTTACCGGGGTCTGGTTTAACGGGCCACTATCACACACATGCGCTTCACTCCGATATGGACTTCACAAACACTTTAACTCCTTATGAATATAGAGCACTTCCAGCACAAAGTGATGCAATCACCATGGCAACCAATATACAGTCCCTGCTGATTGCTACATACTTTTGCCAGCAACGCTCTTTATACGTAAGACCCCATTCAATCTTTAGCGGAATAAATAGGCTAAATCTCCCTGGATGGCGAATATGCAGCAAAAACAAACATTAAATCCTGTGAATAGAATCTGTTTCATGCTGCCATTTGCCTGCTTACTTTGCGCTTAATGAAGGCATCCTTTACTACGTACCAGCGAGTAAACCCGCTCCACCGCCCTCTTGCTGATCACAATCATGTCTACGGGTGCGCTGATCTGAGTGGATCTGACGACTTCGCATTGACCGCCGGTCATTCCCGAGCAGTTTGGAAACAGTGTGAATGTGTGAAGCTTTGTGCTATAGCAACATGGTTAACATCATTAAAGCTAACAGCGCAGGCGCCAACTGCCCGAGTATGCGTCTCCAGTCACGTGGACGTTTTTGGACAGCTTGTAGCCATCTTTGAATAGGGCAAAATAAAAACGGGAAGCTGTAGCGGCAGCATAACGGTGTAATGAACATTCACTCTGTGTTAATATTAGCGCTGCTATTCAGGCCTGCGCACGGTCTCGGTTTCTAACTGTGAAGTCTGCACGCTTGTCGCGAGGTGGGCAGTTGTTCCTCCTCGGCGCTAGGTGGCACCGCAGTATGGCACATGGCAGCCGCGTTCCTGGCCACCCTGTTACAGTGTCTCCCGGCATGCTGAGAGCATTGGTGGTTAGAAGGAGGAGGAACCGGAACCGGGGTTTGTTGTGTAACCCACTCGGGACAGCACGGAGGTTGGTGGGAAATGAGCTTATAACCCACGGCAGCATTTCCTACGCCGTCCCAAGTGAAGACGTGATGAGGGAGCGGAGGTCCCGGCGGCGGAAAGCAGGAGGCGGCAGCGAGGAGGCAGCAGACCCGGTAAGACATGTCACTTCATAGCTGTGCTAGGGGCAGAAGTCCGGTGTTACAAGGGGCTGCTGGAATACCCCAGAGGGACAGTGTGTCTGGAGGCCTGACGGTTCCGGGTCTGACGGTTGGGAGCGGAGCAAGGTGAAGGCTTGAGTCTAGACTTCCGCGTATCGGCCTCCATTACCTGTGGTGGCTATGGGCTAGTACAAGGCAGGGTTTGGGAGCCACGTTCACAGGGAAACGATTCCTTTGGCCGCCTGTCATCGTGGGGGGGGGGGTGTTAAATTAATATTTGTAATGTACTTTCCATAGCAGAACTGTCAAAACACCACCCTGTAGACTTCCTGCAGGACTAACTGTATTCTCATCGGCTCTTTAGAGTTTTTCTTGTAAACTGTAACAGTGCAGATGAGTTCACATTCTCATGGATTTGTAAGCTTCTCTGCCCATTTATCATTATCTGATGTGTAAGAGCTGGCTTAGTCTAATAAGGCAGCCATCATTTACCTGTCCAATAAAACACAAGATGTTTAGGATCATGGCATGGAGTGCATTGACTTGTGCCACCTCTGTTATTCTATAGCCGTTTTCTTTCCTGTATAATAGCTGTTTGGCGCTGTTATCTGGGTTGTTCAGCCAGTTCCTATTGATGGTTGAAATACATAAAGGGCTTTAGGAGAAGAGAGACAGAGTGTCTTAAGTCAAGGGGTTCAGAAGCTAAGCTGTAATATAAGTGATGGCGAATAAGTGGCGTGTTGTTTAAACTCCCAGGCTTTACTGTTTATTATGAAGGGCCAACACTGGCAGGTTTCTCTAATGAAAAGTGCTAAGCTAGCCATGTATATTACATAGTTCAGTTGTTGGGGGGCCATGGGGAATATCACTGGTTTAACTATGCTTTATACAGGCCTCCCAAGCTCTTTCTACAACAGAAGCGTATTGATGATGGGCCCCACAACTCTGCTGCAAAGGCTCCTGTCAACTCTCCCTTAAGTGATACGCCCCATAGCTTTCCAGCAGAATGAGGTGAGGTTAATACAAGCTATCGGAAAGCATGAGGCTGTCCCATACATTACACGTGTCTTGAGGCCAAGTAATGTTTGAGTTCTTACTTAAGATATAGTAAAATAATCTAGATGGGTTTCATGTATTTTTGCATTTCATTGCCAAAATGCATCTACCTTGGAGGAAAGTTAGCTGGGCATAGTTTTAGTTGTAATTTAACACGTGTTGTAGGGAAAACCCAAGATCTGCTGTGGCTTCAACAAATGAAGTTCGGTTCCATTATCTTTTCAGCTTCGTAAACTCTTAACTAATAAGTACGGTAAATACACTACGTCAGTGATGTATGATATGATCCATGTGCGCTCCAACTGAAATGATAGTGTCTTACAGTAACCAGGATGTACCGCTCTAAAGAAGTGGTCCTATGAAGTTTTCCAAGGAGGTTAAGTGTTTAATTGTGCTGCATATCGTGACAAGTAAAGTTTTGTTTAATCACAGAAGAAAATGAACCCAGATTCACAGGCTACCTCATGCCCTGCACGCTATGATTTCAGTGGCAAAAATTACATTTAAAACATTTAGAATACATTTATAAATAATACATGTATAATGATGAACTATTACTTCATATATATTTCTTGATTAGTGTTTTTCTTACTCAGGATATGTTTTGTGTGTTTCATTTCAATTGGGGGGGGCACTAGTTACTCTTTGGTTGAGTCAGGTACTGCTTTGTCATCATGAGTACTGAAGGGGTAACTGCATCCCAGTTATGACTCATTTAACCCCTTCGTGACAAAGGCTGATTTTACTTTTTGTACCCTTCGTGACAATGGCCGTTTTAACATTTCTGCGCTGCTCGTGTTTAGCTGTAATTTTCTTCTTTCCCGTTTACTGAACCCACACACATTAGATATTGTTTTTTTCAGGACAAGAAGGGCTTTCTTTAGATGACATTGTTTTGATTGTATCATATTATTTACTATTAAAAAAAGTATAAAATATAGTGAAAAATTTAGAAAAAAATGACTGTTTCTAACTTTTAGTTGAAAAATCTTTTACTCATCTATAAAAGGTAATAAAAAAACCTGCTAACTAGATTCTACTATTTGTCCTGAGTTTAGAAATACCCAATGTTTTTATGTTTTTTTGCTTTTTTCTGCACGTTATGGAGCAATAAGTACAGGTACCGTTTTGCTATTTCAAAGCCATTTTTTCCAAATCTGGTAATTCTTCCCCCCATGTGCCATTTCGGGTATCTTTGAAGCCGGCCAATGCAATTTACCCCATCAAGTCATATATTTTTGAAAACTAGACGGCCCAGGGTATTCCAAATGCTGGTATTTTAACCCTTTCCAAGCACTTATTCTACCATCAGCCTTTGTCAAACTTTATGGTAGTAATTTTTTTGCATTTGTTTTTACACACACATTTTACTTTAGGTATAAATAAACAGGTTCTGGTATATGTCACTATCAAAAAACACCCCAATATGTGTTTAGCAACATCTCCTGAGTACAGCGATACCTCACATGAATGATTTTGCCTGGCTGTTTGGGGGCAAAAGGGCCACATTTGGGGCATGCACATTTTTCAATGTTGCACTTTGGCGTATTGGGGGATCCACTGCCCATGCCCTATTTGGTACATCTTTGAGCCGGGCCATTTCAGTGTGCCCAATAAAGCTATATATTTTTGAAAACTAGACACCCCAGGGTATTTCAAATGCTAGTATTTTAACTCTTTCCATGCACCATATCTACCACCAGTCTTTGTCAAACTTTGTGATAGTCATTTTTTTCCATTTGTTTTGTCACACACATTTTACTTCAGGTATGAATTAAAAAGTTCTCGTATATGTCACTATCACAAAACACCCCAATATGTGTTCAGCAACATCTCCTGAGCGCAGTGATACCCCACATGAATGATTTTGCCTGGCTGTTCGGGGGCAAAAGAGCCACATTTGGGGCATGCACATTTTTCAATGTTGAACTTTGGCATTTGGGGATCCACTGCCCGTGCCCTATTTGGTACATCTTTGAGCCGGGCCATTTCAGTATGCCCAACAAAACCATATATTTTTGAAAACTAGACACCCCAGGGTATTTTAAATGCTGGTATTTTAACTCTTTGCATGCACACATTTTACCACCAGCATTTTTTCAAAGTTTGCAGTAGTATTTTTGTGTGTGTATTTTTCCCACACACACCTACTTTATGTATGAATTTACAGCTCCTGGTATATGCCGCTGTCACACGACACCCCAATATGTGTTCAGCAACATCTCCTGAGTACAGTGATACCCCACATGCATGGGTTTGTCATTTTTGGGGGGAACTAAAAGGCCACATTTGGTACGTGTGCATTTTTCTAATTGGAAATTAGATGTGTGGCCATCCTTCCCCTCGTGTTAATTGGGACCTTGTTGAACCCGGCCAATTCAATTTACCCCATCAAATCATACATTTTTTAAAAGTAGACACCCCATGGGCATTTAATATGCCAGTATTTTAACTCTTTCCATGCGAGAATTGTTTTAAGCTAATATGCTAATTTTAGGACTTGCTCACAAAAATATATTTTTTATATATATATATATTTTTTTTGTCTTTTTTTAAATTTTTTTAACATTTTTTTTCAACTTGAAGGTTCCCCTGATAGTGAAATCAGTGGGAAATTATTTTTACATTTTACTGTTTTTTTACTATTTTTTTTCTAATTATTATTAATTTTATTTTATTTTTAATTTATTTTTTCTAATCACACTGTGATTAGAAAGCTGAGCTCCATTGACTTGCATGGTTGAATGCAGTACCTATATTCAACCTGCAAGTGGAGCCAGAGTTCTCTAGAGGGTCTGGAGACCGTCTAGCGAACTTTTTAGACTTTATTGTTTCTTTATTGAATTTTCCCGGACCGCCGCCATCTTGCAGATGGCGAAGATCACCAGCAGCTGCGGCTGTGACCGCTCTCCGGAGCGGTCACAGCCCATCCAAAGGTAAGTGTTTGGTGTCGCTGGATGCCTCCTGATCGAGGCATTCCAGCGACACCATTTAAGTTTAGGAGGCGATCGTTGATCGCCTCCTAAACGCTTTTAAAACGGGCGTCCGCCGCCATACAAAGTATGGCGGATGTTGACGCCCCGGGGAGGGGCCAGAGATGGCCCCTTTGTGCCGATAATGGCGTTGCTGAATGCCTCGAGGTCGAGGCATTACAGCAACGCCCTTTCGGTGCAGAAAGCGAAAATAGATCGCTTTCTGCACCCGTTTAATGACGTGCCGGTCCTGGCACGTCATTTGTCGTTATCGACATGAATTTCCGTGACGTGCCCGGACCGGCAATTGTCATCAAGGGGTTAAATTAGACTCTCTGCCTTTCAGTGAGATGGTGCCACCAAGTGGCTGTGCTCTGCAACCACACATATATTCTGTACCATATGTGACCAAATGTATATGTTACTCGTTTTGGCAAAATTATTTTTCTTCTTGAATAGCTACATAACTTGAACTGTATTTGGGGAACTTATCATTGATTGTAATTTCATAAGAACAGCTCTTGTCTTCTCAAATGACAAGAAATTAGCCCACTAAAAGTGAATATATATGAACATCAATGGGGGGGGGGGGAATTGTAGAGAGGCACAGCGAAACTAATATTATAAAATAGCAAAATTGTTGTATAACACCCCAGGACTTTACCAAAAAATAGCCCATGAATAAATGACCAAAAGTAAAAAGGTGCATACACTAAAATATAAAAAAAATTCTATTTATTACAAAAGCAATACAGTACAGAAAAGGTATATAAAGAAATACTTAATAAGCAAAAAATAATAATAATAATTAAAAAAAAAAAGCAATACCAGTGACAAGAGTTTCATCAGAATGCCTTGATCACCTTGCTGAAACGTATCTATTTATATTTAATTGTTTTTTACTTTTGGTTATTGGTGGGGAAAAATACTGAAGTCTATTAACTGAAAAGGGCATTGGCAGAAGTTAGATTTTTCACTTTGCATTTTTGGAGAAAACACTAATGAAATTGTCATGCAAGTAGAGCTGAGCTGGTCCTGTTTAATGGATTAAGTCAGGGACAAGAGTTTGAAGAAATCTCCCACACTACATATGTGTGATGCAATTGCTTCTTGTGGAAGAAGCTCACCGTGTCTTGGCCTTGATAATGTTCTGTAGCAAGGCGTGGAAATGTTCACCTCTCCTACAATCCTACTCTTTAGTGCATAAACTCAGTTATCCTGTTGCTTTCAGCTATTCCATATTCTTAGATTTAAAGATGTTTTTGATTCAATGTGCTACACATCTGTAGGTATACATGACATATTTTTCTCTTTCTTGCTTTACTATCCAATCAAGAACTTGCCATCAAAAAAACTTGCTCGATGCTAATATAGTTAGAATTTTAACAATATGTAGGGACTCATCAATTTTTAAACCTACCTCCCAGACCAATGGCAGACCATAACAACATTTAATGAATCGGTTATAATGATCGATAGGCAGGGATATGTGAATGTTAGTACCCCTTAGAATTTTTCAAAACGGCTCTCGCATTAACACCTCAAGCAGTAACTCTAGTTATTACTTGATAGCTAGATACCGCTCCAGGAGAGTGTTACATTGTTACTCCGACTGAGTGCATTATTAAATCACGCTGGAATACATAATTGCATACTGTAAGACCTAGTCTGGCAGCGTTAGATGTTTTGTTTTAAAAATAATTAATAAAGGTTATTGTTTTTCTGCCCAGTTAAGTTTTTCATGTTTATTGTCTAGGGTTATTCCCTAAGCAAAGACAAATTGGGGACTATTGCAGTTCTATCTGGCAGATACGTACTTGGAAACTTATCTGGGAATTGTAACTGATCTGTAACTAAAGCTACTTATTAACTGTGATCTGTAACTATTCATGATCTTTAAAATAAAAAAAACTTGGGAATGTTTTATGGATTTCTTTTTTTTTTTTTCTTCAGATGATGGCTTCCACAACAGAGGACACAAGTAAACTTCAAGGCCATGGTGCACCAGCTGATGCCTCCCCAGACTCAAAATGTCCCATATGCCTTGACAGATTTGATAACGTGTCCCACTTAGACAGATGCCTGCATAGATTCTGCTTTCGCTGTATCCAGGAGTGGGCAAAAAACAAAACTGAGTGTCCTCTATGCAAGCAACCGTTTTATTCAATCTTCCATAGTATTCGAGCTGAGGATGATTTCAAGGAATATGTATTGAGGCCTACAATGAATGGCTCTTTTGGCAGCCCAGATGGACGCAGATTTCGCTACCGCACTACCCTTACCCGAGACTACCGCCTACCTGTTCGATCCCTGCGATCCTCATCGACACAAAGGACGTTTTCACCTCCAGACCATGGGATTCTTTTTGAGGGGATTTCTAATCAAACTTCACGACAAATGGGTGGGGAGATTCGGCAAATGATGCGAAGGTTGGCATCCAGACGGCAGGCCAGTGCAGAAGGACGGTCTATGAGGCAAATCCAGGAGCAGGAACTTATCAATTTCAGAAGGGCATTATACCGATCTGGTATGCGTGTGAGGAATATTCAGGATGGAGGGCGCTACCGTGACATTTCTGCTGGATTTTTCCAACGAAATCCTGCTTGCCTTCATCGTCTTATACCCTGGCTAAAGAGAGAGTTAACTGTCCTATTTGGAACCCATGGCTCTCTTGCTAATATTGTGCAGCACATCATCATGAGCAATATGACACGCTACGACATGGAAAGCCAAGCATTTGTGGAGGACCTGAGACCTTTCCTGCTTCATCGTACAGACCATTTTCTACATGAATTCATTAACTTTGCCCGCTGCCCTTATAATATTGAGGCATATGATCAGCATGCTAACTATGATTGCCCTGCCCCATCATACGAGGAAGGAAGTCATTCTGAGTCATCAGTTATCACTATTTCACCTGATGAGGCACATGCTAGGGAGCCAGATGTATCCGAGCCTTTTCTTTCTGTTGGACAAACCCCATGGGATGATGAGACCCCCGGACCTTCATATTCCACCTTGGAGCAACCAGCTGCTACAACGTCAACAACTGTTGATATATCTGAAAGTTCGGATGAGGAACCTTTAGGCAGCAGATTGGTTGCCCAGGACTCTAAACATGGGTCCCCTGAAAATACACGTAACTCACTTAATTCTGATGACTGTGTCATAGTTGGTTATGTTAAACCATTATCAGAAAGAACTCCAGAATTAGTTGAACTATCTTCTGACTCAGAAGGGTCTCTGTGTGAGGTAAATTATGAGGACACTAAAAAACCACTGCTGAAGCCATTCACTTTGAGTGATAGTAATGCATCAAGTGGATCCTCTTCTCCTATACCCTCTCTTACATGTCATAACGCACACAAAGCTGCCCTTAAAGCGAGCATCTCACCTAATAAAAACACAATTTCTCTAAAAAAAGACAAGGGTAAAAAGCCACTTGATGTGTCTTCTAGGATTACACTGGAGTCCAGGAAAGATAACAGTCGTTCATGTAGCAGCCACTCTGTGTCAGAATGGAGATCAAGGTCGAGAAGCTCAGATTGTTACTCTCGTTCATCACACAATAGAGGCCACAGCACTAAAAGGCAGCATCATGCCAAAAATTGCGTAAGAACGAAGACTCCAGAAAAAAGCAGACACAAAGGTAGGAGGGAAAAGAAGAAATCTAGGAGCAGGGACAGGAGTTTGTCATTGAGGAGTAGGACTGTGTCACTGACAAGTGAAAGCTCCAGAGAAAGGGCTGGATCCAGCTCTAGAAGCAAAAACCGCTGCAAAGGCAGATCAAGAAGCCGTGATAGTGACTTTACTAGAGAAAAGTATCACAACAAATATCAATGGGAGTACACCTACTACAGCAGGAATCGAGCCAGTGATGGTTATGAACAGTCCTACCGAAGGCGAACATGTGTCAGAGGTCATTATTCTAGAACTTCTAGTAGTCCAGAATACAAGGTACCGTCTTCCTCTGAGAGAAGAGGTGTTAGTCGTGAAAGGCGATATGTTACTGGCAGACAACATCATCGTGAAAGGTACAGATCCAGGAGTCGTTCCAGCAGTCAAATAAACACCTCTAGTACAGAACGCAATCTGTCTGAGAAACCAAGTGGAAAAAGAAAGTATAAAACGCGGCACCTTGAGCATAAGGAGAAAGATGATGGTACTCGGGCGGCACAGCCCAGGTCAACAGAACAGTACAGAAATGAGTTACCTGCTTCCTTCTCCAAAGAACCAAAGAAAAAGTGGAAAAAGAAGACAAGAAGCCCCAGTGTGGAAATAGTTTATGAAGGTAAAACAGCAGAAAGTACAAGGCACCATAAAAAGAAGAAAAAGAAAAAGCATAAGAAGAAGCGTCGTAGGGAACAGTCATCCCGTTCTCCAGCTACTTCTCCTGTTATAATTACTATTGATAGCGGCAGCGAAACTTCTATTGTTGATGACCCCCCTTGCAATGATAACAGTACTCCCTCACAGGATGAAAGCAACAATGCCACCTCTATTGCTGCACCAAGCCAAACCACATCTACCTCTGTCATGGCCAGCACCACTGATATATCAGCACCTGATATCAGCACAACTGAAGAGGCTGAGCCTTATTCTAAAGGTTATGGTTTATGCTCTATCAGCGGCAACTTGGTTGACCCAACATGTATTTTGGATGGTTTACTCCTCGGCGAGAAACCCGTTGAACAGCCCCTTCCAGCAAAATGCACTTCACCTAGTAGACAGACTCACCATGAAGAAAACCCTATAACAACTGAGCTGAGCCCATCAGACCCGGAGGCTGCACAAGACACTGCAGCTCCATTAACGGGTCCGACTAGAAGTGAGCTTCAACAAGATCTTGCCGAGGAAACGTATGCAAGTCCTCTCTTGGAACAGATGACAGCTGGTGAAACGGAAGCATGAGGGAACGTCTTCTTTTGTCCTGATTTTATTTTACTATGTTCAGAACTGGCTTAAAGGGACAGTTTATTGTCCTATGCCTCCTCGCCAACACAAATGCATAATAAACTACTTTGTAATTACTTTAATATGTGTCTGTAGGAAAAAAAATACCGTATTGGCTCGGATATAGGCCGCACCCGAATATAGGCCGCACCCTAAAAGTTAGGTGCTTTTTTAAAGAAAAAAATGTCTTGGTAAAAAAAAAAACCACATATGCAGCCACTCTGCCCCCGTGAGATATGCTGCTTCTCTGCCCTTCCCAGACATGCTGCCACTCTGCTCCCCCGAGATATGTTACCACTCTATCCCCCCCTGACATATGCACTCTGCCCCCGAGATGTGCCCCCCCCCGGGATATGCTGCTACTCTACCACCCCCCCCCCGAGATATGCTGCCACTCTGCCCCAAGAGGTCCCCCCCCCCTTAGACTTACCGGTGCAGACTCCCCGGGGTCTTGCAGGGCCGGCAGGGGACAGCTACGCAGTAGGCGTACTCAACTTCCGGTGCTGGCACTTCCGCCGTGGGAAGTGCCGGCAAGGAAGATTGTTAGCGTACATCGCACAGACGTTAACCGGCTGCGGCGATGCAAGCGTTAACAACCTCTACTGCCAGCACGTCTGCACGATGTGCTTTAACAACCTCCCTTGCCGGGACTCCCCCCGTGGGAATTCCCGACAAGGGAGATTGTTAAAGCACGTCGTGCAGATGTGCCGGCAGCGGAGGCTGTTTACGCTCGCATCGCCGCCGCCGGTGAACGTCTGCGCAATGTGCTTAGACAACCTCCCATGCCGGTACTTCCCCCGTGGGAAGTGCTGGCAGGGGAGGCTGTCTGAGCGTATCAGAGAGTAGGATACAGGTCACCTGCACCGCTGCGGGGGATCTGTATCCTAACCCTGCTGCCTGCCCGGCACCCGGAACTGCATGTCCCGGGCGTCGGGCGCTAGACCTCGAATATAGACCGCACCCCCACTTTAAAGACTTAAAGTGGGGGGGGAAAGTGCGGCCTATATTCGAGCCAATACGGTAGATAAAAAAATAAAGCCGCACACTTGCAGCCCGCCAACCCCTCTACTGTCCACTTGACAGTGGCAAGAAAGCACTGGACATGTGCAGAGTGAGTCTCATTAGACCCCAATGCTGGGGCTGGCTGGCTGGTGGTGTGTGTGCCGTGCATCTGAATATTAAGTGGATACTTGGCTATCATAGGCTTTATGATGGCTGGAGTGTCCCTTTAATGATTACAACTTCTGTCACCATTTAGTCTAGTGTATAATAGGTTGGCATTACAGTCAGTATTGCTTGCACATGATCAACTGCTTAAGGTGCCATCTAGTGAAAGAAGATACTGGGATTCAGTCATGCAGGATGAAGTTGCAGATTTTATGTACGGATTTTTTTAATTGACCCTATATTAACCTTAGTACCTTTTTAAAAAATGTAAATAGTTTAAAATGATAATACGTAAATAAAATATTTATGGGATTCCTGCTCAAAATGTGCTGTTAAGTGTGTGTTCCAACAAACTTAACGTTTGGAACAAATGGTTCTGTACTTAACTACACTATGTAATCTATTCTGAACTTATAATCATCCTTAAGGCAGGAATATAGACTTTCATATCATCCAATTGTGAAAGATATTACCAGACTGAGCTTTTTACACGCACAAACAATATTGCATGTATACTTTTCTGTAGCACCTGAGCTAAGGATTTAATCCAGCTGTTACCCATTGTTCCGGGTGATGCTAGTAAACCCCAGGTGCACATTCTGCAGGCGTTTTGGGTGATGCCTGGCGGCTTCAATTATTTTATTAACAAATTTACTATTCTCGTAACTGCTGATATGGCGCCAGCGAGTGAGTCGATTACACATGCAGAAGTAACAGAGCTTATGTATATGCAATAATGCACAGAACCCCTCAGGGTTACCAACTCAGACAGATGATGACAGAATTTGTATGTGTCGCGACAACTTGCCACCTTGCATTTGGAAGAATATCATAAGATAATTTTTTGGGGTGATTTAATCAGTGATGGCTTTTTTTTTCTTTTTCATTTACTTTTTTAATATTGCAAAATATTAATCTGTATACATTTCTTTTAAAAGACACAATCTAATATTTGGTGCTATTTCTTTGAAAGAATCTATATTGAACAATGCTGACCTTTTACTCTGTCTATTCGTACGGCCACTATATTTTTGTCATAGTGGTCTTTTTATTTTTGTATTTGAACAGATTTGGCTTCTGTTTTCCCTGTGAGATGTATAAAATGTACGTTGCCGAAATACTTCAAATGTATATACAAGGTTAAATATAAGCAGTTTAAGATAAATGCGTCATTTCATTTATTCACGTTATTTGTGTTTTAAAAAGGGTATTACCAACCGTCTAACATTTGCCCCAAATCCTATTTCCTCATATATAAATATTGTTACAGAAGCGCTCCATGATCATATTTTGTTAATCTATATATTTTATATATAATATCTACAGCAGATTATGTAGCTCTTTAAGAGGAGGAAAAGTAAATATTAAGTAACATTTATGGTATAGAACATTATCAGTAACATGATCACACATTAATGCATACTAGTACAGAAGGAGAAGAGGGACCTGCTGCTTGTGGTGTGGGGAGAAGCGATGATTTCTTTCAGAATACAGATTATTGGGTATTAGGAGGAAACCCAGATTGTCGGGGCTGCAGAATCTTCTCTTTCAGTCAAGAGTTCAGTCAACCAGGAATTACAGAAAATGGAATATTCTCATTGTGCAAAAGGCAACTGTTGGTGAGTTAATTCTTTGATGTTTGGGTTTGCTTTGGATTACGTTTTTTTTTGTTTTTTTTTGCCACAGCTCACCTACAACTCGTATTAAAGAATTTAAAATATATCTATATCAGAACTATCCCACAAGTAACTACATAGTTACATAGGCTGAAAAAAGACATGCGTTCATCAAGTTCAGCCTTTCCTATATCTGTTAATTTGTTGCTGTTGATCCAAAAGAAGTCAAAAAAAAACTAACCAGGGAAAAAAATTCCTTCTTGACCCCAAAATGGCAGTCAGATTTCTCCTTGGATCAATAAGCTGTTTCCCCATAATTAAAGATTATATCTAGGGCTGCAACTAACGATTATTTTCATAATCGATTAGTTGGCCAATTATTTTTTCGATTAATCGATTAATCGGATAAAAAAATGAGTGTACATTTTTCATTTATTTAAAATAATTTAATAAACAAATGATATTAAATACAAACAGCAGAATAAAAAAAAACTGATAAAATGCATTTCTTGTCTTTATTTCCCAACCAGCCCCCCCCAATTTATGCACATTTGAGCACAGACGTGCCACGCTGCCTCCGACGTGCCACGCTGCCTCCGACGTGCCACGCTGCCTCCGACGTGCCACGCTGCCTCCGACGTGCCACGCTGCCTCCGACGTGCCACGCTGCCTCCGACGTGCCACGCTGCCTCCGACGTGCCACGCTGCCTCCGACGTGCCACGCTGCCTCCGACGTGCCACGCTGCCTCCGACGTGCCACGCTGCCTCCGACGTGCCACGCTGCCTCCGACGTGCCACGCTGCCTCCGACGTGCCACGCTGCCTCCGACGTGCCACGCTGCCTCCGACGTGCCACGCTGCCTCCCAGACGTGCCACGCTGCCTCCCAGACGTGCCACGCTGCCTCCCAGACGTGCCACGCTGCCTCCCAGACGTGCCACGCTGCCTCCCAGACGTGCCACGCTGCCTCCCAGACGTGCCACGCTGCCTCCCAGACGTGCCACGCTGCCTCCCAGACGTGCCACGCTGCCTCCCAGACGTGCCACGCTGCCTCCCAGACGTGCCACGCTGCCTCCCAGACGTGCCACGCTGCCTCCCAGACGTGCCACGCTGCCTCCCAGACGTGCCACGCTGCCTCCCAGACGTGCCACGCTGCCTCCCAGACGTGCCACGCTGCCTCCCAGACGTGCCACGCTGCCTCCCAGACGTGCCACGCTGCCTCCCAGACGTGCCACGCTGCCTCCCAGACGTGCCACGCTGCCTCCCAGACGTGCCACGCTGCCTCCCAGACGTGCCACGCTGCCTCCCAGACGTGCCACGCTGCCTCCCAGACGTGCCACGCTGCCTCCCAGACGTGCCACGCTGCCTCCCAGACGTGCCACGCTGCCTCCCAGACGTGCCACGCTGCCTCCCAGACGTGCCACGCTGCCTCCCAGACGTGCCACGCTGCCTCCCAGACGTGCCACGCTGCCTCCCAGACGTGCCACGCTGCCTCCCAGACGTGCCACGCTGCCTCCCAGACGTGCCACGCTGCCTCCCAGACGTGCCACGCTGCCTCCCAGACGTGCCACGCTGCCTCCCAGACGTGCCACGCTGCCTCCCAGACGTGCCACGCTGCCTCCCAGACGTGCCACGCTGCCTCCCAGACGTGCCACGCTGCCTCCCAGACGTGCCACGCTGCCTCCCAGACGTGCCACGCTGCCTCCCAGACGTGCCACGCTGCCTCCCAGACGTGCCACGCTGCCTCCCAGACGTGCCACGCTGCCTCCCAGACGTGCCACGCTGCCTCCCAGACGTGCCACGCTGCCTCCCAGACGTGCCACGCTGCCTCCCAGACGTGCCACGCTGCCTCCCAGACGTGCCACGCTGCCTCCCAGACGTGCCACGCTGCCTCCCAGACGTGCCACGCTGCCTCCCAGACGTGCCACGCTGCCTCCCAGACGTGCCACGCTGCCTCCCACATGTGCCACGCTGCCTCCCACATGTGCCACGCTGCCTCCCACATGTGCCACTGTGCCTCCCACATGTGCCACTGTGCCTCCCACATGTGCCACTGTGCCTCCCACATGTGCCACTGTGCCTCCCACATGTGCCACTGTGCCTCCCACATGTGCCACTGTGCCTCCCACATGTGCCACTGTGCCTCCCACATGTGCCACTGTGCCTCCCACATGTGCCACTGTGCCTCCCACATGTGCCACTGTGCCTCCCACATATGCCACTGTGCCTGATACGCCTGATACACCACTCCATCCTCCCCAGACATGCCACGCTGCCCTCCCCACATATGCCTTATATACCGTATATGCCTTATACCCCCAGATATGTCACTCTGTCCTCCCCAGATATGCCTTATACCCCCCAGATATCTCATAGTCCCCTCAGAGTCACAGACCCGTTCACAGCACACTGACACCATACTTTTATAAATAAGTACTGGGTTAATCTTCACTGCCCCCAGGATTTAGATTCCCCTTAGTCTGCCCCCCTTTACTTCTAACTGCGCCTTAAGTTAACTTTATTAAATTAACCCTCAGTCCTCATCATTAAATTAACACTAAACACCCCATTAACCAAAACTACCCCTAAATTAACTCTAAATACCCCATCAAACACAACTACCCTAAACACCCCATTAACCACAGCATCCCCTAAATTAACCCTAAAGACCCCCATCAACCACAACAGCCCCTAAATTAACCCTAAACACCCCATTAACCACAACTGCCTCAAATTAACCCCAAACACCCCATTAACCACAGCTGCTCCTATATTAACCCTAAACACCCCATTAACCATAACTGCCCCTAAATTAACCCTAAACACCCCATTAACCATAGCTGCCCCTAAACACCCCATTAACCATAACTTCCCCTAAATTAACCCTAAACACCCCATTAACCATAACTGCCCCTAAATTAACCCCCACCTCCCCTAACTTTCAGCAGCCCAAATATTAATTTTATACTTAGATGAGTGTCACAGCCATGTGGTTCTGGTCTTCTGGGAGAAGGAAGGGGGCGGGGCCAGTTGTCACAGTGATTACAGGGAGGGACTGGTAAGTAGGAGCTGCTGCTGTGAGTCACTGAAACGGTTTATATAATGAGGGGTATTTTTCAGAGCGTTTTCTCTGAAAAACCCTCATTTTATAATCGATAAAAATCGATTCAACTAATCGATAATGAAATTCGTTGGCAACGATTTTCATTATCGATTATTATCGATTTTATCGATTAGTTGTTGCAGCCCTAATTATATCCCCGAATATTATGTTTTTCCAGGTATCCATCCAGTTGCAGTTTAAACGTCTGTACAGACTCTGATAAAACTACCTCTGCAGGCAGAGAATTCCACATCCTTATTGTCCTTACTGTAAAAAACCCTTTCCTCTGCTTTAGTCTAAATCTCCTTTCTTCCAGTCTGAACGCATGACCACGTGTCCTATGCATAGTCCTGTTTATGAATAGATTTCCACACAATGGTTTGTATTGGCCCCGAATATATTTATATAATGTTATCATATCCCCTCTGAGGCGACGTTTTTCTAAACTAAACAGATTTAAATTAGTTAACCTTTCTTCATAACTATAGTGCTCCATTCCTTTTATTAATTTTGTAGCCCGCCTCTGCACCCTTTCTAGTGCTATGATATCCTTCTTTAGAATAGGTGCCCAAAATTGCACAGCATATTCAAGGTGCGGCCTTACCATTGATTTATACAGAGGCAAAATTATATCTTTATCCCGCGACTTGATGCCCCTTTTTATACACGACAATACCTTACTGGCTTTAGCAACCGCAGACTGACATTGCACATTGTTGCCTAGTTTGTTGTCTATAACAATTCCCAAATCCTTCTCATTTGTCGTTACCCCTAATCCACTACCGTTTAGGGTGTAGGTTGCTTGTGCATTCGCTACCCCGAAGTGCATAACTTTACATTTGTCTACATTGCATTTCATCTGCCATTTGTGTGCCCAGTCCCCCAGTCTATCTAAATCCCTCTGCAGCACTGTAATATCCTGCTCGCCCTGTATAACCTTACCTAGTTTAGTGTCATCTGCAAACACAGAAACATGACTTCCAACGCCTACTGCCAGGTCATTTATAAATACGTTGAATAAAATTGGTCCCAGAACAGAACCCTGAGGGACACCACTTACCACTTTTGACCAGCTTGAAAATGTACCATTTATAACAACTCTCTGTTCTCTGTCTCAAAGCCAATGTTCTACCCAAGAACAAGAATTTGCATCTAGACCAATTTCCTTCAGTTTGAATACTAACCTATTGTGTGGAACCGTGTCAAACGCCTTGGCAAAATCCAAGTAGATTACATCCACTGCAACCCCCTGATCGACACTTCTACTTACTTCTTCATAAAATGCAATTAAATTACTAGAAGAATTTGACCTAACCTCCCTCGATCTTCAGCCGGCCTGCGTCCAACATTTAGCTCAGCAACAGAAGAGTTTTAATTTGATTTTTTTAGACCTACCTGTTGCCTACTTCTGCACTAAACGTAAATATGGTACAAAATTCCATGTAACAGGTGTTATACTAACGAGAACATAATGTGTATCAACTTGTGTCTGTGTAGTAATTTGAAATGGATATAGCAAAAGAGAAAAAAACAAGTAAGTTGATACATATGCTTTAGGGACCTCAGAGGCCCCTTCTTCATTTCATCTAAAGAGGAGACCTCTGTGGTTCTGAAAATCTTTCTTGACATGGTGACCATAAACACCCTGTGATAAATAAAATATCAGAATGAGGGGACACATTATGTCCCCAACAGTATTTAGTTTAACCCATTAAGAACCGGGCTTATCTTTCCTTTTTGGACCATTTCGGACCGAGGCTGTTTTAACACTTTTGCGGTGCTCATGTTCAGCTGTAATTTTCTCCTCACCCTTTTAGTGTACCCACACAAGTTATATATTGTTTTTTTCAGGACAAGATGGGCTTTCTTCAGATACTTTCTTTTATTTGAAAAATCTTATTTGTCCTGAGTTTAGAAATACCCAATGTTTGTATGTTTTTTTTCTGTTTTTTGTAAGTTATAGGGCAATAAGTAAAAGTAGTGTTTTATGATTTCCCAACCTTTTTTCCCATATCTGGTCATTCTGCCTCCATCTCCTCTTTGAAGCCAGTTACTTCAATTTAACCCCATCAAACCATATATATTTGAAAACTAGACACCCCAGGGTATTTTAAATGCTGGTATTTTAAGCCTTTCCATGCACTAATTATACAACCACACTTTGTCAAACTTTGTAATTGACAGTGACATATTACAATTACTAACAACCCAATATGTGTTCAGCAACATCTCCTGAGTATGGCAATACCCCACATGCATATGTTTGTCAGATTGTTTGGCTGGTAAAAGGCTACTTTTGGGACATGTGTAATTCAGGTTTTCAACACAGACTTTTAGCATTTGGTCATTCTGCCTTCATCTCCTCTTTGGAACATCTTTGAAGCCTGCTAATTCAATTTACCCATCAAACCATATATTTTTGAAAACTAGACACCCCAAGGTATTTCAAATCAAACACCCTAATATGTGTCCAGCAACATCTCCTGAGTTCAGCAATACCCCCACATGCATGGGTTTGTTGGGTTGTTTGGGATTTAAAATGCCACATTTGGGAAGTGCGCATTTTTCAACTTGGAGCTTTATGGTCCTACTGCCCTCGTGTCTTAAGTGAGCCATCTTTGAAGCTGGATAATTCAATTTACCCCATCAAACCTATATATTTTGGAAACTAGATGCCCCAAGGTATTATAAATGCTGGTGTTAAGAATGAGATTCTACCACCAGCCTTTGCCAAAGTTTGTGGTAGTAATTTTTTTTGTATTTTTTCACACAAATTGTACTTCAATTAATCAACCTTAATCCTCGCATTCTCTAAGAAAATTGAAGATTGGCTACATTTGGCACAATAGTTTAACATTAATCAAAGTGGAATGTTGTGTGTATGAACCTCTACAGCCATATCAATGCTGATGTTTAAGAAACACTAGATGTGTCATAGGCACTGTGTATTATAACAATACCCTTCAGGAATTCCGAATCCATAGAAATGGCCATTGAGGTCTGTGTTGGCCCTGTGTGCTACAAAGCAATGGGCTATCAGCTGGCTCTTTACAGTATTGGTAAAAGGATTAGGTGGTTAGGCTACAAGGTACATTTCTTCCCTAAATAGCTGTTATTGACCTATTTTTGTCGTTCTTCGCAAGCAACAATAGTGGACTCTGTTGCTTCCACCAAGATCCTGAGCAAAATGGGGAACAGACCCTAGAAACCCATAAGAAGATCTGGCATTTTAGGTGGTACTACTGTGATCCCATGGTAGCTGGTTAAGTGTCCCTGATTTCCATGCTTTCTTCTCTCTCTGTCATAGCCTTCTGTCCCTTTTTAAAATAAACTTCCCTCCTGTACTTTGGAATACTTAAAGGGATTTAACAATTTTATGTCGCATTTCTCTATGCTTTCAACTAAACTTTACCTAATTAGTCTATCCAGATTATTTGTATGCTGCAACACATTTACTATTTTGCATGCTACATGACCCCGCTGGGAGCCTCATGTCACTCACTTAACCACACGCCCGCAGGGATGAATAATGTGCCGTGGCAGGTGAGAGGGAAGTGTATGTAAGTGTGAATGTATAGTGCCAGAGTCAGCATGTGTACTGTATTGTAGTGCCCGATTCAGTGTGTAAATGTATAGTGCTGCAGTCACTGTGTGTATATAAATACTGTAGTGTCAGTGTGTATATGTATAGTGCTAGAGCCAATGAGTTTGTGTGTGTACTCTGTCCGAGTTAGTGTGTGTGTGTGTGTGTGTGTATATATATATGTGTGTGTATATATATATATATGTGTGTGTGTGTGTGTATATATATATATATATATATATATATATATATATATATATATATGATGAAGCCATTGTGTATGTTTGTGCTGTATGTATAGTTGTAAAGTCAGTTTGTGTGTAAATGTATAGTGCCAGAGTCAGTATGTCTACTTTATTGTAGTGCTAGAGTGAGTGTGTATGTGGCCATTGTGTTAAGACACTGTATTTTTATATATGTAAAGTGTTAGCCAGTGTGTGCGCCCATGTTCATAGGAGTGAGGTGCTGTGTGTGTGTGTGTGTCCGCGTATGTCCGCGTATAGTGTTGGAGTGTGTGTATTAGTAAATGGTCTTAGTTTTGTGTACATGAATGTAAAATGTTAGCGTGTGTGTTGCTGTAGTGCGTTAGTGAATGGCAAGGCTCAACAAACCCCAGGCACCTGGTTGGGTAATATATGAAAATAAAAACATGATTTAGAAAAAAAACACTGACTCCTAGATCCCCAAAAAATTGTTTTAAGGGATACCTCAATGATGACCTTGAAAGTTGTGCAACAAACTGCAAAACTGCTTTTTGGTCTGGTTGCACAGTGAGGAACCTGCCACTGAATGATCCAGATGGTTTATAGTCCAAGTAAGCTACCAGCACTAACCAGTGGGACACCAATCAGGTTTCCTACATGAATTGCCCTCTCTACATGATCACAGTAGCAGCTAGGTGAAATAACATAGTTTGCTATCCCACTTTGTAGATAATGGATCAAGATAAGAAAAACCTGCTAACACGTATGCTATGCCCCTTTGCGACTAGGTGGTATCTTGCTGAGCCAGAGGAGATGCGGACAAGTTGACTCGGTGACTAACACTTAGGGGACTTGGAATGGCATTTGGGAAGGGCGCATGATTTTCAGCTTCCCAGGGATCCAGTGGCTGCAGGGAGTTAGGCGCTGTATAGGAAGCATGTCAAGACGTGGAGAGAATACTTCCATTTCCCAAGTAACGGGATGCAATAGGTGCTAGGGGTTATTTAAAGGTCACAGTCACAGAGATTTGGCAAGAGGTCTTCTCTTTTTTACAGCCGAGTTGCTCTTTTTTTTTTCCCCCTCAAGAGTTCTATGTTGTGTTCACTCTTGCCATTGCTGATTTGCTATTATTGGCGTTCTCATACTTAGCAATTTTCTTTCAACATGTTTCTTTTCTGTCGTTCCTATTCCTTTTTTTTCTATTCTAGTTAGTTTCATAATAGTGATTGTGTTTAGTCCTCCATTATACTTTTTTTCCTATGAATCCTAGAGTCAACCGTTTTTCTGAGTTAAGATTGTTTTGAAGATTAGTTCTTCTGGTTGCCATTATTTTATGTTCATTTACCATCAATAGCTTTGTGGTTCAGAGTCTCAGGTTGTCTGAGGTACTGTATGTAATGCCTTTTAGGAAGTTATTCTTCTGTGACATGAGGCAGTTTTGGGTTTACTTATCTGGACCATACAGTTGATTTGTCTGTAGTGCGCTAACCTTACAACTGTCATTTTCAGTTGCTTTTTCTCAATTCAATGCAGTGGCATACCCCGAGTATGCTACTGCATTAGACAAACGCGCCTACATACACATTCACGCATGCCCTTACACACAAACATACTGGCTCACGCTTGTCCTTGCTACCACCCACATACTTGCCCTAACATACGCACTCTCAAAACACAAACACTCTCTCCACTGCCCCCTTTCTCTTCTTTCTCTCCTCTTTCAAATCTCTTTATCCCAATCTCTTCTATAAACCCATTCTAATTATCTCCCCATCTCTCTTCTTTCTCATATATGTTCCTCTTTTCACTGTCTCTCTCCTTTCTCTTTATTGCTCCTCATTTTCTCTGATTTCTCTTTAGTTTTCCCCTTTCTCTGCATCTCCCTCTTTTTTTCTTTTCAATCCTGTGGTGGTTCTTCAGACTTCTGCTTCAGTGCTCCCTTCTAGTGTCTGCATCTTCAGTGCAGAGCACCAGGATATGACATCATATTTGCCTTAATCTATAGAAATAATTGTACTAAAACACAAAAGCGCAACAAGAGGGTGCACACATTCTAGTATATAGTTTAGTATTATAGTTAAAACAAAAACAGCCCCTATGCCCAGATGGGTATTTACAGGCTGGTAATTAACCCCTTCAATCCCAGGGGTTTTTGGTACCTCAAAGCCCAGAGCAATTTTGCCATTTTTGGGGTATGTCGGTTTAGCGATGATTCTCTTTTCCTGTGAATAGTGTACCCATATAAACTATATATTTGTTTTTTCAAGGAGAGATAGAGCTTTCGTTTGATACCATAGTTGGATGATTAGCTGAAAATTTAGAATGAGAAATTTAGTAAAAACTAGCGAGGATTAGAAAAATAAACTAATTTTTTTTTACATTTTCCCTCTGAATCCTCACAAAATTAGGTAAAGTGATGGAAAATCCCCTCCAAGTTTATCAATTCAGGTGTCCTGATTTCAGAAATACCCAATTTATATAGATTTTCCATACTTTCCCAGTAAGAAAAATGTCTTCGTAAGTCTTCAACTAAGGGGTTCATTAATTTAATATTATCATCTCCATAATAGCACCACACTGTCCTTACATGGAAAAAAGGTTAGTGTTACAGAGCGTGAATAGCGAACAGTGGCTTGTAGTATCGTGGGCACATCCAGATATGCAAAGCTATGAGAGGTTGATAAAAAGGTTTTTTCAAAATAGCATCTAGTTGTGGTCAAGCTGGGAACGTGTTTTCTTTTGTCCTGAATACTTGCTGGAGAGCGTACAAGGCTTCAGGCACCACGTGGTTGACCTGCAACAAGACTTAAACTTCTTACAGAGCCTGGCATGAAGGTGGTCCTGTTAAAAATGTTCCCTGCTACTGCTCACACAATTAAAAATGCAGCTAATTACATTTTTCCTAAACTTGAAAAAAATTAGTTGAATACTACACTAATTATTATTATAAGCACAGCCAGGTTACACAACCTTCCTGTAGATGCTTTTTTTAGTGTTTTTTTTCATGTAACTAATATTTTTGTTGTAATGAGTTTCTCAGCTTGTGTTTTTTTATTTGCAACGTATTTTTTGCCTTTAGTAGCAAGATATATGGTGATGTAAACAAGTATTAATAATGTTATGCATCTCAAAGGTTTAGTATACAACGGGGAGTATAGTAGAAACAGAAACCACATCACTTTTTGTGATGTAAAGACTCGGATCTTGGTCTCATCAGAGATTCAGGATAGCTTCATTTTAATTCCCTCGCTGTTTTAGCATCTACCACGTCTAATGACAGGTTATTCCATTTATCCATCACCTTCTCAGTAAAGTTTAGATCAATTCTTGTTTTTGCCTCCTTTGAAAGAAATGTTCCTTCTGTACTTTGTACGCTTTGGCGCTGAGTGTTTTACAATGAAACTGGCCAGCAAATGCAATCTCTTGCATATCAGCACAGAAGCCGCATATAGTTGGCATATTTACATACTGTTTGCAGGGCTACACATAATGCATAGACCCTACTGAGATTAGTATGGGATTGGGATCAGATATGAGAATTGTGTTTAATTTTATAATGATTTCTATATTTTAGAGACTCCTGGAATCAGCTGCAGACCAGAATTTCCTGCGATAATCAAGACTGTTTAAAGCGTCTGGAAATTATAATCCCAAACGGATTAATCCCTGTCTAGCAAAAACCAGCATCGACAGCAGCATCAATGAGAAGGGGGTTCACAGCAGTTTGTGTGCTTGAAGTGCCTCAACACAGCCTATGGTGGTAATCGGTGCCTACCTTGCATCAGGATTGACTGCATATGTTTTGGAGTGTTTTCACAGTAGTTACAATATTTAATAGTAGTTAATATAAATATAATAAACACTATTAACGGAAATACATATAGCGTGCAATATTCAGATTTTATGCATTTCTGAAACTATTAGAACAAAATGTCTATAGCATGCCTGCCCTGAGAAACAAGGGCACTATACACAACTATTTCATACCCAGGTGTTTTAGGTACAAGCTTCACATTAAAGAACACTTCTTCACTTGGAACGGTGATAAAAGCCTCATTCATTTTGAGGATAAATAGGTGAAGTGTTTCTACAAAGATTATTTTTGTTTTATTTTGAAAACTGCTTTGTGTCTCCATCCTGCTCTCTCTCTCATCACACAGAGTGCTATAAACAGCCATTCGCCTCGCTCCCATTAAAACACGTTGCTGTGGTATTGGCTTGCTGCCTGTCCGTCTAAGAGACGTTATATAAACCGGAAGTCCTATTAAACCAAATCGAAACCGGAAGTTTTTGGCAGCCCCGAAAGTTTGCGCATGCGCAGTTCGATTGGGGCGGCCCCCTACTGCGCATGCGCAGTTCGATTCGGGCGGCCCCCTACTGCGCATGCGCAGTTCGATTCGGGCGGCCCCCTACTGCGCATGCGCAGTTCGATTCGGGCGGCCCCCTACTGCGCATGCGCAGTTCGATTCGGGCGGCCCCCTACTGCGCATGCGTGAAACCGGAAGTATGCGCATGGCAGTTCTATTTGGGCGGCCCCTTACTGCGCATGCGCGAAACCGGGTTTAAGTGATTGAGGTTTTTTCGAGACTGCTCCTGTGTATCTCTGCTGCTGGGTAGATGTCTTCCCCGTGTAATGTATTGTGACTGTTATTGTGACTATTGCTGGCATTCTGTTAACATGCTGCACATTATTACAGTGTGTGTGTAAATTTTAGCAGTAGGTGGTGTGTTTATATGTGGTGTTCTGTGACTGGGCACTGTATGGTGTTTACCTTTTCATTGTTGCTTGGCAGCCTTTGTCTGTTTCTAGTAGCTTTCTTGTAGTTCTTTTTGTAGGCTTTCTCCTCCTTCCCGTTGTTCTTTTATTTATTTTTCAGCCACATGTATGACATGGGGTACAATAAACAAAGGATTAACCCTTTAACTGTCTGCCCAGAGAAGGTCAGAGACCATGAGTGGATGGGGATAGTTGTAAATGTAAATGGATAAAAGGGGCATTGGGGAGTCAATGAGGAGCCCTTGTATGCCTCTCCTACCCCCTAGGAGGTCTCTGGCTGTGTTATTTTCCCTGTGACATCACCAAGCCATTCGGGAAAGAAACAGGTGAAATAGTGACCCATTCTGTAGTCAGTTTCCTGCCTCACATTTAACACGTTGTACGGCGCTGTGGAATATAATGGTATAAATAATATGAATAAAGCTCAGTTGATAACATGTGCAGGTGGGGATCCCGTTTAGTTATATAAATGTTTTTACAGGTTTGGGGCTGCCCAAATATTACAGGTTTTTAAGCTACAATCCCATCATATGTCTTTAAATAAACAACCCATGGTATATCGAGGGGTATATACGCACATTTTCATTTCTGGGAACAGCATTCATGACAAAAGACATTTCGATTTTCATAGATTATTTTTCACATACATTTCGCAATGAAATGTTGCTTCGTCTTCCATATGAGGAAAAATAACAGAAATATAAAAATTCTAAAAATGCAGAAATTGGCACATATTGCGTAGTGTCGTGGCCACATTTAGATGGATTGTTTCTTTAGTCTTTATTCCACTATGCGACCTGGCAGCTGGCATTAATATGAGAATGTATACACTACTGTGCAAAGGTTTGGGGTCACTTAGAGGTTTTCATGAAAAAGGACATTTCTAGCTGTAACATAATTGCAAAAGGCTTTTCTACTGATCAACGTAAACTCGAATCTGACATAACGTGCCATTGGAACCCAGGAGTGATGGGAGTGATAAAGAGCCTCTGTGCGCCTACAAAGATATTTCATTAAAAATTCGCCATTTTCCACTACAATAATAATCTTTTACAGCGTTAACAATCTCATCACTGTATTTCTCATCCATTTGGTGTTATTTTAATGGACCAAATGCGCTTATAATTTTATAGTGAACAGAAATAGGGTTTTTATGACATCATTGACATGAAAATGTAATTATCAGTAACTTGAACACTAAATGTAGAATTCTACTAGGCAATGTGTCTCAGATGTTACAGTAGGATTTGTGTTTTTGCTAAAGTTTTATAAATGAGAAATACACAATTTATTTTAAAATGTATGTTTTCTCTGTACTGTACAATAGCGAGTTCTTAAAGGAAGCCAAAAATTTTTTGTGATGAGTATCAAGATCATTAATAGTGGAAAGAATTCTTGTTTCCTTTGTAAGGACTAACAGTTGACATCTGGCATAGAAGGGAAGTACTTCTGCTAAATCCTCTCCCTTTGGACCCACACACAAGGGTTGGGCAATACTTTAGGTTTTAGAGGCAGGTGCTAGCTTAAGACAAGTGGAAATGTTGCAGTTAGTGAGTAGACCATGCAACCAATCTCTTCCCCAGGTTCTTGTGGCCACTGGGCCTTTGGGCTCACCTGATGCCAAACAGAATGCAAAGGCTAGGCTGAACCATAAGCGTCAGTCCGGTCAGGCTGGTAACAACTAAAACAAACACTGGAACAAGAGGAACTCGGGAAAATGATGCAACGCAGAAACCGGATGGCCCAGTCACTCTGAAACAAAGTAATACGGGTACATTGGTGACCAGGGATGAGTGGAACAAAGAATTAGAAAAAGGAAACAGAAAACTTGTATTACTTTAAAGGGATCAAACCACTACTTCAAGTGTTGGTAACACCAATACTAAGCATTTTTTTTTTTTTATAAATCTATTTAAAAAAAACAAAACAATGAATCATAAATAAGTGTTTTTAAAATGTGGTTTACTAGGCGGTCCAGGTAAGAGAATTATTAAGTCCCTTCTTCCGGTCTCCTCATGCAGGTTCTAAATAGTTGCGAAAGGGCTCTCCCGACCTGGACCACACCGGCATGCGGAGATAGCTGCATATCGGGGTCATATGATGTCACACTGTGTGGGAGCAGCCAGAGAGAAAGCTGCAGGAGCGGTGAGAGGTAAGCAGGGGGAGGCAGAAGGTGGGATATATGTGTTTGTATGTATGTATACTTGTGTGTGTGAGAGCATGGATGTGTTGTGTGTATATGGATGTGTACTTCTGTGTAAGCGTGTGTGTGTGTGTGTATGTGTGAGAGAGAGAGCATGGATGTGTAAGTGGGGTTAGATGGAGTGTGTGTTAGTGAGTATGAGTAAGTGTGTAATTTGTATAAGTGTGTTTACATACGTTGTATGTTGGAAGGGGGGCAAGGGACAAAGGCACAGACCAGTTGTTACTAAAAAGGAAACAACATTTAACTAACTTGTCTCTAGTTATCACACATCTTTTGGTGAGCAGGGAGGATGGGCTTAAGCCTACCCTGCACATCGAGGTATGGTCTATAGCAGGGGCGTCCAAGTTTTTTCTGCAGTGGGCCACTTCATCAGAATTGTATACGTGCGCGGGCCGCACTCATTTTTCACTGTGAGAAAATATGGCCTTTAATAAGATATGCAGATTAAAATAAAGTAAATGACACAAAACCTTTACTTTTCCTCTCACTGATTTCTGGGCCTAGAAAGTTTTGTGACTACAAATTCAGGATTCTGGATAAGTAAAAATAAAATAGTTCTATTTATTTTAGGGATGCACTAAAATGAAAATTCGGGACCAAAACCGAAAATTCAGGGTTCACTTAGCCAAAACTGAAAATGACCCCCCACACACTTTTGATAAGTTACACACCAAAATTGTACAAAAAAATTATATATTATGACTGTTAACAGCAATCTCAGGCAAACCCAGATTCCATCATGTACTGGTTGGCTGGGCATTGTATTTTTTGTCCAATTTTAGTGTGTAACCACGCTTTTATTAAAAGTAACACACCACAATTGGACAAAAAAATCAACAATACGACTTGGCATGATAGGAGTGTGATTGCTAACAGCAAACACACTTTTTATACCCAGGCAACCAGTAAATGCTTGAACCTAGGCATGATGGGACTATGATTGCTGTTAGCTGTTAGCAATCACACTCCTATCATGCCAAGTCAGCCAGTACATGCTGGTACAGGGTGGCTGTAAGTGCAGACCCCATACTGCTGGCAGCATCAATACACAAGGGGGGCAGCTAGCCAGGTTTCAGCATGTACTGGCTGACTTGGCACGATAGGAGTGTGATCGCTAAGAACAAACACACTCTTTATACCCAGGCAACCAGTAAATGCTGGAACCTAGGCATGATGGGACTGTGATTGCCGTTAGCAGATTGCTGTTAGCTGTTAGCAATCACACTCCTATCATCCCAAGTCAGCCAATACGTGCTGGTACAGGGTCGCTGTAAGTGCAGACCCCATACTGCTGACAGCATCAATACACAAGGGGGCAGCTAGCCAGGTTTCAGCATGTACTGGCTGACTTGGCATGATAGGAGTGGGATTGTTAACTGTAATCACAGTCCCATCATGCCAAGGTTCCAGCGCTTACACATCCATGCTATAACACACACAAATTCATTCATTCAGATTCATTCCCTCAATCAGGCATACTCAAACACCCTCCTCCACCCCCTTACCTGCACTACAGCTCTCTCAATGCCGCTCACAGACTTCAGCAGGGGGCGCGGCCTCCCTCGTTCTCCCCACAGATGGAGGCAGGCCTGCAGCAGAGAATAGACCCTCCCACAAGTAAGCAGCAGGGCTCTTGTGATCCTGGCTGCCGATCTCACGCAGGCCGCACCTTGAGGTCCCGCGGGCCTCATGTTGGACGCCCCTGGTCTATAGGCAACCACTCCGTAAAATTAAGCCTTTGACAAAGACTTTTACATTAGACTTGGGCACCAGGGGGCTCTTCGTGTTCGTCTTCGTGCTCGTCTTTGGGGGGAAAAAAACCTTCGTATTCCGCGAATATTCGCCAGTTCCTGTCTTCTCTTCGGGCGAATATTCGCGGACATTCTTCGTGCTCGTTTAATCTTCGTTTCCTTCCCGGTTGCCTAGCAGGGGTTAATACGGGGTTAACAACACATCGGAGCAGCAGCAGCTGCCGTGAAGGAACGTGTGTGCAACTCTATTGGTCGTTTCGGCAGGGGGCTGGTCTGGCATCAACAAGTGAATTGCAGAACGCACTTCATTCGTTGATGGCAGGCCAGCCCCCTGCCGAAACGACCAATAGAGTTGCACACACGTACTGAGGTGTACTGTACACAAAATGACCTAGAGACAAATGCTCCAATGAACTTGGCCTCCGTTTATCATACACAGTCACACATCCATAGATGTTTAATAAAAGAATAGGGATTATTTTACATTTTTAAATTGATTTTGGACCACTTGTAATACATGCCTAACATTTGCTACCTATTCACAATGGCATACTTTGCAACAACCCAACTTTTACTGGACAGGACTGGAAAAAAGCAGGACTGTCCACCAAAATCTTAGGTGTGTTGGCAGGTATGCGGATGGAAAAATGTTGGACAAGAACTAAAAAATAGCTTAGGGTTAATGTACGGTTATGTTTAAGATTAGTAGCAGTGCACTGGTTTGGTTAAAGATGTATTATGTCTAAATAATAATTTAATTTTAATTTTAATGGGTTTTAAAAAATTAAGGGGTTTATTTAAATGTATTTTAAAGTTAGATTTATTATTTAGTACTTTATATTTATTTAATGTTTATACTAGTGCTACCTACCGAGCTATAACTACCAACGTGTATTTGCATACCTAGATAGCTAAATTAGATGGGACAGGACTGGAAAAAAGCAGGACTGTCCCTGAAAAAGTTGGGTCTGTTGGCAGGTATGTGGATGGAAAAATGTTATAGTATGAAGTGTGAGTTATAGCATTAATGCTAGTGAGTGTAGAAGTGAAGGCCAGGACAAATAACAAGAGGAAAGGTCCTTGTGATTTGTGCATTGTACGTGTATGTGTTATGTGTGTTGTCACTGTGTGTTATATGTGTTATGTATTATGTCATTGTGTTATTGTGTGTGTTATGGTTGGTTGGTTGTGTATCAGACGGAAAATAATGAAATGGAAATGGAAAAGGCGAATGAGTGGGCAATTGGCGACCCACTCACCTGTTTCACCCCAGAGCAAAGCATCCAAACACTGTCAGTCCTAGACGTTTGGCAGCGGACTTCCAGAGCTCAGACACAAGGCCCTAGCGTAAGCTGGCCACTCCGGCGGAGGTAGCAGGCGTTGCCACACCGCAAACAGACGCAGCCAGGGGGGAGAAACTGCCCTTACCATTAGGGACATTTTGGGCATGACTCTAGCCAGGAAGCGAACTGGCACAGAAGAGATGCTGGCACCACCACAACCACCACCAGCAGCATTGAAAAATGGGAAAGGCGAATGAGTGGGCAATTGGCGACCCACTCACCTGTTTCACCCCAGGGCAAAGCACCCAAACACTGTCAGTCTTAGACGTTTGGCAGCAGACTTCCAGAGCTCAGACACTAGGCCCTAGCGTAAGCTGGCCACTCCGGCGGAGGTAGCAGGCGTTGCCACACCGCAGACAGAGGCAGCCAGGGGGGAGAAACTGCCCTTACCGTTAGGGACATTTTGGGCATGACTCTAGCCAGGAAGCAAACTGGCACAGAAGAGATGCTGGCACCACCACCACAACCACCACCAGCAGCAGCAGTAAAAAATGGGAAAGGCGAATGAGTGGGCAATTGGCGACCCACTCACCTGTTTCACCCCAGGGCAAAGCATGAAAGTCTGTCAGTCCATGGCGTTTGGGAGCGGACTTCCAGAACTCAGACACTAGGCCCTAGCGTAAATTGGCTACACCGGCGGAGGTAGCAGGCATTGCCACACCGCAGCAAGTGCAACCAGGGGGAGAAACTACCCTCTCCATTAGGGACATTTGAGGCATGATTTCAGCCAGGAAGCGAACTGGCAAAAGATACTGGCACCACCACCAGCAGCAGCGTTGGAAACGGAAAAAGGTGAATGAGTGGGCAATTGACGACCCGCTCACCTGTTTCACCCCAGGGCAAAGCATGAAAGTCTGTCAGTCCATGGCGTTTGGGAGCGGACTTCCAGAACTCAGACACTAGGCCCTAGCGTAAATTGGCTACACCGGCGGAGGTAGCAGGCATTGCCACACCGCAGCAAGTGCAACCAGGGGGAGAAACTACCCTCTCCATTAGGGACATTTGAGGCATGATTTCAGCCAGGAAGCGAACTGGCAAAAGATACTGGCACCACCACCAGCAGCAGCGTTGGAAACGGAAAAAGGTGAATGAGTGGGCAATTGACGACCCGCTCACCTGTTTCACCCCAGGGCAAAGCATGAAAGTCTGTCAGTCCATGGCGTTTGGGAGCGGACTTCCAGAACTCAGACACTAGGCCCTAGCGTAAATTGGCTACACCGGCGGAGGTAGCAGACGTTGCCACACCACAAACACGTGCAACCAGGGGGAGAAACTACCTTAAACATTACAGAGAAAAAAAATTAACTTTCCAAGCTAAGAGCTGGGTAACCCAACTTGGGCAGATTTAATTTAAGAAAGGCAATCTGCTCCATCAGATGAGGTGCCATGCGTGAGCGCTGTGGACTCAGTATGTTTCCAGTCATAGAAAACACGCCCTCACTTTGAACAGTGGTTGGCGGACATGATAGTAGCTGCTGCGCAACCCATGAGAGTGCAGGCCACACACTCTTCTTTTCATCCCAGTAGCTAAGAGGATCAACATTAGGCGCAGAAGGAACTTCACAGAGGTAAAGTTTGACCATTTCAGCAGCACTACTCTCCTTTCTGCTGCTAGCTCTGTCAGATGGTCCAACTATACTCCCAAGTGCCTCTTCCCAAAACGCAGCTGCTCCACTCAGCTGTGTTGTGCTGCTTGTGGCACTGCTGCTGATGCTGCTGCTAGGAGTAGCAGACCACATCATCTCTTCCTCCTCCTGCACCTCTCCCTCCTCGGACAGCATTCCCATTTGTTGTGGTTGTGGCCTGTTTTATGCAAAATTATGCTAATATTTAAATACACAATTTAGACAAAACACATCTAACAATACAACAATAAATTTGATTCAGGAATACAGTTAAATTATGTAAAGACGAATACCAACAGATGTTATGATGTATAATGATATACTTTATTAATACCTCTAGCGGTAAAAACAATATATCGAAAAAGGTTACCATAACAAAGTTACAGACAGTCAACAATTATATTCTAATAACATTGTAATAACATATGTACTTAACTTCAGAGAGTATCAGCATATCAAATGACTCCTTTGGTGTTCAGTTTCCAAAATGGCTCTAGATACCAGGATCATATAGAAGACTTTAAAGGATTCTTTCAGTAGTTGTTTCCTAATTCTTAGTTACAATACTAGGCACGTAACTAGTCCTAGCTTCTTGGCACTTAACTAGCCCAAGATGGAAGAGCAGCTTTCTATTTCATACTTTTCTCTGGCAAACTTTTACAGCTCCCTTAGCTTCTGCCATGCTGCTTCCTTCCTGTCCTTGCAGTCTCCTCCGCTCCTCCCCCTTCTTCCTGGAGTTCCTGATATCCCATTGTTCCTGGCATAGCCCACATGGCTTTTCATGTAGGTAGCCATTATCTATGGTCTTAGATGAACAATAGATGTTCACATCACTCACTCTCTAGTGCTACCTGGTGGTAGAGGTAAGGCACTTCTTAAACAATAGAACTAATTGGTGTTGTAATGTATGCCACAGTTAGGGGAGTGGTTTATCCAAAGGGAGATACAGATATTGCGTCTGTGACGTGAATCACTAATAATGGACGATGCAATCCATGTCCACAACACCATTTTACGCTGCCAGTCACGCACCTTGTTGACCAATTGCTCCCGGTAGCTACTGAGAACATTAAATTTCAAAGCTAGCTTTCCCTTAATTCTTGGATCGCAAAGGCACGCTAGCATCATTTCGGGACTCTTCTTCCATTCGTTTGCGAAGGTGTACTTTTAGCAGATCCTTCAGCTTCCTGGCTATGGCTGCTACGTCAGGATGTAGAGTGCCACCTTGAACAGCCTCACGGTTTCCAAGGAACACATCCATCTTGCTGCCTAGATGGGAGAACACTGGGATTACCTGGGCCAGACTGGCAGTGTTTGATCTTAAATTTTCTGTGGCATCCCTGAATGGTTTAAGGACTGCCACTAGCTGGGCGATCACTGTCCAATCCTCCCTATTCAATGGAGAGGTAATCCCAATATTGTGCTCTGAGGCAAGATTATGGATTGCCCTCTGCTGCTCCAAAATCCGCTCCAGCATGTCTAACGTGGAGTTCCACCGTGTACCGACATCCTGGCGTAGGCAGTGTACAGGAAGACCTGACCTCTCTTGCTCTTCCCTCAAAAGTTGGCTAGCCTTAACACTATGGTGAAAGTGCCCAGCGATCTTTCTGCAGCGGGACAGAACTACTGCTGCCACATTAGTTCCTTCTGACATTGCTGCCTTCACTACAAGATGGATGATGTGGGCTGCACAGCGCACACCAACAATATGACCATCTCGCAGCGCTTTCACCATATTGGCACCTCCGTCAGTTACCACAAAACCAACTTCAACATTGGTGCCCGCCTCTGCTCCCACCCAAAGGCTAAACATTTTCCTCATTGCATGCAGAATATTTTGGGAAGTGTGCTTTTCATCCATCACTTCTGCATGGAGAAGGAAAGATCGGTAGCCTGCTGCAGCAGCTTCCTTAGACACACCGGGCTGCCACCAGTGTGCTGTCAAAGAAAGAAAGGCATGCTGGCCGCTAGGTGCACTCCACAAATCTGTAGTGAAATGAACACACTGACCAGCAGCCTTGGAAAGCTCCTCTTTCACTGCTGCAACACAGGACCGATACAATGAGGGGACAATGTTCCTGCTGAAAGTGGAACATGACGGAACTGTATATTGTGGAGCCACAGCCGCCATCAATTGTTTGAAAGGCTCCCCTTCGATCATAGAGAAGGATGCCCCTCCAACAGCAATGAACTGACCAATCAGTCGCGTTACTTTATTGGCCTGCTGTTTGGGCATTGACCTTTTGGATTGGAATGCCACAAATTGTTCCAGGGTGGGCTGGACATGCAGTGCTCCAACCTGCCTTGGTCTCTGGCTGCCAGCACTAGCTGCTGCTGCTGCTGCTGCTGCTGCTATTGGCTCAGAAGAAGAAGCTGTTGGGGTTTTTCCACGGCCACCAGCTATGCTGCCTGCACTAAGTTTTACTTCTGCATCTTTCCCCAATAGCATAGCTTTGTGTTGAGTGCTGAGGTGATGCTTCATGCTAGCACTGGTAAAATGGCCAGACACTTTCCCTCTTCTTATTAGCTTCCCACAATGTTTGCACTTTCCATAGCGCCCTTCCTCAACATTTTCAAAGTGCTCCCAAATTGGGGCGCGCATAGCCTTGGAGTGTGCCTTGGGTGCTGCTCCTACTGCTCGGGGTGGATGAACAGAGGCAGAACTAGTGGTGGTGGGACTGGTGGTAACAGTACTGGCCATAGTGGGACTGCTAAATGCTTTAGATTTGCTAGGTTTTGCTGCTGCTGCTGGTGATGGTGATGATCGTAGCGGAGAAGGTGGAGGCTCAGGGGAAAATTGTGCACTAGTCATTTGGACACTGCTCCCTGAGGAATCTGATTCCTGACCACTCATCTCCTCTACTTCCTCTGGCTCTTCATTAGCCAGATCGAATGGAATTCCTGCTAGGCTGGAGCTAAGACTGATATCGTCGTGAGACTCGTGACTAGTAGTAGTGCGAGCAGGAAGAATAGACTCTGCACTTGGCCTCTCAGTCTCAGGCTCCTCTGCTACCTCGCTAGGTGGAGTCCCACTATGTGTAGCCCTCTCTCTGTCTTTACAAAAATTTTGTAAGGACTTGGTGGCTTGTTAGAGGTACTAGGAGGACATGGCGTGGCGGTACCAGTGGGAACAGTAGGCGCAGCACTAGTGGTGGTAGAGGCGGTGGGGGTGGTGGTGGTGGTTTTCCCTACAAAGGAATGAGATCGCTTTTGTTTGGGACCCCTCTGAGTCTTGCTGCTAATTTGGCTCTGCTTGGTACCTTGCATGCTGCTTGTGGATGGGGAAGATGCTGCTTGGGGCAAAAGGCACTTCTTTTTACTCACTGGGCTGGTACTACTTGTGCTACCCTTTAACTTTGAACGTGCTTCTGGTGCTTTAGGCTTTCCGTAAAAAACCATAGAGCTTGTGGGCCTAGCCGCACTACTACTGCCTGCTTTTGGTGCCTTTCCTTTACTTGATGATCCTTCAAGCAATGCTTCCCCAAATGATAAGCGAGAGCTTGGCCTACTTGGCCGACTAGACTGACGCAAAGGCTGCATCTTAGAACTGGTGGTGGTGGTGGTGGTGGTAGATGGAGCTTGTCCCTCCTTAGTCCCAAAAGGAGGATCCATTTCAAATTTTGTGTTGTGTGTGTAGTGTAGTGTTTAAAAAACTATAAAAAAATAAAAAAGGAAAAATGAATTAAAGACAAAAAAATTAGAGGAAGTTCTCTTCAGTGCTACTGCTTAAAAAGTAAAACTATGCACTACTGCACTGTGCTGTTGTGTGCAATCTGGCAAAGTGCTAAAGTTATTTAAATTATTAACTCAAGATTAACTATTTAATAACTAGCAGTATTTTATTTTTAATTTGAATTTACACGGGCCTAAGAGCTACTACTATGCTAGCCTAAAGCTATATTTCCTTACTATAAGTCTACCTCTAGGCAGACGCTCTCAAACCCACTAAGCTAAAGTGAGGTTAAATCAGATTCAGTATGATTTATTAATTAATATCAAGTTATATAATATTAATAGATTAGAAATAATTTACTTATATATTATGTATTATAGATAGAAGAATATTGATTATGAATTAGAATTACTTATATTATAGATTATGAATTAGAATTTATATTGTTATATATTATTTATAATATATTATAGATTAAGATTAAAGAAGATTAGAATTATTTTAGTACTACAGCTAGTAGCTTGAAGCTTTGCTTAGTACAGCTCGTCACAGTCAATTTTTCTTGAAAAGAATTAGAAATAAAAAAAAACAGGTCACAGCAAAACAGTTAGCTTCACTGCTTGCTGAACAAAAACACACAGCACTTATGCGGCTGCACTCACTAGCCCAACAAGTTCACTTCACTGATGGACTGAGGTGAGCAAAACACTAAGGGTACTTTTAATAAAATTGAAATAAAATGTAAAATAAATGAGAAAATCTTTGCAAAACAGTTAACGTCACTGCTTGCTGATCAAAAAAAAAACACAGCACTTATGCGGCTGCACTCACTAGCCCAACAAGTTCACTTCACTGATGGACTGAGGTGAGCAAAACAAATGAAATAAAATGAAAGATTATTAATTAAGAAAAATTGACTTGGTCTGTTGCTAAAACAAAGCACAAACTATAGAGCTGCAGCACCAGTACTAATAAGATTAGCTGAACTATACGCTAGTAGTAATTAATTAATATTATTACTTTTATTTATAGCTAATTTAATTAACTATTAAGATAAGAAAGAATTATAGAATTATTGATATTACTGATTTTAGATTAGACACTAGTAGATGTCTTGAATGTCTACAGTACACTCTACACTAGTATACTATTACTAACTATAACTGACAAATATATATATAATTTTATAATGAATTCAATTATTAATTATATTAATATTACTGATTTTAAATTAGACACTAGTAGATGAATGTCTACAGTACACTCTACACTAGTATACTATAGTATATATATATATGACTGACAAATATATATATATATAATATTATAATGAACTATTAAATTATAGACTCTATAAAATTATTATTTATAAATTCTATTTATTTTATTTAAGCAGGACAGGCAGTAGGCACTAGTGCCAGCCCAGGGCAAGGGCACCCCAGTGCCACTGAGACACTGGGTGCACTGTCAACTCAACAGCACTTACACTACAGTTGATGACAAATTAAATTAAAAAAAAAATTAATCAAATTATTATTATTAATTATATTAAGTAGCACTGAAGTCAGGATGAAGTACACTGTGAGAAATGGCAGGCTAAGGCTTACCAGTCTCACACAGAACAGAACAATCTCTCTGTAACGCTCGGATGCAGCACAGCAGTGTTGCCAAAGCAGTCACAACGAAAAATGAATGGAGCTCTGGTCTTATAAAGGCGCCTTCAGAATTCAAAAAACAGCAGCACAGGCATTGGACGAGACCCTTAGCGTGACGTCACAAGAGTGAGCTGATTGGACAGACGAGATCAGCTCACTCCTGTTTGAAATTTTGGCGGCTGCGCGGCAAAAACGAAGACGATCACGAAGAATCTTCGATTCTTCGTGGTTGTGAGTCTTCGTCTTCTCCTACGTTTTGCCGGCACTGTATTCTCTTCGGCGTGTCTTCGGAACGAACAAAAAAACGGCCTCTTCGTGCTCGTTTTCATGTTCGCCCGAAGACGAATGCGCAAGTCTATTTTACATGTATCCAAAGTACAAAAGTGAACACCACAACTACTGTACTCCACCACGAAAGGATGGGAAAGTATTGGTCCTAGTATGGACCAATAAAGCAAAGCCAAAATGATCTCATAAGAATTGATGATACAATAGAGTTCTCTGCTGAGTTAACCAGGGAGGATCCAACTGCAATCAAGTTTGTACTTCTTGCAATATAATTAGTAAGACTTTGGTTTAAAACTAACAGGCTATTCAATTCTACAAAATCCTGTTTTCCTCACCCCAATTATGATAAGGACTACATCAGCCTCCACCAAAGGGGAAGAACAGCAAAAACAAAAGAATAACTTGATGAGGAAGAAATGGAAACATCATATAGATCATGAGGAGCAGAAGTTAAGATGTCTACACTGTTGTACAAATATAAGTTGGGTTTCTAATATATATATCTTGCAATCACCATTGTATAAAATTTGGTAAAATAGAGGATTCAGAAGAGGGACACGTCTACTTTAGTGAAACGATATCCAATGGTGTCTGGGCTTTGCACAAAACCATGCATCACATTAAGCACAAACAAACCGGGTTGAATTAGCACATGGTTTCCCATGTGAGTAACGCCACGCCAAGGCTTTAACCCTTGTTACTGAACATTCACACATCTTTCACTCTTAAGAACAAGGTGTCATAGCCATAAATTTTAAGCGCACATATAGTAGATTAACATTATTTACCGACGCTATTTTGTGCTAAAAAATCAGCTGTTTCACAAACCACGATTTTTCTTTTAATTTTTCTTGCATCCACACAAATATGTTTTTTTCAAGAACAGATAGAACTTTCTTTTGATACAATTTTAGATGCATAGGCCAACATTTACTATGAATAAATTATTAAAATAAGGAACATGCGTAGGTTTTTTTAATGCTTTTTTGTAAGTTACAGAGCACAGAATGAAACATGGCTGTCCCCTTTTCCAAATTTGAATTTTGTGCTACCCTTGACTTATTTAGGACTGTTTACTAGCCCACTGGCTCAAAATACCCCACAATAGTATATACTTTTGGAGAGAAGACAACTCAGGGTATTTCACTTGGACCATTTGGACACTTATAATGCAACCAGTCGGTCACCAATCTATGGCAAAAGGAGCCATAACATTAATTTTCGTTTCTTTTCTCCACCGACCTTTCCATGTTTCTTAGGATTTTTTTGCACAGATTACATACAACTGCAGAAAAATCTACCAAAATGCATTCAGCTGTATCTCCAGATTATAGAAATACCCCACATGCATAATTTTGTTTGTATATTTTTACATTTAAAAATCAGCACAGAGAATAGGACAAGGTAGGCACACAGAAAATAAAAGTTTATATGAATATACACTATACAAACAATCTAGATAACAGAAGATACATTTTCACAAGCATGCCAACCTTTTGCTTTTCTTGTGCACCCGATTTTGTGGACCACAACTCCAATCACCCTTATCATTAAGGCTGTTGATAGAAGTTGTAATCCACAAAAGCGAGCGCACAAGACAATGAAAATGCTGGCATCAGCTCATTTCTAAATAAAAACAGGGTGTAGGGTATTTTTTCTTATTTTTACTGTGTGCTTTATTCAGGGGCGTAACTAGAAACCACGAGACCCTGGTGCGAAAAGTTTCCCCCACCCCCAACTTAAACAGCTAGTCTGTGCCATCATTGCCATGCCCCCCCCTACATTATGCTGTGCCCCCCAGTGTGCCCCCCCAATTGAAACGCTATACCACCATGATCCGGCCCACCGCCGGGGAACCGGGACATTTCCCGGTGTGCCGGCACATTGAGCTGAAATTGCCGCCGATGCCGGCTGACGGTTTCAAAGCGGCTGTAAAACTGAAGACCATCAAAAAAGTAATTATTTCATTTTAAATAAATAGTTGAGTTTATAAGCAGAAGGAGGGACATTAACAAGGGGGAGGGGCTGCCTTGGGAAAATTAAATACAAAAAGATGGTGGCTGGCAGGCTGGGGACATGCTTGCCTTCCCTTCCTGATGCAACAGAAGAGGCTTCAGTCACCTTATTAATAAAGGATCTCCTAAAAGATATGAGAAACAAAATTAAAGATATTCAGAAAACGTTGTCCAAAGTCAACTTTACCTTGGGAGAACATACGGATTACATTGAGAAGAAAATGGAGAGGTTTTCCAGCACCCCCAGACCAATGCATTGATACCCGAACTGAAATTACAAAATAAAAAAATTGCGTCCCAGCTGCCAGAGGCAGCTTCAGTAACAGGGGAAGAGGGTTCTTCGGTCTCCACATGAGTGTGGAGATCAGCCCCAACCCTCCCCTGCTGCCAGATCGCTCCATGAGAGCAACAGTGCAGCGTTAACCCCTTCAATGCCACAATTGTGTATGACAATCGTGGCATTGCAGGGGTTAACATTTATCCCCACAAGCTTGTGGGGACTAAATATCAGTCAATGCTGTGCTCCAATGGAACATCAGCATTGAAAGAGTTAAAAAAATAATTTAGCAAAAAAATAAAAAAAACACAGCACTGACCTGAAAGTCCAGGGTGCTTCCAGGTCAAATGCTGTGAGTTTAGTAAGTGAGCTGATTGTGATCAGATCACTCCTGACCAATTGTTTTAAAAAAAAAATCCTGGCTCCTAACACTTTTAGCTGGCGCCTAGATTAACAAATTTGTCAAACCCTGCAATAAACTATTTGGAAATATACAGTGTTACGCAATGTAATACCTACACAGAGCTACCTCAAAATAGTTACTCCATGGTACCTGACTCCGCATTGCTTGGCAGCCATCTTTCCATGCTCTTCATCGCAGCATTGTGGGCAAAGAGGATTTACTCTCTATTTCGCAGACAAACCTAGGGATTCATCAAGATTAGGCAAGAATACTCAAATACATTTCTTTCCAGAGGGATTACTCAAGACGCATATAGAACCAATAATTCATCTCTTTCTAGATGCTAAGTTGGCTATTGCTCGGACATGGGCTCCCTTTACTGGAAGACATTTTCTTAATATCAGATGTTCGCAAATATATGGAAGAGGTGACCATTTCATAAACAATACAGAACAAACCTCAAATATGATATTGCACAGTTGTATTTTCATTTGAAACTAGGAGTAACGAACTAGCGCTCATTATCTATCTCTCCTTTTTCCCTTCTTTTTTTCCATAAAACCAGACATGGGAAGAAACTTATGATTTTGGAACAGCATACATATGGTTGTGTATAATGGAATTGATTTGCGCCAGCCAAGTTGCTAGGCGGCCGGCCAAGTTGCTTGCGCACCGGGCAATCCGGCAAGGCCCCCCGCTACATTGGGGTTCTCAGCACATCAGGGAATATATCTCCTGTTGAATTTTCACAGGATAAATGAGCATAAACATTTTCAGGATTACCGAGTCCATAGAAATGTGAGGAGACCAATTCTGGAGCAGCAGGTTATCCCTGAAGTTCTTGATGTTGTGTCAGAGCTGCAGTACTATTCTGTACCCATGTATAAAAAGAAAGTGACTTTTACTAGAGAAAACTACCAGAACCATGTTGCCTTCAGAAGACGGAATTGTGTACATTTAAAGAGGTTGAAACATAAATCTCATGTAGTTTATGAAGGAGTTACACCATAATTTGAGTCTAGTTTACTGTAGCCATAAATATGCACAATAAAATCTGAATGTTTTTACAGTTGTGTGCAATACAAGTTTATAGAGCCAACAGAGTGTGATTTTCAAAAGGTAATGTTTTCAGAGATTGCTTTACTGGGCCCACGTCTCATTCTGGGCCATTTAGAAGGTTCCATTTTAAATTACCTGTTTACTTAATAGTAAATACCCTAGGGTATTTCAAGATGGTCATTTTGTCACATATATATTTTACAAAAGTCACAATTGTTTAGCTTGAGAGCAGGATACGTTCGCTTGCTAAAAAGGACATTGTATTTTCAAAGCAGCATTTATGTTTTGTTGAGATGTTACAATGCTAAAACTACAGTGTATGCACTTTAACGGAACTTTACATCAATTGCTTTTTTAGAGGCACTATTGCAAATTATTGCAAAAATTTAACAGAAAAGGCAAAAGTACTATAGAACAATTCCTAGAGCTTCGTAAAGTTTGCTGTAAGAAAGAAAACACTGAAGCTTATGTACAGGACTTGCCATTAAGAAAAAGCTAAGCACTTAAACTGTGATGATGTAAAGATATATTGGCAGTTGGCGTTTATCTCAAACGAGGAGGCGAGCTTACATGATACGCGATATAAGCCACTAAAAATACCTGACCCAAGGTAGGTGAGCAGGACTTGGCTTACTTTTATAAATTACCGTTTTACTTCCTAAGAATGAACAGCAGGTTACAAGCTTGGAATGAAAGCCGGCCTGCTCCATCACCACGACTTGAGAATGTGAAGCATATCTGCTAGGCTTCCAAGGCAAACATCCACCCTCACATTCATTAGCCAAGGCCCAAAACACTGACTATACGCATAAAGGACATTAAAGGAATCTAAGGCACCTACTAGGTATCCTAATGTTCCCACTTTATTTAGTCAAACATTATCAGTACAAAACAGTCGTTCAATCGAAACACTTTCTTAGTGGATAGACTTTTCTTAAACATTAGAAACTCTTGCCGGGGATTTGGTTTTCTCTCCTCTCTCCTTGTGGCGTGCTTCACACCGGTGCTTATCTGTTTTCACCGTATCTTTGTTTGCTGAAGTAGAAAGTAAAGAAACAGTAAGTTCTACTTACCGAGAGCTTCTTTTCCCTGTCAATCCCTGGTGACACTAGGATAGACTCCTCCTCCGTACCTGATAGGGCAGGACTCAAAACTTTAAAAGGGCCCTCCCCTCCTACTAACACCAGTGAATACCAAAGACCACACAGGCAAAGCAATCTGATGCAACAAGTTTATTGAAAAGAAGGGAGGGAACAAAAACGTGTCACCAGGGATTGACAGGGAAAAGAAGCTCTCTGTAAGTAGAACTTCCTATTTCCCTGCCATCCCAGGTGACACTAGGATAGATTTACCAAAGAAGAAGGGTGGGCAAACTAAGGAGACAAAACAGCCTCAAGGACCTTCCGACCGAAAAGAGAGTCCTCCTGAGCCATCTGGTCGAGACGGTAATGCTGCACAAAAGCGTGGAGAGTCCGCCAAGTAGCCGCCTTGCAGATCTGGTCGGGCGAAAGACAACATCTTTCAGCCCAGGAAGTGGAGACTGCCCTAGTAGAGTGGGCATGGATCCCCACAGGAGCAGGTTGGCCGGCTGCAGAATATGCCAAGTTGATGGTTGCAACAATCCACTTAGCGATGGAAGACTTGGAGATACTGATGCCCCTGTTGGGCCCTGAAGAGGCCACGAATAAACGAGAGGACTTACGCAGGGGTAGAGTCCGTTCCAAATAGATGGTGAGGCATCTCTTCAGATCCAGAGCGTGAAGAACTTCTTCTTCACCCGAGCCAGGAGCAGGAAAAAAGGTAGGCAACACAATCTCCTGGTTCTTGTGGAAAGCCGACTGAACCTTGGGTGCGAACTCTGGCGGCAGAGAGAGAACCACCTTATCCGGGAAAAAACGGAGAAACGGTTCCTTCATAGACAAAGCCTGGAATTCACAAATCCGACGAGCGGAAGTAATCGCTACTAAGAAGGCTGTCCTCAGCGATAATAGATACAGAGAAACCGACTGAAGAGGCTCAAAAGGAGGTAATGTGAGTCTTCGAAGGACGAGATTCAGGTCCCACGGAACCATTCTGGTGACCGAACGAGGACGTATCCTGACGATGGCCTTGGCAAAACGTCTGATCACAGGCAGAGATATAAGCTCGAACCCGAGGAGAGCACTGATGGCAGAAATCTGCACCCGGATCGTAGAAGGCTGAAGTCCACAGTCGAATCCTTCCTGGAGGAAATCCAGATCAGAGGCAGAGGAACAGGAAGTTGGCAAAATCCCCTTGGAACAACACCAACTGTGAAATCTCTTCCAGATCTTAATGTATCGCAGAGAGGTAACCTTCTTTCTACTCTGCAGAAGAGTCTCAGCCACATGACAAGAAAATCCTTGAGCTCTCAGCAGTCCGCGTTCAATCTCCAGGCCGTCAGGTGAAACACGGCAGGGTTTGGGTGTAGGAATGGACCCTGATGTAGAAGGTCTTTCCAAGCTGGGAGCTTCAGCGGGGGAGAGAGACCTAGAGCGATCAAGTCGGAATACCAGACCCGCTTCGGCCAGTCTGGTGCTATCAGGATCACGGAGGCGTGGTCCTTCTTGATCTTCTGTAGGACCCTGGAGATTAGGGCAAACGGAGGGAAAACGTATGCGAGACGGAAATTCCATTCTTGTGAGAAGGCATCTTTTGCCAAGGGATGATCCTGAGGGAAAAGAAGACCGGAATCTGAGCATTGTCTCTGGATGCCATCAGGTCGATCTCGGGTAAGCCCCACCGTTGGACGATTAGATTGAAGGCCATCGGATGCAGAGCCCATTCGCCGCTTAGCACAGGAGTTCTGCTCAGGAAATCTGCTTGAGAATTCAAAGTTCCTCTGAGGTGAATGGCGGACAGAGTCATGTGATGGGACTCTGCCCAAAAGGAAATCCTGAGCGATATATGAAGAAGCCGAGGACTTCTTGTGCCCCCTTGTCTGTTGATATAGGCTACCACTGCTTGATTGTCGGAACGAAGCAAAATGTCCTTGCCGGCGAGCAGATGCTCCCAGTGATGCAGAGCTTTTTCTACTGCAAGTAACTCCAGACAGTTCGAGGGAAGAAGTTTCGTAGCTGGAGACCAGAGACCCTGCACAAACAGGTCCTGATACGTAGCTCCCCATCCCTTGACGCTGGCGTCGGTGGTGAGAAGTACCTTGGAGACAAGAGACCATCTTCTCCCCGCGGCAAGGACGTTCCATTGGAGCCACCAGGAGAGGGAAGCTCTGACCTGCGGAGGAAGACAGACACGCCTGTCCAGAGCCAATGGGTTGTCTTCCAGATGGTTGAGGACAAATCCCTGAAGTATTCTCATGTGGGCCAGAGCCCAGGGCACTGCATAAGTTGCGGAGACCATCTTGCCCAGCAGGGACATACATAACCGTAAGGAGCTGCGGTGCGCAGAGCGAATCCTGCGTACTAGGAATCGAATCCCCTCTATTCTGGCAGTCGGAAGGAAAGCTTTCCCGGAGCAGGAATCCAGACGAAGACCCAGGAACACTAGATGTTGAGAGGGAACGGTGCAGGATTTGTCCCAGTTCAGAATCCAGCCGAGATCTTGTAATGTGTTGACCACCGTGGAAAGATGAATTCGAAGAATCTGCGCCGACCGGGCATGGATAAGCCAATCGTCCAGATAAGGAATGACTGAGATTCCCTGGACACGGAGATGGGCCGCCACGACTGCCAAAAGTTTTGTGAAAACTCTTGGTGCCGCCGACAATCCGAATGGAAGGGCTTGAAACTGGAAATGCTGGACAGTTGAACCCCGAGGAATCGCCACTCTCAGGAAACGTTGATGGGACGGATGGATGGGAACATGGAAATATGCATCCTTTAGGTCTAATGAAGCCATGAAGTCGTTGAGGCATAAGGTGTCGAGGGTGGATCTTACGGTTTCCATCCTGAACCTGATGAACTGGAGGTGACTGTTCAAAAAACGAAAGTCTATGATTAAGCGAAGACCACCCGGTCTCTTGGGGACCAGAAAAACCGGAGAATAAACCCCTTGGCCCAGTTCTGGCCAGGGGACAGGAACCAGGACTCTGAGGTCTGACAACTGCTGAATGGTGGATAACAGGACTGACCGCCTTGCCTGGTCTGGAGGAAGGTGGGAGATCAAAAAACGGTCTGAAGGTCTGGTCCGGAATTGAAGTTGATAGCCGTGCGATACAATGGCTCTCACCCAGGGATCTCGGGTGAGTGAGAACCAATTGTCGGTGAAAAAATGGAGCCTTCCTCCCACCGGAATGGAGGAGGCGTCATGCAGCGTTCTTGGGGTCTTGAAACGCTTTGGGGAAGGCGATCCTGTCAAATCTCCCCCTTCCGCGAGGGAATCTGCCTCGAAAGTTTTGCTCTCTAGACGAGGGGTTGAATCTAGAACTATGGCCTCTAGATTGTCCCGGGAAAAAAGGCCGAAAGGACTGCCGTCTTTTCGAAGGAGGCTTTCGTTGAGGCATCCAATGCTTGTCCCCTGTGGTCTTCTCCAAAAGGGACTCCAGCTCTTCCCCAAATAAAGTCTTGCCCTTAAAAGGGATATTAAGAAGCTTGTTCTTAGAGGCATTATCCGCCGCCCAGGCCTTAAGCCACAAGGCTCTTCTGGCTGCCACCGAAAGCGCCGAAGCTCTGGCCGTCATTCTGATGTTTTCAATTGAGGCATCACAGAGAAAATCCACGGCCAATCTCACGGCAGCAACATTCTTGAGGATAGTCTCCCTGGAGGTTTTGGCAGCAATATCCTCCTCGATCTGAGAGAGACAAATTTTGACAGCTCTGGAAACTGAGGCAGAAGCAATTCCAGGTTTAAAGGTCGCAGCTGAAGCCTCGAAAGATTTCTTAACTGCAGCTTCGGCTTTCTTTTCCATATGGTCAGAAAAATGAGAGCCATCCTCAAGCGGCAGAGTAGTCTTCCTGGAGACCTTCATAACAGCAGTATCCACCCGCGGGGTAGCACAAAAATCAGCAAAGTTCTCATCAAAGGGAAACATGCGTTTAACCCGTCTGGACAGGTTAACCCTCCTTTCCGGGTGGTTCCATTCCTGCTTGATAATGTCAGAAAGCGCAGGATGAACAGGAAACGAGGCAGACTGCTTGGAGAAGCTGGCACCAAAGAAAGAGTCATTTTTCTGGGTGGAGGCCTCCTCCAAATGCATAGCTGACCTCACAGCAGAAATTAAAGTCTCAATTTCCTCCACCGGGAATAAAAAAGAACTTTCCTCCCGGATCTCTCCTTCCTCTGAGGAACCTTCCTCTACCTCAGGATAATCAAACTCAGAGTCTGAGAACAAGGGCTGACGCCCCAGAAGAGCAGGGTCTTGTACCGCGGGAAGGTGATGATAGGCAGGAACAGGAACCGACTGACGGAAGGCAGAGAAGGTAGACTGCATCTCCTCTTTAAGCCAGACCAAAAATTCCCTACCCCCAGACGGCTCAGAATCCGCTACAGACCTCAGGCAACCGGAGCAGAGTTTCTTCCTTGAATCCTGCAAAGCCTTGTGACACCCAGAGCATTGGGCATGTTTAGACTTCATAACAGCTTTCTTAGGCTTGTCCTCAACAGAGGGCGGCTCAGAATTATCAGGGGCCGACATGATGAAAGATGCAACAGCACCTGACCAAAAGAAAACAGCAGGAACACACACAACATCCAAATCACTTACCTTCTATATATATACAGTGAAAGGAGCTGAAATTAGGCTGGAATCTGCAACAGCAGAGAGTTTGGCGCCAAAATTTTAAATTTCGACCAAAACGAGGCTTGGAACGCACAACCAGAAGTGCAGAAGCCCAAAACCGGAAGACATCAGACGCCACATTGGCTGAAGCCAGTAAGCCGCAACAGCGGCATCTGTACGCTGAACAGCCAGACCGGCAGGCGTCCCCGGCTATAGAAGGTGCCGGATCACCGTAAACACGGCCGGAGGAGTTGCCGCGCTAACCGCCAGGACGGCGGCCACGATCACCGCCGGGACGCCGGTGCAGCCGAACACCGCCGGGATGACGGTGCCGTGATCACCGTCAGGACGACGGTGCCGCCGCGATCACCGTCAGGACGACGGAGCTGCCGAAGCCGCGAACACCGCCGCGACCGGGACAAGCGTGGGCGACGCAGCACCAGCCATCAGGCTGAGGTGCAAGGTATCCCCCAGGAATGGGGACTTAGCCCGGGGAAACGGCTCAACCTAGAGCCTAGAAAAATAATAAAAGGTAGACGAGTCCCCTACCTGGTAGGGCAGGACAAAAACACTGGTGTTAGTAGGAGGGGAGGGCCCTTTTAAAGTTTTGAGTCCTGCCCTATCAGGTACGGAGGAGGAGTCTATCCTAGTGTCACCTGGGATGGCAGGGAAAGTGTTATTTCATAGGTTTATGCCATAATCTGCATGTACATTACTAGGTAGTCTGCTCTCTAATAAACGCTTATTTACAAAAAAAGAGACATTTTGCAGTAAAACACAGGAGCTTTATCACAAAGTACAGTTAACACAACACATATACTTGCCTTTTAAGAGTGAAACCTTTGGATGGCAGCCTTTTTACAAACGTGGCCAGGAAACAATCCCAGTCTCTATAAGGTGTAACATTTTCAGGGAACCCCAACTCAAGCAAAATAAATAAATACAAAAACACATAAAATTTACATGTATAATAAGCATATAAAATAGTTAATGGCAAGGATTTATTATATAGGTCTACATTTCAGTACCCTGTGAGGGAGACTGCTCTCTCTATATATATCTATATATTAAGTATCAGGAGTAAAGCCATTTTGAATGAAAATAAACCAAACAATATGAGCAGCTGACTGAGTGTGATGGCTTGTCAGGTGGCGGCCTCCAAACACGTTGCAGGAGACCAAACAAGAAACAAGCCTTGGCAGGGAAGTACTTAATGCCACCTGTAATTAATTATCTCTTACAGGTGAGGTAAACCAGGGTGCCGGCACACAGGAACTGGACTCCTCAGGGTCGGCACCCGTCTCCTAGCAACATCCAAAATGCGGAGTGGAGTTCTGGTCCACCCTACTCTCCAAGTGCTCCACTCCAGGGCCCAAAACCTACACTCGTAATATATGAAACCAGGGGGTTGGCATTCTGGGCACCATTTTTATGGACAAGGCTGGAATCTGCTTCACTTAATGTAAGGTATTGGATCCTTCATTACAGTATGGTAATGTGGGTGGCCCAGTAGCTTTAACCCTCCGAGTTACCCATTGTATGCTGGGGGTTGGCACACTGGCCAGGGTAAAAAGCTTTTGTGCCAGGCTGGAATCAGCTGGGTGTTATGTTGGGGAGCGGACCAGTCATAGCTGTAGCGTAATGTTGATGGCCCAATTGATTTTAACCCCTCATAATCTTGTCACTTATTCAAACCTTCTGTAAATTCATGCCGCTTCTTACTTTAGACACGTTTGTCAGTGTATATGCAGCGCGGATGTGTTGCATTAAATGTTTTGTACAAAAATATTATTATGGTAGATTTATAATGACTTCTTCATGCCAACGTCAGCATCATTACTTCTCTATGGTGTTTTTTAGTGGGTTTGTAATGATCCTATATTGGGCTCCAGAGCACTGTAACTCTTACAACACCCTATAATATTTAAGTGGGCGAAACCGAACATGCCGAAGTAACCAACTTTGTATGTAATGTATAGAACCGCCGCCAAAACGCTACAGGGCAGCGTCCCAGAATCCTTCAGGACGTACTGAGAGGTTCCAAAGCTCCCTCACTACAGTATGTCCGCTGTGAACTACAACTCCCATGGTGCTCAGCTAATTTAGAATATCGGCACAGGGTCACAGGACTTGCAGTGAGGCTCTTGGATGCCACATATCGTATACTCCTCGTACTGCACGTTGCGACACGTCGGGTTTGAGCACTCTATTGGCTAAGTGTGGATGTGTATGGCTGCCATTGGCTAGATGTCCGAGTGTACGCCTACGATTGGCTGTGGAGCTAGTCGGCGTGATGGCGCTTTTAATAAAGTTATGTGATAACTGTTACTCCGCCTCCCGTGTTACGTTTCATCCGATGAAGCAGCTGCTGACATGGCGGACCCGGGGAAGGTGGAGGGGGCGGTTTACAGTATCCCTCTCCTCCTTCCCGGGCCCTCCATGTCCCTCCGGCCTCTCTTCCTCATCAGCTTGGGGCTGCTGATGCTGGCCGGCCAGACGTCTGCTCTGACAGAAGGTCTGTACTGCGGCCATCAGGTGTGCTATGATGTGTTGGGGGTGAGCAGAGAGGCCAGTAAGCCGGAAATCGCCCGAGCGTACCGGCAGCTGGCCAGAAAGTACCACCCGGACAAATACCGGCCCGGAGAATCCCGTGACGAGGCACACGAGAAATTCCTGCTGGTGGCTACCGCCTACGAGACGTTAAAAGTGAGTGTTTGGAAGTAGGGGGTTTAGCGCTACAAAGTACGGCGGGGCCGCCTAAATCACAAATTAATATGAAAACGGGGATAGAGGACAAGATGAGCTGGTGTGTGCTGCACTCCGGTGTATGTTGGCGCTCTTTGAAACGATAGTAGTAATGCTTATGCGTGGGATACAGGCAGAGCCGGCCTTAGGCTTTGTGGCGCCCCCCCCTCTCTGCCCCTTCAAACTACCCCCCCTCTCTCCCCCTTCAAACTACCCCCCCCTCTCTCCCCCTTCAAACTACACCCCCTCTCTGCCCCTTCAAACTACCCCCCCCCTCTGCCCCTTCAAACTACCCCCCCCCTCTGCCCCTTCAAACTACCCCCCCTCTGCCCCTTCAAACTACCCCCCCTCTGCCCCTTCAAACTACCCCCCCCTCTGCCCCTTCAAACTACCCCCCCCTCTGCCCCTTCAAACTACCCCCCCCCTCTGCCCCTTCAAACTACCCCCCCCTCTGCCCCTTCAAACTACCCCCCCCCTCTGCCCCTTCAAACTACCCCCCCCTCTGCCCCTTCAAACTACCCCCCCTCTGCCCCTTCAAACTACCCCCCCTCTGCCCCTTCAAACTACCCCCCCTCTGCCCCTTCAAACTACCCCCCCTCTGCCCCTTCAAACTACCCCCCCCCTCTGCCCCTTCAAACTACCCCCCCCCCTCTGCCCCTTCAAACTACCCCCCCCCCTCTGCCCCTTCAAACTACCCCCCCTCTCTGCCCCTTCAAACTACCCCCCCTCTCTGCCCCTTCAAACTACCCCCCCTCTCTGCCCCTTCAAACTACCCCCCCTCTCTGCCCCTTCAAACTACCCCCCCTCTCTGCCCCTTCAAACTACCCCCCCCTCTCTGCCCCTTCAAACTACCCCCCCTCTCTGCCCCTTCAAACTACCCCCCCTCTCTGCCCCTTCAAACTACCCCCCCTCTCTGCCCCTTCAAACTACCCCCCCCTCTCTGCCCCTTCAAACTACCCCCCCTCTCTGCCCCTTCAAACTACCCCCCCTCTCTGCCCCTTCAAACTACCCCCCCTCTCTGCCCCTTCAAACTACCCCCCCTCTCTGCCCCTTCAAACTACCCCCCCTCTCTGCCCCTTCAAACTACCCCCCCTCTCTGCCCCTTCAAACTACCCCCCCTCTCTGCCCCTTCAAACTACCCCCCCTCTCTGCCCCTTCAAACTACCCCCCCTCTCTGCCCCTTCAAACTACCCCCCCTCTCTGCCCCTTCAAACTACCCCCCCTCTCTGCCCCTTCAAACTACCCCCCCCTCTCTGCCCCTTCAAACTACCCCCCCCTCTCTGCCCCTTCAAACTACCCCCCCCTCTCTGCCCCTTCAAACTACCCCCCCTCTCTGCCCCTTCAAACTACCCCCCCTCTCTGCCCCTTCAAACTACCCCCCCCTCTCTGCCCCTTCAAACTACCCCCCCCTCTCTGCCCCTTCAAACTACCCCCCCTCTCTGCCCCTTCAAACTACCCCCCCTCTCTGCCCCTTCAAACTACCCCCCCTCTCTGCCCCTTCAAACTACCCCCCCTCTCTGCCCCTTCAAACTACCCCCCCTCTCTGCCCCTTCAAACTACCCCCCCTCTCTGCCCCTTCAAACTACCCCCCCCTCTCTGCCCCTTCAAACTACCCCCCCTCTCTGCCCCTTCAAACTACCCCCCCTCTCTGCCCCTTCAAACTACCCCCCCTCTCTGCCCCTTCAAACTACCCCCCCTCTCTGCCCCTTCAAACTACCCCCCCTCTCTGCCCCTTCAAACTACCCCCCCTCTCTGCCCCTTCAAACTACCCCCCCTCTCTGCCCCTTCAAACTACCCCCCTCTCTGCCCCTTCAAACTACCCCCCCTCTCTGCCCCTTCAAACTACCCCCCCTCTCTGCCCCTTCAAACTACCCCCCCTCTCTGCCCCTTCAAACTACCCCCCCTCTCTGCCCCTTCAAACTACCCCCCCTCTCTGCCCCTTCAAACTACCCCCCCTCTCTGCCCCTTCAAACTACCCCCCCCTCTCTGCCCCTTCAAACTACCCCCCCCTCTCTGCCCCTTCAAACTACCCCCCCCTCTCTGCCCCTTCAAACTACCCCCCCCTCTCTGCCCCTTCAAACTACCCCCCCCTCTCTGCCCCTTCAAACTACCCCCCCCTCTCTGCCCCTTCAAACTACCCCCCCCTCTCTGCCCCTTCAAACTACCCCCCCCCTCTCTGCCCCTTCAATCTACCCCCCCCCTCTCTGCCCCTTCAATCTACCCCCCCCCTCTCTGCCCCTTCAATCTACCCCCCCCCCTCTCTGCCCCTTCAATCTACCCCCCCCCCTCTCTGCCCCTTCAATCTACCCCCCCTCTCTGCCCCTTCAAACTACCCCCCCTCTCTGCCCCTTCAAACTACCCCCCCCCTCTCTGCCCCTTCAAACTACCCCCCCCCTCTCTGCCCCTTCAAACTACCCCCCCCCTCTCTGCCCCTTCAAACTACCCCCCCCCCTCTGCCCCTTCAAACTACCCCCCCCCTCTGCCCCTTCAAACTACCCCCCCCCTCTGCCCCTTCAAACTACCCCCCCCTCTCTGCCCCTTCAAACTACCCCCCCCCTCTCTGCCCCTTCAAACTGCCCCTTCAAACTACCCCCCCCCTCTGCCCCTTCAAACTACCCCCCCCCTCTGCCCCTTCAAACTACCCCCCCTCTCTGCCCCTTCAAACTACCCCCCCTCTCTGCCCCTTCAAACTACCCCCCCTCTCTGCCCCTTCAAACTACCCCCCCTCTCTGCCCCTTCAAACTACCCCCCCTCTCTGCCCCTTCAAACTACCCCCCCCTCTCTGCCCCTTCAAACTACCCCCCCCTCTCTGCCCCTTCAAACTACCCCCCCCTCTCTGCCCCTTCAAACTACCCCCCCCTCTCTGCCCCTTCAAACTACCCCCCCCTCTCTGCCCCTTCAAACTACCCCCCCCTCTCTGCCCCTTCAAACTACCCCCCCCTCTCTGCCCCTTCAAACTACCCCCCCCTCTCTGCCCCTTCAAACTACCCCCCCTCTCTGCCCCTTCAAACTGCCCCTTCAAACTACCCCCCCCCCCTCTGCCCCTTCAAACTACCCCCCCCTCTCTGCCCCTTCAAACTACCCCCCCTCTCTGCCCCTTCAAACTACCCCCCCCCCTCTGCCCCTTCAAACTACCCCCCCCCTCTGCCCCTTCAAACTACCCCCCCCTCTCTGCCCCTTCAAACTACCCCCCCTCTCTGCCCCTTCAAACTACCCCCCCCTCTCTGCCCCTTCAAACTACCCCCCCCTCTCTGCCCCTTCAAACTACCCCCCCCTCTCTGCCCCTTCAAACTACCCCCCCCTCTCTGCCCCTTCAAACTACCCCCCCCTCTCTGCCCCTTCAAACTACCCCCCCCTCTCTGCCCCTTCACTCTACCCCCCCTCTCTGCCCCTTCACTCTACCCCCCCCCTCTGCCCCTTCAAACTACCCCCCCCTCTGCCCCTTCAAACTACTGAGAACTTCACGAGCAACGGCGCCCCTGCCCGGGACTTAGATTAAAGCATCGTTGTTTTTTTAACTTTATTTAACATGAATGATGTTAAATAAAGTTTAAAAAAACCTAAGGCCGGCCCTGGATATTTATCAGGTTTACAGGTTTTACAGGTTTATGTGTAGTGACTGGCAGTGGGCGAACACGCTGGAGGGAATGGCTGGTGGGGACAGGGTGGAAATCAGGATTTTCTGTCCCCCCACTTAATAAGTAGTCATTTGTAAAGCTGCATTAATAGCCTAAATGTTATCCTACACACCAAGGAATCCTTGTTAATTGACATTATTTCTGAATCATCTGTCTTGATACCTGCAGCTGATCATTAATTGATTTGTATAGCGCCGTCTTATTCTGTAGCGCTGTGTTGTTATTTGAGACGTTACCCGTTATTGATCTCTCTAGCCTCGTGCTTGGCAGCACTGTACAATGGGCTAGCAGGACATTAGTACATCACATAGCAAAGTGGGCTTACAGAAACCAAAGAAGGGCCTTGCTGGAGTTTCTGAAACTTACCTATTGTGTTACATGTTATATAAATGCCAAATAACTGATTAAAACGTTTAGTTAAAGTTAATTCTTGATTATACAGTACTTATTTGTAATCCATATCAGAGCATGCTTTATGTAACCCCTCGGCTACTGGAAGTTTTGTTTATTATATGATATTGTAATAGCTGATATTTATTTCTTTTCCCTAGGATGACGAGACTCGTAAGGACTATGATTACATGTTGGATCATCCCGAAGAGCACTACAGACATTATTATCGTTACTACAGCAGGCAGCTGACGCCAAAGGTGGATGTTAGGATAGTGGTCCTGGTTACAGTGTGTGCAATCTCCATCTTTCAGGTAATGTGTGTGTAGAGTGTAGAGTGTATAATATTTATATATATATATATATATATATATATATATATATATATATATATATACATACATACATATACAGGGGCGTACCTAGAGTATTTGGCACCCGGGGCGGATCCTGTAAGTGGCACCCCCCCCCCACCAAATGTAAAGACATCTACAAAATTATGTTAAGAATATTTATTGCACCAATTTGTAAACTGTATGTCAACTGTAAACAACAAGAAATCTGAAAAAATAAATTAATAACTTATAAGTAAAATAAATACGTTTAAATAACATTTACTGAACATATAATAGTGCTTTCTTTAATAACTCCAAAAAAACAGCGTCCACATTGCCCACATAGAACCTGACCAGCACCCAAATTACACACATAGGACGTGCCATCTTTGCCCCCAAACAGCCCAGCATGAGTCAGCATTGTTCCCAAACAGCCGAGTGTACGCCATCTTTGTCCCATAAACACGCTACCTGTGCCATCTTTGTCCCATAAACACCCTGCCGTTACCATCTTTGCCTTTTTGACAAATCAACTATACACCTATGATTAACACACACACTTTTACAGTCACTCACTAATTCACTTTCATTCACACAATCATTTAGTCTTTCACACAAATTATTTACACATTCATTGATGCATTCTCACAAATTCATTAATTCTCTCACTCATTCAAACAATTCATCCACACATTAATCCATTCATTTTCACTCTCTCATTCTGACTCTTTATTTCAATATTCTTGCTACCCTCCTTTCTCCCTATCTACCCATTCTCACCCCCTTCTGCCCTATCTATCCCTTCTCACTCCCTTCTCCCTATCTACCCCCTATCCCCCCGTCTCACTCCCTTCTCCCTATCTACCCTCTCCCCCCTTTGAAGTTCACTTACCTTTCAGGAGTCCTGCGGTGGGGGTGCAAGGCCTCTGTCTCCCAGCTCTGCCACTGTATGGAACAGTATAGAGTGATGGGAGTTATGATGTACTTTAGAGCATAATTATATAATGAAAAAGACACTGGAAATGGTACAGCATAACACCCATCACTCTCACACACTTACCAATCCACAGATTCCACACATACCAATCCACAGATTCCACACATACCAATCCACAGATTCCACACATACCAATCCACAGATTCCACACATACCAATCCACTCTCACTGAATGATTTCCTACCTTTCCTCTTTTCTTCTTACAGCAGTAAGCTCATTTTCTTCCTCTTCTTCTGTCTTCTTCGCTCCTCTTCTTCTGTCTTCTTCTGGGTCAGAGGGCACGGACGGCGGTGGGCGCGGCTTCAGTGTTGTGCGCCGGGATCTGAAAACAAACCCCGGCGCACAACAGCAGTTGCCGCATGGATCGCGAGGGAGCGGTCTTTAACAGACCTCCCTTGCGAGCCTTCTCCTCCAGCGGCGGACATTACTGTCCGTCTCTGGAGGGGTGCCGGGTGCCGGCAAGTTGGCCCCCCCCTGATGAGCGGTACCCGGTGCGGACCGCCCCCCGCTAGGTACGCTACTGTGTATATATATATATATATATATATATATATATATATATATATATATATATATATAATTATACACTCTACCAACCAGTTACTTAAGGGGGAATCATTGCTTGGCCCAGTGTTAGAATGCCATAAGAAGCCTTCTGTTAAAAAGATGTGGGTGGCTGATCACAGCATATATGTGTCATGCGTTATAGTTACACCGTTGTGATATATTTGCAAACCTTTGTGTGTTCAGTGAGCCCAAACAAGAGGAATTGGGGCAGCTGGACACTGTACCAGTAGAACCATCAGGTATAACATCAACAATAGAAAACAAAAAAGAGACACCTCCACAAACTGGTGAATACTAAAGATTATAAAAATTATTATAAATACCCTACAGGTCCTGCTGCTGCCCGAGAACAACACTCCTCATAAGTGTTAACAGGAACGATATATCAAAATACCGGGGCGCAAAGACATGTGGGGAAAAATAAAAATAATATAGTGTAATAAAAACTCAAATTTAAAAATATATATATATTAGATTTTATTGAGATTTTATTACACTATATTATTTTTATTTTTCCCCACATGTCTTTGCGCCCCGGTATTTTGATATATCATAACATCAACAATGCATGCTGGCTTTTATATATCTAGCTATTTTGACAGTACTGTATCTAAATACAATAATTAAAAATACACCAAAATCTTCATAACTGGGACCCTTTATTACATTCTCCCATATTTTATGTATGATAAAATAGATTTTATGATATCAATATATTATTTTCTGGTAGACACACTATATGGTCCATTAAGCCCTGACTATTACTGGCACGGTCTTGTTTCCTTGACAACGCACTTGTCCAAGTTATGCCTCCAGGAGCGAGGCTGATTTTCAGCAGATAGTGTTTTTAGGTTGTCCGGCCAGATACTGTTAAATTCTGTACATAGAAGCATAACTGGGAATGACGAAACGCTCATCGAGTTTCAAATGCTTTGAAGCCAAACTTGTCATGTTCTACTGGAGAAGATCCATGCCAATAAAGGACTCCTGTTGTACTGTATGGATAAGATGCCACTTCGCTTAGACCAAATGTTGAAATGATTCCCCAAAAATATTTCATCCTATAGATTGGATTGTTACTATGGCAACAACTGTGCATACCTGAAATCATTGTGCAATAGCTCTTTGGTGTATTAACATTTTAAACTTTTTATGCCTTCTGTTTTCATTAATGTTGTTACATATTTAGTTCTACAGTTGGTGGAGCAGCTACAACGATGCCATTAACTACCTAGTGACGGTGCCAAAATACAGAATCCAAGCCGCTGAAATAGCACGGCAGCAAGGCCTCCTCAACCGAACCAAAGAAAAGGGCAAGGCTAAGAGGTCGAAAGAAGAAATCCGACAGGAGGAGGAGGAGGTGATCAGGGACATCATAAAGAACAAAATAGACATTAAAGGTGGTTATCAGAAGCCACAGATCTATGATATACTATTGTTCCAAATAGTGCTCTTCCCCTACTACCTGTTCACCTATATCTCCTGGTATATCTGGTGGATATATACATTTAACATTAAAGGCGAAGAGTATGGCGAAACGGAAAAATTATACCTCATCCGGAAAAACATGAAGATCTCACAGACACAGTTCGACAGCTTGGAGGATCATCGCAAAAAGCAGTTTCTCGAGCAGCAGCTGTGGCTAAAAGAAAACTACGAAGTAAGTGAGAGCGTTAAAAATGCCAGATCTCTTTCCAATAAGATAGCAGGGAACAGCTGTATCTGTGTGTATTTTCAACACTGTGCATGAGATTCTACAGCTTTGTGTTTAACTTTGTATCATGCTGTAATTACTATTAAGTGTAAACGAGAGAACATGTTTTCATGTGATGAATATACAGTATAGATTAGCGTGACTTTTCACACTGTTATACATTTAGTAAGCACTCTGTCAATCAAATGAAGGTCACAAGTACTGTTATGTAGACGTACATAATGTAGAAGATCTTGGTGGCGCTAACTTCCATATTTTTCAACAGGCATACAAACTAGAGCAGGAAGAAGAAATGAAGCAGAAAATGGCTTTGGACCCCAGGTGGAAGAGGTATCGAAGATGGATGAAGAATGAGGGACCCGGAAGACTGACATTTGCAGATGACTGAATTGTTATGCTGCTAGATTATTTTCATCAAATTGAGATTTTTTTTTTAAATATATATCTGCAGTCGCCTAAAACTCAAGAACAATTAACTGATACAAATGTCTGTTTTTATTCTTTCGTATAGATTTTTAATAAATGATCTGGCTGGTGCCTTTTCTGGAACACCAAGAAAACTGTTTTTTTAATTATGCATATATATCTTGATGGTTGAAAAAGGCAGAGTTGACAATTGTTTTCTTAAGGGGTTAAACCATCCCTTCCACACATAATGCAAATGTGTAATTTTCAAAAATCCTACTATGAAGAGTTCTGTCCACTAGATAAACATGTTCTTTACAGGTTAAAATATGTATTAGAAGCCCCCTTTATGTGGGAGCAGCCGTCATAACTTCATGTTCTCAGCATCTGCATGGTTATTCCTGCCATGATGGTGTCTCTGCCTGCTTATTAACTTGCAGCAAACTGTTTACTTTTAATTAGAGGTCGTTAAAACACCAATTCCCAAGCAAAAAGCACAGGCTATGTGTATGTATTTACATATATGAATGCTGCAACGACAGCCCCCCCCCCCTTATTGCTGTTGCTGGTCACATGTTCAGAATTGATCACATCATTTCTGACATCCAGTGTTTGATTTTGTAATGAGGTCATCTGTGTTTAGTGGATGTGATTTGACGGTGTCATGTACAATGCACATAAGAATGCAGAGGCTTTTCAGAGCCCTTAAACTGTATGTGCTGGTATTTGTACTTCTTAGTTAAAACATAATTTAATTCATGGGAGCTTTTTTGGCATCTGAATTAGCTAGCCCTTTGGATGTGACATGCTGGCTCTGAAGGATTGAAGAATGTATATGGGGCAGTTTTAATACAGCCCTAAACCACTGGTCCATATGCTGAAAGAGTTATATATTCATTATTGTATTGTATTAAGCGCTGCGTAAACGGTTGGCGCTATATAAATAAAGGATAATAATAATTATCAAGCCAGGTATAGCTCACATAGCCCCTAAATACAATTATACACTAGCCTCTGTGCCCCACAGCCGTGGCTACCATCAGCTGTTTGTTTACACGTTGCTGTCTACCGCCTCAAGAGTGCATTTTGGGAGATGTATAAACTTGAATGAGTAGTTTATTTCCTTTTGTGAGGTTATATACGATGTGGAAGTGGTAAAAAGTAGTAAGTTTGATGCGCCCTCCAAATAATGGTAACCTTACCCCTGTAGCTCCGTATAATTTTACAGAGATCAGGGTTATTTAAAGAGTGGTGTGTGTATACATGGTGGGTATCACAAGCTCTAAATGTTCAGGTCCTTGAGAACAACATTTGTCAACTGATCACTTAAGTTAGAAAACGATGTCTACATTTAAAAAAAATACATTGTTACCGTTTATATTCCTTACAGTCTAGTTAAATTAAGCAAAGTGTAAGTTTAACCTCATCCGCCAGCAGTAAGGTTATGGAGCCTTTTAAAAGACTTGGTGGTAGACCTTAAAGTGGCGTTAAACTCCCTGATTTCACTGCAGAAGCTGTCTGTCTGGAAAAAAAAATGCAATCTGTGGCCTCCTTGATCAAGCATTTTAAGGGGTCGTGGGTTTTTTTTATTCCCATTGTACATGTGGTGGTGTATTAAAAAAAAAAAAAAATTCAGTAAAGTGGGGATTTGTAGTATATAGAGTATTTGCTAGACAGTTGTGGTTTCAACTTCATGAATTCACTATGCATTATAGAGGGCTGTCCTTTCTTAACTGAGCTGGCCCCGTAGAATGCGTAGTTCAATGGGAAGATTAAAAAAAAAAATCACTAAGCTACTTTTGTAGCAGAAGCGCACTGGGGTTGGCGCTTCATAATGTATAGACAAATCAATGAAATGACAGCACCTTAAAGTCTGCTGTTGGGGCAGACATTTACCTGGTGTGCAAGATGGCTTGTCTGAGCCTGCTGCCCACCATGCTAAATAATGCATATTAAAGTACCCTATGAAATCAATGGGATGGCTGCCAGCGCCGCATGTGACTTGCGGTAAGTATATGGCGTGCATGGAGAGGGAGGACACCATGGAAATTACAGGGACCTCGCAGCTATCCATTAAAGTGTCCCCTTAAACAATGCAATGGGTTCAGCCGTTCAACAGCGCTAAGAACAATGCCTCTGATTAATTCGGTAGAGTAGGTGGAAGTGCACATTTAATTTAACAATGGCCGGTCTACATCTCCATCCCAGTAAGTATTGATGCAGAAAGAAAGACATACACTTTCCCAAACATGAATCAGTGGTAAGATGCTGGGAAGTGACTACTGGCTGCTTCTCAGAGTTCTGCCTGTAGATGGCGCCCTGAGTAAGCCCCATCGGCAGGCAGGCAGATAGATCCTGGAAGCTGTCTCTGGCTGCTGGATGGGTAGGAGGGCTGGAGTTTTAGTTTAGCAGCCTGTGAGCTCATTTCCTGCCCAGATCTGTCCAGGGATCACCTAAAGCAGAAAGCACAGCCTGTTGTCGAAGGAGATGTCTTCAAACTCCAGCTTGAGTGCTATGCAGAGACTGGTGGAGCAGCTGAAGCTGGAAGCTAGTGTGGAGAGGATCAAGGTAACAAAACTCAGTGATGCACCATGAGGGGGACCTGCTTTTATGTCTTTAAGATGAGAGACAGTCCTCTTCACATCCTTCCTGGCAGTGGTGGGGTTAATGGAGCCCTGCAACTTTTGGAGATTCACGAGTTCCTTGTAACTCCTTTTTTGACGACCAGTTGGTTTGTTTTTACAGTCTGAGTGCCAGTGGGATGTTTGACACACATTGGCTTTGTCCTAGGTATAAAGGGTTAAAGAGATATAAAAAGTATACTGCTAAATGAACTGTGCGTTAACCCTTTCCTCCCCATTTCCCACGTGGTGCTTTGCTTGGACAATAGGGTTTTCCCCCCAACTGTTACATTATATGTAATGTCAGGAAAGGTTTACTTTACTAAGAGGGTGTTAGATAAGTGGAGCAGCCTCCCAGCAGAAGTGTTGGCTGTTAATACAGTGAGGGGATTTAAATATGCATGAGTTCTTATGTGCTGTAACCTGCTATGCTTCTGTGTTTCTATGTTGGTACAGGATAGCATTAAAAGGTTACTTTCACCCAGAGGGTTAAGCAGGGAGCTGCTTCTCTATCCTGATCTTTTGTATTATTCATGCTATCTCTAGTGGTCTGATGGCTAGGATCACCGTCACATAACAATACCAGCTTTACTGTCCCATGTTCACTGGCAGTCGATATAACTTATTCTCCGAATCCCACACTAGTAATATTTTCCTCTAGATAAGTTGGATTAAAATGACATAAATATAACTTTAAATATAACAATATTATGTTTTGTACATGCTAACTTAAGCAGGTAGAGCTAAGTGGATCCTTGTCCCCACCAGTACTTAACTGACATTCTAGTATACACGCTTACATACACACACATAAGAGTGCACACACTTACACTTGAATTTATGTATTGTATTAAGCGCTGCGTAAACTGTTGGCGCTATATAAATAAAGGATAATAATAATAATAATAATAATAAATATACAGAGAGTCCTACCCCACAGATCGCTCTCTCAAACTCCTTGCTTGGTGCTCTTCCTTTTAGCTGCCCACTCTCTGCAAGTAGCTGCGCTTTTATCTTGGGGTCATTAAACGTCACGTTATGTGACCCCACCGTGCTTGTGAAAGACTTAAAAAGACTTAGGACCGGACCAGAGCTCTGTCTAGATGAGATACTGTCAGTTTTTATATGAGCTTTATTTTTCCCCCCTCTCCTTCCTTCCCATACAGGGGCCCAGCCTTTTTTAAAGCCGCTGTTTCAAGATATCATTTGCACCCTATAGTATGGTAAACAAATAAACATAGGCAGGTATGCCATTTTATTATTTTATCCTAATCGCATAAAAACAGCACAGTAGCGTTTAAGAATCTCTTTTTTTTTTTTCTTTATCTGTGGCAGCATCCAGTCACATAAAAAGTGTTCCCAGCAAAAATGAAGAATGAAGCAAACACTAACATGATAAAAAAATGAGTTCTGCCAAAGGCTTGGGCATTCTAATGATGCATTGAGAAAAGTGCTAAACTCCGCAGAGTAAGTGGAACAGCACCTTTAAGAATATGGAAGATCTTGTTAGAGCCCTCGCATCCCACTCACAATAATTGATTGACACCCTGGGAAATTGCCCTGCCCCATCTCGCTTGTAATAGTGCAGGTTAGTAGCAGAACCATCAAGGAAGAAATGATTCTGCATTCCCCGTTTCCATTAAATATCTACCTCTCCCTGGATTTTATTTTTTGATCGCTTTCGAGTCTCCAGTCCCCTTTTATCTTTTTATCGCATCCCCAGGACACTCATAAAGAAAACAAAAGTGACCAGTTGTCCAGGCAAAACCATTAGCAGGCTTATTGAACCGGTTACTATTGACAGTAGTTCTTCTAATTGATTAGACGCAGGCAATTGTATTACCACTTCCCAAAAAGGGAGCAGGGAGGATGCTGCTAACTACAGACCAGTAAGTCTTACTCTAGTAGTTGGGAAATTCATGGAAGCTGTGCTAAACAATAGGATTGTTAAATATCTGGAGGTAAATGGGTTGACTTAACAGAGGACAGGAGGGAAGTTTATTTTAAAGGAGGAGATTATTAGAACAAGAGGTCAGAGTGTAAAACTAGATGGTCAGATGTAATGTATCTATGAAATACAGGCAGATTAGATGAGCCGAATGGTTCTTGACTGCCATTAAGTTCTGTGTTTACGGTACCGATCTGTGCTCTGAATTATGATGGCAGCCTCACATGCTCATGCTTTGAATCCCTTTATTTTGGTTAACACAATTCCCTAATTGTTCCCAAAGTCCATCCTCCAGGCTGTGGGTGCTGGAAAAATGCATGACTCTATTTATCGACCGCTTCCCTTCTGCGCTGTGACATCTATTGATTGGGATCGCATTGTAGGAAGAACAGGCTGCCATCTGCTTTGCCAGACTAATGTTAATGACACACATTCACGTTTCATTAAAGGCGAGGATATATCAGCATCGCATTAAAATTGATCGTGTAGATGCATGCCTACCAACTGTCCCGCTTTGTGCGTGACAGTCCAGCTTTTGCCAACCTATCCTGCTTTTCACAAACTTAATTCTCTGTGCGCATGCCCAGCTCTGCCAGTGATGTAGCATACTAGGGTAGTCCTTACCACAAAACAGCCTACCTGGGGCTTGTGCGCGGCTGCTTACTTTCCAACGTGTGTTTGCTTCATACCGAAAAGAGCAACCTGCTGACTTTTTGAGATATTGAATGCACTTATATGTTTTATAACATATATTTATATGACTCCGTCACTTTGATCCTGCAAACAAAAACATTGGTGGGTTTGGTTTGATGACCCTGTGGGAAGTCACGATTGTCAAAGGTGTGTAACTTCATTTTACTTTGTTGCGACTCCAAATTGAGATTTGAGGGCTCAGTCTAAGGTCCCAGTCACCCCACAATAGAAGAATAGATATGAAAGTTCTCTGTAGGTATATATGCATTTCTTCCAAAATGGGGAAAAAAATTGAAGTATTTACCTGACAGAAGATGCAGTCCTCCTCCTCCTCCATCATCGGGTGATCCTTGTCACTGATTAAGGTGGCCAATTAGTGGCAGGAAAGCCCTTTTCACACGCTTTGAGTGCCTGGGGTCAGGACACAACTTACCCCAGAGGCCAATTTTCATAGCCCTGTTATAGTTAGATATAGGGGAAAAACCTTATAAACGGCTTACACTTCACCCAATGAAAACTTTATACAGTATTGTTGGTAGCCGGGATCAGATTGCCACCTGACCCCACAATAGCCATACCTGGGAACTTTTTGGCTCCGGCCACCGGTAGCCTGCCTTTGTGGGATGTTGGTGGGTAATCTTGCTGATGTCGGTGGGCGATCCTGCTGTCGCCGCGGGACACGCGCTATTGATGGAGGGAAAGTGGGTGATGAGTGGTACGTGCTGTAAAGCCGCTCCTGTGCCTCAGAGAGCCCCCGTAGTGACCCGGAGAATCGGCGCTTTGCACAGAGTCTCCGGGCAAAACATGTAGAGTTCACAGGTATGACAATAAATCTTGCGTGTTAAACACAAGAGACTTCCACACAAGATGGCAGCCATTCAGTGCATCACATACATGCATCACATACATGGTAACAACAAACATGGCAGCAGGTTGAAGGTGCTGTTCCATTTACTCTGTGGACCTTAACACTTTTGTAACTAAACCCAGCATTAGAAATATCAGTCCAAGTACTATTAAATGTTCACGGAAATATTTTTTTTTCAGGAAGGCTTAATTTTCATGGGACACAAAAGCAGGCATTCAGAGGTTGGTCCCATTAAAAAAAAAAAAACAAAACTAGAAAACAATAGTTTTCTTTCAGGGCAAAGGCCTAAAATGAATAATTTTCTACTAATGTTTTGCCTGACTGGGCCAGCACCTTTTACGTGTGAATGTGGAAGAAATGTGACAGTAATTTTCATAACATTTTTAGTCAGGAGAAAGGAAAACGTAATTAAACACATAGTTTCCCTGCTCATATTTAATTAGTTTAATGCCACCGGCTATGTATGTTAATGTTCTACGGCAAGGTGTGTGGGTGGTGTAGACGTTCCCACCTCGTGAAATATTGTGCCCAAAAATAGTCAAAAGTCTGCTTCTGGATACTTCATTGTGTCCCGTTGGATGGCTTTCCGTGTCACGTAACGCTGGGAATAGCAGTCGGTTCCAATGTTGTTGTATTCTGTATGCTGCAGGCACTATGTAGAATCTATATGATTAATTACATTGTCGGTGTATCATACTTCCCAAGTTTCTCTTTTAGGAAAGACCCAAATGCCTCACGCTCAGTTTCCTTCCCAGATGCACCTCCTACCTTGTTCTACTGCCCACAAAATCACACTAATGTGTACAGAAACAATAGAAATAGGCAGGGGCGTACCTAGAGAATTTGGCACCTGGAGCGGATCCTGTATGTGGCACCACCCCCCCCCACATACACTTTAAAACTGCATAGCTTCTACTGTTATATACCGGCGCAGACACTGAAGGTGGTACAGCATTACTGTTATCATTATATACTGAGGCGGACATTGACGGTGGTACAGCAAAACACCTATCACTATATACTGAGGCACACATTGACGGTGGTACAGCGTAATTCCTATCACTATATATTGAGCCAGACATTGACAATAGTGCAGCATAACTCCTATCACTATATACTAAGCCAAGCATTGATGTGGTGTAGGCCTGCCACTTCATTAGTAGTAGGGATGCACCGAAACGAATTCTGGACTGAAACCGAAAATGCAGCACTTACCTGGCCGAAACCGAATATGACCCCCCCCCCACCATAAAAAAAAAGTTAGTAACACACCAAAATAGGACAAAACAATTAAATAACAATATTAACATATATATATATATATATATATATAATTGTTAACAGCAATCACATTCCTATCATGCCCAGGCATACCCAGATCCCAGGATATACTCGCAGACTTGGCATGATAGGAGTATGATTGCCCTATCTACCCCTTCTCACTCCCTTCTGTCCTATCTACCCCTTCTCACTCCCTTCTCCCTATCTACCCCCTATCCCCCGTCTCACCCCCTTCTCCCTATCTACCCCCTCCTAACTATCTACCCTCTCCCTCTTTGAAGTTCACTTACCTTTCAGGAGTCCTGCTGTGGGGCTGCAAGGCCTCTGTCTCCCAGCTCTGCCACTGTATGGAACAGTATAGAGTGATGGGAGTTATGATGTACTTTAGAGCATAATTATAAAATGAAAAATTCATTGGAAATGGTACAGCATAACACCCATCACTCTCACACACTTACCAATCCACACATACACTAATCCACACGCATACCAATCCACACATATACCAATCCACTCTCACTCTATGATTTCCTACCTTTCCTCTTTTCTCCTTACAGCTCCTTTTCCTCCTCTTTGCTCCTCTTCTTCAGTTCTTCTGTCTTCTTCCGGTTCAGAGGGCACGGACAGCGGTGGGCGCGGCTTCAGTGTTGTGCGCCGGGATCTGACAACAAACCCCGGCGCACAGCAGCTGTTGCCGCGCGGATCGCAAGGGAGCGGTATCGGAGGTCTTTAACCCCTTCATTCCCCTATAGACGTACCGGGACGTCCAAAAAATGCCCACAAAGAAACCCCTATGGACGTCCCGGTACGTCCAGCCCTTCGTGCAGTGTCAGGGACACATCCCTGCCGCTGCACGGGAGACCAGGCTGTTGTTTGACAGCCTGGACTCCCCCCTGGCAGCAGAAGCCGGCATCGCCGGCTTTCTGCTGCCCGATCTCCCGTAACAGCTTCCGGCATGAAAGCCGGTAAGCTGTTACTGTTGAAAGTGCCCGATCGCACAGTTGCAAACGCGCGATCGGGCATTCCCTTCCGGGTTAAGTCACTGCTGACATAACCCGGAAGGTCATCACCTGCGGGGATATCCTGCCCTCCGATGAGGCACAGAGACGCTGCGATCTCTATGCAGGTCTGTGAGGACCTGCACAGAGATCACAGTGTGATCGGTGCAGGGGGATCGCGGGGAGGGGAGTGAGAAACCATCTCTCTCACTCCCCCTCCCGTCCTGAAAGAGAAAAGCAGAAAAAAAAAAAAGTTAATTCATTTAAAAAATAATATTAAATAAATCATTAAAATAATAATATATATAATACAAAAAAAAATTATAATGTGAGCTGTGATGCCATTGTGACATCACTGGCATGTCCAGGAGGTCCCTAGGAGGACCTCTAACCATTTCTGTGTAAATTAAAAAAAATATATATAAAATTATTAAAAAACCTTACTTCCCATTGCCCTAGCATAACATCTAGCCAGTATAACCCTCCTGCCCCCGTTCACAACCCCCAAACCCGTTAAGCCATAGGCATAAAAATTATACACCTTATATTATGCTCCCTGGTGCTGGGAAAGTCTGGAAAATCTATATAAATTAGGTATTTCTGAAATCAGGACACCTGAATTGATAAACTTGGAGGGGATTTTCCATCACTTTACCTAATTTTGTGAGGATTCAGAGGGAAAATGTAAAAAAAAATTAGTTTAATTTTCTAATCTTCGCTAGTTTTTACTAAATTTCTCATTCAAAATGTTCAGCTATTCATCCAACTATGGTATCAAATGAAAGCTCTATCTCTCTTTAAAAAAACAATATATAGTTTATATGGGTACACTATTCACAGGAAAAGAGAATCATCGCTAAACCGACATACCCCAAAAATGGCAACATTGCTCTGGGCTTTGAGGTACCAAAAACCCCTGGGATTGAAGGGGTTAACAGACCTCTGGCTCCCTTGAGTGATTTTAAGCCGGGTTCAAGGAAGATCTTTAAATTTTGTGTGCATTTTTTTGATGCTGAATTGGGAACGTTTGTTAGATCTTAACAAAATTTATGCTAATGACTGGAGTTTAACCCCTTCGTGACAAAGGCTGATTCTATTTTTTGTACCCTTCGTGACAATGGCTGTTTTATCGTTTCTGCTGTGTTTGTGTTTAGCTGTAATTTTCTCTTAACCCATTTACTAAACCCACACAAGTTATATATAGTTTTTTTCAGGACAAGAAGGGCTTTCTTCAGACACCATAATTTTTTATATATGATGTAATTTTCTATAATAAAAATAATAAAATATGACGAAAAATTGAAAAAAAAAAAAAATTTCTCACTTTTATTTGAAAAATCTTTTATTCATCATAAAAAACTACTGAAAAAACCTGCTAAATAGATTCTACTATTTGTCCCGAGTTTAGAAATACCCAATGTTTTTATGTTTTTTTGCTTTCTTCTACACGTTATGGGGCAATAAGTACAAGTAGCGTTTTGCTATTTCAAAACCATTTTTCTCTGAATCTGGTAATTCTGTCTCCATGTGGTATTTGGGGCATCTTTGAAGCCAGCAAATTAAATTTACCCCACCAAACCATATATTTTTGAAAACTAGACACCCCAGGGTATTTTAGATGCTGATAGTTTAACCCTTTCCATGCACTAATCCTACCACCAACCCTTGTCAAAGTTTGTGATAGTAATTGTTTTTGCTGTTTTTTAAACATACTTTGTACTTCAGGTGTAAAATTACAGCTCCTGGTATATGTCACTGTCACACAACACGATATGTGTTCAGCAACATCTCCTGAGTACATTGATACCCCACATGCATGGGTTTGTCAGATTGTTTGGGGGCAAAAGGGCCAAATTTGGAACATGCCTCCTCAGCCGTATACCGCTGCATGGCAACAATTGCAGCAAAAATAGTAGGGAAGGAAAGGGTTAATGGCTCTAATAAAAAAAATTAAAAAAACCCTAAAAAAAAGTACAAAAAAAAATAAAAAGTAAAAAAAAATGTAAAAAAAAGAACCCCAAAAACAATTGCCACTATGCAAGATCACTGTTTATGCAGTGATCAATGGCAATGAAGGGGTTAATATTAAATGGGTGGCTCTTATAAGAGCCTTTGGATCAATAATAATATATATTATTGAGAATACCTAAAAACACACTGATCTGTCTCTCTCCCTCACTAGAAGCAAGTGAAGGAGGGAGGCAGATCCAATACTGATCAAAGGCAATGTTTAGAAAACATTGCCTTTGATTTATCAGATCATGATCACTCTTATGAGTGATCTGACCACTAGGGGTGTTATTCACTGGATGTCCATGACATCCAGCAACACCCCCCCCCCCCCGATGATGACAGCAGGCTCCGCCCCCGGCTTGATGGGCGCCGCCATCTTGAAACACCGCATGTGTTTCGAAGACGCCGGCACCGGGAAGGTAAGTTGAGCATTTAGGAAGCGATCGCGAGTCGCTTCCTTTGCTAAACAGGTGTTGCAAAGATGCCTCGATACTGAGGAATCTTAGCAACACCAGCTAAGCAAAGGAAGCGACTCGCGATCGCTTCCTAAACCCGTTTTTCGGCGGCGGGCGCCGCCATGTTTGAAAGACGTGCAGTCTTTCAAACATGTTTTTTTATTTGCTCCTAGGAGCGATCGGGGGGGGCCGGGAATGTTTTTTTTGGTGTTGCTCAATGCCTCGATGTCGAGGCATTAGAGCAACACCGTTTGAGTGAAAAAATCGATCACGGATCGATTTTTTCACCCGTTTAAAGACGTGCCGGTCCTGGCACGTCAATTGTCATAATCGTCACGATTTTCGGTGACGTGCCCGGACCGGCAATTGTCATCAAGGGGTTAAACAAGCATTTCTCCTTATCTCACTGAAGATGCACTCATATGTATATGCGACTACACAGAAATTCATTGCGGTTATCTATACAGAGAATTTCTGGTGCAAAGCTGTAAAACGTAACCAATCACCATAGCAACCAATGGCATGCACATCTGATTGCACCACTCATAGCAAATCACTTTATATACGTCTTGCGTACCTGGGAACTTCCCAGGCCGGGCTGCCTCTTCTGAGGGAGTGGCTTCAGAAGGGGGTGGGGCTAACTCCATATATAATGCAGTGGGAGCGGAGTTGGGCAGGTAGTGGTCCCAGGGGAAGCAGCACTTCACGCTGAGACTATGGGTCGAGTCCGGAGAATTCCCAGGTATGACTTCCCCCAGTGCATCTTAATAAAAACTCTCCGTTTATCCCCCAAAAGTCTGTTAATTTTTCTTGATTTACTGAAACCGTAGTGAACCTAAAATCTTAATTTTAATACATGTACTAGTTGGAATATTTGTTGCTGCCTCAATCTTTTACTTATAATATTTATCCAGCAACTAGGAGGTGTTTCCTATGTAAGTAACCAGCACCCAGGCTAAAGATATGTATTAACAGAGGTGGTTTAATGCCAGCGTGAAGTCAAAAGGCAACTACGCCTTTTTTTGTCTGTATTTAATTAGACATCTTCCAGTCTCCTGGCATTGGCCATTGTAATTAAGGCTAAAACAGAAAAAAGACGAGTCATGGATTAGGCTGGTTCTGACCACAAAACACTTTAAAGTCAATTGAATCCCCCCCCCCCCCCAAGTTTTTGTTGCCAGGATTTAACTATTTTTGGCTTTGCCTGGGAAACAGTATCATCTTGGGTACGCTTAAGTCTTTGATAAATGAGTCATACTGGATCTCAAAGTTTATTCCACTGTGTCTAACTCGTTCTTGGCACCCAATATATATTTTTTGTGCTATTCCACATTTAGCTACTGCTATGTTTAATGCTGGGATAGGAATATAAAGATAATGGGTAAACTGGTGAAGGGCACATATGATTTTAAGTAGTACATTGGTAAGCTGTTTTTACTATTAATATTACCCGTGGCTTGTCAGCAACACAACCACATGACATCTATAATCCGACTGAACAATCCTTCCAATGACCGTATTAAAGGGGCATTTGTGAGTATTTTGTTCCAGAGATCATTGACACAAACCGTCATTATAATAATTACTTATGCTTCTAACACTGCCTCTGACATTAGGCATTATTGTCGGGCATATGCAAGTACAGAGGGTTCGGAAGAATTCATTCACATGCGCCCCTACAACTGGGTTCAGGATTGAATAAGCCAATCACACAGTAGCCTGATACATGGTAGATGCAGTGGAGCTGGAGGGGCAAAGCGGCTCTATAGACCATTTCACAAATAACATTCTAAAATGGCACATGCTGGGAAAGGGATCCTCTCTTTTTCTATAAAGGGAAAAGTCGAATACATCTCTTTTATGCCACTGTGTACACACACACACACACACACACACACACACACCATACACACCACCAGTCAGCTCCAGCAGTGCTTAGCATGAGCCTTTCAGTAGGTCTGTTAGCATATGCAGAAAGAACAATTGACTTCAGTGGGAGTGTTTTTGTCACCACTAATTTGCTGCTTCACGCAGCTAAAATTGGTGTGAAAAATTTAGGGAGAGAGCTGTGTGCTGCAGCTACTCTAAGAGGCCATTATTCTCTTTTCTTACAGCCATGCAAAACTTGTTGGCGACCTGGGAGTTTTAACATTGTTTTTATCTTTCCTGCAGTATTCAGTTATTTTAACCTGTTGTCCATGCGGATTATCCTGTCTTTATTGTTTAGTCCCCTCTCATTTTCCCTGTAACATAAAATACATCAGGAACACAACAATGATTTTATATTTATTATTTTTTGTTTGTTCTGTGGCAGAATAACTGCTGTCCAAAGATTGATGCTATCCTTAAATTTGCTATTGGGCTGATCCAGAGGAAGGCAAAGAGAAACCCCAAATGAAACTCCAGCCGATTATATTTCATAAGGGGAAAAAAATATTTTCCTGACCCCAAATATGGCGATCGGTTTTCTCCCTGGATCAGCAGTGAACTGTTTGCCTGCCTACTGCTGTATGTATTTACTGTATAAAATGTGATCTCTGACTGCAGAGCTTACACTTGCGTGGCCATGTTCTGCTTAACCAAGCTTGCATTCTAATATAATTGCATTTGGATGCAAATATAATATGGAGAAATTCTGACCATGCCTGCAGAGCTGAAACTGTAAAGTTCTACCTAGATCGGTAAACTGAAACAAAGAAGAGCTAGAGAAAAAAACAATATAGAAAACATCCGCCAGAGAAGCTTCTGCGCAAAACATTACAAAAATACAAAGAAAACTCCCAGTGCTGAAAGCGTTAAACACAAAAGAACTGATCCAAAATAAAATATCAAATGAGTATTTTAATCCTATTTCATAATGTTCTTACAGTAATGATCCTTAGGAGGATATAGATTCAAAGCATTGTTGTGATAAGTGTGTAGCTATAGTGTCCAATATAACTTCTGCCAGTTCTTCAGTAAAGATCCCTAAAAGGACATCACAATATATATAAAAAATATATATAAAGGAGAACTTAATCAGGATACTCCCACAGGATAAAATAGATACACATGCTCATTATTCAAAGACTTATCGCTGCTCCCATATCAATGTTCAGCCCAGTGCAGCTTTCACTTCAGATCAAGGCTTTCAGTTTCAGTGGAAACTAGCAAGGAGGTTTTCTTCAGCATCTATAATGCGCGCCTATGTCGGATAAGTGGAAGCCGTGTAATGCAGTGGAAAACGGCTACAAATCTTTGTGTGAATGTGTGTATAAATTTTATCCTGGGTATCCAAATCAACCCGTTCAGTCCCCCTAGGATGTACAGGTACGTCCTTAAAACTTGTGGCAAGAAGCCCGTTAGGACATGCAGGTATGTCCTGACTTTGTTGCAGTGGCTACACGGAAGATCAGGCCGACTGATGTAACAGTGCTCGCCCTGAGAGCCAGTACACTATCATTCCCTTACTTTAGTTGATCAGGCATTTCTTTCCGGTAGGTGTGACTGCTGATAACCACTAAAACAGGGGCGTCCAATATGTGGCCCGTGCAAGATCGGCAGCCAGGGATCACAAGAGCCCTGCTGCTTACCTGTGGAAGGGTCTTTTGTACTGCACAGAGGAAGTGGAACCCACATGACTCTGCTCCAGTCCTGCTTCCTCTTTGCAGTACAAGTGAACGCAGAGGGAGGCCGCACCCCCTGCTGAAGTCTGTGAGCGGCATCGAGAGCTGCGGTGCAGGTAAGGGGGGGGGGCTTTTTGAGTGAATGAGTATATATATGAATGAATGAGTGTGTGTGTGATAGCATGGATGTCTAAGTGATGGAATCTAGGCATGATGGGCCTGTGATTGCTGTTAGCAATCACACTCCAATCATGCCAAGTCAACCAGTACATGCTGAAACCTGGCTAGCTGCCCCCCATGTGTATTGATGCTGCCAGCAGTATGGGGTCTGCACATAACTTACAGCCACCCTGTACCAGCATGTACTGGCTGACTTGGCATGATAGGAGTGTGATTGCTGTTAGCAATCACAGTCCCATCATGCCTAGGTTCCAGCGTTTACTGGTTGCCTGGGTATGATAGGAGTGTGATTGCTAACAGCATCACACTCCTATAATGCCAAGTCATATTGTTGAATTTTTTTTGTCCAATTTTAGTTACTTACTTTTATTAAAAGCAAGTGTTTTTTATTATTATTTTTAAAGGTGGGGGGTCATTTTCAGTTTCGGCTAAGTGAACCCTGAATTTTCGGTTTTGGTCCAGAATTTTCATTTTGGTGCATCGCTAGAATAATTTCAGAGAACAATTTCATTTTTAATTATCCTGAATCCTGAATTTGCAGTCACAAAACTTTCTAGGCACAGAAATCAGCGAGAGGAAAAGTAAAGGTTTTGTGTCGTTTACTTTATTTTAATCTGCATATTTTATTAAAGCCCATATTTTCTCACAGTGAAAAATGAGTGCGGCCCTCGCACTTTTACAATTCTGATGTGGCCCACTGCAGAAAAAACTTGGACACCCCTGCACAAGAAGTTCAAGACCCGGCTGGGCTCTCCCATTGCTCCCCCTGCTTGCTGAATGCAATTATTGTAATCTGCAGTGCAGTGCTATGGAGCCCTGCTTGGTGAATAACAGTGCTCTCTCTGAGAGCCGGTACACTATCATTCAAGGAATGCCCCGATTATGATATCGGGCATTCCCGTCCAGTAGGCGTCACTGCTGATAACCACTAGACGTTCAAGACCCTCCTGGGCTCTCCCATTGCTCCCCCTGCTGGCTGATTGCAATTATTGTAATCTGGAATGCAGTGCTGTGTAGTCCTGCTTGCCAAACACATTGTAATCAGCACAAACCGATCAAGACGAGGCGAACTAGAACTAAAAGGGATAACAATTGAATATAAATCGGAAAAAATGTACAAGGGATCCCCAAAGGGATTTTGAGCCATACCACACTGAGAACAATGCAACAACTATATATATATATATATATATATATATATATATATATATATATATATATATATATATATACCGGTGTGTGTGTATATATATATTTTTTTTTTAGTAAGGGGCGCTTTTTAAATTCTTTTTATTTTTTAGAACCACAATTTATCTCTCTCTCTCTCTCTCTCTTATATTTATATATATATAAAAACCATTGATGTGGCCCTCTACTGCATACCACTGGTAGTATAAGGAGTCAGGGTGTTTGTCTGGTGTTTAGTTCTGTTATCACAGCTCAATCTACTAAACACACACAGGCAGTTATATATTGTGTTTATACAAAAACTAGAACTGTTCAAAAAGAAAGCAATATTTTTTTGAAACTGATTTGAATCTCATACAAATGGTTACAGACATTGCTGAGAGTTCCCATTTTAATATATAACTAGTCACATGGGAATGTGCATGGATCATTGAACGTTGCTTCAGGTAGGCTCTATTTTCTATGAATTATTGTTATTCACTAAAGCGAAGGGTTTTCAAGTGAGTTGTTGACTTCACTATTCATTGGAAAGGGCCATCCCCAATAAGCTTCTGTTAAGGCTGGGCTGGCCCTGCATAATGCATAGTGCCGATTACTACACACTTGGCACATTGTATCTAGTGTCACATTCACCAGAGTAGGTGATATCTACCACACCTTTTGTTTGGTAAGCTTCTCTGTTGCATCAAGACCCCCATGGTCTGAACTGAAATACCTTCAAAAGAATGGTACCTGACTTATGATGCAAAATAGGTTACATAATGCACATCAATACAGTAAAATATGATAAAGGAGTACAGTATCAGAGGGGAAATTTGCATTGTATCATAGTACATAATAAAATTAACCGGGAAACACGAGGTGCCAGTTGACATCCCAGTGGGTAACAATTGAAGGATAAAGATCTTATTCATATCATGTCTGATATTCATGCACTTGCATGATCTCAAGGTATTGTGGACAACTTGAAAGTCAACTTCACTGTGATGAACTTATAGGGGACATGACACTATTGGGTTCCTGCCAAGTTCTAAAACCTACATCAGCCAACAGAAAATGTCCTTTCACACAGTACAGCAGAACCGTTGGAGGTATCAGAAGAATAGCCCAGTGTAGTAACTTGGTAGTTAAAACCTACCTAGTAGAGAACATCCTTTAAGTCCAAATTCTTACATGATTCACTATTTGAGGATATGTATGATGATGCTATATAAGTCAATAAATAATACAAGATCCATTAGAGAGGTTACAGGCAATGTTCCATCTAATTTTTCTTAGTTGGCGTGCGCATAAAATTTCTCTTGTGCAAAAAGTTTCACAGAGCAAAAATTTTGTGCACACAATATCCGCACCGCATAAAGTTTAAAAAAAATATATTATTTTTTTCTTTTTTTGGGAAAAACTGTTGTGCGCACAATTTTTGGACATGTGCGCTCTCTAAAAAAGCTATGTTTGCGCGCACAAGCGTACAGCTTAGAGGGAACACTGGTTACAGGCCATCTGTTGGTCGGACTGCTGGTTCTGTGATGTACAGCCAGCATTGGCCTGGCCTGGCGTAGATTAGAGAAACAAATTCCAAGAACCATCTCTGAGCAATGTTTACTGGAACTAAGAATTGTGTTTAGAATAGTTTTACTGTATAAAGTAATCCAAAGTGATTCCATATGCATTTTACCATAGGAAAAATATATTGCTTCTCAGATTTGTATAAACAGTGTGCAATTCAGTTATTAAATGTCATGTTAAATATTAAACATAGTTTAAAGTTATACATTGTGGTTAAAATACTACACTATATATGGTGCCATGTATAACTTAGGACGAATATTCTCATATGTCTATAGACCATAATGTTATGCTTATGATAGCTAAGTCTCACCTTTTATTTTACCCTTTCATCAAAATGCATAGAGGGATTCATCTGAATACTCTCTATACAGTCTCTGGCCTTGATGGAGATGTGTACTTGCAGAGATGTATTTACCTCTTTAGAGGTCCCAGAGGATTAGTTGAGTGAATTTATAACTAAAGAATGCCTGCACGGATTTTGTAGTAGTGCCCGTGGAAAAGTATAGTTTGCAGGAACTTTTTACTGTATTTAATAGATAAAGCTATTATTAACCATTTACACGTGTGTCTGTTTACAGGTGTCACAGGCAGCAGCAGAGCTCCAGCAGTACTGCATGCAGAATGCTTGCAAAGACGCATTGCTGGTTGGAATGCCTGCAGGCAGTAACCCGTTCCGGGAGCCAAGATCCTGTGTGCTGCTCTAAGGCTTGCCAGTCTGCTGCTGGCTAATGTATGTATGTATATAACGAGAAAAATAAGACTGAGATGTCCTTTATATGAATTCTTTAAATCAGCAATTGGAACAGTAAGGGATGTAGTCATGAAGGTCTTCCTCGCATCAATAGAATAATATGTGTGAACCCTATGTGCCTGTGATCTTATCCCTGGATAGAATTATACCTTATATCCTTATCCCTGGATAGAATTATACCTTATATCCTTATCCCTGGATAGAATCATACCTTATATCCTTATCCCTGGATAGAATCATACCTTATATCCTTAAATGTTAACATTGGCCGATTGTACAGCGCTGCAGAATATGATGGTGCGATATAAAACAATAAATAATAATAATTGGCCTCCACCTGCAAATCAAATGTCAGGATAAGGACCATTGGTAAAAGGTTATTGTTCAGGCTGCGAATCTGAAGAAAAGTGAAGTCCAAAGAACATTCTATATAAGTTGCAGATAAAGAATAATAGAATAGGGAATAATAATAATAATAATCCTGTTTTAGTTTGGTTTGGTACTTTTGCAAGACATTGTATCTCAGTGTTAAGTTTTGAAACTGATTTGAAAGCATAGTGTTATATACGCATGGTAGAATACATATCTATCTCTCATTGTCATCCCAGAGTCGTGGGTCTTGGCAGCGTCTTTGCAGTCTGTGTGTTTTATTCTGCGGAGTCCTTCTGGTATTTCCAGGTTCTGTTCATGTATTGTAAAGGATTTTATAATGGCAATGCATTTCAAAGGTTATATGGAGATGGAGGTACCCGCTTGTCGCCCATAAGAAATGATGACTCCATTAACGCCCACTCTCAGTCTTTGACCAGGTTTAGGCAGAACTCCCAGGCAAAAGAGTGTCGCTGAAACCATGTATAAAATGACAAGTTTGCATATTAATTTAGGACCAAGGCAGATCTATTAAGGAGCCAGCTCGGTTTTCTGAGAAAGGAAATAATTTTTAAAACCTATAGCTCCAGTGCTTGTATTGCGCAATAGCTATGTGTTAAAGGGACACTCCAACCATCATACGCACTGAAATGTAGATAACTGCATGGTCCCTTTAAATTTTCTTGGTATATTTTAGTTTTGCTAATGCCAGGGAAATTCATATGCTTTTTGGCCCTTTGCACCTAGCCCGGGTAGTTCTTTTATCCAACTATATCTTTTTCTTTTTTTATTTCAGACAAGACACACTTGAAGACTTTTGACGAAAAGCTGTCTGCGTTTCCAGTACCATTCAACCATGTGGCCAACTGCCTTTTATGTATTTAATAGTCATATTCTTTAAGGCTTAATGAGATATATTATTAATATTTGTTGATTCTTTGCTTTGAGACGTGGATATACAAATTTCAGAATTTAAATCCCGTTGAGCTCACCAATAAAATAAAATAACTTTTTTTTTTTTTAAAGATGCAAAACTTTTTTGTAAGATACTAATATTTCCAATTTGTAATGCAAACAAGATAAATTAAAATACGTTTTAAACACTTCAAACATTAAAAGTTGTACACAATGTATTTCCTTCTCACAAACCTGTATTGTATACTCTTTTGATGATGTCAAATTATTTGGGTTTTTGTGTGGTTTTTTTTACATTATATTAAAAAGCACTGTATTCTATACATTCCTTGTGTGCCTACAAATTCTTTCTGAAAAATAAAACAATAAAAAGTGTTAGAAAGCAGTTATCATGTAGGTTTAAGTTTCACCGGTTTTCTTTAGACAACCATGTGTTTTGACAAATATTACTTTCATTAGGACATAAAAAAATATTCTCCGGTTTCACAGTGCAAATTTTTTTGTAACTTTCCCAAAGTCAACTTGACCTTAAACCTTTAAATAAGCTTCAAAAGAAGCATCAACTTTGGTGTTCATTTGTAATTTTGATCCCAGGCATGCAGGCAATGGCAATTTTATTAGGTACACATATCTATCACTGTGGATTTCTGTACCAGCCCATAGGCTTTGCGGATCAACACATTTAAAGATGGAGAACCTCGCGCTTTATTTATTTTTCACCGCGTCTCGTTTGGAGTCATCAGCTATAAGAGGAAATTACAGTTTTATTTAAGTATATATTTTATTATATTTTTTCCTTACAGCACTTTTTGGTGTTATTGGAGTAATACACATAATTCAGTGGTGAAATTGAATTTTTTTTCGCTTCACTGGATATATTTTTATGTTCCTAATTGGGCACTTTAAACGTTGGGAGGTATTCAAACAGGCAGGTAACAATATGTTTTCCATTATTTGTATCTCACTATGGAGATGAGCTGCTTTGAAGATGTCGGGACCACCGTATCTTGTGAATTGTGTTGTGTCCAATGTTTAAAGTAGGCAAATGGCATTTTGTAGCATTAAATTATTGATGTACTGCATATATATATATATATATATATATATATATATATATATATATACGATGTAAAAAAAAGAGTATTGCAGAGTATGTGCTGACACCTTTTTTATTGGACTAACAGCTTTCGAGAGAATAAAAAAGGTATCACCGCATACTCTGCAATTTTTTACATTGTGTCTACCGGACTAATACGGCCTCCCCCATTTACATTATATATATATATATATATATATATATATATATATATATATATATATATATATATAATATTATACAGCGTATATTGATGCACTTTTAATAGAGGAAACTCCAGTTGTTTTTTTACAGGATATTCTGTATCTGCACTGTGGATATATTTTTAAAACTTTAATAAGCAAATTTAATCAATTTCGATATTCCGGCATTTGGAAGTACGGTAACACTTGTCGAAAATCCCTACTATTAGCTACATCCTAAAGCTCTACATAATATGTAACAATATCAGAAAAATGCCATTTTCCTCATTTACATGGTATTAGATTTATTATTTTAATACCCACAGTTATGTCCAATTTTTCTATTTTAGCCTCCTGTCAATATTAATAATAATCTTGTTCTATACACAGATTTGTATTGTACAAAAATGCCGGTGCTTGAAATTGCTTATGAAACATACAGCTGTTCAGATTTAGGCTTATCCTGTTTTAGTGTTCCTGGTTCCATTGTATTATGTGACACATTCAGCTAAATGGCATTTTATTAAGCTTTTGTAACATGATCTATTTGGCAGTCAGCAGATGAAGTTTATCATTTCAATAAGAGCAGACAATACAACTTGTCTTTACCTGAGATCGCATTGTTTTGAAGGGAACTTCCGCCAAAATATTGTATTACTAATATTGCATTAAATATGCATTTACAAAATGTTGTGCTGTTCTCTAATTTTTTAAATAGTTAATTAAGGTGGCTCACTGCTCCCTTCTTCCCTGGCTTTGTATAATGTGAGATGGAAGTTAAAATAATCTCTGCCGGGGCGTTGCCTGACCGTGGATCTGAATGGCGGCTTAAGTAAAGAGCTCTGCCTGTGTGTCGGCTAAAAAGCGACGATAAAAGCTTTCCACTACGGATTTTCGAGGTGCTACCGGTGGGCTTACTCCCCGAGAAACCCCTGCGATGGCGTCTAAACATGCTAAGCGTGGCTCAACCCAATACTTTGAGAAGCGGGCGCGTGCTGGCCTTCCATCCCAAGATGGCGACGAGGCCTCCCTCGTGTCTTCGCAGCCTGACCTTACCACTGAGGACCTGTCTCTACGGGAGGATCAACAAGTTACCCCTGCACTTCTTCAACATATGCTGGAGAACTTGAAGACCTCTATGACAGACTCTCAAAGATATGCTCTCTGATTTTAAGCAGGACCTGGTCCAACTTGGGTCGAGGACTGGCCATCTAGTACATAAGTTTGAGGAGTACACTGGGGCCTATAACGAACTGGTTGATCGCCACAATGATCTGGCAGACACCCTACTCCAACTCAAGGTGGCAGATCTTGAGGATAGGTCGAGACGCAACAACTTACGGCTCCGCGGGATCCCTGAGGAGGTCTCGAATAGCTCTCTTGAGGACTTTGCTAAGGACCTCTTCCACTCTCTCGTACCGGAGCTTTCTGCTACTGATCTCCTTATAGATCGCATACACCGGCTCCCGAAACCGAAATCACTTCCAGTGTCGGCCACCTGTGATGTGATCCTCCGGCTACACTATTTTAAGGCGAAAGTGTCTATCTTGTCTGCCGCCAGGAAGAATCCATCGTTTCCTGCGCTGTACGACAACATTCAGCTATTTTCTGACCTGTCTGCTGCGACCTTATCCGCTCGCCGTAAGTTCACCTCACTTACCTTGATATTACGCGAACACTCCATCCAGTACCGTTGGGGTTATCCAACGAAGCTTATCCTGTCCCGGAATGGTGTCTAATCGGTGGTGATGTGTCCGGCTGATGGTTTTCGGCTCCTCCGTTCCTGGAATATCCTGTCTGCGACTGACAACCAACCTGTGGCGGCTACTTCATCTTCTCCACTGCGTCACATCTCCACGGAATGGGAACTGGTGAAAACTAAGCGCCCGAAGAATGGACAGTCTCCAGCACTGTATATTTCGCCATTCTTGATTTTGTTGGCGTCTCCGGTTGTCCGTTGACTGCTCCGGGGATTTCTCCGAGATGTTTCCCTGGGTCCCGTGAGTGTAGCCGTAGGACTGATTCGCTGTTTTTTGTTTATTTGGGGGTTTGTTCCCCTTATCTTAAGCATGCTAACGTTTTTGGGTTTTTTTTGTGAACATTTATGCATTGCACTTACTGATATCCCATGTCTTTGGATTACTATGGGCATATGTGTTCATCACACACACGTCCACTTTTATTTATTTATTTTTTCTTCTTTCCCCTACATGCGCTATGGCTGGGCTCCCTTGGTGCTAGGGCCCCTAGTGTGCCGGTCTCTATGACTGTTGCTATTTCCGTGCGCCCTTGTGAGCTTCCTCATCCGTTGTTTTACATATGTCTCCTCACTGCACGCTGCTCAATTATCCTATACCGCATAGCCTTTTTGGGCATCTGCTCGTTTGTATCCCATATCTTTGGGTTGTTATGTGCATACGGGTTTATCACTGCATCACACATACATTTTTTTTATTTTTTTTTCCCATACGCTGTGGCTAGGTTCCCTTGGTGCTAGCGGCTCCTGATATACCAGTTTCTATGGCCGTTGTCCTTTCCTTGCGCCTTTGTAAACTTCCTGATCCACAATTTCTACGTATGACTCCTCACTACACACTACATACTTACCCTGTATCACATAGTCTTATTATGTCCTTTGGTTGCTCTGGTCATAGGGGTTCATCAATGCACCACACACACACACATACTTTTTTTTTTTTTTTTCTCATACACTATGGCTGGGTTCCCTTGGTGCTAGCGGCTCCTGATATACCGGTTTCTATGACCGTTGTCATTTCCGTGCGCCTTTGTGGGCCTCCTGACTCCTCACTACACGCTACATATTTACCCTATACCATATAGTCTTCTTATGTATTTTGGTTGCTCTGGTTGTACGGGTTCCTCAATGCATCACACACACGTACATTTTTTTTTATATATATATATATATCTACACACGTTTCTAATGTGTTTTTGCCCTCTCTTCTGCCTTTATGGCATTCATGCATGACTGAGTGCCTTTTGCCTTTGCCTACTGGTTACTTTCCACTCAGGTTACAGACGCATCTGCACTTCATGTACATTCCCTTTTTGTTCTGTTTTATTGTCACCTGTTGTATTAAACCATTGTTATTTTAGTTTTGCCGACACACAGGCTGCCTTCTGCTGGTTTTGTTGCTCCCTCCTATCGGGGTGAACTGTGGCGGAACTTGTTTTTCCTCGCCTGTCAGTTCACACCATTTTGTGGCTCTTTGACGCCTCGTCTCTGTTGACGGCTTGTCTGAGCCTTCCTCCTATCCCGTCCTACCCTCCTCCCTCTACCCTTCCTCTCTCTCTCTCTCTCTCTCTCTCTCTATCTCTCTCCCTTTCTCTTTTCTTTCTCTCTCTCCTATTTTCTAAATGAGTCTTACCGTCCTCTCTGTCAACGACAAGGGCCTCAACACTCCCCACAAACGGCGCATGTTCCTCTGTGAGCTTAAGTCTAGGAGGGCTGATATCGTGATGGTACAAGAGACGCACCTTCTGAAATCTAGCTGCCGCCATTTTAACTTTAAGCTGTATCCTACTGAATACCATGCTATGTCTGATACTAAGACGGCCAGGGTGGCTTTACTTATCCACAAGAATGTCCATTTCCAGCTCCACTCTAAGCTCTCGGATCCTAAGGGTCGTTTCCTCCTACTCACGGCTGATCTTAACGGGACTCTGTTCACGCTGCTCACCATATATGCTCCATATATGCTCCTAACGACAACCAACTGTCAAACGGGCCGCACGATTATTGGCGGGGATTTTAACCTTCCTCCCGTCCCGAAGCTGGACTCCTCTGCTACCATGTCCTCCAAATACTTGAAGGCGCTTACATTGCAAGAAAAACCGTTTCCATCACCTTCTTCACCGCTGTGGAATGTTTGATACTTGGAGAGTTCTTCACCCCCTTGGAAAGGACTATACGTTTTACTCCAATCCTCATTCTAGCTATTCTCGAATTGATCTTATTTTGGTCGATAAACTTACCTTACAGTCTGTCCGCACCGCCTCCATTGGCAATATATCGTGGTCCGACCATGCACTGGTTTGGATATCTCTTTCGCATGGTGGCCTAGACCTTCCACCACCCCTTTGGCGACTGAATGACAGCCTACTTCAGCAGTCACCTATTTGTGCTGAGACCGAAACAGCTTTTTTTTTTTTTAACTTCTTTATTCCACGGAGAAGACAAAGCATAAAACATGAGAATAAGTTTACAGCCAGACATTTTGACATATTGACAAAACTTGACATTTACAGAGACAAGTGATGTACAGTTGCAGTATAACATACAGTACAAACAAAGATCCAGGAGACCAAAAGTAAGGATAAGTGGAGGACATTCATGAAGGCAAACATAAGGTACAAAACCACCGACGCAAAACCACAGGTCACAACACGCAACCATCCCGCCCATCATTAAGATCAAAAGCCCGGGACAGGGAGAGTACCTCTCAGGACTTGAATGCAGTACCATTCTGTGGTATTAAATGTTTGGTATAACGACAACCTGGTATCACTATCCAGCGTTGCGATAAATGGGGACCAACGGTTAAACAGAAATTTAACCTTGCTTTCCTTATGGAGAACGGCTTCAAGCCAATCCATCTGAAACAGAAGGCGTAATCGCGACAGGACCATAGGCATTAAAGGTGGCTGAGGAGCAATCCATTGGGACAATATTGCCCGTTTGGCCACTGCCGAGATAGTGAGCAAGAGAGATTTAGCTCTTGCTGCCCATTCAACAGAAATTACAAAACGAATGCCCAGAGTATCTGTAATGTACAACTGTAGGGCATTCCAGAACGGGACAATAGAACTGCAGGACCACAAGCCGTGAAGAAGATCCGCCCCAGGTGAGCGGCATTTCAGACATCGGGAATGATCATCTAAACCCATTAAGAACCGGAGTTTGGGGGTGACATAGGCTTTATGCAGGATTTTAAGGAACATTTCACCATAATCCCTAGACACCAAGAGTTTGGAATTGCGGGAGTACGCCTGGAGAACTTGTTTTTGACGCAGATTTGGAAAATCAGTTTTCCAGGAGGCAATGCCCGCCGTATGGGTCTCCCAATCGATAATTGGGCGAAGCAGGTTATAGATTGTAGACATAGTGAGCAGTGGGGCAGATGATATCGTGATCCGGTCTAAGGGGTGGTTGGAGTTAGCCCCAGAGAGGTGGGGAAGTAGCGCATTAACATAGTTACGGAGCTGGAGGTAGTGAATAGGATGAATTCGAACAGTAGGGAATTTAGCTTGGAACCGCGAGAACGTCAACAGTTTACCCTCTCGAGGGTCAAGGAAGTCACCAACGACCCGACCACCCACCCGGGTGAGTCTCCTAAAGACAACATCCTCCCTCCCGTGTTGGAACTGCGGGTTGCGAACCAAGGGCAAGAACCGGGAATAATGGACCTCCAAGCCCAGGCGACGTCGAACACGCTCCCAGGCCTTCATTGTATGATATAACAACGGATTAGCGACCACATCGGGAGGTAAAGTACTTCTAGGCTGATGCAGGAGAGAGGCCAAAGAAATGGCAGGAAAGAGTTGCTGCTCCAGGGTCACGTTGGTGAACCTAGACCTGCCACTCAGCCAATCTGCCACAAAGCGGTAGTTAGAGGCCAGAGCATAATCTAATAGGTTCGGCAAATTCACCCCCCCGTTATGAGCCGGCTGCTGAAGTTTCACCAACGAAATTCTAGCTTTTTTGTTGCACCACAGAAACTTACGCAGCAGCGCATTATGATATTGGACATCCTTCCTATTCAAGGTAATGGGCAACATGTGAATCGGGTACAGTAGTTTGGGGAAAAAGGCCATTTTGTATAAGTGACATCTACCTAAGAAGGAGAGATTAAATTTGGACCAAGTTTTAAAAGAGTCTTCCATTTGACGCAACAACGGGGAAAAATTTAGTTTGTAAAGATGTGCCAGATTTATGGGGATGGTAAGACCTAGATACTTCAAGGAGGGAAGTCGAGTCCAATTGAAAGGGAACGCCCCCCCCCAGCCACATTTAGCCTGCGGGAAAATGGGAAGCGCTTCGGTCTTAAGCCTATTGATTAAGAATCCCGAGGCCTTATGAAATTGGTCAAATAGGGTAAGCAGATGAGGCATCGCCGCTTTGGGATTGGAGAGATATAACAAAAGATCATCAGCAAAGGCGGCAACCTTCAATTCGACAACACCCACCCTGATTCCCTCAAGCTCGGCAGAACGCTCAATAGCACGAACTAGAGGTTCAATCGCCAGATTAAAAAGTAGAGGGGACAGGGGACAGCCTTGGCGAGTACCCCTACCCAAGGAGAACCAGCGGGAGTTCAGATTATTCACCGCAACCTGAGCCACCGGGGAATGATACAAAGCTCGAAACATTTGTACAAAAGGCAACCCGAAATGATGGTATTTGAAAAAACTAACAAGGTATGGCCAGGAAATTCTATCGAACGCCTTATCAGCATCACAACTAAGTATTATAGAGGCCTTGCTGTTAGTTAGTTTAGCAGTAAGAATAGCTGAGATAAGGCCCCTAATATTTTGAGTAGAGTGGCGCCCTTTAACAAATCCGGTCTGAGAAGGAGAAGTAACATAGTAACATAGTTCATAAGGTTGAAAAAAGACCAAAGTCCATCAAGTTCAACCTATATACATATTGTGTCCCTACTGTGTTGATCCAGAGGAAGGCAAAAAACCCTTATGAAGCAGATGCTAATTGCCCCATACCAGGGGGAAAATTCCTTCCCGACTCCAAATATGGCAATCAGAATAAATCCCTGGATCAACGTTCTGTCCCTATTAATCTAATATCCATAACTTGTAATATTATTGCTTTCAAGAAACACGTCCAGGCTCCTTTTGAACTCTTTTATTGAGTTTACCATCACCACTTCCTCTAGCAGAGAGTTCCATAATCTCACCGCTCTTACTGTAAAGAACCCCCGTCTGTGCTGGTGTAGAAACCTTCTTTCCTCCAGCCGTAGAGGATGTCCCCTTGTTATAGATACAGTCCTGGGTATAAATAGGTCCTGGGAGTGATCTCTGTACTGTCCCCTTATATATTTATACATAGTTATTAAGTCCCCCCTAAGCCGTCTTTTTTCCAAACTAAATAACCCCAATTCTGATAATCTTTCTGGGTACTGTAGTCCTCCCATTCCCCTTATTACTCTGGTTGCCCGTCTTTGAACCCTCTCCAGCTCCACTATATCTTTCTTGTACACTGGTGCCCAGTACTGTACACAGTATTCCATGTGTGGTCTGACTAGTGACTTGTACAGGGGTAGAATTATTTCCTTGTCGTGGGCATCTATGCCCCTTTTGATGCACCCCATGATTTTATTTGCCTTAGCAGCAGCTGCCTGACACTGGTCGCTACAGGTAAATTTACTGTTAACTAAAACTCCTAAGTCCTTTTCCATGTCAGTCGTCCCCAGTGTTTTCCCATTTAATACATATTCCCAGCCTGGATTTTTCTTCCCCATGTGCATAACCTTACATTTATCTGTGTTGAACCTCATCTGCCACATCCCAGCCCAAGCCTCCAACCTATGCAGATCCATTTGTAATCGTGCGCTGTCCTCTATTGTGTTAACCACGTTACAGAGCTTAGTATCGTCTGCAAAGATTGATACTTTACTATGCAATCCCTCTACAAGGTCATTAATAAATATATTAAAAAGAATAGGACCCAAAACTGACCCCTGTGGTACCCCACTAGCAACAGTCACCCACTCAGAGTATGTACCATTAATAACCACCCTCTGTTTCCTATCACTGAGCCAGTTACTTACCCACATACACACATTCTCCCCCAGCCCAAGCATTCTCATTTTATGTACGAGCCTTTTATGTGGCACCGTATCAAATGCTTTGGAAAAATCAAGATATACGACATCCAGCGATTCACCCCGATCCAGTCTTGAGCTCACCTCCTCATAAAAGCTGATCAGGTTAGTTTGACAGGACCGATCCCTTGTAAACCCATGCTGATATGGAGTCATACACTTATTTTCATTGAGATACTCCAAAATAGCATCTCTTAGGAAACCCTCAAACAGTTTACACACAACAGAAGTTAAACTAACAGGCCTATAATTCCCCGGGTCACTTTTTGTCCCCTTTTTGAATATTGGCACAACATTTGCTATGCGCCAGTCCTGGGGAACAGACCCTGTCACTATAGAGTCCTTGAATATTAGAAATAGGGGTCTGTCTATTACATTACTTAACTCCCTTAGAACGCGGGGGTGAATGCCATCTGGACCTGGTGATTTGTCTATTTTGATTTTTTTTAGGCGGCACTGCACTTCTTCCTGGGTTAGACAGGCGACATGTACTGGGGCATTTATCTCATCCTGCTGTATATTACCTGGCATTTCATTTTCCTCTGTGAATACAGCAGAGAAGAATATATTTAATAGATTAGCTTTTTCCTGATCCCCGTCTATAACTTCTCCCTCATTACTTTTTAAGGGGCCAACGCTTTCATTGTTAACCTTTTTACTATTTATATAGTTAAAGAACATTTTGGGGTTTGTTTTACTCTCTTTGGCAATGAGTCTTTCTGTCTCCAATTTTGCTGCTTTTATCTGATTTTTACATTTTTTATTTTTTTCCCGATAGCTTTTTAGTGCTTCCTCACTGCCTTCTTGTTTTAGTAGCTTAAATGCCTTTTTTTTGCCATTTATTGCCCCCTTTACATTTTTATTTATCCACATTGGTTTTCTCTTGTTCCTGACTCTTTTATTCCCATACGGTATGTACCTTTCACAGTGAGAATTTAAGATATTCTTAAAAATCTCCCATTGAGCGTCTGTACTCTTGTTTTTGAGGACATTTTCCCAATTTACAGTGTTAAGGGCTTCTCTTAGTTGATCAAACTTTGCCCTCCTAAAGTGCATAGTTCTTGTGGCTCCTCTAAGAGTTCCCTTATTGAAGGACAAGTTATAATGCATCATATTGTGATCACTATTTCCTAGATGTCCCCTGACCTGCACATTAGTTACTCTGTCAGGTCTGTTGGTTAATATTAAGTCCAGTAGGGCGCCCCCTCTGGTCGGGTCCTGTACCATTTGGGACAGATAATTATCCTTACTTATAGTCAGAAACCAGTTTCCTTTATGAGATTCACAGGTCTCGGTTTCCCAGTTTATGTCGGGATAGTTAAAGTCCCCCATAATAACCACCTCATTGTGATTAGCTGCCTTGTTTATTTGCTTTAATAAACAAATCCGGTCTGAGAAGGAGAAGTGAGTGCCATTAGAATAGGTTGCAGTCTAGAGGCCATAATCTTGGTGTATATTTTGAGATCTTGGTTCAAGAGGGAAATAGGGCGATAGGAGGAGAGCAAAGTAGGGTCCCTGTGTGGTTTGGGAAGGACTATGATACGGGAGGCCGTGAAATCCCTCGGGGGGACCTTCCCCTGCAGATATCCATTATAAACATCAGCAAGGTGTGCCGGTAGATACGTAGAGAGAAGTTTATAATACTCGGCTCCCAGGCCATCCGGGCCAGGGGATTTGCCATTAGGAAGGGACTTGATAGCAGTGGCTATCTCAGACGGGGTGAACGGTTTAGTTAAACGCTCACGGTCCGCAGGTGACAGTTTTGGAATATTAGCCCGCCGAAACATTTGAAGCGCCTCATCAGGGTCATTAGGTTCTGAAGAATAAAAATCCTCAAAGTAATTAGCGAAGAGTTGAGTGATTTTAACAGGGTCGGTCTCGACCGACTGAGAAGAATCCTGAAGCCTGGTTACAGCATGATATTTAGATTTAGAGTGACGGATAAGATTGCCCAGAAGTATGCCAGACCTATTGCCCCAGCGGAAAAAAGTATTACGAGTATAATTATAAGAAAGCTGAGCTTTTTCAGTAACCCAGGCATCGTAGAGGGATTTAATCTCTTTATATTTTTTCAAGGTATCTGGACTAAGGTGAGTTTTATGTGCAACATACGCCCTGGAAAGATCGTCAGTAAGCTGGACCAATTTAGCTTCAGCCTCTCTCCTGCGTCGCACAACATAGGCAATGATATGCCCTCTCAGAACCGGCTTAGAAGCACCCCAAAACAAATCAGGGTCGTCAAGATGTTCACGGTTATCATCGACATAATCATTCCATTTCGCAATCAGGAATTGTTTAAACGCTTCAGACGTGTACAAATAAGTAGGAAACCTCCAATTACGGGACACCTGATACGGGGAAGCGAGACAGAGATCTAACCAGATAGGGGCATGATCAGAGATCACTATTTGGCCTATGTGGGCACCCTTCAACCTGCGCAAAAACGACACCGGTAAGAACAGGTAATCCAGCCTGGAGAAGGAGTTATGGGGGTGGGAGTAAAACGTAAATTGTTTGTCCGTCGGATTAAGAAATCTCCAGGCATCCCGCAAACGAAGGTGATCCAACACAGGTAAGGAGGAGAGCCCGATAGGGCGAGAGGAAGGGCCAGACACATCTAGGGAAACGTTGGCCACTAAATTGAAGTCACCCCCCAGAATAACGTTAGGGGCCGAAATCTCCAGCAACAGTGAGTAAAGTTTGGCCAGAAAAGCGGGCTGATCAGAATTAGGGGCGTAGAGATTGACAAAGGTAAAAGATTAATTAAACAATTTAACCTTAAGAATAATGTAGCGTCCCTCCGGGTCAGCAATCTCGGACTCAATGACAAAGGGCAACCTTTTAGAGAGGAGAATGGTGGCACCCCTAGATTTCTTAGTATACATAGCAGAATAACAAGCTCGAAGCCACGGAGCTTTCAGCTCATTTTTAACACGGTCACACCAATGGGTTTCTTGGAGGTAAATAACGTCTGGGTGCATTCGTTTGAGATGGGTAAGTACCTTTTTACGCTTAACAGGTTTATTCAAGCCTTCAACATTCCATGATACAATCCGCAAGGAAGAAGGCGCATCACAGCTATTATCAGATTGTACCATAACTACAAGAACAACGAGGCCAGGAGGTCACCCGATGCCCCGCTGAGAAAAAGATAAAACAGAAAATGAACCTGGAAATGGCGGCCCAGGAGGGTCCCAGCCAGCCCCCCCAAGTGCCCAGCGGACGAAACAGAAAATAAAACCATACATCACCAGTTGCAACGTGCTATGCTTCTCCCATTTTTTCCTTTTTTTAATAAACCGAAACTCGGCACATATAAGTTTGTGCCTAGAAACACAACAGAGTAACCAAAAAAAATAAGAACAATCGAGAATCAACAAAACAGCGTACAGTAACCAATAAAGGTAAACCAGAGGATACATATCCAAATACCAATGGATTTCAGAGATCTCGAGCCCTAGGGGAAACAGGCGGAGAGGAGCGAGGCAGAGAAGCAGGGCGAGAGCGAGAAGGAGAAGGGGGGGAGGCCTCAGGCACCGCCGAACCATCATCCGGAGAGGGAGAAGATCTGGATCCAGCGCGAAGAAATTCCTTGGCCGCCATAGGGGTGTCAAAAAAGTAGGCCTGCCCCTCATGGGTAATCCTGAGCTTAGCCGGATAGAGAAGAGCGAATTTCACTCGCTTGTTGTAAAGTTCCGTGCAGATTTCGGAGAACTGGCGTCGTTTGACCGTTACCGCTGCAGAAAAATCCTGGAAAAGTAACAGCTTGTGTTTGTGATAAAAAAGACCCGTGACCTTTCTATACGCGTCCAGGATCTTGACCTTGTCAGTATAGTTGAGGACCCGAAAAATCACTGCTCTAGGACGAGACGTGGTAGAAACTGGTGGTTGACCGATGCGATGTACTCTCTCGATGACCAATTCACCCTGAGGAAGCACCAGGCCCAAAGACTTCGGCAGCCAAGTCGTTACAAGGTCGTGCAACGCCGTGCCCTTAACCTCCTCAGGCAGGCCAACCAAACGCAGGTTATTGCATCTACTGCGGTTTTCAAGGTCGTCAATACGGTCTTGTAATGACGTGAGTAAATGATCCTGTGAGCGGAGGGATGCAGACATGGAGACGTTCCCATCCTCTATGTCAGAGACCCTGGATTCCAGAGAAGTGATCCTTGTTCCCTGAGAGACCAACTCAGCAAGAACGGCATTGATGGAATCAGACAGTTTCTCAAGCTTTGCATCTAAGAGTGGAGAAATGACACCAACAAGGTCTTGAGCCGTCAGCGGGTCTTTTGAGGAGGAATCGGACACTGAGTGCCCCTCCGCTGCAGTGGAACCCGACCCAGAAGGTGGCACCGGTTTGAAAGTCGCTGTAGACTTGTCTCTTGCCTTGCTTTGTCTGGTGGATGATTTAGGTGGTGGATCCATATACTTTTCCATGTGTAGATAAGTGCCGTGAGGAACTCACCCCCAAGAGTAGGAAAGAATAGAAGAACACAAGAGGATATGACACAAAACCACACTCTATACACAGAACAATTGGTGGGATGAGATACCCAAGCACATATACATGTACTGATATATCACAAAAACAGTGAGCGTATCCCAACAGCAGAGAAAAGAAAAATCTGAACACAAACCCCAAAAGAATAGTAAATAAAGAAGCCCAAGGCCCGCCTCCCCACCTGACTAGTGCCCACCTGAACCCATAAACTAATTGGCAAGCCTAAAAGAAAAAAGTGGTCCGTGGACAGTCACGTTGATGCAGGGCCTTGTGCTAATGGCGCCTATCGTAGCTCTCCTCCACATGCGACGCACACCACTTCCAAGTCGGGCCCAAGCCACTCAACCAAACTAGGACAAAACAAAACAAAAAACAAAAAAAAAAAACAACCCTACCACCCAACCCAACCACCCAACCTAACTATAGCCCACCCAGAACCCCTATCTATCTAGGTGCAAGGTGCAGCAGCACACAGGTAGCAGAAAGTCCCGTTTTCAGGAGAGGAGTAGGAGACGCAGATCTACTCAATAGCGCAACACGTGGAGACGATCCAAATGTGGCAAAGCCCAAGTCCCAAACCCCACCACCCAACCTAACTAAAACCCACCCGTACCCCCATCTAACTAATACCAGGTCATATCATAAACAAAAAATAAGGGGCAACTAAGCCAAACAAAAATACAAAGTACTTGCCGGAGAGCCAGGTAGGCCCACCTCACCGGTCCTCCAGCGGCACCGAAGATCTAAATGTAGCCGCGCTCAAGTCGTCCGCCCAGGGATCCAAGAGCCACTGCCCAGCGTGATATCCGCAGCGTAGAGAGCCGGGAAAGGTAATCTCCAACCAAGACCGCCGTTCCAGCTCCGCTGTCCTGCAACAACGCCACCAACCGCGCGGGGGCCCAACCGGACTCCCGCAGCAGCACGGCGGAACGAAGAAGGTAGGTATTCGGCTTACGCGGGCTACTGTTGGTCAGAGCAGATAATGGACGGGTCTCGGCGGAAAAAATTTACCGTAGCAGGCAGAAAATAAAATGGCAGAGCAGAGTAGTCTCCACTCCAGGCCGGCGGCTTCTATTGAGGCCTTGACTTCCAGGCCACACCACGTGGAATGGGGAATGCAGCTCCAAAATCAAAAAAATGGACAAAATAAAACCTGATTCATGTGCCCAGTAAATAAACCACCAGTGTGAAGTAAGTGGCTCTCAAAAAATACCTTCGTAGAAGGATGGATGGTTATGGATTGTCAGGTAAGGTGAGGAGCTCGATTAAAAAGCAGCCATCTCAAGGGCCCGCCTCCCGGAAGTCGGCCGAAACAGCTTTGACCCAGTATTTCCAATCCAATGCGACACCAGACCTGCAGCCTTCAACGCTCTGGTTAGCCCATAAAGAGGTGATCCGGGGCCACTTTCTTAAGATTGCCTCTCAACTTTCCACTCTCACCGCCCAGCTTACAGCTCTCGAACTCACCGATAAATCTTCTTGGTCTCCTGCAACTCACGCTGAATTGCAAGCGCTGAAAGATGAAATTCATAAACTTAACCTTCAACGCACTGAACTTGCCCTGCGACGGCTTCATCAAACATATTACTCCAAAGGCAACAAGGCCGATACTCTGCTGGCGCGCAAGCTTAGTTTCCATTCATCGTCCTCGACGACTCATTATTTACAAACGCCGAATGCAGGACGGATCTACAATCCTAAACACATCACTGACCAGTTTGCAACCTACTACGAATCTCTCTACAACCTACGGTCCCACCCACACGTGCCGCAGCCACAAGACCAACATATTCGACGTTTCCTGGAGTCTCTTCCACTACCTCAGCTTTCGGAAGATTGTTGGGACGATCTCACTAAGCCCCCTACAGTAGACAAAGTCACTCTAGCGATTGCTGCCCTCAAGCCTCATAAAGCGCCTGGACCCGACGGTCTGCCTAATTCCTACTATCAAAAATGTAAACATATATTGGCTCCCCACCTCTGTGACTTATATACTCATTTGATGGGTTCTTCCTCGCTTCCCTCGGAGATGGCTGCCGCGCATATCACTGCAATACCCAAGCCGGGGAAGACCCCAACTGCCTGTGCAAATTATAGACCCATTTCCCTTTTGAATACGGACACAAAATTGTACTCTAAGATTTTGGCTGACCGCCTGAACCGCCTCTTACCAACTCTGATTTGCAACGATCAAGTCGGCTTTGTTATGGGTCGCCAGCAGGGCCGGCCCTACAATGGAGCCGACTGGGGCAATTGCCCCAGGCGGCACTTCAGAAGGGGCGGCACTTCAGAAGGGGCGGCACTTCAGAAGGGGCGGCACTTCAGAAGGGGCGGCACTTTGCAGCCCCAAGCGGTTTTTTTTGTTTTTTTTGAAGCGGAGGAGAGAGAGAGGGGCACCGAGTGGTTTTCGCTTACCCGCTCGGCGCCCCTCTCTCTCTCCTCTGCGGCGAGTTTCCCTGTTCGGTCTCGGTGCCGGCTTGTAATGCAGAGCGCCGGAAGTGACGTGAATTTCCGGCGCTCAGCATTACAAGCCGGCACCGTGGCAGCACAGGGAGACTCGCCGCAGGACTGTTTAAGGGTAAGTACCGGTGGGGGGTAGATAATGCCGCCCCCCCCCCCGGCGTCGGCGGGGGGCGGCATTTTAAACTTCGCCCCAGGCGGCGTTAAGTCTTCGGCCGGCCCTGGTCGCCAGCCATCAGATAACACGCGGCGGATTACGAACATCATTCATTTAGCCTCCTCTCGTCGCCAACCGTGCCTCCTCCTCTACTTAGATGCGGAGAAGGCCTTTGATAGGCTCCACTGGGGCTTTCTTATGGCCACTCTACGCGCGTTCCATCTCCCGGATGCCTTCATTGCAGCGATTGACCGGTAATATGTTCGTCCTCATGCAAGTGTTCGTGTTGCCGGCTTCCTCTCCCGACCTTTTTATATTTCGAATGGCACGAGACAAGGCTGTCCCCTTTCTCCATTACTCTTCGCGGTAGCCATGGAGCCTCTCGCCATAGCGGTGCGATCGTCTCCAGCTATCAAAGGTTTTTCGTGCCACTCTGTCGAAACAAAACTTGCCTTGTATGCTGACGACGTTCTACTAACCATTACAGACCCTCAGCGCTCCCTGCCGGCATTGCATTCTCTCCTTGAGGAGTTTGGCACTGTTTCATATTATAAAATCAATTGGGGCAAATCTCAAGCTCTGAACCTTGGCTTCCCTGCAGCGACGATTGCTCAACTATCTTACTTACTTGGGAATTAGGCTTATGGAAATCTGTCCACACTTTGGCTAAAGTGAACTACCAACACATCTGGCGAGCAATTAAGGAAGACCTCCTTCGCTGGTCCAAATTTGAACTGTCCTGGACGGGTAGCATTGTCTCCTTCAAGATGAACTCTTTACCGAAACTACTCTACCTGTTCTGAACTACTATCCCATGCCCTTCTCCGCGAAATTCAGTCGACAGTTTCCACCTTCATCTGGGCCAACAAGAAAGCCCGACTCTCCATTCGTCTCCTCCAACGCCCCAAGATGCTGGGGGGCTTGGGAGTCCTGGATGTTAGGAAATATTATCTGGCTGCTGCCCTCACACAGACTCTCCAACTGTTCTCTGCTGCGGCACGGGTGGCGTGTGTTGACCTTGAAAATGCTTTTGCTCGACCGTGGGCCCTCAGAGACTTACTTTGGCTTCCGAAGTCCGTTCGTCCACCGCTACCACATCTTTTACCCACCTCAAAATTGTCACTGTCCTTGTGAGACAAATACTGTACCACTCTTGGATTTCCGTCTACTTTATCTGCACATGCGCCCATTATGGTTTTATGCCTATTGCTACCTCACGTCTCCGTTGACTCTTGGCTGCAGGCTGGTGTCCTGACCATTAACCATTTTATTTCACGGGGTCATGTCCGCTCTTTCCAAGAATTAAAAACCGACTATTCCTTCTCCAATAAAGACTTCCTAAAGTTTTTACAATTCCGCAACGTTATTCAGAAATATTGGAAACCTAACCCATCTACGGCTTCCATGCCCCCAATTGTTAAGCTTTGTCTCCGGGCTCCCATTGTCCCACATGCCATTTCCGTCTGCTATGCGGCGTTGCTGGACTATGCGCCCGACGTTAAACTCCCGTATATGGAGGCTTGGGAAAAAGAGCTCCATTGTTCCTTTGATGTTAAGGATTGGTATACGGCCTTGGAACAGATTAAGGGTGTGTCCAGAAATGATACCCACTTTGAGACGGATCGTAAAGTCATATTCCGTTGGTATTATGTCCCGCCAAGCTCTCCAAGATTTTCCCGTCTACCTCCCCTTTGTGTTGGAGACTGTGTGGCCACAGAGGGACGATGGCTCATGTCTGGTGGGACTGTCCTCTATTGTCTACTTTTTGGTCCAAAGTTTTCATGCTCATTAATCATTTGCTCCCAGTCTCGATTGTCTCCTCTGTCTCGGTCGCCCTCCTAGATATGCTCCCTCCTGACCTAGATTCGCCATGTTGTAAACTCCTTATGCATCTCCTCCTGGCTGCTAAGGGTTGTATTGCCAGAAAATGGAAGAACCCTGCACCTCCATCCATACGCGAGGTGCTCTACTCTATGGCCACTACCCGTACGTACGAATGTATGGCACACTCGGCGATGGGTACCTCTCATGTTTTCCAGGCTACTTGGGATAGATGGGATGACTTCTATTTTACCTCTTTTCGTGACACCCCTCCTGGTTTTTTGCTCCATGACATGCGTACCCCATGGAGCTTGAAGGCCGTTCGCTCGTTCTAGGCTTCTTTCTCTCTTTTTTCTTTTTCTCCTCTCTACTTCTCTTTCTTCTTCCCTCCCCCTCTTTCCTGTTTCCCCCCCGTCCCTCCCTTCCATGGACAGGTCATACGTTGTCATTATTCAGACGCAGCATGCCACTGATTGTGTACTTCTCTCAGATATATGGCTACTTTGATGTTCACTGCGTTTCCTTCTGCTTCTCTGATTATTTGACCATGTATTTGTACTATGTTATGTCTCGCTACCTGGCCAGGTTTAGTCACTCCGCTCTGTGGCACATTGTACTGCTTTGGTCTGATGTTTGCTGACTTATGTACCATCCTTCTCTCTTGTTTTTGTCCATGCATTTATTGTTACAAAAACCATTAAAGTTTCAAGTGATAAAAAAAATAATAATCTCTGCCTCCTTTTTCCATCCCTGTGTGCTTTGGGATGAGTACAAGGGAGGGCTGGCATCTCCTGGCCTGGGGCAGTTAAAGCCAAGTGGCCCTATTGGCCCCAGGGAAATAACATACGCATTGGCATGCATTTACACACTCTCACACACAACCATACAGTCATGCTAACACACTTACGCACTAATGCTAATACACTTGCTCTAACACACACTTATACATATACACTCATGCTAACACAGACTTACAAACACACATATACGCTCATGCTAACACACACTCTAACATACATGCTCATTGCGGATGCAGTCATGAATCACAAAGAAGGTGTGTTGGTCTCTTTTGAGTAAATAACTTTATTTGATTCCCATTATAACAAGTTATTCCATGACAGGTGAACATCAACAACCTTAATCGAAACCTGTAGATATTTTTTTTTATCATTCAGAAGAATTTAAGCCGGGTTTGACCATCCCGTCTTCCTGGAACTTTCTCAAATGACAGTTTTCTCCTTTTTGGTTGTGGTAACTGAGCAAATTGTAATCCTGTATTTCAAATAAATTGAAGAATTATTTAATTTCCCTGATCAATAAAGCATAATATGTATGAGCCACACTAACATGTATAGTATGACAGTGTACTACTGTGTACCTGCATTATAATTTAATTGCACGATATTCAGTACATGAATACTTAATTGCACGATATTCAGTACATGAATACCTAATTCCTTTTGTTTGTCAGAGGTATGCTAAAAGCATTTCTGTTACTAGCAAATATTTTCTTATACCTACACAAAGGCGAATGCTTCAGGTCTGGGTTCAACCATAACCCACGACAACATGTCATGGGATTAAAAATATGTATTAGATTAGTAGCTAACAACTGGTGGACTACATTTTGGCTCCAGTATTGTATTCTGCTTGTATATTGGCGCTTGTATATTAAATATATATATATATATATTAGTAAAGTTCATTAGCATTAGTACAGTTCTTTTTGGATGGGGGTATATTAGCCACAGCCACAGGGATCAGCTGTGGCTAATATTGTCGTTCAGTGTTAGTTGGCAATGATGAAGTTGTGTTAATTTTGTGGTGGTACAATCACTTACCAGCTCCAGGACACATCATCAGATTGGTAAAAAGATGTGATTAGAAGGCACTGATACCTACCCTTTATTTCTTCATTGTCAATTAGGATGTTGTTCTGCATAGTGACTCCTGCCTTGTCAAAAGACCTGACCGACTGCTGGTAGAAATCAGGGTTACCTAAAAAGTCATTGTTTGTATTTAAGAAAGGGGTGAAATCAAAAGCCCCTGGCTTTAGTGGTGAAGGGTGAAGGAGCTGTGGCTTCTCACTGGTCACAGGCTGTTTGACACATGTCACATCTCTTAATTGATCTGGGAAGTATAGTGGCATTTCTGGAGATCGGTGGTTTAATGAGTCTGTGAAATAACTGTTTCTCTGAGTAACGGTTCTTCCACAATAACCATTAAAATGTTGATGACAGATGTCATGAGGAGTATCGTCTTCCTTGTTTGAGGACACAGACCCACTAAGATTGTCCATTAGACAAACAGAATCATGACTCTGTTGTTCAAAGTCATTTACACAATCATGTGTCTTGCATGGTTGGTTAAAACAGTCCAAAAAAGTACAGAAGTTATTGTGGAATCCAGATCCCGCTGAAGGTATTATAGTACCAGCAGGCTTATCCAATGATGTTGATGTCAAACACATTTGGTCAGTCTCTCTGAACACTTCTGTATTGTTTGGGAAACTGTCTTTCTGGCCATGCATCATATATTGGATGGGTTTGAATTCACTGTTCTCTCCGTGGTAACAATGTAAAGAACTAGAAATGCTGAAATCTACAGCTTCTGTTGTCCTTAATGGTGATACATATCCAAGACGTTTCGGTGATAAAACCCCATATTGAGGTTTTCCACATAAAAGCAGACTGCTGCTCGTATGTCTGCCAGGTGATGAGTTTTGGGCATGAATATTGTATGGGTCATAGCAATAGTCTTTCCTATGCGACTGCGAAATATCAGAGGCCACAGGAGGGGATGTTGAAGTGCTGAGTTGATGTAAAGAGGTGATATCACTAAAGTGCTAAAAAGACAAAATTTGAAATATCAGGACCAGGAATCATCACTCAAGGTAAATGTTAATGTAAATACTGAATCCTAAAACAAACAAAAAATTATGGATTATGTATGTATGTGTGATAATGTGTGGGATATGAGGACCCATGGTCTTAGTGGGGCTACACTGCATTGTGTGACATCACAATGCGGTTGTAGTAGTTCATTCGCAAGTGGCACCACACGTTATGTTACATGGGGGACAACTTAAGAAGAAAATAGATTTTAACAAGGCCACACTTCTAGAGATAGGCAGATTAAAGGTTAGGATCTGACAACACAAAGCTTTAGTACTGTCATGGGAGTCAATGGGTAAGATAAAAAAAGAATGCTGCAATCGGCTGTCTATTGACTACTCTACTCCTATTGACTACAATAGTGCTGCCCATTCAAGAAGATTAGACCTGAAAAATATAGGCATGTATTGGTATAAAGCAGCATTAATAAGGCCATTCAGTAACCTGCTATCATTTGAGATACAGGCTCTAATATTTTCTCAGACCTTTAAAACTTTTGCAGGTACTTCTGGAAAGAGCTCCTGCAGCTGGTCTTTGCTTGCGGATAGTACCCATTGTAAAGAAGATCCTCTGTGTAACATTAGCTGAGCCACCATGGGATTAATACAAGGAAAGGCAAGCAGAGGCTGTTCTGCCTGTACGAAAAAAAACAAAGGATGAGCTTTAAACGCTGTTCAGTAAAATATGTAGCGCAAGGGACAAATTACACAAACCATTTATTAAGCATTATAGGTTCAATAAATGTACGGTTTGCTGTACGCGTGCTGCATTTATTGAACTTTTTATTCTTTAGAAAAAATGGTGTGTAGCTTGTGCTAAGCTACACACCATTTTTTCTAAAGAATAAAAAGTTCAATAAATGCTTAGGGCCGAGCATAGAAGAATTGTAATTCTTCATAAGAAAAAAAAAGTCCTTTTGAGTCTAGCAAAACTCTCCCTTTAATACAGATGCTCATGACGCTTGTACCTTACAGAGCCAGAAATTATTAATAATGAAAGAATATTAAATATATGAAATATTACAGAAATATTAAATTCCTTCTTCAGACCTAGACTTGCACCATGACTCATCAAACAGGGCTGTGAGAGATGGCTAGCGAAATTGAACAATACCCAATAACTTACAAAGTTGAATGAATCCCTCCGAAGGATGTTGCTAAATACGTTGGTGGTGTCAAGAAACAGAGGTCTGTGTTTACACCGGTATGAGCTCACGCAGGGTGCTTGCCCATATGGGAGATTTGATGCCATTACCTGGTCCACTCTCGATCTTAAGGTCTTTCATGCTGTGTTAACCTAGACTTTCACTCCCTTGTCCAGTGATGAGGTTATGTCCAGGAAAACTAGGCAGGTGACTCAGTGTGAAAATGATACTTGGGGAAAGACAGGGATTATTGGCCAATAGTGTAGTGGGGATTTATCCGAGGAGGGTAATAACCCCCAGCATGTTGTTCCGGGTTCCTAACATCCTGTAGGCACCTTTTAATATAGTCCAGTATTTGCTCCAGTAATGAAGAGCACATGTTTATGACCTATGTTACTGAATACTGAATATTATTATTATCTTTTATTAAGTAACCCCAACAATTTATGCAGCACTTAATACAATACATATATTCAAGGGTTACGACAAGGCTAGAATTGACAGACTAAGACAAACCGATACATTAAGTCCTGCTCGCAAGCTTACAATCTTGAGGACATAACATATAATCGGACTACAGAACACATTTCACAATGAAATAGATTCCCACAAGAAATTTGATCAGTTAATTATGCATCAGGAAACCATCCTTGCATGCTTTGCATTCCACTGGGAGAAAATGTCTGCAAAATTCACTGAAACTGTAATTAATTTGAGCCATCCGCATTCACTTTTTCTCCGTGTATTATTTTACTGGGTTATTCGGTCTAAAGACTGTAGTGTCGCCTCTAGTACCGATTCAGCAACAATGGTAGGCAAAGTCCAGATAAAACTGGATACTTACAGACATTAGGAATTCAGTTATCACAAAAAGCCCACATAAAGCCTCCCTGAACAATGATGACTTTGAAATATCATCCTCAGAATAGGTCATTAAACATGAAACAGATTCCAGCTCGTTCACTCAAAATAAAATGAGACATAGTATTAACTTAATAACTTATTACATGCAATTGATTTATTATGCCAGTGTAAGTTGGTAAAGAATTGTTTGTAACATTTATTCGTGATGTAGCCTTCTGTAACATCTATTTCCAAGAAAATGTCATTTCAATTTGGTTTTTTTTGTAAGAAACTGTCTGTAATGAAAAAAATACTACCATCATTACAGGCAATCTTTTCTTAGTAATATATTGAACCAAAAGAGATAATTAAAGGGAACTGATGGATGCTGAACTAAAAAAAGATTTAAAAAAAAAATGATTTTATTTTGGGCCCTTTGCTTCGTATGTATAAACTAAGAAAGAAAAAAATGGTCTTGACTATGGGTAGGATGAAAATACATTTTAGCTGAAGGAGCCTTAGCTCCAAGCCAGAAGATTGCAAAAAAGCACAGCTTTTAGCATAACCACACCACCTATAGTTTTGTTTGTCATTGTAATTGCTTTGGAGACATTTATCTCCAAGGGTTCACCTCATGGTTGCTAGGAATGGCGGCAGCATGTCAGAGCCAGTATTATCTAATCATTTCCTGTGTCTTCGCTTTACCCACCTTTACAATGGCTGCCTGAAACAATTGCCAACAATCTAGAACTTAACAACAGAGCATAGTTAAGTTAAAGGGGAGGAATAATATTGCAGAACAGTAAAGAAGTAAATAAGTGGTAGAGCATCCAGTACAGCATTGTGAGGTCAGGCACTGATGTTGGATGGGAACGCCTGTCTCGCAAACTCTGTTTCAGTTCATCCCAAAGGTGTTCCATGGGGTTCAGGTCAAGGCTCTGTGTGGGCCAGTCAAGTTCTTCCACCCCGAAGAGCTAGAAAGGGTCCAAGGTGCATAGTGTGCTTATGAATGTGTAAAAAAATAGTGCTTTGGGGCACAGAACCAGATCCTGGACCTTCGCTGAGGACTAAATGGCACCTCAGGCTTTAGTCCAGAGGATCAACTTTTCCCTCTCCCACATGTATTCACTTTATCTTAGCTAAAAGGCAGAGAAGGGTACCTCCTAAAATTTCAAATGGACAAAAAGGACACTTTTGTCTTAAAAGGTGTGGTTAGCGGTGTGGCTATGGGAACGGGGCTTTACCCACACTTTTTGGCACTGTTTGACAGATTGAAAGGCTACTTACAAGATGTTTTTAAGAATAATGTTTGCTAGTTCCACAATTTAATATACAAATCTCTTTTCTATATGTTGGGCTGTAGAACACTATGACAGACTTGTGTCCACCAAATATTCTGAGAGGCATCTGAGTCTAAAAGAGAGATACTGGGGATTCGAAGGTCCAACCTCGGTGAGTTCCTCTCAGGGAAGTACAGGCAACATACAGCCTGGGGGCCATATCGATATGCACATTAAGCTTTTATACTCTTGCAGAATATGTGTCCAGCCAACCACTGCAGTACACAATCTGCCACGAGAGAAGCAGTAAGTGTAAGAATGGGGAGCCCACCAGGCACTTGAATGTGCCGGATGGCCAGGATGGCCCTGTGTAGGGTATACTACAGGAGACTTGAGCCCTAGCATCGCTTAGCAAAACTAAGTTTGGTACCGACCTCTGAACTGAGTACAGACAGCCAGGACCTGTCCAACCACCCGCTGGGGGCACTCTTACAAGACATGAGAGTGTAGTCTGCAATTTGGCGAAGTATTAATCCTGTCTTTTCCAGTCCTGAAGTGACAACAACCTAAACACAACAGTACATTTTACTTTCTGCTACTATGTAACACAGGAATCAAAATGATTGGTCACACAACATACTTGCAATTACCATATGCCAATATACAAAGTTATTGATATAGATACTACCAGGGGAGACAATGCAGAAAATAGTACTTTGAACTAAAATTACCATTATCCCCATACCTGCGATAAGGTTTTTGCCCCAGCATCAGATTGAATTCTCAGGGCTGATTCTCAGGGTCACACAGTCTGGAACTAACTGCTTTCTACTCTACACTGCTGCGACCCCCTATAGGCTCTTGCTACTAGTATGCAATGTTTGATATTAATTAATTCAAGTTTCCACAAGGACCAGTATAAGAGCCATTTGGTGAGCCCTTACATTTAATCTTCATGATGGGCTATCAAAGGGTTAATATTTCAAGAATCTCAGGGTCAGCTAATTTCCCCACTTTCTACTTGTGATTACACTTGTACCTTCACATCCAGTTCTGCAGACTTTGATGTTAGTGGAACCATAGCTGCATAAATCAATGCCAAACTGTGAAGTGTATTTTCTGAAAAAATGTATCTAAAAATCAGAAAAACATTAATGAGCAAGAAATGCTTTAAGTAATTAGTATTGCACATTTTTACTTTTAGCACAATGTGCTGCTGACGACGAGGAATGAGTAGTCGTGCATCCTGGTATGACCCTGATGCATAGAGAGATTGTATTCCAAATCTGGATTTAGAGATTCCTTATAGGAGGGATCTCAAAAAGAAAGACACTTACTGAACATACTGGCAATTTTGCAAAAGTAGTACCCAATAATTCACAACCCAAATTAGGTCTGTTCCCTTAGAGCTGTGTTGGTAGTAGACTTTGCAGGGGATACTTTAAGGTACAGTCAACAGTAACTCATTTCAATTTGATTTAACTGAATGTTACAAAAGGAAACAAAGAGGCAAAGAAGGCACAGACAGGCAGTTTGGGGACAAAGACAGCAGACAAGCTGAAAAGCTGTGGACAAAAAACACACAGGTAAGCAGATGGCACTGACAAGATGCTTGAGGACAAAGATGGCACAAACAAGTTGCTTGAGGACAAATATGGCAAAGAGAAACTGATTGGGGCTAAGATGGCACTGATAAGTTGTTTGGGGTATAGGTAGCACTCACTAACTTTTTGGGGCCAAGCTGTGTTGCTTGGTGAAGTTGAGAGGCCCTTGGGCAATTTTTGCACTGGTGCCCTGTAGTTTTTAATAATGCCCCTGTAAACATGTTAGGGATATGTTTTGGAACGTTCAGCCACGAGGTGCCACTTTTTTATTCATATAATAATAATAATCCATGTTTTATATAAGTAAAATAATAGCGTCGAATGGCCACCAGTTTATCTAGGGAAATACTTACTCAGAATGATGTATCGCTTTAGAAAATAAAAGGATCCAGCAGCAGCTGTATTGCAGAGACAACGCCACTAGTTTTAGGATTAAGTTCTCTGATGTCTTCTTGTATTTCAGTTCATCAATGTCCTAACAAAAAAACAATCCATAATTATGTTTTCATTGGAATATGTTAATATCAGCATATATAAAATAGTTTGCTTTGTTATACTGTATAACATGTAAGCACATATTTCTAACTACATATGTTACAATGATCTCTCGATTATGTGTTGGAAGCTGCTCACATCACAGTGTTGCCTATAAGTAGGACAGAGAACAACAAAGTAAAGAACATATTGACTAAAGCATAGGCAAAGATACTGCTAGAGCTTGAAATAACTCTGATGGCATAGCGCCTGAAAACAAGCATGGGAATTTTATCTGCTGTCAGCACTAAAGTTAGCACATAGAATTGTTTCCTGCGATGCTGCAGGAATGGGGTCTTAATCACAATTGATAGGGCAATCTCCTACCATGACTGTCGACTAATAAGCACAGTCAGATACCATTGACATTTAATTGTTTACACCTCTTGGCATTCATTATGGATTTACTCTTCATAATGACTGTTATGACAACGTAGCCATACACAGCAAAACTGAGAAAAGCTGCTAGAACTATCACCATTGGTAGCACTACCAGCTTTTGAATTTATCAAAACTTGAAGACTGGCAGAAAAAGCCCCTTGGAATAATAGTGTCTTATTGACAGATTTCTAGTAAGGCTTGTCTAATGCTTATTTACAGCGTGTATTCTATGTAAAACATCATCTGTAGTTTAAAAAAGATCGGCCTTCATGTTATTTTTATTAATATATATACTGTTCATATCAAAAAGTAACCATGTACACAACTTCATGTTACTGACCTGAGTGCATCATTCAACCAATTAAATAATAACAAAGAAAGAGAGAACACCAAGAATTTTAATCACAAACAATTTTTATATTATAATTATGGTCTACAGCAACTGAATGTTTCGGTCCCTCTTTTGTCTCCTTTGTCACTATCACCTTCTCTTACTTCCCTCTCTTCTAGTTCCCCATGTCCATGTGTCTAAGTCCCCTATATCCATATGACCGAGTCTACATGCCTGCACTGACTTGTTCAATTATGCCAATCCCCACCAAAGTAGTTATCTTCCAATTCCTTCAGAATACAAACACAGGATGCGTGCAGTATTATCACAAACATTTTTGCCAATTTGAAAGGGTGCTATGTTTATTCGTCCTTTCTAAAGAACAGGATGGACAGAGTTGTATATTTTCTATGCAAATCAATCTGAATACCTGCATTATTATGGAAGTGCTCTCATCTACAGTGATAAGTGCACAATGGTCATGTTTTCCAAATAGTTGTAAAGATGCACTGCAGCTTCTCTCAATAAATGTGATGCCGTACCTGAAACAAAGAAGATACAAAATTATAAGTGATCGCATCTGCTGCTCATGTGGAAGTAAAGGTATGGGACTTAAGTGATCAGTCACTGGCCCGCTGGGTATTTGCTCAGTTTACCAGATGGTCAGTCCAGGCCTGTTAAAAAAACGATCTCTCCGCTACACTTACAACAACTGGAAAGTGCATTAATTGCGTAGTGTTAATCTTAACATAGTGGTAAACCAAGCCAGTAACAACATTTGTGGTTTCCCAGGTATAATGTATAAATATTTGAAATGATCATCCTACACTTACCTTGACTCCATCATTTTCAAGATCTCTGTGTTGTTTAAAAAACCCTCGGAACATATGAAAATATATGGAATCTGCATTTTCAGAAGAATTTCTCCAAATCTGTCCAGAGCGGTGTCCCCTACAGAAAGAGCCAAAGTTGGGTTTCGTTTTCCATCTCACAGATGCATTTTGACTTTGTTACCTTCAAGTACTCTACATGGATATACCAGGACACCTAGAAACTATTTGCCTATGTCTGTTTAATAATAAAGGAAGACTGAAAGAAAACGTACCTACTAGAAAAGCCTTTGGGAGGCAGGTTTTTAAGGTCATGTGAGGTACCTTTAGGGCCTGGCATAGGTTTAGCCAGCAATCAGTGCAGTCATACTCAATAACAAGGCAGAAATGAGTCCAAGGAAAATCATTGCCTATGTGCTGGTTGTTTATTATGATGCACGTACACATTTTCAAACTGCAAGGCAAAAAAACAGGCCGGCAAAGTATTACACAGGGACTAGAAAACCTTAAATATTTTATTTACTTCTTAACAGTTATGATTTCTGTTATAGGTCCTATAGGGCATATCGGCTGCTCGGCCTTGTAACCCTCTTATTTACATTATGGATGTCTGTTCCTACCCTACACAGCATCTGTAGTTTCTCATTCCCAGCACATCCATGTAACGCGGAGCATCATGTGCTCATCACAGAGGATGCGTGGTATGATAGAGATACCTAGAGATAGGACCAGGGGGACGCAAAAGTACTGCCCTGGGTCAGGGCTACAGCAACAACTCCCATATATATACCACTCATTATAAGTTTGTTTATGTTCGACACTGAAGGACCACAATTGACCGGGCATGTCATTCAATCATTTTTAAGATATTATATATCTATATATCTATATATATATGGAAATTACTCCTTGTGTCAAAGAAAGATGTTGAAATCATCTTGCACAGTATAATGGAAGCAGAGGTAAAATCTGTTCTTCTTGGTTTTACCTAGGTTTCCCCATAGTTGCCATCCCTGGCACACAGAGGTCAGCCGGATTATTGAATGCCAATCCGTTGGGAAAAGGGCAACTATGGAGTGGGCCTTATAAACCTGTCCATTTAAAGAATGCCCTAACATAACCGGATACCTACAGGAAACAGAACAGGTGCATAGTTTACCTTGAATGTCATTTTCTGCAATAGTATAAGCAGTGTTCCATAACTCAATTGTGAGTAATGGAAATTACATCTTTCTACTTAAAAAAAAACCAAAAAACACACAACCAGTGCCACAACACTAGTATTACTGTGAGTCGCTATATCTATAAACCTTTATCGTTCAGCATCTGGTTCTGCTTGCGTTTCCTGTGTGATAGGACCCTTGTGATCTAACGTCTATTTTTCTTTTTGTGACAAGCATCAAATTGTAAAGTCAATGTGTGGTGCTCAGCCAAACACAATTCCTGCAAGTCAAGGGTGCAAGAAAGACAGTCAAAGGCTTGAGGGGGGCTTCTGAAGAAGTCACCTTTTTACAAAGAGGAGAGGACAGTAATTTAAATAGGAGAGCTATCATGTGCATAGCTGGAGAGTCCCATTAATGGGGATTATTCCAGTGAACTTAAAGGGTGATGTTGTTCTTGAGAATGTGAAAGTTTTCTCAATAATAGTCATTACACCCGGATATAAATGCCATTTAGTGCATTACAAAAACATGCCAGTTTTCAAACGTTGTCCAGCTAAAAAGTTTGTCAAGGTTGAAACGTTGGCTGTTGTTGTAGTGGCAATGTTTAAAGGCATTGTCATGATACACTGTATGATGCCATTTGAACAATTCTGCAATAATACGCATAATATACTTAAATAATATATAGGAAGTATATATATATATATATTTTATATATAGTATTTTATGTGTATTATTAAGAATTCCATGTGATAGAAACTAAAATGTAATATTCAATTAATATGCCGACCTTTCTAGTACTTCTTTGCTGTCCAGAATTCTTCTTCCGTAGGTAGGATATAAACTTGTGACTTTCATACCTGTTAATATATGATACTGTATATCAGGAAGATTAATAGAAACCAGTGATTTTCTAAAAACATTCTAGGTGTGTGGAAAGGTCATGGAGGACGTTCATCATCTGTGCCGAGTTTAACAGAATGAGTCAAACTCATACTACTTCTGAGACCATGTAATTGATGACGATATATATAAATCTACCAATTAGCACTTTTAATTTCTGAAAAAAAATGTGTGAACGTGAGTTATTCTTTTACAGTTTTTCATCTCTGTGTTAAGATGGCAATTTGATGTATTCAAACACAGATACATGTTTTTCAGTTACCTGATTATATGACTTATAATGTTTAAAGAGTGTTTGGTTGTATTTTTCTATGAGACACATGCAATTATAGATCATTTATGTTCCAGAAAAAAAAAATGTACATTAACTACCTTTTATTTCACAAAGGCCATCAATGATTACTGTTTTGACGGTGTCAGAATCCATACGTGTTATAATTATCACCTGTTTAGCATTTAGAAACTATGTATTATTATTTCAGCTCCAAACACCAAAATATTTAGTAGTAGGAGAGATATTTGGACAGAGAAATTCATGAAAAGTAACATCAACCCCCACCCCCAGTGTGTTCCTCTAAAACCTTAGAGAATGGGGGGTTTAATTACATATTTAAGAGGGTATCTGGGGATGACTTTCTACAAGACACGGGATACATACTATTACACGGATCATCCCAATACACCATTATCAGTACATGCGACTATCAGCTACTAGTTTATTTTAATGATTACAAAAGCATCTTATAAAATAATTTCTATGTACAGATAGATGACTTTTTGTTTCAATAGATCAGAGATAGTTAGGCAGAAAAAGAAGGGTGGCACAAAGAAGTACCGTAATAATTATCTTGATGTCACTACCCTGTCTATGGGTCCATCTATATTTTTAACACTTATCAATGATTCTTCCAAATTAATTTCAAATTTCATTTCAAACTGTTATTTCGCTGTTCCTTAAGCAAGTTCTTAGGTATCATAGGCTACATGGAATTACATGATCCAGTGATGAAATAATTCACCATCATGTGCTGTAAAGAGATATCTTACCTCAGCGCGTCACGGCTTATATCAGCGCCAGGAGGGGGGTCTTGTCTGTTTATTACACCCTAGTAAATACCCTCGTGTCAGTAAATATGAAGTATTTTTTTTTTTTAGAAATAGTGCCTTGCAGATTTAATATACTGTATAATATATTCTGCACAGCGTGAGATGTGCTCTGTGTGTGTGATACCGGTACAGATTATCACGCTGGTGCTAAAACAATTTCCAAAGTATGTAGCTATGATAAAAGTAGATAATAGAGGCTCATGAGAAAAAAATGTTCAGGCGCATAACTATCTCCAACAGTTTAACTCACATGACATGTTATGTTTTATTAGCATAGTTTCCGTCACATATGAAAATTAACTGTTCAGAATCTGTATTCTTCTTTGATAAACTAAAGGATGTCTAATCTAGGGGTGTAATGGGCTATGAAAATGGCGTATGTTATAATGTGCGCTCGTAAAAAAATTGTTTTGCATTGAGAGTTTACTTTGAACTCCTTCTCCCCCATTTGTCGTCTCTCCATCCATTGGGACAACTGGCTTTGCAGAACTAAAATCTTGGGGTTTAACTCCTCATTTTTGTCTTTAACAAACTGCACAATCTCCAGCTTTCGGTACATGTCATCTAAACTGGATCCCAGCAGACTTTTATACATTTCCTTTGCTTCGTGCAAATACTCTGAAAGGACACAAAACAGCACACAACAGAGAGCAAATTACATTTTGAGAAGATAAGGACACTTTTTTTGTTATCCCTGATAATTATATGAACAATATGATATGCCTATATGCTATTTGAAATAAAACACAGCCACCTTGAAACAAGACAGTGATGTGTACGGCTAGACATATCAGCTCCTTCTCTATAAAGTAGAATGTTCACCCACCTAGAGCCATATCAAAGTCACACATAAGGATAAGGTCTCTGAGTGTCACCAGGATATGGAAAAGAGCTGCATGCTTGAATAGCATTACATCTTTATCGTCTTCGTTTCCTGGAAAATAGCAACCTAGCTTGTAATTCAAAATAAAAAATTCACATATCAATATTATCTCTCCAATATCCTATATCCATTGAGCACCTCCTTGGAGCAGGACCTTCTCATCATTTGTAACCCTATGTCTAAGTGCCATAAAATGATTAAAGTGATGCAATACTTTGCATATATTCCCTAAAATTGATTATTAATGGGAATATGCTAGCTCTATTTGTTGTAAGCCTACTGAGCAATCACAGAACTAATTATAGTTTTGGGTTTTATAAAATCTGATGTTCCTTAATGCATTTTCTCCCTCTAGTGGCCATATAATCCATAGCTCTTCCGGACATGAAGCTTATTCAAAAAGAAATGCCAGCCGTTGTGGTTGTTAGTCTTGACTAGTGAGAGTATACGTAATTTCCCCTTGCCATTTAATTCTATATTCCATACTTGGAAGACTCTGAAAAAGCGGGAAAGATGACATACTCCACTGTCTACTCTCAATCCCAACATAATATCTAAACTTAAAGCAAACCGCTTTACCTGCTTTTGCTTCATCAGTGACCAGTTTTTCCCGTTGCCGCAGCAAAAAACGAGAACAGTCAAAAGCGACTGTGCCAAACTTCCAGTTCAGACAGGTAGAAATCCCAAGGCTTTGAAGTTTGTTTAGTACTGGTATGGCTGAGGCTTCAAGGATTCTGTAAGCCTGGCATTGGCTCTCTGTTTACATGACAAAGTAAAAAAAAAAAAAGGTATTAAATAAGGTAAGGTTAAATATAGTACATACTCAACCACTTGTAAAGTACATTTCCATTTCTTATAATGATATACCTTGCATACTGTGCATTAGATGGTTTATTATAAGATTATAGAAATAGCACCAATCACATTGTATTACATAAAAATGACCAAATTAAACTAAACATTGTACAAATAATGATTAAAAGAATGGCATATGCGATTTAAGTTAAAAATCCAGACAAGTTGTGCTTTAACTGTGTCACCGATGACAGGTGAAGTTGTCTGTGCCATTATAATGTCACATAGGAACCCCAGGTCCCAATGTTCTTCTTCTGGGGCCACACTCCCTGAGGGATTTGAAGCCTCTTCCTTGGTAAAACCATTGGCAAGCTGGATCTTCTTGGGCCACCTCCACAGGTCAGAAGCCAGAGGATACAATAATAATGATACAAGACGTCACAACACAAAATGATAATGATCTATTTCTTGAAAGGAATGAATGAATTCACTGCACAGGTGACCTAAACAGGTGTGAAGCAGCAGTCGTTGTGGAGCAGATGCTAGAAATAATTTTTTATGCGATAACAAAGAGTTAAACAATTCCCACAAAAAACATCAAAAGGCAACGGCTTTTTACCTGAAGCTGGAACATCAACAGATAGGTAGTTGTCTTCTGTAGGCACTTCAGTGTTGGCTTGAAGATTGAGAAGATTATGTGATTCAAGGTCTAAAGGTCTGGTAGGAATATTGCCTGTTTGTGATTTAAATATAAATATATATATTAATAAATACGTATCACAAAATGTACTTTGTGACTAACTTACATTACAAAATAATTTTTACACTATTTATCTGTATGTCATGCAAAACATTTGAAGTTCTCCCTTAATAAATGATTTTACTATGACCAAAACTCCCAATACTTCAGGTGGCCAAAGAGACACTTTTGTACTAGAGGGTATATTTCGAAGGCATGTAACTACCAAGACATTTTATGTGAATTTGTGACTTGTTGGTGCTACTTGTGTAATAACTTTGATCTCAATTGACTGTCCTACCATGTGACCATGTTGAAATAATGGTGGCAGCTCATACAGGGATTTGCACAAGAGACAGGACTTAACTTGAGGTAAGAGGAAAGGAGGAAGCGTGGCGAGCTGCATGGATAACTGTGTGTTAGCCTGAGTGTGTTTGTCAGTGTATGGTTTTATGATGAGTGGGCATGATGTGTCAGCATATCAGAGGCGTATATAGGGTATGGCAGCCATGGCACCAGAGGCGTATCTACTGAAAATAGCGCCTATGGCAAGCACTGAAATTGCGCCCCTGTCCAAATAAAAACCCATTTACTAGCCCCTGCTGCATATATATATATATATATATATATATATATATATATATATATATATATATATATATATATATATATTAGTCCCTGCTGCCGATAGCGGGTATAGATCAACACGCAAACCCAGATCAATTGAAATTCACTTGTGATCTCAGCACTGAAGGTATATATCAAATAAACAGAATCAGACATACAAGTCCTGTATTTGCAGGTATACAATAATAATATATGAAACGTAGCATCGCAGGTATAGATCAACTGAATAAGACATATTAACCCTGTATTTGCAGGTACACATAAATAATGTATGGAAACATAGCATAGCAGATATGGATCTACAGAATAACACAAAAACCCAGCTTTGCAGGTAAAGATCAATTGGAATTCACATAAAAACACGGCATTAAAAGTATATTTAAAACCCCCTAAATTACAGGCATAGATCACAGGTTGCACACCCCAAAGCCAGCCCTGGCGTCCACACTGCCGACATAGAACCTGACCAGCACCCAGATTACACACGTAAGATTTGCCATCTTTGTCCCCAAATAGCCCACCACAAGTCAACTTTGTCCCCAAACAGTCCGGCCAGTGCCATCTTTGTCCCATATACACCCTGCCTGTGCCATCTCGGTCCCCAAGGCTCAAACCTCCTGCTAGTGCCATCTCTGCCCTTCCACAATTATACATCTATGATACACAAACACTTTTACAGTCACTCACTAATTCACACTTTAATTCAGAGAACTCATCCACACATTAACTCATGCTCTCCCTCATTCACTCAATGCATCCACACATTAACTCATGCTCTCCCTCATTCAGACAATACATTCACATATTAACTCATGCTCGCCCTCATTCAGACAACTCATCCACACATTAACTCATGCTCTCTCTCATTCACTCAATGCATCCACACATTAATGCACACTCTTTACTTATATCTACCCCCCTCCCTTATCACTTTTTAACCCCCTCCCTCCCTTATCACTTTTTAACCCACCCCCTCCCTTCCTTCCTTATCACTTTTTAACCCCCTCCCTTCCTTATCACTTTTTAACTCCCTCCCTCCCTTATCACTTTTTAACCCCCTCTCACCTTGAAGTCCAGCGACGGGAGCACGATGTTGCTGTCTTCCTGCACCGCTCGCTGGTGCCCGCTGCTTCACTGCTGAGCGCCGTAATATGACGTCATATTTCGGCGCCCAGCAGTGAAGCAGCGGGCACCAGCGAGCGGCTTTTAAACACTGATGCGGAGGAGATAGTGTTTAAAAGCCACTCGCTGGTGCCGGCATTTCATGCAGAGCGCCGCAATATGCCGGCATATTGCGGCGCTCTGCATGAAATGCCGGCACCGGGATGGGGGTAGAGGGCTCGTGGAGGAGAATGAGGGGCGCCGAGCGGTTGCTAGGCGCCCTTCTCTCTCCTCCGCATCAAAAAAAAAAAATAAAAAATGCCGGTGAGCGGCATTTAAAAGCCGCTCACCGGCGCCCCCCTTGAGATGGCGCCCATGGCACGTGCCATGGCTGCCATACCCTATATACGCCTCTGCATGGCACGTGCCATGGGCGCCATCTCAAGGGGGGCGCCGGTGAGCGGCTTTTAAATGCCGCTCACCGGCATTTTTTAATTTTTTTTTTATGCGGAGGAGAGAGAAGGGCGCCTAGCAACCGCTCGGCGCCCCTCATTCTCCTCCACGAGCCCTCTACCCCCATCCCGGTGCCGGCATTTCATGCAGAGCGCCGCAATATGCCGGCATATTGCGGCGCTCTGCATGAAATGCCGGCACCAGCGAGTGGCTTTTAAACACTGATGCGGAGGAGATAGAGGGGCGCCGAGCGGTTGCTAGGCGCCCCTCTATCTCCTCCGCATCAGTGTTTAAAAGCCGCTCGCTGGTGCCCGCTGCTTCACTGCTGGGCGCCGAAATATGACGTCATATTACGGCGCTCAGCAGTGAAGCAGCGGGCACCAGCGAGCGGTGCAGGAAGACAGCAACATCGTGCTCCCGTCGCTGGACTTCAAGGTGAGAGGGGGTTAAAAAGTGATAAGGGAGGGAGGGAGTTAAAAAGTGATAAGGAAGGGAGGGGGTTAAAAAGTGATAAGGAAGGAAGGGAGGGGGTGGGTTAAAAAGTGATAAGGGAGGGAGGGGGTTAAAAAGTGATAAGGGAGGGGGGTAGATATAAGTAAAGAGTGTGCATTAATGTGTGGATGCATTGAGTGAATGAGAGAGAGCATGAGTTAATGTGTGGATGAGTTGTCTGAATGAGGGCGAGCATGAGTTAATATGTGAATGTATTGTCTGAATGAGGGAGAGCATGAGTTAATGTGTGGATGCATTGAGTGAATGAGGGAGAGCATGAGTTAATGTGTGGATGAGTTCTCTGAATTAAAGTGTGAATTAGTGAGTGACTGTAAAAGTGTTTGTGTATCATAGATGTATAATTGTGGAAGGGCAGAGATGGCACTAGCAGGAGGTTTGAGCCTTGGGGACCGAGATGGCACAGGCAGGGTGTATATGGGACAAAGATGGCACTGGCCGGACTGTTTGGGGACAAAGTTGACTTGTGGTGGGCTATTTGGGGACAAAGATGGCAAATCTTATGTGTGTAATCTGGGTGCTGGTCAGGTTCTATGTCGGCAGTGTGGACGCCAGGGCTGGCTTTGGGGTGTGCAACCTGTGATCTATGCCTGTAATTTAGGGGGTTTTAAATATACTTTTAATGCCGTGTTTTTATGTGAATTCCAATTGATCTTTACCTGCAAAGCTGGGTTTTTGTGTTATTCTGTAGATCCATATCTGCTATGCTATGTTTCCATACATTATTTATGTGTACCTGCAAATACAGGGTTAATATGTCTTATTCAGTTGATCTATACCTGCGATGCTACGTTTCATATATTATTATTGTATACCTGCAAATACAGGACTTGTATGTCTGATTCTGTTTATTTGATATATACCTTCAGTGCTGAGATCACAAGTGAATTTCAATTGATCTGGGTTTGCGTGTTGATCTATACCCGCTATCGGCAGCAGGGACTAATATATATATATATATTATATATATATATATATGCAGCAGGGGCTAGTAAATGGGTTTTTATTTGGACAGGGGCGCAATTTCAGTGCTTGCCATAGGCGCTATTTTCAGTAGATACGCCTCTGCAGCATATATATAGTGTCATAGAGCCTAGGGTTATTGGTGCAAGAGAGAGGAGAGAGAAGAGTGAGGTAATGTGCATATGTGTAAGGGTATGGTATTAGATTGAATGCACTGGCTTAACTACAGGGGGCCTGGTGGGACTCCTATGACCCCTTGTTCCGGTCTTCTCATACCAATTCAAATTTGTTTAGAAACTGTGCCCCACCGCTCCAAGGAAGAGCCCTTTCTAAACTGTTTTGAACCACACGGGGAGACATGAACAAGGGTCAGCATGAATGTTGAAGCGTGTGATCGTGGATGTTTAAAGGTGTGTGTGATGCATTGCATGCATGTGTTTGAGTCACCAAAGAAATACTGTACCCCGAAAAGAAATGGAAGCATGAGGCTTATTAAATCAGTAAACTGTCATGTATAGTAAATGTATTATTTAACCATGTATTTGATTTAATGAATGTATGTCACTGGAATACATTGTTTCTGTGGCTATGGTAATCTAGAAAACAAAATGTTTCTAATATATAGGACTTTCCAGAGTTATTGTTTACTTTTAGCCTTTATTGTATACAATATATTAACCTTTGGTTATAGAATATAATAATTTACAGTAATCCATTGAGCCTGCAGTGGCGACATTCATACGATAAATGATATATATATCTAAATACCAAAAGGGGAGAGATTTAGTGAGGCTGGTTAGCTTCTGGGGTGAGTGGTGGGGTCCAGTGGATGCCAAGCTAAATAATCAATGTGAGGGCTTGCCTGTGGTTTTAGGCAGTGAAGGGTAGGTGACTGATGAGCACTTATTTTATTTTATATGATGGTAAAGCTACTTCATCATACCACATGCCTGATTTAGGATAATCTGATCATTTATGCATGGTCCCATTTACATCTTCTACTGTCATGGTAGATTTTAATGAGAGTAGGCTATGGAGGTTCCCTGGATAATCCCATTTACTAATTATGGGGAAGATTACACTGTTTCGTACTCTGCATATAGTAAAGCAGTGTCAGGCACATCATTTTAGCTGACAAAGACATTCTTCAAACACTCTATAAATGTCAAGAAACCTCCTTGACTAGTAACATATGAGTATCCTTTCATACCACTATATAAAAACATTGATGGCTACATACACCTCTTCTAAACCTTCTTTATAGACACTTAATAATTAGTTAAAACGATAAACCTCTTATTATTTATGAAGGAATTAATAGTACCTTGTAATGGGAGCCCTTCTGTAAGTATGTCATTGGGACTTAACGCACGGTTAGTCCTAAGCATGATGAAACTGCTAAGAAGATCTGATGCATCCTTTGATCCTATCTTGTGACCATTGCTTCCATTATGAATTTCTTTTGGATAACTCTTTGTTGGGTTTAAGTGGCTTAGTGAAAAAGGTGAATTTTTCCCAACATTTACATCTTCTGAATATGAAGAAAATGTATCTAGGTTATCACAGTGTGCCCTCTCATCTTTGCCAGAGTCCTCACACATTTCACTGACAGATGCGTCTTTTGAATCCACCAAGAGTTCACTTTGTGAAGGAGGACACAAGAGCTTAGGCGTTGGCGAGGTGCAATCATTAGGCAAAAAACCCTGGCCACTGTTCTGCAAACTGGTTTTTTGCTTCATAGAAAGTGTCGTCTCCTCTAACAACCCTATATAATGGAGAACAGGAAGAAATGGAAGTATGAGGCTTACTAAATCAGTAAACTGTCATGTATATTAAATGTGGTATTTAACCATGTATTTGATTTAAGGAATGTATGTCACTGTTTCTGTGGCTATGGTAATCTAGAAAACAAAATGCTTCTAATATATAGGACTTTCCAGAGTTGTGGTTTACTTTTAGCCTTTATTGTATACAATATATTAACCTTTGCAGTAATCCATTGAGCCTGCAGTGGCGACATTCATACGATAAATGATATATATATCTAAATACCAAAAGGGGAGAGATTTAGTGAGGCTGGTTAGCTTCTGGGGGAGTGGTGGGGTCCAGTGGATGCCAAGCTAAAAAATCAATGTGTGGGCTTGCCTGAGGTTTTAGGCAGTGAAGGGCTGATGAGCACTTATCTGCTACTAGGACAATGCCCCCGTTTGTGTGAGTGGTTAAACACAAGAAACGTAAGAAATTTAATTTAACGCAATCACATACATGGTTGGTACTGAAAGGGTTATTTAATAGTCTTTGTCCAGGCACACAGAGGCTGTCACAAAAGTAGTTTGTCAGTCTCAGTGTATAAGAGATGGTCTTTAACCCCTTAAGGACCAGGCTCCTTTTTCGTTTTGTACCCTGTGGGACCGCAGCTGTTTTGACACTTTTGTGGTGCTTGTGTTCAGCTGTAATTTTCTCCTCACCCATTTAGTGAACCCACATAAGTTATATATTGTTTTTTTCAGGACAAGATGGGCTTTCTTCGGATACCATTATTTTGATCGTATCATCTTATTTACTATAAAAAAAATAAAAAAAACATGGTGAAAAATTGAAAAAAAACACATTTTATGACTTTTATTTGAAAAATCTTTTACTCACCTAAAAAAGCAAGTAAAAAAACTAGCTAAATAGATTCTACTACTTGTCCTGAGTTTAGAGATACCCAATGTTTTTATGTTTTTTTGCTGTTTTTTGTAAGTTATAGGGCAATAAGTACAAGCAGCGTTTTATGATTTCCAAATCTTTTTTAACAAATCTGGTCATTCTGCCTCCATCTCCTCTTTGGAATATCTTTGAAGCGGGTTAACTCAATTTAACCCATTTAAACCATATATTTTTGAAAACTAGACACCCCAGGGTATTCCAAATGCTGTTATTTTAACCCTTTCCATGCACCAATTATAGAACTACACTTTGTCAAACTTTGTAATAGTATTTTTTTTTTATTTTTTTTTCACACAAATTGTACTTTAGTTATAGATATACAGGTTCTGGTATATGTCACTGTCAAACAACCCCCCAATATGTGTTCAGGAACATCTCCTGAGTACAGCGATACCCCACATGCATGGGTTTGTCAGATTGTTTGGCTGGTAAAAGGCTACTTTTGGGGCATGCGTAATCCAGGTGGTCATTTGGTCATTCTGCCTCCATCTCCTCTTTGGAATATCTTTGAAGCCGGTTAACTCAATTTAACCCATTCAAACCATATATTTTTGAAAACTAGACACCCCAGGGTATTCCAAATGCTGTTATTTTAACCCTTTCCATGCACCAATTATAGAACTACACTTTGTCAAACTTTGTAATAGTATTTTTTTTTTATTTTTTTTCCACACAAATTGTACTTTAGTTATAGATATACAGGTTCTGGTATATGCCACTGTCAAACAACCCCCCAATATGTGTTCAGGAACATCTCCTGAGTGCAGTGATACCCGACATGCATGGGTTTGTCGGGTTGTTTCAGATTTAAAATGCCACATTTGGGAAGTGCGCTTTTTTTCTCCATTTTGGTCAGTCTGTACCTATGCCCTATCTTTGAGCTAGGCCACTCCAATTTACCCCATCAGCCATTTTTTTTATATATTAGACACCCCTTGGGTATTTGAAGTGCTTTTATTTTAACTCTTTGTTGAGATTTTTGAGACATTTTAGCACTTGCTCAAAATAATAAACTTTATTTTTTTATTTTATTTTATCTTTTTAATACTTTTTTATATTTTTTTTACACATTTTGCAATGTACTGGATGGTTCATCTAGTGACATCACTGCATAATTATTTTTAAATGTTAGCACATTTTTTTATTTTTTTTCCATTTTTTTTTTTATTTTATTTTTTTTTTAATATTTTACTAATCACATAGTGATTAGAAAGCTGGGCTCCATTGACTTGCATGGTTGAATGCAGTACCTGTATTCAACCTGCAAGTGGAGCCAGAGTTCTCTAGAGGGTCTGGAGACCGTCTAGCTAACTCTATCATCTTTATTGTTTATTTTCCCGGACCGCCGCCATCTTGCTTGATGGCGAAGATCACCGGCAGCGGCGGCTGTGACCGCTCTCCGGAGCGGTCACAGCCCACCCAGAGGTAAGTGTTTGGTGTCGCTGGATGCCTCCTGATTGAGGCATTCCAGCGACACCATTTAAGTTTAGGAGGCGATCGTCGATCGCCTCCTAAACGCTTTTAAAACGGGCGTCCGCCGCCATACAATGTATGGCGGCTGTTGACGCCCCGGGGAGGGGCCAGACATGGCCCCCGATGCCGATCTCGGCGTTACTGAATGCCTCGACATCGAGGCATTACAGTAACGCCGTTTAAGCGAAGAAAGTGATCGTTGATCACTTTCTAAGCTTATTTTATTTTATGACGGTTCAGGACCGTCAAAGGTCATTTAGCGACCTTCATGTCATGACGGTCCTGAACCGGCAAAGGTCGCGAAGGGGTTAAGGTAACTGAACACTTGGTGGCACTGTGAACGCAGACATTGCAGCCTATGGCATCATTGCTGTATCTCACACCGGCTCTACAAATTAGCTGTTACACATTGAAAGAAAAAAACAATGCTAACCAGAGAACAATGATGTCATCGATCACAAACAATAGGAACACCATTTCTGATCTTTTTTTGCACCTACATATTGTAATAAGCAGCGTGAAAAGGAACTTTGGCACAGACTACTATCATTCATCTTAGTTAAACAATAATATGTGACATTGGACTGTATAGGGAGCCATGATAGGGAGGTATGGCATCCAAAATGGCATTTGTCATTGTATTTGAGATGTCTCATCTTTGAAACTAGGATTTTCTTTTTTTTCATCACAGGAAGCCACCTCTGTTTGCAGGTCTCTTTAAGTGTACTTTCTTCTATGGTCAATTTGTAGACTTACTTTCTAACTGTACAGCAGTGATTATTGCAAAATCCTCCATTGTGTTGATAATTAAGTTGTTTGCATTGTATACATCTGTAGTCAATGGCTCCAGGATATCAACAGCCTTCATATTAAGTCCCAGCTCGCTCCACCAGCTACTTCCAAGTGTGAAACCTACAGATTTCTCTGCTCTGATTGAGATTTTCTTTTTGAGCTCAGAAATAGTAGCATGGCGAAATGTGTTTGGAATCTGTGGCACTGCAAATACATTTTAAAATGTTATCGGCAATAATATATTACATATCATAATTCACTATCTTATTTTACACATCCTTAAGAGTTATTGAGTTGTTCTCAAAATGTGTAACTGCAAAAGTGCAAACAAAGACTGTTTTCTATTTTCAAGTTTAGTGCAAATCAACATTGTCCACATTACCTTAGTCTTCAACAAATACATTTCAATGATCTCCACAAACATCTGAATTGCTGATGTTTAGATGGAAGGATGCATATACAAGAACAAACTAACTTGAATGCGACTGATAGAGTTCAGGGCCTCCATCTTTAACAAATAGAAGTAATTCTTTCTCAAGTTCTCATTACTTTAGGTAAGCTGAGTGGTCATAGTATCATGGTGGTCCCAGGATGTAATATTGATAGGTTATACTGGAGCATTGGAAGAATTTACCGTATTTGCTCGATTATAAGACGACCCCCCAAAATCTGAATATTAATTTATGAAAAAAAAGAAAAAGCCTGAATATAAGACGACCCTATAGGAAAAAAGTTTTACCAGTAAATGTTAATTCATGTAAACTATGTGAACAATTGTTTGTTAATAAAAGCTATGATTGAGAAAAATATTTTGTTTTTATTTCCTTTTTTCAACCTTCCCCCATTATGCACATCTTCCCCAGGCTTGCCACTCTGCCCCAGAAATGCCTTATACCCCCTATATGCCACTGTGCCCCATGATACGCCTTTTAACCCTCTAAATGCCACTGTGCCCCATGATATGCCTTTTGACCCCCTATGTGCCACTCTGCCTCCAGAATTGCCTTATACCCCTATATGCCACTCTGGCATTTAGGGGGTTAAAAGGCATATTATAGGGCAGAGTGGCATATAAGGAGGTATAAGGCATTTCAGGAGGCAGAGTGGCGTATAGAGGGTTAAAAGGCATTTCTGGAGGCAGAGTGGCATTAAGGGGGTTAAAAGGCATTTCACAGAGCACTCTGCCTCTAGAAATGCCTTATGCCCCCCAATTTAACACTCCCTCCCTCCTCCAAACTTACCGGTGCTTCTGAGCCCCCGGTTCTTAGTCCGGGCAGCGTGTAGAGCTCTACGCGATTCGCGTAGACAACTTCCGCTTGAATCGAGTAGAGCTCTACACGCTGCCTGGACTAAGCACCGGGGACTCAGAAGCACCGGTAAGTTGCGGGGGGGCGGCATAACACAGGAGGATCCAGGTCCCCTGCATCGCTGCGGGGGATCTGGATCTTAGTCTCATAGTCAGACCTATCTGAGGTCTGATTATAAGATGGCCCGATTATAAGACGAGGGTTATTTTTCTGAGCATTTGCTCTGGAAAAAACCTTGTCTTAAAATCGGGCAAATACGGTACATAGACTATTCTACTTACACCATATCACAGAAGTATACAGCATATCTGTTGAAGTAATAAGAAAAGTTTACAATGTGGGTCCTTGCTGGCCATGCTTTTCCTACCTTTAAGCAGAAGGTGGTGTACATCTGACATGCAGGCCCGGCTCTCTAAAATATCTTCTTGAGCCAATACAAACTGAATCCTAGACAACAATAAAAGAGTTAAAGAAGAAATATCTTATTACAATGTAAACTTGCTGCAAGACATCTGGTCTCTGGTTGAATGATTCTAGAATAAAGGCTTTGCTAATTTGAATAATGGTGAATAGTGGGGTAGCGGAGAATATTTCTATATGAACAAAATGATGTGGACACCTGACCTTAACACCCTTATATGAGCTTGTTGGACATGCAGTTTCAAAATCATGGGTATTATTATGGCGTCCTCATCCCGCTTTTGCAGCAATAACAGTCTCCACTCCTCTGTGAATACTTGCCACAAGATTTGGGAGTGTTTCTGCGGGAATATCTGCCCATTCAGCATTTGTGAGGTGAGGCATTGATTGGATGAGAAGGCCTGGCTCGCAATCGGTCGGTGTTACAATTCATCCTAAAAGTGGTCAGTGGGGTTAAGGTCAAGGCTCTATGCACACCACTCAAGTTCCTCCACAATGAACTTGCCTTTATGGACCTTGCTTTGTACACAGGGGCACAGTCATGTTGGCACTGGAAAAGGCCTTGAGGTGCCATGAGGTTGGAAGCATACAATGTTCTTGATTGTCATTTGTATGCCTGTAGTATTAACATTACCCTGTAACTAAGAGGGTCTAGTCCAAACCCTGAAATAACAGCCCCAGACCATTATCCCTCTTCATTAAACTTTACAGTAGGCACTATTCATTCCAATAGGTAGCATTCTCCTGCCATCCGCCAAACCTATATTCGTTCATTAGACTTCCAGATAATGACGCATGATTCATAAATCCAGAGAACATGTTTCCACTGCTCCAGAGTTCAGTGGCTGTGTGCTTTACACTAGGGCTGCAACTAACGATTATTTTAATAATCGATTAGTTGGCCGATTATTTTTTCGATTAATCGGATAAAAAAAATATGCAATTTTTTTGTTTATTTAAAATAATTTAATGAACTGGATGTTAAAAAACAACTTAAAATTTACATTAACATTCTTATTTTGTTATGATGTAATAAAAAAACAATATTTTCAAAGTACAAAAACCCAAACACAATATTTATGAAACAAAATAACCCCAAACATTCTGAAAAGAGGTGGACTATTACTGTTCAAGAAACTTTGCCCCAGCCCTGGCACTTTGCACCCAGCACTTTGCACCCAGCACGTTGCACCCAGCACTTTGCACCCAGCACTTTGCACCCAGCCCTGGCACTTTGCACCCAGCACTTTGCCCCACCCCTGGCACTTTGCACCCAGCACTTTGCACCCAGCCCTGGCACTTTGCACCCAGCACTTTGCACCCAGCCCTGGCACTTTGCACCCAGCCCTGGCACTTTGCACTCAGCCCTTTGCCCCAGCCCTGGCACTTTGCACCCAGCACTTTGCACTCAGCCCTTTGCCCCAGCCCTGGCACTTTGCACCCAGCCCTGGCACTTTGCACCCAGCACTTTGCTCCAGCCCTGGCACTTTGCACCCAGCACTTTGCACCCAGCACTTTGCACCCAGCCCTGGCACTTTGCACCCAGCCCTGGCACTTTGCACTCAGCCCTTTGCCCCAGCCCTGGCACTTTGCACCCAGCACTTTGCACCCAGCCCTGGCACTTTGCACCCAGCCCTGGCACTTTGCACCCAGCACTTTGCACTGTGCCCCTGCACCCAGTCTCCAACTCTGCCCTGCACCCAGCCCTGCCCCCACATTCTGCCCTGCCCCCACACTCACACCCTGCCCCCACACTCACACCCTGCACCCACTCTGCCCTGCACCCACACTCACACCCTGCCCTGCATCCCCACCCCCACTCTGCCCTGCACCCAGTCTCCCACTCTGCCCTGCACCCCCACTCTGCCCTGCACCCAGTCTCCTGCCCTGCCCCCACACTCACACCCTGCCCTGCATCCCCACCCCCACTCTGCCCTGCACTCAGTCTCCTACCCTGGCCTGCCCCCCCACCCCCACTCTGCCCTGCATCCCCTGGAACCCCACCCCCACCCCCGCGAACCGCTCTGTGCGAACGGAGCCACTCACACAAAGCGAATCGCTCTGTGCGAATGGAGCCACTCACACAGAGCGATTCGCACAGACATGAAGAATACTTACCTCCGGAACGCGTCACATCCGTCACGCAACTAAAAGAAGGCGGAGAGTGCAGAGCGTGTAGCGGAAGCGGGGAACGCTCGCGGAGGTAAGTAAAAGGAGCCGAGTGCTCCAACAACGAATCGATCACTCGATTAATCGATAACGGAAATCGTCGACAACGATTTCCGTTATCGATTATTATCGTTGTTTCAGCCCTACTTTACACTGCTGTAGCCAATGCTTGGCATTGCGTATAGTGATCAATGCACAGTGCTTGTGCTGACATTTTTTTCAGAGGCAGTTTGCAACTCTGTAGTGACTGATGCTATAGAAGACAATCAATTTTTGCACATTATGCTTCAGCACTGAACAATCCCATTCTGTTAGTGCACATGGTCTACTGCTTTGTGAATGTTGTTACTCCTAGATGCTTTCATTCGAAAATAATAGCACTTGCAGTGGACCACTGTATGGTGTTAGTGCATGGTGTTAGCATGAGTGTGTGTCAGTACATGGTAATAGAGTCTGTTTATGTTAGTGTATGCTTTTAGCATGAGTGTGTGTTAGCATTTGGTGTCAGCATATGTATGTGTGTGTTAGTATATGGTGTTAGAGAGAGTGTGTGTCAGGGTTTGATCCTATCGTTAGTGGTGCAGGAGAGCTAGTGTGTGCATGTATGTGTAAATGTATGGTGTTTAAGTGGGTGTTTACGTCAGTCTCCATGTTAGTAAGTGTATGTGTTTTTGGGGGTTGTCAAAGAAACTGCACCCAGGTGCAAGACTTACCCCTGATATTTAGATTATTGTGACTTACTATACATAGGATTGTACCAGACTGTACTTTTCTGCCCTCTGCCCTTAATTGTGCAACAAATCATTGTGAACTCTTTTTTTTATTTGTATCTTTAGATTATAAGTTCTTCCCTTATTTAATTTCTCCATGCTTCCCATACAATTCTTAAAATGTTCCTTCACATCAATAATACTACTAACTTTTCCTAATTCAAAATGTGATGCCATTTTCTACTATCCTTCCATGAGCAAACATAGCGGTGCATGCCAGGGCTTTGGGAAGTACATGGCACATTTAATCAACTGTCAAGTCTGATGGTACTTTTAAATGTCTAGGAGTGTTGTGGTCATTAGCTATCATCAAGCCACGTTACCGATTAGATCAGGGGCGTAACTATTGCCCCCACACAACTGGTCTGTGCCTTCTTTGCCCCTTGCTCCCCCCAACATACAACATATGTAAACACACTTACACAAATTACACACACGCCATCTCACCCCACTTATACATCCATACTCACACACACACAATTACACATCAATGATCACACACACACTCACATTTAGACATACATGCTCACACACGCACAAGTACACATCCATGCTCACACACGTACACATCTATGCTCACACACACAATTAATGATGAACAAATGCTCACATTGTCTTTTATATATACGTATTGGAGACCAGTGGTGGATTTATGAATTGTAGTACAGCAACGCTACTTACTTCTGGGGAGCAGGTGACATTTCTTCTGTAGCAAGGTTAACACATAAGGCTTGTGCTTGAAATGTAAGTAGTGAATTGGGTGGAGTCAATGGGATCTCTAGCTCAGCTTCATGGTATGATTTGCAACACACTAAAACACAAAACATACATTATAATATATTTGCAATACAGGACAAAAAGATAATCAATAAAGCATATTGCTTAACTACACTTTCATTCAAACTAGCTCTATTTAGGTTTATATTTTCAGACATCCTCTTTGGCGTGGTTGTGCTTTCACAAAACATTATCTTTTAATTTTCCAAACGCTTACATGTCTCAGTTTAAAGTTGCTCCTTTGGCCTTTTTCTGCCAAGAATGCTAAAAATAGTAGGTAACTGAAATTGATTACATTCTTGATCTATACACAAAAAACAATGTGCTTAATCTAAGTAGAGGTGTAGGAACTTTTGATATAAAGTGACATTCTTAACTAAATATTACTCTATACACTTTGCCCTATGCACAAAAACATTTTATACGTTCTCGTATGATTATTATCGTAGGACACATGGAATGTCTCCTTAGAGTAGCCAAGAAAAACAATTCTTTCTTGGCAACCTTGATGATGAGTACAATGTCAGCACACAGAAAGCAGTAATTGATTTATGGGCATTAAATTATGGGTAGCATGGGATGAATTAAAGCCAGAAAAGGCAGAATATGAGCACGGACATTTGCTTCCTACTAAGAAAATGAGCTTAAAATGATTGGACTGTTAGCATTACAGACAGGCAGCAGGATGGTTAACCATTACAGATGCTGACTGAACATTCTACAGTAAGTAGGTATATAATACGCAACAGAAGTCATTTGAGGTTTAGTAATACTGCCAACTATAATCGTAAATATTCTGCAATACAGTTGTGGCATTAATGGAAGAAGCAATACTAGAAATTTCGCATTAATGTTTATAAAAATTAGTATAGGCTCCTAGAGAGGACAGAGCCTTTAATGAAAGGACAATACCTTTTGGTTCTGATTTTACCTGTGTCCTCAAAGATTGGGTCAAGGTCCTTTTTAATGTAACTGTGCTCAAGAAAGTCTATTTTACCTGTCGATTTGGTAATAGAATCTAAGAATAAAAAGTAAAGATAAATTAACTCACAAAATAATCAAACACATGTGCCTTTCTGAAAAATGCTACAAAATTGCAATTTTAGTATTTCTTCTTTTGATAAATGTTTGCCTGGCTTTCATATTAATTGCTAGTATAAACTCCCTTTCTCCTTCTTGTAAATTCACAGTGCATTGTGATGGTCAGACATGCCATTCAATCAAATTTAAGCTTTACACAAACCTTTTAGGTGGTGAAAACCTTTCCTGCACAAATGAGATAACAGCAAGAGTTGACAAATGCATTAGAGTACAACCTAAAAAGGAATGTATTCATCACAAATAAAAAGAAAGGTGCATGAAGGCAAAATAATATAACTATTAGTGCATCCCTCTTTGTAACATAATGCATTATTCCAAGTCTGTACAGTCTGTAAACCAATTATTCTTTGTGCTATGAACTTACACAATATGTCATTGAAATTGTTGTGGAGGACCATAAATGCAAGTATTATTATTTTCTAGTCTTATCCTTGTTCGAAAAAGTTCTGTATAGTCAGCACAGAGTGAACCACATCTGTGATACAGCTTGGTCTTTTTGCTGGTAATGGTCTATAATAGTCTATGGAATTACAGCTTTGGGGTGCATGGTGAATACCTTAGACCTACACAATGTCCCCCAACCCTCCCCACTGTAAAATGGCACTCTTTCCTGGTAAGTTAAAGTTCCTTCTTCCAGTCCGCTCTATATAATCTCTGTGAGCCTCCATCATACTTCATACTGTTATTCATCTATGTTTCTTCGGTATCGTTCCCTCCCTATCCTTCAGGATTAACATGAAACACTGGGCCTTTCCAGCAAAGCCCTAGTTAATAACATTAATAACCAGGGGGAAAAACTTGCCTAATTCTTATGGGAACCAAGGTCTCATAACACCGGCTTTTCCTGAAACACCTTGTATGTTCTGGTGTCAGACATGGAAACCAGATTTTTTTCAGTCCAATTTTTGAGATGGCATTTTTTTGCCCAGCTCTAGTGTCCACCCCAACCCAATAACACATTGGGAACAAGATATAGTCAAGACACTAAGCAGCGATCTGAGCTGGCTAAGGGCTTCTCTCTTGTCTTAGCCTAGTTATTATCAACCTATGCCCCCATTGTGGATAAGCTCTTGAAGAGCGACCCTAGTGTGTAATTGAATGAAACACATCTTGTTAACACATATTGAAATTAGTCTAAACATTTTAAATTAGCTTTTTAACTTCCCCATATTTTATTTACTACAAGCAAACATTTCCAGTGCATATGAATGCAAAGTAATGTTAAGCTGTCTAGCAAAGCAGGTGTCTCCCATATGATGTGTCTGATATCTTTTCCTTCTCCACCCACATATAATGAAAACTTTTACTTAACACTCTGGGCCATGGATTCATTGTAATAGCTCTGTATGCAAACCTCTGCAGATACGTATTTGTTTATGCTGTTTACCTGTTTTAACCATCTTCCCTTCTGCCGGTGAATGCTGCATTGTGTCAGGAGTGATCTGCAGCATTGTAATGAGTTCTGACACAGAGGTTCTGCTTACTCTATTGTGATCAGTAACATCCAGTGGGCAAGGTAGCATTAAATACTGCTGTGAACACAAATTGAATACATTAACATAATACCAACATAATAAACTACTGGAATGCCATCCTATTGTTCTTTTGTTTGCCATCAAACTGTATTTTATTTGCATGCAGTGAAATTGCTTGCTTTTCGATGATTTAAGACGCTTCTTTGTTCAACAGTTTGTTATACATGAATTCTAATTTATACAGCATCTGTCCATGTTAATTTGTAGTAATAATGTATACATCATAGCTCTTGCATGTAAAGATTTATCTACCTCCTTTGGTGGCTGCACACGGAACTCTTCTGTAATAAAATCTGAGTGGGTTCCTGTCTCTTTAGAAATGTCCATTCTGTGGTGAAATATAAATGATAAATGTAAGCGATTTCTTGTGTGGTGGGCTTAGATAAGCTTTGTCATGTTCTGTCTTTCTAAAAAAACCACACAAACATAAAGCATAGGTAGCAGAAGCCTATGGGGACACAAATAACCTCTGCATTTCTAAGACTGAGCTTTTATATGGTAAGTACAAACATATGTGAATGGGATTTCTACAAGAAAAGGTGCAGTCCCTTCTTAAAATAAAAAACCCCCGAACAGATGGCACACTAGGTTCAGAGAGTATTCTAGTGCCACAAATCAAATTCAAACACATAACAAACCTGAAAAGATGTTCTTTTGTGCAAAAGCCCTTGTGCCAGTTCGCAAGGGGGTCTTCCACAGGGATAGTTTTGAGTCTGCTTCTCAACACAGCCAAACTGGGTAAATGGCACCCATATTTTGCAATGTGGTAATCAAATACCAAATCATCAGGGATAAAATAATCTGTAGGTAGCAGACGGAACAAAGCAAGTGTAAAATGACTCAGGACATATGACATAGTATATAATCCATTTGAGATTTGATATTCTGCTGATTTAATAAACCAGCAAATAAAAACTAAAGAGAGCTGTAGTGGGAACCGGGGGTCCACTGAGGGAACCCTGGCTGTCTCTGACGTGAGCGGAATACACAGGGGTAACACATAGTTCTCACAGTAAGTGTTTATTGGATGAAACATAAAGGACGTGGAACAAAGGTGTCTGTGGGTAAATGTAGAGGACACAAATGGGTCCGCTCATTGTTATCTCTGGCCAATGGGATGTCAAATGTTACAGGCAAATATTCATTCAGTGTGGCCAATAGATTAGAACCTGTGGAAGGTGTATGTATATACAATATACAGTATATATATATATATTTATATATATATATATAAATATATATATCTGGCATAACTGTAAGCATAAATGGAAAATGCTCCCATTGATTTCAGTGGATGTGCCTTGCTTTCCACTGATTGGTTGGTTCAAACAGCCAATCAGTGGCAAGAATTGTCAGACCACTAGGTCTAACTTTAGCTGTACTTAGTGGGTGACTATATGTTGGTACTATGATTTATATTGAGAAAAACAAGGCAAACTAGATATTTGTGCTACATTTACACATAACCCCTAAATAGTGACTAAAACCAGAACAGGACATTGTGAAAACTAAAGAGACATTAGCTGTATGTAGGCAGAGATTGATAGATAGATAGATTGATAGAGTAGATAGATAGAGTAGATAGATAGAGACAGATTAAAAAGATAGCTGAGCGATAATTGAAATAATTATTTTTGCACTGCTATAAGCAAACTATCATGATGCTTGAAAGTAAGGGAACTATCAAAATAATAAACCGGTTATTAAAACACCTTTTAAATCTGTTATTGCTGGACTTCACCAGCCCTAGACACAAGGTTGCCATGATGACTATGCATCGTAGTGCTTAGGGTTTCATCTGCTGGATACACAAATCAGGTTCTACTTGAAGTGGGTTTTTATGTGCTTCCAGCAGGGCTTCGTGACACAATGTATGTGTGCATGCGCGTCCATGAAACTTCCCAGCATAGATAGATTTGGAAAGAACAGACTCATGTTATGTAGTTAATACGTAAGACAGCATACCGTCAGTTTTTTTTCCCATGGGAACACTAGTCCTCCAGCATTCTTCAGAAATATGTCCAACCTCTTCGACATCATTTTCAACAAATAACAAGATTTCCTCCTGATTGATCTGGGTGGAAGGGTTTGAGCTTGGGACAACATCGAGAATACATTCTTCTTTCTCAACAAATGTGGAACATGGAGTGTTCTGCCTAGAGGGAAACAACCCATACTATTTTGCTTAACCTGTGCTGTAAAGATGGACATATTTGTACAATATACACAGATATACTGCAGACTGTATAATCTAAGACAATTCTGGAGTTGTTACGCAGCCATGTTTTCAACTAGCCAAAAAAGGCATGTCTGTAGAGCTGTCAGAAGAAAATGGGGTCAACATACAATTTTGTACATAACTGGCCGTGCAATTTGGGATGCATAACTGAGTAACTGATTCCCTTCTGTGGGTTTATCTGTCCTGTATACTGCACAACAGCACTTTACATCCGGTGGTCAGAAAAATGTGGAATGTACAGATGCCTTGGAAAAAAAGGCTGATTGGGTCACCCTAACTGCATCAAGAGCCATTACATGGTCTCTGTCAGACATGATGGCTCCTGTTGATAGAAAGAAGATTACACATCATCAGAAGTTCTGATCTCACTTGCCAATCCAGAATAGTGCAGCATGCACCACCAAGTCCTACATCTTCAAAAGATACATGATGCAGCTAAATTTCATATTTTAAAGTGGTAGCTATTACTTGAAACAATGCGGTACTGATATGAGAAGCCAAAACTGGATAAATCTACATAGAATTCAATTGGAATTGCAATAGCCATATGGATTAATATTAAAATCTAGCCCTAGCTACTGGGATCTGTTAAGCCATGAAATATGGAATAAGCGTAGTTTTCTACGTACCTTTCAAGACACTCATCAAAACAGATATATCTTTTCCATTCATCTAACACTGAGCCTTCTAGATGAACCTTGCAGACTGGAATTGCCGAACCTCAACAATGTAGAAGAGACCAGCAATGTGTTAGCAAGTAACATCATTCTGAATTTCTATAATGCTTTACATGGAAAGTAACACAAATCTCAGATAAAACCATAACATAATCCCATTTATCACTTGTGTCATGTTCTGGGTTTTTTTTCATTCCGATTAATATGTTTCAGTTCTGATATTCATCTAACACCGAGGGCTCGGCCATGGCATTCCAATGAATTATCTCTACATTTCATATGATCTATCAGTAAAGTCTGCATTTGAATCCTATCAGCAGCCCAATTAGGAATGTGTACCATGTGTACCATTCTTCCTAGATCATACCGGCACTGTTTTTGCCGAGTGTGTATAAGCCTCTAATGTTAGAAATGGTTTACAATCGTGCATTTGCTCTGTAAAGCTCTTATCACTAATATGACAGTGTAGACCGCAAGATTAACTCATGTGATGTAGCAGAAAGGTCGCTGATCCCACATACAGTTTACGGGGAAAAAACCCAGCATTCGACCATTTAAGTAACAAATGCCAATACCAGCTGAACTATATCTCATACATCATAAGAATTCTGGCAGCACTTTATGTGCAGATATTAATTGAGTGGTAGAGGTGAAATACATAGTGGTGTATTAAGGGGAAACTTGTTAAAATATTAGTTATGTGCCATAAATTGTGTTACAGACCAGGTTGACAACATTTAGCAAAGTAATCTTCTGGCAAAAGGCTGCATTTAAAGGACACAGCATCTCTGTAAACCAGATGTGCTCATGAGTGTGGATCCAGTCTTTGCACACATAGGAAAGCAGTGAGCAAGCATGGGGTATATGTCCATGCACCAAGCGATGGCCCAGAATCAGGTACCTGGTACCATTAGCGCTTACATTAACCCCTTTATTAATACACAACATAGACTGATAATCTATAATCCAAATCCTAGTCACAGCAATTGATATATCAATCTTCTGCATTTCATGTTTAAATGTTTAATGTTTAACTAAGTTTACCTTATGAAGTTGCCACAACAACTCCACAGGCAGTCAGGAATACTTGCCATCAAAAAAGAAAACACCAGAGGGCAATGAAGGACAGATGGACTTTGGCCCATCCTAAGCAGGTATTCTAGGGAATGAGGGCTACTTGCAAACAGTCCAGGCTTTGTGGTAAATCTCTAAGGAACATCTCAAACTTTAGCTCACTTAGAGCTCACTTAAATAGAGAGAAAAACCCTCCATTAACATATCAGACTGATCCTGAATACAAGGACAGACCAGCAAAACACGAGGCACATTTTCTCTATATGAAGGAGCCGACAAACCCCAGACATACATGTTGAACTTCTTGGGACACATAAGTGGGGTGCAGTTGGTATCCCTCTAGGTACATGTGAGCAAGGATGGGCACATCTGGTAAACAGACCCTCAAGGGGAGAAATCTCATACAAAAAGAGATTGAGAATGACATATATAGCCTGCCCTGCAGTGCATCACGACTAAGAGCCATCTCAAGTTTAGCTCACTTGTGCCATTACAAAGGAAAAATCTCCACTGACAAATCAGTCTAATCCTGCACACAAGGGCAGTCCAGGACAGAAACGTGTACCAAAGTTCTTCTGGATGGGAGGATTCAACAACCCCAGCTGATTGAGTTTATTAAAGAACAGAAGTTACGTTACATACAAGTCAATGATACAGTAGTCTTTCAGGAAGCAGAAGGCCAGCCTGTGACAGTGTCTTGTTCCCTACTCAGATTAGGTGGTTCCTGGCAAACCACTAAACATCCTCAACTCAACACATTAGGCAAGCTTTATAAACAATAATCTCTGTGTGAGCACCTTAAAAAGAGTCTGTACAGAACTTCTCTTTCACAGAATCTCTAAATTAGTTTTCTAAGGAACCCAACAGAGCCTGTGCAGAAACGCATCGCCAGAAGAAATGTAGTGATGTTTCCACTGCCGGAGTGGGCCATGTTTGCAGCTACACAGACCCCTAGCAAACATGAACATCTTTAGTGGGAGATCTCACTTAATAGCCAAGCAACACCTTCAGGCATATATTTGAACCTTGTAGGTCTTTCCAGCTGGGTGCCGTTGGTAACTTCAAGGAGGTTCACGTCTGGACTCGCCTTTACATTTGAGGTAAGACCCAAGAGATTTCCAAGGGGAGAGACTGCATAGAAAAAAGGATCAAGAACAACTCAGCAAAGAGTGGTCCATTTTTGTATTCAGTTTCACTCTTTAGGGATCTTGTGGGGTCCACCTCAAGTGTAAAGGTGAGTCCAGAAGCAGACCTCTTTGCTCTTGTGTGCCTAGAGGGATACCCACTGCATTCTACTGACAAGGCCTATGAAGGCTAGACTATACAGTATGTCAGGGATTGTTGGTTCCCTTGGTCAGAGCAAATCTGCCTTGCCTTTTGTTTCTGATTTGCCCTTGGGAGGAGAATCAGACTGATGTATCAATAGAGTTTCTTCCCTTGCAGTAGTACAAGTGAAGGCTATTAAGTGGCTGCCAGCTCTGAGTTGGGTAGTTTGTCAAACCTTTTTGTATGTAATATATGCACCCTTTGGGAATTTCACAGAGGCTACCTGGACTTCCTTGCTTACTTGTGCCTGGAAGGATGATACCAGCTACACTCCACTGATAAAGCTCATAAGTGCTGAAAAGTACATCTGGGGTTTTTGGTTCCCTCAGGCTCTCATGCTTTCATGCTCAGATACACTTATTCATACACATTCATGCTCACATGCACATGCTTACCTGGGGAGGGTCTTTTTTCCTGCACAGGGGAAGCAGAACGCAGCAGAGTCACGTGAATTTACGTCACATCACATGACTCTGCTCCATTCCTGCTTCCTCTCTACAATACAAGAGAAGTTGTTCGCACTGAATGTGAACAACGCAGAGGGAAGCAGAGGCCCCTGCGAGAGAGCTGCAGTGCAGGTAAGGGGGTGGGGGAGGGTGTATCAATGTGTATGCATTATTGAGGTAATCTGTTAGCATGGATGTGCATGGCACAAGGTGGCTGTAAGTGATGTCCAGACCCCATACTGCTGGCAGCCAGGTTTCAGCATGTACTGCCTGAATTCGCATGATAGGATTGTGATTGCTGTTAACAATTATATATATATATATATATGTATATATATATATATATACCGTATTTGCTCGATTATAAAACGACCCTGATTATAAGACGACCCCCCAAAATCTAAATATTAATTTAGGAAAAAAAGAAAAAGCCTGAATATAAGACGACCCTATAGGAAAAAAGTTTTACCAGTAAATGTTAATTCATGTAAACTATTACATTTTTTAATAAAAGCTATGATTGAGAAAAATATTTTTTTGTTTTTATTTCCTTGTATTTTCCAACCTGCCCCCCAGTTACGCACATCTGCCCCCAGGCTTGCCACTCCAATATGGCCCATGATATGCCTTTTAACCCTCTATATGCCACTGTGCCCCATGGTATGCCTTTTAACCCCCTATGTGCCACTCTGCCTCCAGAAATGCCTTATACCCCTATATGCCACTGGCATTTAGGGGGTTAAAAGGCATATTATGTGAGGACCTGCATAGAGATCACAGTGTGATCGGTGCAGGGGGATCGCGGGGAGGGGAGTGAGAAACCATGTCTCTCACTCCCCCTCCCGTCCTGAAAGAGAAAAGCAGAAAAAAAAAAAAAGTTAATTCATTTAAAAAATAATATTAAATAAATCATTAAAATAATAATATAAATAATAATAAAAAAAATTATAATGTGAGCTGTGATGTCAAGTTTAAAGACATAACATACTTCGTTTCCAAGGTTTTCTATAATTATCACTGGAGAAAGTCCCACTGTGATAATAATTCTCATTTTGCTGAACTCCTTTTGGAAATGGAATATACATCCAAGAAGTAGTAATTCTTTGCTTGATTATATTCTAAAAAAGAAAAGGAGAAAGTAGTAAAACACGCTAATATTTATTCTCATTTGTTTTTGTGTTACAGAAGGCCAGATTGAGGATCTTCTTTCCCCTTTTTTCTTGCTTGTACTGTATGTACACATATGCCCATGATAAAAGTGTCCCTGCTTTGACACAAGGAGGGTGGCTACAAGCAGGCAAGTAAGGTGTATATAGGCCCTATTTTTTATTTTAGCATAATTTTACATGTAACATATTAATACAATGTTACATGTATATATAGAAAAAGGAATTGCAGAAAAGGTAGGTACAAAATGTGGCACGACTCGCAGCTCGTGTTGCAGTTGCTATTGTTTTTGGAACATAGCAACGCCCCTGGAATTAGGAACAAAGCACTATATAAAGGAAAGAAAAAATAGAAGCAATTCTTTGGTAATACGCAGGAACCTCCCACTGCTTTCTAGGATCACACCGGTTTTGCTTTGATAAATATAGCACACTGGAGGTAATCTATAAATATAAAACGCGCCACTGACAATGCTTAGCCCTGTGACAGCCTGTCTAGCTTCTTACGTAGGCAGGTCATGCATAGAATTTGGCCCTACGAGTGCGTATTTACTACCCCTCCACTGCCTTTCCCTCCATCCCCTCAAGCTCTTTTCTGAGCTCTTCTTGTCTCCAGGCAACAATTCTTCACTCGGTTTTATCCTCTCTCCACACTAATTTTCGTGTCTCTTCTGTTTTTTTCCTACCTCTTCTTACTCTCGCTCATTGGGAATTTCATAGATGGAGATAGGTAGAGTAGTTAAAAAAAAAAACCATGAAAAAAAATGTACAATAAATTCTAATAATTAATAATTAAAAATTATTATATTTATTTAAAAATAGATGAACATTCTAAGCAAACAGGGTGGTTTCCTGGTTACAAAATATATAATTATTATTTTTGATTTACACTAATCGTGTATATTTTATACACATGTACAACTGTGAATAATGGTGTACACTGTCCACAATACTTGACATACCAATGGGGAAGGGTTTTTATTTGACCATGGAGGATACTGTGGGGGATTAAGACGATAGGCCATGGTGGAGTAAGCACCTGGGCCTATACATTTTGATGGAGCACCTTAAGTGTGTCAATTCCCTACATAAATGCTACAAAAAAAAGGCAAGCAGTCTCACAACATTCCCCAATGATTCTGCAACCACTAATTAATAAAAGGGACTTAGAAGAAACAATCTGAAACACTATACCTCATATACGTAGTCAAGTGCAAGAAACTTGAATGCTGGAAAAAATGCTGTGCTCATTTTCTTTCTTTCTGAAATAGGTAAATATTTTAAGTTGTTAGGGATATTAATGAGACAAAATAGGCAAAACCAATATTTTATCACATACGCAAAATAACGACGCTACCAAATATTGTAGTACCACATCCACAATATGAATTTAAGGAGATACCCTATATTTTATCTCCGATCCTAAATTCTTTCAGATCGCCGAAAATTATAATTCAAATCAGATATATATCGCCACGATAGTCAATCAAAAATATTTATTTATTGTGAATACAATTTATAAAATCTATGTATGAGTCACACAGTGCATAATATAAAACACAACGTTCTTAAAACATGTCAAAAATGAATCAATTCAAATACAATATATTATCGATAGTTATCAATATGAATTAGTACTATATGAGTCTAACACACAATTAATTTCCAGTCCACTCAGCAACCAAAAATTTATAATAATCAGGGCAGTAATAAAAATATCACTATCTCTCTAATATTAGTTCAACTAATATAACAAATTAAAAATAATTTAATTGTGTCTAAGAGTATTAGTGAAATTCCTAATAGATGCAAATAATGTCAAACTTCATCTATAGGTAAAAATACCTTTTCATTATTGTTATTATCACGGGTTATAAGCTGCAGTCTCACAAGCCGTCATATACAATAATGCAATATAGTACTTCCCAGAAACAGGGAATTCTATACGAAGAAGACAAAATTCATCTCTATTCAGAATAATAAAACAATTATAATTACCACCACTTGTTGCTGTTGTCCCACCGGTCCTTGTAGAAATTAATCCAGGTTCATTGGCAAGAAATTAAGTGGAAAAGAATATAACTTTCTACCAGTTATATAGGTTAGAACTCAAAGTAACTCCAAGAGTGAAATATGGTGCCAGAATCTTAAGATTCCAATTCTCTGGGGTAAATTTGGTGAATAAGTCCGTCCTTTTCCTTTTTCTTTTCTCTTTTTTTTTTAATTATCCAAGACATAAGCTTAAAAACAGAGCTTATTATCATAGCCTCCACCTCTTGATTGGAATTCTCCAATCATAACGGTGGGTTTTACCCATTAAAATTAGGATTTCTACTCATATTTACACCGTTGTTATTTCTTAATTTACCTGTGAGAGACGCTCTGGTCTAAGAATTAATTTAAAACCATTACATATGTGTTTGGAATTTATCCTTGGTCACCCTAATCGCCAGGTGTTACCTCCTAGATAGTAACTCAGGCCTTGGTAGTCTTACCATGTATCCCCCATTCCAAGTTACATTTCTAAAGATATGCAGCGTCTACTCCTTAACTTTCTCATGGAAGATAACATTAATTGTATCATATATACGCTGAAACATCATTATACATGAATACTCCTTTGTTCTCAATTATAGAGGGAACAAGGACAAAAAGAAATAATCACTACATGATTAAGTAAAATAAAATGGATCTGACGCCATTTTGTGTTCATGTAAAATACAGAATATGTGGAATACATGTTTTCTATCATAAAATATCTGACATAGTGATGAGGTTAATAACATTAATGTTATCCACAGAATTAAAGAAGAAACATGTTTTGTTGGTATTAATTATGCTGCCTAGTAATTTATAAAAATAAACATCTGGTTATTTACAATCTTCTCCATATTTTGCTCTATTTTTATTACATTGACGTTTCTATGGAACCCTATTCCATTCTCTTATTTTTCTTTCCAATTTTTCTTCCCCATTCACAATATTTTTTAGGATATGTGATGTGTCACAGAGGCTCTGTTATTAGGCGGCTGATTGCTAGGCCATAGGGGCACACTGTCCTATAGGGCATACTGTCCTATAGGGCATACTGTTACACCAGAGCCATAACTAGGGCTTATGGTGTCTGTGGCAGGGCCAGAGGTTCTGCCCCATACTGATATCACATCTGCTTTTAGAAATGGAAGATGGTATGGGCCTTTGCTGCCAGGGGGCTTGGGCACCCCTCACTTGTGGCCACTAAGGCAGCTGCCCCTCTTGCCCCATGGGAGCTATGGCAACATGTAAAACTTTGGCAGGATATAGAGATTATTTTTAATAAAGTGGCAAAACACCAGCGCTGCACTGGACACTTTATTGGGGTACAGCATGCATATACACCATTTTTGGTGCAAAGTGGTCAGTGGTGCAATCTCCATAACAACCAGAATTGCCTTTTTTTATATAAACCACCCCTCCCTGCGGTAACAAATGTAACCTTTACCTACAACATCACTCTAACGTAAAAAAGCCAAATCAAAGATTTCTTGAGATTAAGTTGAAGCATATGATAAAACGCGTAGAACAAAAACGTATGCATTTATGCATCAGAAAATTATTTATCTACAGACAGAGACAATTCTTCCCGTACTAGCAAAATACATACCGGTATTTGGGAATGCAAAAACAATGAAATCAACTCTAATCTCTCTCTGGGGAAATCTATAGAAGAGATACAGAGATGAATAGTATGTTATTAAAACACAGTGCTAAAAGAAATTCATTAAAGATAAAAATCTGCTATACAATGGACATTTTGTATAAAACAGGAGATCACCCCAGGAATATTTTATTACAGACAAAACAAGCTTGTTAAGAAATATCAACAGTGACCTTTTAGATCTTCTTCCTAAAATAAATAATTCATTGAATTATCCTTACCGTCTGATTATTGTTGTTGAAGGTTATCGTTCCCGTTCTAATGCTGCCTGCTTATTTTGGCACCAGGTCTACATGCAAGCAATACAAAGCAAGAATTAATACCATTAAAAATACACAAAATCTACAGGCGAGGTAGCAGTGTTAGCGTTAGGGTTATTTTGGAAAATAAAATTTTGGATTAAGAAGTGGTCAGGGGACACACTTTGTGAAAAATGAGGCCGAAACGTAGCCCAAACCAGAGGACTGTCCACTGAAATCAGGGACACTTGATCACTCTGGCCTGTTCCCACCATGTGGCTAATGCATATTTCCATTCATTATTTTATTGGGTTATGTTGATGTGATAATGTAAGCTTCCGTAATACTAAATCACATCACAGTCACAACTACGATTGCCCTTTATCTGGTATTTTGTGAGATTCCAATAATAATAACTTTCATTTTCCAGAAAAGTTAACAACTCACCGCTAATAAGGAATATTCATTCCCAATAGGATTTACAGTCAGGGACCATTACCACAAAATGATAAATATACTATCTAGAAACCAAGGCAACCGACAAATATTACTATAATAACAGTAAATGTTCACTGTAAAATAAAATGTAAAAAAAACTATTGGCGTCACTAGTGTGATGGGAATTTACATGACGCTTTTTTAACTTAAAAAAACCTTTATGGACACTTTCTTTGTGAAGTACTATAGAAAAGTATGTATCACCTCATAATGTCATAAGAAAGATAGCAGGCATGTTATGTCAGTGAAGCTTTCCAGCTGGAGGAGGCCTAGAGCAGTATAGTTGCCATAGCAACTCTAAAGCAGGCTTGGGGCCTAGTGAAAAGGATGTTGCTGTGCCTCAATAATAGAAGTGCAGGGATTGTATGGTGTCCCACGGCTGTTTCCCTCTTTTAAGTTATTTCTGTGTTTAGTATTGATTGATATCATTGATGCCATTTTTGGTTAAAAAAACCTGCTTAAAAATAAAGAATTTAAATGAATCAATAACAATGTAAACAGAAGAGTGAGGGCTGAAGTCTAAATGGGGACCACATTCTTTAGATAATAGTGATTTTCTAAGAATGGGTATACTAATAAGGTACCAGGTCACCTTAGTTTCTTGTGTTACCTAATTTTGTAACTTTGTAAAACTTTTAATAGCTCATCATTATAGCTTGTCAGGTGACTGGGGTGAAAACCCTGAGAAAAAGAAAGTATTCTCGCGACCCCGGTAGTTCCGCCACTGTATTGTAATTATGTAATATTGTAAATCATAAACATGTCATTTCCATACATTCTTGTGACGTTTCATGTTCTAACATGTGTGACATCACACAGTGTACAACTCCAGCCTTTGAACGTCACAAAAAGGCACAATTTTTGGGATATCCCTCCTTGAGCACGGACGTCTCAATCGGACGTTCATTAAGGTGCTTGTTTTCGGGCGAGGATTCAGTGAATTACTAGCAGGTTTGCAATCCTCAAGGACTTGGAGCTGTGCAGACCTTCAATAGGAATTAAATTTTGCACGAACCACCAAAAAACAGCACAGAAAAAGTGGAGCAGGATGGTGGAATTTCAACAAAAATGAGGAGAAACTGTATTTATGAGGAACCACCCAGCTATAACACGTGCCATTTTTATATAGGAGCATAACATTTTAATCTCTGGTTCCCCATAAAAGTTATTTAGTGGAAGGACTTTCACAAAGTCATTGTAATAATATGAAATAATCAGTAAGCCCTCTCACTGCGCACAAAACCTTTAACTAGTGATAGCAAAAAGTCTACAAGATAACATAGAAAGTGACGGCAGATAAGAACCATTAGGCCCATTCAATCTGCCCAACCTCTGAATACTCTTCTTAGTCTCTGGCCTTATCCTATATCTAACTTAGCCTTATGCCTATCCCATGCTTGTTTCACTCTATTAACATCTACCACTTCTGCTGGAAGGATATTCCATGCATCCACTACCCTTTCAGTAAAGTAATATTTCCTGATGTTAATTTTACATTTTTGCCCCTCTAGCTTAAGACTACATCCTCTTATTGTGGTAGTATTATTTCTCCTTTTAAATAAACTCTCTTCCATTATCGTGTTGACTCTCTTTAAGTATTTAAAAGTTTCTATCATATTTTCTATATATGTTAAGATCCTTCACCGTTTCCTGGTTTATCCTGTAATCCATGAACTTTCTCCAACGTATCTATATCCTTCTGGAGATACGGTCTCCAGTACTGTACAATACAATACTCCAAGTGAGGTCTCACCAGTGATCTGTAGAACGGCATGAGCACTTCCCTCTTTCTACTGCTAATACCTCTCGCTATACAACCAAGCATTCGGCTAGCATCACCTGCTGCTCTACTGCATTGTCTGCCTACCTTTAAATCCTCAGAAATAATTACCCCTAACACGTTGAGGTTAGGACAGTATAAAATATTCTATACTCTGCCCTTGGGTTTGTATGCCCAAGATGCATTACTTTGCATTTATTCACATTAAATGCCAGTTGCCACAGCTCTGAACATTTTCCCAGTTTACCTAAATCATTTGGCTTATCCCTCCAGGAACATCAACCCTTTTGCCAATTTTTGTGTCGTCAGCAAATGAACATACCTTTCCATCAAGACCATCTGCAATATCACTAATAAAAATATTAAAGAGAATGGGTCCAAGTACAGATCCCTGAGGTATCCCACTGGTAACAAGACCTTGCTCTGAATATACGCCATTTACCACAACCCTCTGTTGTCTGTCACTCAGCCGCTGCCTGATCCATTCAACAACATTGGGATCTAAACTCAGAGATTGCAGTTTTTTGATAATGTGGGACAGCATGAAAGGCCTTACTGAAATCAATTATTTTGGTCAGGTAAACCCATGTTGTTTTTGATTTTGAAACCCATGTGATGTTCAACAATCCTTTAATATAGTTAATGTTACTATGTAGAATGTGCAATTTTTGTAATCATTTATACAATATGTTATTATGTTTTACTTTCAGGAGACTCGAGTCACAAATATAAGACTCACTGTATTTTTGGTAACATAGGAACCGGAAACACAGTATCACCATGAGTTTAATGTAATAAATTGTTCATCCAGGGCTACTTAACCGTGCTGGTGGACCCAGGGGCTCCTCTCTAACTCCACCAGGGTCATTTTTATAAATGTTATATTATTTGACAGGATTTCTCAAAAATAACAATAAATTGAGAATAAGTCTTCAATGACATGACCAGCAGGTGGCTCTGTTAAGCTGCTTCATCCCTAGCTTGCACTTCCCGTAAAGGGGCAGTTCTGCTAAATCTAATTTCTTTGCTATGAAAGGGCATGCTGGCAGATGTTAAAAATGTATTAAATGGGGCACTAATAATCATAACAATTTGCTACGTTATCAGTAAAGCAAAAAAGTGCTTGCGTTGAATGGTTGGTGGGTATGAGTGTATCATGTGACAATGTTTATAGAAAGAGCACTATAATCATCTTATCTGAAGTACAACAGTCTGTACCCCAAAATAAGAGAGTTTGACTAGGAACTGATTGTTGACCACTTTTTCAGACAATGTTTAGATAAGAGATGATATTTCCAATGAATTTAATCAATGTCAGGACCTGACTCTTCTTAACCACAAAATAATTAATGCAATAAAAAGAAACAAAGGCACGTTTCCAAGACACATATTGGAGTAGTATAAGTGTGCTATAATATACAGTATTAGCAACTTATGTTTAGGCAAAACAGGGACACCAGTTACCAACTTAGGTCCTGGCCTGCCACTGGGTCACAAACCATGATGTTAATCTACATGTTAAAAAAAAATCCATCCGCTCTTCTGCAAGGCACCCCTTGTTAATGAAGAAAAGCTTTCCTCCCCTGGCTTTATAAGACCCTTCATTGAAGACAACATATTGGCGTTTAAGGTAGGAATGCAGGGCAAGGTGGGGTATATGGGTGTGAGGCCGAGGAAGCCCAAGGCTCCTCCAAAACCTTATACAGTTGTAGTTTCTATAGCTGTCACTTTTAAGCTATGACAGGTGTGATTTTCGCTACTGAAAAGTAAGTCAATTACGTTGTCTATAAACACTTCTAACCTGTCCTGCAGGACGACAAATAACAAAACCATAAGTCATTGCTTTAGACAGGAACAGGGGTCCTCTACTAGTTTCTGTATACTATGACCTACATATTGTTGAATGTTACAGGTGAGAAGGAACTAAGTGTTTTAAAATAGAAAGCCAAGAGGATTATGCATCCAGGTTAAGGCGGGCGAGCAGGTGCATTCTTCATAATCTCATAAAACCTGTCTCCTTTTGATATAATATAACAATGTGAAGTGAATCTCTTTTACATCATCACTATGACAAAATGTGACTCACTCTGTGTTTTGGAGCATATGCGAATCTTGTTACCCTTGGAAATGAGATTCCCAAAACTTAGGCAAGCAGAACATTGAATAGGAGTTACACACAAAGAGAACGTCAGCTACGTTCATAGCAACTGTTGCTCTGAGTAAGAGTGCCGGCAGGTAGTAATACAGGCTATGACCCAAATTAAAACTTGTAAGATTAAGTAAATGATAACATCCTACCAACAGTTGACAACAGAGATAGTTGGCAGACCTTGACCTCCTTGAGGGACACACAAAACTCTGGAAGATAGAATATATTTTATCTGCTTCTTAACTTGAAGTCATTATTCACCATAAAGTTGTGCGACTCAGTAATGTTCCTCACATATGTAAAATTATATTTTCTATCAGTTGGAATTATCTAACCGGTCATTAGCACTTCAAACTTCAAATCTAGCCTAAGGCCGCTGGCAGCTCTGCCACCAAAGTAGGGACAGATAACCCTATCATTAAAGCGCGTGTGATAACTGCAGAGTACCTTTAACAAAGGTCTTGGATGGCTTGGCTGACGGTACTACGGATATAGTCAATTAATGTAAACTTCTACTGTTAAGAGCAGTGGTGAAGATAAATATGTCAGTGATCAGCAGGATGGGGTAGATAAAAAGTAAAGATGTTGAAAAAACTCTGGGAAACAGGAATACATATAAAGACATAATTAAAGAGGACATTACAAACACCTGTCTGTGGTCTTTACAAACAGCCTGTTGGTATCCTCTACTAGGAAAAGCAATTTATTGTTACATAAATAAAATGTTTTGGGTTTTTTTTGTGGTATTTTTTTTTTAACAGTCAAACACAGGCATTCAATGTTATAGCATTTAAACTTTATATTACATAGTGTTAATTCAATAAAGGAGTCACAAGGATTACTCCATCCTTACCAGATAAATACAAGTGATATAAAGACATCATGAATGCACCTTTCTGTCAAATTTGTATATGTGGTCTTACTCATCCTTACTACGTTACTCCACATGGATTCCCCTTGGGATTCTTAAGCAAACTATCTGGGTCTTGACCGGAAGTATGAAAGACCATTGGGTCACAAATAATTATGGGAAGTAATGAAGTGATATATTTTTTTTAGTTCCATTACAATCCCATTTCTCTTCTTTTGTACAAATTAAATGAAGCACAGTTGTGGTTAATTAATTGCAAACCACAGATCATTGCTCATGTTATAAACCTCCACTACTAGGCTTCAGATTAAGCTGCGGTCAGTCTAAAGTAACGTGCTCCATGTAGAAGGTCTACTATTTAATGTATTTATTCTACTATGGATAATTTTCCAAAAAACTAGATCTGAAATAATTCACAATTGATACCAACAGACTTGACCTATAGGTGTTTCTGTTTTAGAATTGAATCCCAATAACTTGCTTTGTGGTGAAATGGGATTTGGGATTTGATAGGGAGAAATCTCTCAAGTTCATATAGTATTCTATGGAACCTAGTTTATTTTCTACAAGGCCTTGTAGATCTGAGTTGCGAACATCACCACGTGGATGGCTTGATTAGTCTCCCAGGCAATTGAATGGAATGCTACAAACAGGTCATAGAAATTAAGCATGGTCACAGGTCTTAAGGGAAAGAGCCTAATCTAGCAGCCAAACTGGTCTTTCCAGGACAGGCAAGCAACCACGTTATGGACATAGGGCTTAGAAAGCAAAGTACATTTTCCATGAAAAAAAAATGACACCACCATTTAATGTAGCCCTTCAAATTACACATCATCCTTTTTCATGATACAAAAAGCTCTATTTAACTACTATGAATTTATCTGGCTATTTGGGATTGTAATTTTAATCACATCTCCACCTTATTTTTGGAGATGAGCCTGTACTAAGGTATGAACTTTAAGAATCAAGAGGCAAGAATTTTTTGTAACCCAGCTTTAACAAAAGCAGCTAAATCTAAATGGTTGAAATCATATACAACTATATATATATATATATATATATATATATATATATATATATACCCAATAGTTTAGGAAATAGTTTACGCTGTTGTTTTTTCAAACTGAAAAAGAGGAGGGGAACAAAGGGGTTATTAATGGAACAGGGAGAGGTCAAGCTGACAGTATAGAGGTGCAGAGAAATTTCCAAAATTATTGATTATTATTTCTAAAGCTAAACTAATGCTTGTACCCCAAGACTCATCAGTCAAGGTATTGGAACTGGAAGAAGAGGTAGGTTGGCCTGAGTGGTAGGGAGGGCAATTGCACCCTGGGCCTGTACTAATTCTCCCAAAAGAAGGCTACGTTCATTGGGGTTACTGGTGTATGTGTTACAGTGAGTGAGTGTGTGTAAGTATAAATATGTATGTAAGTGTCCGTTAACATGTGTGTGTGTTTTTGTGTGTTTGTTAAAGGCGTAAATTGATGAGTCATACTTCCTTTGGCAACCATGAGCATGATTCAATGGCCCATCTTAATTTCTATCTGAAAAGTGTGTTATCACAAGGTAGCAACTTATCTAGCAGGATACAAATCAAAAATAAGAAACGATCTCTAATCTCAAACTGTATGTACATGTTTAGCTAAAGTATAGTGTAGTCACATCGAAGATTTCTCTGCTTCTACATCCTAACCACTACCTGCCTAATGAGATAAAAAGTAAATGCTAATAATCTGTGGCTTACTAGGGTTTTTTTCTGTTGATTTGAATATACCATTTCTGGAAACCATGATCTCTGTATGGAGTTTAGTTAGGAAGTGAAATTACAGACCACACATTTTCGAGCACCATTTATACTAAGTAAGGTTGACATGGGTGCCATGTTTCTAGAAGTATAGGTTCTAATGAATAAGCACTTATGGATTGGTGAAATAGCAAAGAAGGGCTTCTTGATGAACCTTAAGTTATTTCTCAACAAAAGTGTCTTTTCATACCATGTCCTTTGTTAACGTGTACTGTGATGTACAAAAATATACATATGGAACTATCAGATTGCGTTCACTAAATAATAACAGGTAGAATGCAGGCTAATGCCCATTGCCTTTTTCCTGTACCTGTTCTTCATCCTACAATAAAGGAAGACTAAACACAGAAATGGGAATGTGAGGGTAACAGTATGAACTACTTTCTTTTTACAGACAGTAACGGCTTTACTAGTATAGTTGGTGGCGAAATTTATGCATAACCACATCGATGTCCATAGCGGAAAATAACGTCAAGAATATGGGTCACACTTCTCAGACTGAAACTAATCAGACCAAATGACGCATGCTGCTGCTCTATTCATATAATGACTAAAACAACGGCTTTTGGATGCAGAATCGGGAACTCAATAGGCTGTATTTCCATCTGAAGCCCAGCTTCCCTAGTTCTCAGGGTCAGTTTCTTCTTTGTCCTAGCAGGGGAGCAACATGTGCCCATGTCCATTCCCACCCATGTTCTGCCAACGTTCCTCTGCTCCACATCCAGTTCATTCCAACAGAATTCTGTCTGGGGCTATCCCCACTCCTACGTTAAAAGCCCTTCCCCAGAAGCTTGAGAACTCCAAGTAGCTTACCCTGGAAAATTCCCAGGTATGCTTTATAGTGGCAAAATGAATGCTTCATGTTTATCAAGGCGGTCCTGTAAAGAACAGAATAGCCAAAAGAGCAAACAATGAAAAAAACTTTAGTGTTAATCAAATATGGTCATAGTACATCTTTGTAGAATACCTTCAAAGTTCCTATAATACTAAATATGTTGGGAAATTATGTTACAAATTATACGGCACACATTGTTTTGGGGCAGGTTGACGAAACTCACAAACACGTTTTACTAGAAGTTAAGTGGCTGGGCTGTATGAAATCTGAGCAGTACATTGAGAGTGAGGAAATCCATTCACAGTATCATGACATCACCAGTACTTTCAGCTTTTTCTGACAGCTGCTACACAAATCACAAAAATGATTCACTCACATCTGACCATACAGCCAGAAAAGAGTAAGCTTACAAGGCATGAAAGTCCCTAACTTACAAATGGAATCACTAGAGAAACTATTGTTTGTGTATGAGTAATGAAATGTACTAATTGATTCAAAACTGATTATCCTACTGAGCATAGAGGTTAGCATTTGTAAACCTTGTATACTTATTCAGCTGCTTGGTAGGCAATATAGCCATGTACAATTGGAATAGGACTCACCAAACATGGGGTACTTTGACGTAGTGGCGGCTTAGAAATATATGGTCATATAGTGTGATGGAATCCCAAATATTTTTTTGAATGGCGTTCACCGGGAATGTGCCGAATTTGTGCTTTGTGTATTTCTAATTATTCTAGCAGCAACCACGGGAATGTGAATTTATATGTCTTTTATGCTTTTTCGAGGTTGTACGCTATTCTATATTTATATATTTATTACACTTTAGTAGATAAACTAGAGTTTTAGAGTACCTTGCTCATCAGCTTCCAATACAGTTTTTTGTTGGAAGTGGAAGGAGAATAGGTGTTAAGTGGGTGGGGAAAGGGCATGGCCCTGCCCAGAGAAAAGATATTCTTTAAAAAATTTGACCGCCGTCCACCCTACTGCCCTCTGCCACATCTCCTGCAAGGCAAATAGCTGATGGTGGGGATGCATAGAGAAGATTCTGAAGAATCCTGTAAAAAAGTGTTACAAAGAAGGTGATACTCAGCTTATATGTATGCATTAAAGTGCATAAAAAGACCAGAGTGTAACTCTAGCAAAGGTCTTGAATGGCTACACAGACAGTACTAGGGAGAATTTATATTTTGTTTATATTACAGCACCCACATTACAGCATCATGCCACCAACTGTTTTGCGCAGGACAGTGCCAATTTTCCCACTCAATCCTGCTGTCGTACCAAGCTCTACCTAGGTCCCACTTTTCTTAAAGAGGTAGAGCTCGGCGGGACAGCGGTATTTGGGACACCAGAGAATGCATACTGTGCGTGCGCAGAATTGTGCACATCTATTGTTATTTATAATTGTATGGTATCATTCTTATTGCTTTAAATAAAGATGACTTGAACAGAATTGTGCACATGCATAGTAGTGCTGCCAGTTGAGTGACACTCTACTTCCCAAGCTCTGTCTCTCAACGTCACTATTCGCTGGGGCTAGAGGTTGGGAGGTATGCAGCTCAGAATGCTATGTGTCCTTTAGAGACAGAGAGCTGGGATGTGACATCAAATCTCGGTTCTTAGCAGCAAGGACTTTGGCAGTAGGGGTGAGTGAAGGGTTGCTGCCCTGGAATGGGCCAAGGCCAGCACCCATTAGAAAGATTTTACTGTTTGAGGGGTAAAATTGGGACAATCAGCAGGACCATTTCGCTGGCCCACTTTTTTGAACAAATATTGTTCTTTATACAAAACCTATTACTTGTCAAACCATTGTGTGTCAAGAAAATCCCTAAAGTAAAGTAGCTGTACACTGTATATTGTATACGAACCTGACGCAGTCGCCATTGATGACGTAGAACACATTTTATACAACGGGATTTTAAAGCATTGTAACAAAACAAATTATCCATGTGCTATACTGTATATAGCATCACACATAAAACTGCATATATCTGATCTTCAATTACAAATTTCAGAAGATTAACACATAGCTTTAGTTACTGTTAATATCTTCGTTGCATAATTCTTATGGTAGTAATAGCACAAACAATTCACCGGTGTTTTTGTGTTTGTTCAAACACACCGGTGGGTCCGGCACAGAGTTTTCATTCGCACACTTCCCCAACGTGTCAGGAAAACAACAAAAGCTATACAAGCTAAAAAAAAGTAAATGATAAGCTTTGGGAAGCTATCTGCCATTAAATCAACCATCCTTCATGGACTAGGCCTGTCAATGGGCTCCTGATGATGTCGGGTCCAAGGCAAATGCCATATTGTGCTAGAGGTGGATCTTTAGGTGAGGTGGGTAGATTGCCATGCTCACTTCTGCCACTTGCACCACTCGCAAGCCTGCCTCTTATCACACACACCAATACAGGTGTCGCGATTTGGACATATGACATTTTGGGAGGTATGGATAAAGTGCAAGTTTCTATTTCAATAATAAGATTAAATCTGATGATGGACTGTGAGTCCCTGGCTGGAATAGAATTGTGTTCTAGCATCAGAATGCTTGGAAAGTATACGATCAGGTATGAGGCGGCATGGAAGTCACTGCATGCTAGTGAATTAGGAAGTAGGATTTATGTGGTTTCACAACAAATGTTCTCAGAGCTGTTGTTTTCTAGGCGTGAGCACATGTTGCAACTTGTAACCGTATTCCCTTTGCTTAATATCCTGCTTTATCCAAAACACCAACAGCCATATCGACATTGAAATCACGAATAGGTTTTAAATTGCATAGAAAATGTTGCAGTAGGTGAAACTTGGATGTGCCATCACGATGCCCCATGTTTAGTGCAATTAGGGACAAATGCTTTGTCATTTAAGTAACAAATGTCTTCAGTAAGCTAGGTATGATTGCATCTACTGTACTGGATGGTAAAATGCTGTGAATTAGAGATATTTATTTCCTATATTAATCCTCTTTGGTATAATAATGAACTGTATAAAAATGATGGCTTGCATCTTTTCCCAAAGTTCTTAGCGTTTCAGTTCAGCATTTTTATTAATATGTATTTAAACTAGGAAAGGGGCAATTGAATGCTACAGGGTAACACTACTTGCCCCTGCTCCCCTTTCTGTTGCTTGGATGAATTAAAACAAGGTATATTTGTGTCACAAAGGTGAAAAAGATAGATTTATAGCGATGTCACAATGTCTGCAGTTTAGAGGAATTACTAGTGAGAATGTGGATTTAATGGCAGTTACTTAGACCTAGTCTTAGATGTTGGCTTACCAGGATAAATCTATACAGATAACATAAGTAAACTGCAGACCTTACCTAGAGTACTGTGTACAGTTCTGGAGACCCCAAACGTTATTTTGGATGAGAGATGTTAGAATGGTTGTTATCGGTTGTCAAATATTCTATGTTTCTATGTGAAAAAATATGCATAGCCTGGAAAACATGGTCGATTAGGTCACTCTACACCACCCACATAAAGGAGAACAATTGTGATGTTCCAGCAGTCATCGAGTTATGCCATTAGGCACCAACATATCTTATGGATATCTTATGAATCCTGGACAATTTATGTTTTTTCCTTACATTTCTTAAATGGGAACTCCCATCAATGTATCACACTAAAAATTGTTTTTTTTTTTTAGGGGGGGGGGTTAATACTGTGTTGTATAGTCATAGATATCTGTTATCTTGGTCCAATCTATTGATGAGTTCTTAATTTACTTGTGGCAAACAATAGAATGGGTCAGTCTTCTTTACATACCAGTGAACTCTCCATGTCCAGGGCCGGACTGGGACTGAAAAGCAGCCCTGGAAAAATTTGGAGACCAGCCCCATATAGTTTATGTCACGGTCAAGCTCTTATACCCACACGCACCCCTTATACACACCCGCGTCACACTATTCGCCATTCTTTTTATCTCATTATTTGTAATAAAATGCCAGAAAGCAAAAGTGTTAAAAGGCCCTAATAAATTAAATACATTACACATAATGGGATCAAAACATTTGCTACTGCGAACATTTTTAGATGAAAAAGTTCTATTTTATTCAGTGGAACAAAACACTGATCACATTATTCTTCACGATATTCTGGTAAGAAACTTTTATTTCTTTATTAATTCATGTAGACTATTTTTTTCCATATTTAATAAAAGCTATGACTGAGACATGTTTGGTTTTTATTTCCTTTCATTTGACAACCTACCCCCGAGTTATGCACTTCTGCCCCCAGGCTTGCCACTCTGCCCCCCTGATATGCCTTCTAACCCCCTATATGCCACTCTGCCTCCAGAAATGCCTTATACCCCCTATATGCCACTCTGTCCCATGATATGCCTTCTAACCCCCTATATGCCACTCTGCCATATACGGGGTTAAAAGGCATATCATGGGACAGAGTGGCATATAGTGGGTATAAGGTATTCTGGAGGCAGAGTGGCATAAAGGGGGTTAAAAGGCATATCATGGGGCACTCTGCCTCCAGAAAAGCCTTATGCCCCCCTATATGCCACTCTGCCTCCCCGATATGCTTTATATCCTCCTAAATGCCACTCTGCCCCATAATATGCCTTTTAATACCCTATATGCCACTCTGCCTCCAGAAATGCCTTTTACTCCCTATGTCACTCTGCCTCCAGAAATGCCTTATACCCCCCCCCATATGCCACTCTGCCTCCCTGATATGCCTCAACCCTCCTATATGCCCCTCTGCCCCGTGATATGCCTTTTAATCCCCTTTTTGCCACTCTACCTCCAGATATGCCTTTTGACCCCCTATATGTCACTCTGCATCCAGAAATGCCTTATACCCCTATATGCCACTCTGTCCCATGATAATCCTTCTAACTCCCTATATGCCACTCTGCCATATAGGGGGTTAAAAGGCATATCATGGGACAGAGTGGCATATATGGGGGGTATAAGGCATTTCTGGAGGCAGAGTGGCATGAAGGGGGTTAAAAGGTATATCATGGGGCACTCTGCCTCCAGAAAAGCCTTATGCCCCCCCTATATGCCACTCTGCCTCCCGGATATGCTTTATACCCTCCTATATGCTCCTCTGCCCCATGATATGCCTTTTAACCCCCTTTATGCCACTCTGCCTCCAGATATGCCTTTTGACCCCCTATATGTCACTCTGCATCCAGAAATGCCTTATACCCCTATATGCAACTCTGGCATATAGGGGGTTAAAAGGCATATCATGGGACAGAGTGGCATATAGGGGGGTATAAGGCATTTCTGGAGGCAGAGTGGCATATAGGGGGACACACTTACACACACATGCCGATTTTTTTTGTTTTTAACAAATACAAAAAAATATTATACAGTACAAAAAATACATTGGTTTACTGACCTTCTACTTCTCTTGACTTCCGTCCTCTGGTAGCTGCACACTCTTCTCCTCTATGCTGACAGGATGTCACTGACCTGACATCCGGTGCTGCAGCAGTCTGAGTGCGAGGGGGCGGAGCTTTCACCCCTCACGCTGCTCCCATCACTGTGCAGCCATCAGACTGCTGGGAATGTAATCTAAACGGCCGATGCGTGCTGATGCCGCCGGCCGGAGCTACTTTAACACTTTTTTTTTTATTTATATGGTAAGCTGGATCGGCCTGCCATATAAAGTAAAAAAAAAAAGTATTAAAGCAGAGCCGGCCGGCGGCATCAGCACGCATCGGCCGTTTAGATTACATTCCCAGCAGTCTGATGGCCGCATAGTGATGGGAGCAGCGTGAGGGGTGAAAGGTCAGTGCGAGGGGGCGGAGCTTTCACCCCTCACGCTGCTCCCATCACTAGACGGCCATCGCACCCAGCGGCCGCTTTGATTAGATTTCGGGGAGCCTGGGGGGCAATTGCCCCCCTGCCCAGCCCGCCCCTGGCGCCGAGGGAGGCCTTCAATGCCATTTACAGCCGCTCAGTGGCTGTCTTCAGGGTTAGTCTGCCGGCCGCCCAGCCCACGGATCTGCCGGCCCACCGGGAAATGTCTGACCCAGGATCTCCACATAAAGCATTGCTTTCCTGGGTGTCCAGGATATTTCTATATACAACATCCTATTTAATGTTAATTTTTCTTTAATTATTTTAGTGCTAAATGACCATCAAAAGCATTAGTCATATTTTAACAAAAATATACACAAAATTGTGACATAAAAGAATAGGCATGTTCTTATTCAACAACATTTTCTGCTTATTATTTTTCCAGTTTTAGGCACAAGAATCAATTATGTTTTTTAAAATGCAAATTCAGCTAATGCACCCCCAGTGGGTTCAAATGATTCCCATGACATACTCGTTATTCTACGATGCACTTTTAGAACTTAAGCTACGGAACGTTTAACTGATATGAAATGTAATATAGATGCCCTAGAGAGGCATACACTCTGACTGACACAATGACAGGAAGGGATTCTGGTGTGAAGTATAATCACAGACCAGAAACTCACATGGTGTAAAGCAGGAGATTTGGACAGAAGGTTTGGATATAAAGCCAAGAGAAAACATAAACAGCCAGACGGCTTGAGTGTAACCTCAAGAATCAAAATGATTATCTGCTGTAAGTCTGCTATAGAAACTGTATGATGACAACAACTTTTATCTAATAAAGGCTCTGAGCAAGTCATCTACTTAGTATTTTAGATCTGCGTAGTGAGCATTAGCTTATTAAGCTAAGAAAGAAAACATATAGGCTTAACCTTGTTGGAACAGTCAACTGTTGTTTACACTATTACAGATACCATGAACAGGAGTGGTTTGTTGACAAGGTACACAGATCAAAAATTAAATTGTGAAGTCTGGGTTTAAGAATCAAGGCCAAGCCAATGACCACTGTATAAAAATGGAACCGAGATCTGATTCCCAGCTCTGACTTTAATGCTGCAAATTTTTCCTTTATGTCTAAAGTTCCTTCTGCTGTATGCAAAGTATTATCCCGATTTTGTATATGTATATACATATATATATATATATATCACTATTTTCAAATATGAAGCCATGAGATGTATACAACATTTCTCAGGTTTCTTTTATCCTACGACTTTGCCTCACCAAAAAGAATAAGCGTACTATTACAGCGCACCCATTACATGTGCCCTTGGATTGGAAAGCACGCTCATAATGAACGTTTGGTTGAATAACATTATTCCAAGGCGCCTTGTGTCGGAAGGACTGGAAAAAAAGGGTTTACTCTATCCTGGCCATTTTTATAAATGTCTACCCATGCCTTCCAAACTTCCTGCATATGCCAAATCTACTTGTGCATATGCCCCTTCTCCAAAGTCATTGTATGGTGGTGCCAGTGGCCAAAGTGTAAGATCACCTCTGTGCAGTTGCTCTCCAAAATGTTAGAAGCCAGGAAAAAGTTATATGTTTAATACATTTTGTGTAATATACCCAGGAACAAACGCATTTTTGGCTTGCAATCTCCATAAGTAAAGGTCTAACTGTTTCTATGATTGGAGTTCTGTATGATCAGAAGTCTATGGAGGCTCTTTTTTTCTGTGGAATGTTTTAGGCTGTGACTAAATGCCCTCTGGCTGTTTCCTCAATATAAACAAAGGATCTCATTCATAACCATGGCAGAGTAAAGCAAAGCAACACCATGTCTGGATAACCTACTGACCCCGCAAAACTATATGGGATGACTCTGAATTGTACTTTTTTATGTGCTGCGTCTTCCCTTGCATATGTTTTCCCAGTATATTTTGTTACTCTCAATCATAATCTATAATCTTAATAAAAATACACAGTAGAAAGCCAACAAATTAATTCTCTTGGACTTCAAGTGCTCACCATGTTCATTTGTTAAACAAATCATTTTAGACAAGCGCAAATGTTTAGAGTACATGGCTCCATGATGTATGAGGTCTTAATATTCTAACTTTAAAAACATGTCATCTTTAATAAATAGTTTACTCTTACTGCCATCCATGCTGTTGACTTGGTCACAGTAACATAATATTTGGTATCTCCTCTTCATGTCCCTTTTTTCCCCTTTCTTCTAAGGAAAGGGATTTTTTGAGGGATTATCATGGTACCTGGGAACTCTCCCCATCTGTTCCATATAGTTGTTTATACTAGCTGATTATCTCTTGGGCAATTGTTTTTGATCATGTGGTATAAGGCATGGTGTTTAGCTCTGCCCAAGGATTACTGACTGATTCTGCCCAGTTCCCCTCTACTTGTGGATAGCTTCAACCCTCTGTGTGGCTGGTCCTACCCTTTCCATCGTAGCCCTTCCTCTCCTGGCTACCATTTGGAGAAGATGGGAGATATATTCAGGCTGCCATTTCAGTTTACCATTAATATCACCTGCTTGACACAATCAGATGCCAAAAATTAGTCAAATAATACATAAAATAACATGCAGATTTCCGTGTCACTTTGTGACACTACATCCATGAATGCAACATAAGAGGTAACGTGTAAAAAATGACCAATAGTATGGTCCCATCTTCAGTGGAAAGACCGCTTTTACAGCCCAGCACCAGAATCACTATTTATATGTGATCCAATTTCATTACTCTGCGGTGGTCTCTGTACCCCATGATTAGCATCCACACAGATGATGATGAAGAAGACTGACATATAATGGATTCCAAAATTTCAAGCTTGCAATCCATTATACATCAGTTAGCCAATAAAGGTATCATCTTTAGCAAATTTGTTTTCTCTCTTTCTATGGTTAACACAGTACAAATATATACCTTTATTAACTAGCATTAAAGAAGTTATGATATTACCATGTGATCTATTGTTAAATACAATGGCCAGCATGCGGGAAAATGATGAAGGGATCAGTCATTGTAACTTCATAGCTGGCCAATAACTGTATAATTCCATTTCATTTGTAAGTAATATTACACCATGTCCAAGTTTATGCACATTAATAAAGTTTCTATGGCTGTTTCTGTGTAAGAACAAACACACCCTGGGCACTCCTTTAAACAGTGTGTTATTTCATAGGATTGTGATTATGTGTATTGTGTCTGTAGTATTTGTATTAAGGTATTAGCTTATGGAGCCTTTATCTTAGCATTAGAACTAGATTAACTTGTACGGCCTCATAGACTGACCCTTCTGATGTCTTTAATTCACCATAATAGCCAAGGCTTGAGGACCATTATTCTGTCAGACATTTTAGGATTTCCATAATTTACCAATTAACTGCAATCTCTTGCAAATATTAGCTTTAAACGTTTGATGCACCTGTTGCATTGCAGGACTTTTAAGTTGTTTCTCCTGTACCAATAAAACAGACTGCTTTTGATTCACTGCCCTTGTTTTTCAGAAAAACAGCTTCACTCCACTTTCCTTGTGGCAGCAAGTCAGATAACTGAGGCAATGCTTTATTCTTTTTTTTGTGGGACAGTGGTATTTTGCTTCGCCCATTCCCTGCCCAGTTCTGTCCTCCCTCAGCCTTTCTCTTTTGCTTTAATAGGAACTTGCCCCATCTGACCAGCTTACTGGCTACTATGGGGAGCAGAAGCTAGAAAGCTACAGGTCAGCCACCCTGGCTTTGTTGTAAGTCACACTAAGCCATGTTATAGTGTGTGTTGAAAATGTAAAAAAAATATTTAATTATAACTTGAACTGAAGCAAAAAGCTAAAAAAGTACATTTTAATTTGGATGAAATACAAATCCATAATTATTACCATTTCTTTTTATAGTCAATATCAAAATATAAATGGACCAATACAGGGGTGTAACTGGAAACCACACAGCCTGGGTGCCTTGGAGCTCCCAATTTCACCAAGCAACATGTCCCCCGGAGACCACAAGCAGTTTATAAATGCCCCCTAACAGCCTACATGTGCCATCTTTGCGTCAGCTTGTCAGTGTCCCCAAACAGCTTGTCTGTGCCATCATTGCCCCTCCAACATACACATATGTAAACACACTTAGACAAATTTACACATGCTAACACACACACATGCTCACTAACATACGTACACACTCATTCTAACACACAAATCCTCTCACACCACTTACACATACATAGTCACAGAAAAACAGTTACACATACACCACATCCACACTTATGAATAGATAGCCATGCTCACACAAATTTATAGATAGACACCCATGCTCACATACACTTAAACATACACATTCATAATCACATTCACATAGACTTTCATGCTCACAGACATACATATATATATATATATATATATATATATATACCCCCTCACTCCTACACTCCCTTACCTCTCCTGCAGACTTCGGTCCCCACAGTGTGCGAGCAGCTGTGGGGAACAAGTGGTAGCAGAGGACACCCAGGCCCCCTAGAGAGACAGGACCTGTCGCAGTTGCAACTGCTGCGACTCCTGTAGTTCACCACTAAACCAATATAGATGCACCTTAATGCATTTGATAGCTGAGAGGTCCCTTTAAACTTCTGTTGTGTGCCTTTTTCAAATGCATGGGTTGATTCTATTGTGTGCCCTTTGCAAATAAGTGGGGGGTTCTGTTGTGCCCTTAGCAAATTCATTGGGGGATTCTGCGGAACACACCTGCCTTAGCATGCCCCTGATTTTTCTAAATACAAGGAAAGAGGCAAGCTCTCTCCTAACTGATGCTGTTGCCCTCGTGGTTACAGTTCTCTGTGGAACAACAGTGGGTATAAAAAGTCTACACACCCCTGGTAAAATGCCAGGTTCTTGTGATGTTAAAGAATGAGACAAAGATAAATCATGTCAGAACTTTGTCCACCTTTAATGTGACCTATAACGTGAACAATTCAATAGCAAAACAAACTGAAATCTTTGAGGGGGAACAAAAAAACTCACAATAACCTGGTTGCATAAGTGTGCACACCCTCTTAGAACTGGGGCTGTGGCTGTGTTCAGAATGAACCAATCACATTCAAACTCATGTTAAATAGAAGTCATTACACACCTGCCATCATTTAAAGTGACTGATTAATCACAAATAAAGTTCAGCTGTTCTAGTACCTTACCTGCTTAGTTGCATCTCAGAGCAGAAGCCATGGTCCGCAGGGAGCTTCCAAAGCATCAGAGGGATCTCATTGTTTCCAAAGCATTATATATACCATGGAACACAGTGAAGACAGTCATTATCAAGTAGAGACAATATGGCACAACAGAGACATTACTGAACTGGACGTTCCTCTGAAATTAATGAAAAGACGAGAAGAAAACTGGTCAGGGAGGCTTATAAGAGGCCTACTGCAACATTAAAGGAACTGCAGGAATTTCTGGCAAGTACTGGCTGTGTGCTACATATGACAACAATCTCCCGTATTCTTCATATGAATGGGCTATGCGGTATGGTGGCAAGACGGAAGCCTTTTCTTACAAAGAAAAACATCCAAGACTCACTGAAGTTTGCAATAACAAACATCAAGTCCCCCAAAAGCACGTGGTAAAATGTGTTATGGTCTGATGAAACCAAGGTTAAACTTTTTGGCCATAATTCCAAAAGGTATGTTTGGGGCAAAAGCAACACTGCACATCACCCAAAGAACACCATACTCACAGTGAAGCATGGTGGTGGCAGCATCCTGTGTTTTTCTTCAGCTGGAACTGGCACCTTAGTCTGGATGGAGGGAATTATGAACAGTTCCAAATACCTGGCACAAAACCTTCAGGCGTCCGTTAGGAAGCTGTAGGTGAAGAGGAAGTTCCCCTTGCAGCACGACAACGACCCAAAGCACTCATCCAAATCCACAAAAGCATGAGTTCACCAGAAGAAGATTAACGTTTTAGAATGGCCCACCCAGAGCCCAGACCTGAATCCAATTGAACGTCTCTGAGGTGATCTGAAGAGGGCTGTGCACAGGAGATGTCCTCGCAATCTGACAGATTTTGCAAAGAGAAGTGGGCAATATTGCCACGTCATAAAATCATTAAGGGTGTGCACACTTATGCCACCGGGTTATTGTGAGGTGTTTTTCCCCCTCAAAGATTTCAGTTTGTTTTGCAATTGAATTGTTAATGTTATAGATCACATTAAAGGTGGAAAAAGTTCTGACATGATTTATCTTTGTCTCATTCTTTAACATCACAAGAACCTGGCATTTTAACAGGGGTGTGTAGACTTTGTATATCCACTGTATATCATTTAATATATTTGTTGAAAAATTTTTCTTTCTGAGGATGACGAATGCAATTTTTTGTTAGCAGGGGCATGTTTGCATATATCAACTGTCTTTTCAAATGAACAATACCTCTAAAACACCTAAGACAAAACATATACCAATCAGTAAATACTGAAGAGGTATAGTGCATAAGATGATGCCTTATTTTTGGAAATTAATAGAGTTTTCAGAGCATGTGTTTATACAGTATGCACTATATTACTTGCACCACTTCAGACTTGGCTTATACTTATGAGTTGGTGCAGTATAAATGGAATAGCAATAGTTTGGACCCATGACAAAGTGCACTCTAAATTACATCTGCATAGAAGTAGATGTAAACGGCACCACCAGCAACAGTGGATGGTGAATATCTTTATAAAATCTGTATAGTCTACATTTATTGCCAACTAAGTTTGCTGCCAGTTCTCCATTATCTTTGCTATGTTCCTCTGATTGAGACCAATTGTTAGCCTAATTAGCAACTATTATTTACCTTGTCCCACTATTCAAAATAGTTTGGCAACTTTAGTTCTGGTCCATACTTGGGATGGACCAGACCTTACTGAAATAATGAATGGCCACACCTTTTCACTGATGTTCACTGTCCATCTTACTTCCTGGGAGACTTAGTGGTGGAGTAGTAGGTAGGGTTATTTATTTATTTTGTAATTATTATTTTTCTTTTAAATATTTAAAACACTACTTCCTCCAGTCCACAGGAAAGATATGGATGGAAGGGGAGAGGCAGGCAATGGTTAATTCTTCAAAGGTTTTTCCTGGCTATTTCACTCCCTCACCCCAAATCTATTGTATTGATACCCCAATGGTGGTTTCTATTTTACTTTTAACCCCCTATCCCATCAAAAATAGAATTGGGCTGAGCAGGAGTAATGGAATGAAAAAACCCTGTGAAAATAGCACAGGGTTACATGTGGTTGTTGGGGAGATAGTTAGGCTGTAAGGGTTAACTTGAAGGGGTCATATAAAGGACACCTTATGTAAGCATTTGTTGCGCTCGCGCCGCTTAGTTTTACCGCCTTTTTATGTGGAATGGGCGGGATTTGCACCTATAAAAGGAAGGCTCCTGAGGTGTTTATTTTCACTTACCCTGGCTGCGTTAACCGACTGCACTGACCGTAGAGTCTGGTGAGCGGCGGTTTTCAGCAAGAGCCACGGGGAGCAGCATGGAAGAGCTGTTGAATTGTCGCCCGCCCTCCCTCCCAAATTTTGTTATGGTTTATATGTATATGTATATGTATATGTATAAAAAAAAAAAAAAGAGAGAAATTTTATATAAAAAAAAAAAAGAAAGAAAAATTAAAAAAATAAATAAAATATATATATATATAATAATAATTAATAATTTTGTTTTACTTTGTCGTGGCTTTTATTGGGGTTAAGTTGCTCTCTGCAAAGGGAGTGAACAATTGGGGGTTTTTGTAAGTGTTGGGCTAACAGGCTTTGGGGCAGTTGGCCTTGTTTAAAGTATTTGGTAGCTCTGTGGTTTAGGCCAAGAGCTTTTCTGTTTGTTTGTTACGTGTGGTTACAATTGGTTTAAATGGTTATTATGGTTTATAAGCTAAATAAAAGACCACGGCCTTTTCATCCAATTTTGGTTTCAGTTGTCATTTATTTATTTGATATTGGTTACAACATTGCACCATATAACCACATGGAGTCCACACTTCACTTACAGGAATTATTTTTGGGCACTTTAGCCCATCATGTTCATATTAGTATACTGCATTTGGGATGGGGGTGATTGACAGTGCACCCATGGTTAAAAGGTTTAACCTTTATTTAAATATTATGCAATATGTGTGAGAGGGACATAAAAATATTTTTTTAAGGGAATTTTCCTTCAACTCACATTCCTTCATCAACAACTCATGACATTTAACGTTGTAGGTGTTTACAAATATCTTTTACATTAGTTGAGTCTGGTCAGCTGAGTAACCACATAACTTGACAGACCACCTGACATCTTAGTGAATAGGCCCAAAAGTGTTGCTTTATGTCACTTCCGGGCAGCAAATTAACATGTCTGTTATATTGTACTCTAGCAGTGCTGTGCTCTTTGTAAGCATACTTGTGACAAGGAAGACTAGATTGTCGACGGACCTGTTAAACTACCACCCCAAAATCCTGTTACTGTTCGCATAAAAGTTTTTCCTCTCTTTCCACTTAGGCAATGTCTAGTATTGCTTACTTTAAATCTATATAATATACCTTGGTAAGCATTGTGTGCACTTCATTGTTGATAAAATAATGGAAAGGCCAGCTTTTTATTGTATTTGGGATGCTCAAAATGAATGGGGACAGCTGGAGGCACTGCTTTAGGTCAAGCCTAAGGTGGCCCCAAAGGTAAATCTGTCACTGTCTATAACCACAGCAAACATCCAGCAGAAGGCAGCCATTTTGATTATCAAATGCACCTTATAAGCATGATAATTTGCAGTTAGTTGCTACATATCCCTTGTTTATTATGGTTTATGTAATAACATACCATTATGCTAATGCAAAACTGCTATTTATATCTACTGTAAGGATCTTGTGTAAGTGGGTGTTAAATAAAACAGTCTAATTATAGTAATTTCTGGCAGTAATGGAGGGCAAGATATCTCAGCTGCTCTGCATCAGACAAAACGGAATGTCCAATTCTGAAATCTTATTTGCTAGTCAACCGCTATTAATAGATCACAAAAGAGATCACAGAATTGTATAAAAAGACTTATAAAGCCCCGTCCCTAGCTATTAGACAATGCTAGGTCTGTATGGCATTGTGAACTCGATTTCAACCTGATGCCAGTTTCACATGATCTGGAGCAGGTAGCTAAATTTAATTTGGTGATTAACTAAATTACTCTATGAAGGTTTTCTCAGCACAGTACTCCTTTGAACTGCAAAATACATATAGACAGTGACATATCCTGGCCTAGACTAGAGTGGCAGGTCTCTCTGCTAGCCCCCTGTGTCCCGCTGCACAATGGGCCGGGTAAATGGGAGATCTTTGATCTGCATGAGTGTCCTACTTACGCTATGGAGGCCAAAGTCTCCACAGACTGCATTAAAAGCCGCACAGTACCTTTAAGACACAGGGATATGATGTCATATCCCGGCGCACAGTGTCCTAAAGGTACGTTTTCATGCATTCAAGATGGTGACTGCAGAGGGAGCGCTGTCCTGGGTTGAGTCTAGAGCAACGCCTAAGGTATAAATACATTATTGTTAATGGTATCTTATTTACTTTTCTAATGTTTGCCCTTATGAGTTGCAAAAAGTCATTTCTGTTATTACTGTCAACAACATTGCATGCAACCTGTCTTGTGATATATCTCCAACTACCAGACTTGAAGGGCAATTGCTTAAGGAATAGAATAGTATATTTACTAACAGTTTTGAAGCACTAACACAAGTTATCTGAGACGCTCATTACCCTAGGTTTTGGAAAGTCCTATAGAAATGCAATTAAAATTCACATGACTCATGTTGAACTCACCAAACATTTCTACCCTCTTTCTGTCCATATCATTTAGCATCACTGGGGCTTTCTTACGTTCACAGGCTATTCATTGGACTTAACTATACATAAGGTGTTAGTTTTACAGGGTTTAAACAGAGTTTTTTAAAAACTGCATGATTTTATTTTTTGGGGGGAGGTTATGGCCAAAACATGCATGTTATTTGTGTTTTCTTTCTGTGGCCCTTGTCTCATCTTAAAGGGTTAAGACAAGCAATTGGAAAATAGGGCTGTTATTTTGAGGCTACAACATTCTTTTCTGGGTGGAATTGAGTAGAGGAAATGTAAAAAAAAATTGAATTGATGGGTGTTGTAATGTAGGAGATATCGTAGGTGTTCAAAAAGCTTAGATAGCAGGAGAACAGCTTGGCAGTAGAGAGAATAAAAACATTGGTGGGTAGGGTTGCAAAGGCAGTGAATGGAAAAGTGGAATAAAAGGATATTGGGCATGTGAAGTAGCCATTTTAGTATCTTTGTATCTGATAGCCTCTTAGGTTGTTTAGTTCTGTACCACTGCTAAAGATCCTGCAGTAGCTAGGGGCATATTCCATCTTTAGCTGACTAGGCCAAAGTTTTAGATGTGTGGGCAATCGTGTATTTATGTCTTTAGGCCTTACCAAGGTGAATGCCCCAGCCAACATTGTGACTCCCCTCCGCAGCCACCATCCTATGTTCCATAATATGACACCACTCAATGTTACTGGCTACAGCACATGATCAAAGGAGATTTCCATACCTGGAAACTTCCCAAGTAAGTTACCAGGAAACTCCAGAAGTGACTTTGCATGGGGACAGGGCTACCCACACAAAGGAGCAGGGTTAGCCTTAAGTGTGAGGACAATAGGCAGAAAGCAAGTAAGAGTAAGTGAACATGGGCTGGAAAGTGGTTGTGGGCACAGACCACTCTCTTGCCTAGAGAAAGAAAACACTGACCCGGAGACTCAGTGGAGCAGGGCTTCATCTGAAGACTCTGGAACAAACCCAGAGATTTACCAGTATGATGCTCCCTCTTGTAACTATAACAGCAGTAAACCAGGTAATGCCCAAGACCACAGCCTGCCCCATGTTGTGGCAGATGGACTGCCAACCCACTGTTAAATATTTTCCTAGGCATAGTCTACCCTGCTGGTTTTCCTAGGGGCAGAGAACTCTATTGGGTGATTAGGTTCCCCTATGGGCTGTACCTCAATGCAGCAGTTGTGGAGATCTCGTTTGTAACTGGCCTATTTAAACCTTTTTATATTTTTTGCTCAGTGCGACCATTGTTCCTCCTAGAGAAGAGTTGATGGTAGTTGTTTTGAAGCAGAGAAAAAGTTTGTCATTTTGTGCCCATCTACACTAATGAGAACACTTGGTATAGACTGTATATTCAAGTTCAAATAAAGTTCATAACAATTTAATTGTTTGTGGTGCTTAATAAAACATGTCTTGGCGGGCATGACCATGTAGGTACAGAGACCAGGGTCAATATAGCAAGCACTATTAACCTAATAATGCAGTATCTATTGCCTACATCGTTAATGAAGGTTTGATATGTGCTACTAAAGGTTTATTATTAAGATGCTTCTCCGTGTAGTTTTTAACGTGTTCAAATGGATACTATGAGCATTTTAATGCTCTGGAAGCTATTTCCATGACAAATGCAGCCTCAGGTTAAAAACCAAAACCAAAAAAACATCTATGTTAAAAATCTGCCTCACTTTAATTAGGTGTAAGGCTTCCTGTATTTCCTGTATTGTCTCACCTGCTTTACGAGTTTAACTATGCCTGAAGAATGAATGAACAGGTAACTAGAGAAAGTTACACATTAAGTCACAAAACTTCCTTCTGTGCATTTCCATTTTGCATGCAAGTGGTCACACTATGAAACATAGGACTTCTTGCTACATCTTCACTCTCCCCCTAACACAAAACAATAATACTGCCAAGTGTTTAGTTTGTGAGGTAGCTGTGGTATATTTCTAGCCCTTAATGCTAAAAAGTAAAGTCACCAGGTTATATGACATGAACATAAATTTTGTTTCACCGTTAGGGAAGAGGGGGTCAATAACTACCCTTAGTTAACCACCCTTTAGTTTTTTTTTTATATTTGAAAGATATATATATATATATATATATATATACAGTATCTCAGTATTTATTTTATTATATCTTTTCATGTCACAAAACTGAAGAAATTATACTCTACTACAATGTAAAGTAGTGAGTGTACAGCCTGTATAACTGATCAATGTCCAAATTGGGCTCAAAGTGTCAATATTTTGTGGCCACCATTATTTTCCAGCACTGCCTTAACCCTCTTGGGCATGGAGTTCACCAGAGCTTCACAGGTTGCCACTGGAATCCTCTTCCACTCCTCCATGACGACATCACGGAGCTGGTGGATGTTAGAGACCTTGCGCTACCCCCCCTTCCGTTTGAGGATGCCCCACAGATGCTCAATAGGGTTTAGGTCTGGAGACATGCTTGGCCAGTCCACCACCTTTACCCATGGTTTCTTTAGCAAGGCAGTGGTCGTCTTGGAGATGTGTTTGGGGTCGTTATCATGTTGGAACACTGCTCTGCGGCCCAGTCTCCGAAGGGAGGCGATCATGCTCTGCTTCACTATGTCACAGTACATGCTGACATTCATTGTTCCATCAATGAACTGTAGCTCCCCAGTGCCGGCAGCACTCATGCAGGCCCAGACCATGACACTCCCACCACCATGCTTTACTGTAGGCAAGACACACTTGTCTTTGTACTCCTCACCTGGTTGCCGCCACACACGCTTGACACCATCTGAACCAAATAAGTTTATCTTTGTCTTATCGGACCACAGGACATGGTTCAAGTAATCCATGTCCTTAGTCTGCTTGTCTTCAGCATACTGTTTGCTGGTTTTCTTGTGCATCATCTTTAGAAGAGGCTTCCTTCTGGAATGACAGCCATGCAGACCAATTTGATGCAGTGTGCGGCGTATGGTCTGAACTGACAGGCTGACCCCCCCACCCCTTCAACCTCTGCAGCAATGCTGGCAGCACTCATCCGTCTATTTCCCAAAGATATAATGCTGAGCATGTGCACTCAACTTCTTTGGTCGACCATGGCGAGGCCTGTTCTGAGTGGAACCTGTCCTGTGAAACCACTATATGGTCTTGCCCACCGTGCTGCAGCTCAGTTTTAGGATCTTGGCAATCTTCTTATAGCCTAGGCCATCTTTATGTAAAGCAACAATTCTTTTTTTCAGATCATCTGAGAGTTTTTTGCCATTAGGTGCCTTGTTGAACTTCCAGTGACCAGTATGAGAGAGTGTGAGAGCGATAACACCAAATTTAACACACCTGCTCCCCATTCACACCTGAGACCTTGTAACAATAATGAGCCACATGACACCGGGGAGGGAAAATGGCTAATTGGGCCCAATTTGGACATTTTCACTTAGGGGTGTACTCACTTTTATTGCCAAGGTTTAGACATTATATATATATATATATATATATATATATATATATATATATATATATACCGTATTGGCTCGGATATAGGCCGCCCCCGTATATAGGCCGCACCCTAAAAGTTTGGTGCTTTTTTAAAGAAAAAGTTTTTTTCTTTAAAAAAGCACCAAAAAAACATGCTGCCACTCTGTCCCCCTCCCGAGATATGCTGCCACTGTCCTCCCTCCCCGAGATATGCTACCACTGTCCTCCTCCCCCCCGAGATATGCTACCACTGTCCTCCTCTGCCCCCCCCCGACTTACCGGAGCAGACTCCCGGGTGTCTTGCGGGGCCGGCGGGGGACATCTACGCAATACTGGATGTGCCGGCACCGGAAGTTGTATACGCGTATTGCGTAGATGTCCCCCGCCGGCCCCGCAAGACACCCAGGAGTCTGCTCCGGTAAGTCGGGGGGGGGCAGAGGTAAAACGCATCGTGCGGACGGTCCGCACGATGCGCTTAGACAACCTCCCGTGCCGGCACCCCCCCCCCCCCCCCCCCGTGGAAAGTGCTGGCAGGGGAGGCTGTCTGAGCGTATCGGGGAGTAGAATGCAGGTCCCCTGCACCACTGCGGGGGATCTGTATCCTAACCCCGCTGCCTGCCCAGCGTCGGGCGCTAGACCCCGAATATAGGCCGCACCCCCACTTTAAAGACTTAAAGTGGGGGAAAAAGTGCGGCCTATATTCGAGCCAATACGGTATATATATATATGTGCTTTTTTTAAAACTTTAGGTGAATGTTCACATATTTAATATGCAAGTTGTTTTGTGAGTACAGCATGTGAGGGCATGCAACTGAAGTCAACTCTGTTCAGTTCAGTTAACCATTAACACAACTGATTGCTCCACTTCTTAGTGAATAGAGACCGGTAAATGCCTTCTGTGCCATGTTCACCAGAAATGGTGCCTTCTGAGCATCTTTTGAGAGTTTTGCGGTTGAAATGACCCAACGATTGCAGTACAGTCCATGCATTGATAAATTAAATGAACTAGTGCTTTACTTTAAGTAGTACATTTCTGTTTTACGTACCATGCTCTGGACCCCATTGTGTATGCTAATGTAAGGTATGCCTGTGATGTGCTTGACACATTTGTGACTTGTTTTTGTCAGTGATCATAATGTTTATCCTGTTTGGGATTGTCACAGCAAACAAAAATGCTGAATTCTCTTTAAATAAGTATCACTTAATAAAATAAAAGCTGTAACAGCTGTTTTTGTTTTTGAGAAATCATTAATGTGAGTACAATATGTTATATGCCTAAAAAAGTAATGGCCATTTAGACACACCTAAATATACTTTAATACATACCTTTACACATACATGCATGTGTTGCATCTATCTCTGTTATATAATTTGGTGTTATCAGCCTTGAATGGCGAGCTTACCTATAAAACAACAAACTATAAATTAATTACAAAATTACATGTATTTGGCCCTATAGCACAGGATTGCCCACGGTCCTAAGTATTAAAATATTAACTGATACAGGATCACCTGGTTCGTGTATTAGGCAGTGTAAAACGATTTCTTGTGTATGATATTGTGTATTATATCTGCATATTATATTTGCTAGTATTTATCAGATAACCATAACTCAATGCATAAATATAACTTGGAAGGTTTTCAATACGTTTTTTATGTTTTCATTATTTAGGTTTATTACCTAAGCTCTTATATGTGTGTGTTATGTCATACCCTTCAAGTAGACTTTGTTACATACATAAAAATATATATTCCAGGTGTTCTCAGTAGCGTACCTAGTGGGGGGCAGGGGGGGCGGTCCGCCCCGGGTGCCGCTCGTCAGGGGGGTGCCACGGACTAGGGTGACCATATGTCCCGGATCCCCGGCAGCCTCGTCACTTTTTTTTTTTTTACACGGAGGAGAGAGGGGCGCCTAGCAACCGCTCGGCGCCCCTCAGTGTCCTTCGCGAGGCCTCTAACTCCGTCGCGGTGCGGGCATGTCATGCTGAGCGCCGCGCTCAGCAGTGAAGCAACGCATCGGCAGAGCAGGAAGCAGCGGCAGAGCAGGAAGGTAACTACAAAAACCTTTAACTACAAAGGGGGAGATGGGGGTAGATAGTGGGGAGGGAGGGAGGATAGGGGGGGTAGATAGTAGGGAGGGAGGGGGGTAGATAGTAGGGAGGGAGGGGAGGTAGATAGTGGGGAGGGAGGGGGTAGATAGTGGGGAGGGGAGTAGATAGTTGGGGGGAGGGGGTAGATAGTGAGGAGGGAGGGTGGGTAGATAGTGAGGGGGAGAGGGGGTAGATAGTGAGGAGGTAGGGGGGTAGATAGTGAGGGTGGAGAGGGGGGTAGATAGTGAGGAGGTAGGGGGGAGAGGGGGATAGATAGTGAGGAGGGGGGGGAGATAGTGATGAGGGGTATAATATTGAATTGTCTGAATGAGGGAGATAATTAATGAGGTGGTGAGAATGCATTAATGAATGTGTAAATTTGTGTGAATGAGAGAGAATAAATGATTGTGTGAATTAATTATGTGAATGAAAGTGTGAATTAGTGAGTGACTGTTAAAGTGTTTGTGTGTATGATAGATGTAAAATTGATTTGTGGAAAGGCAAAGATGGCACAAGTAGGATGTTTGAGCCTTGGGGACCAAGATGACACAGGTAGGGTGTTTATGGGACAAAGATGGCACAGGCCAGGCTGTTTGGGGACAAAGTTGACTCATGCTGGGCTGTTTGGGGACAAAGATGGTAAATCCTATGTGTGTAATCTGGGTGCTGGTCAGGTTCTATGTGGGCAGTGTGGACGCCAGAGCTGGCTTTGCGTTGTGCAACCTGTGATCTATGCCTGTAGTTTTATCTCTTGCTATGTTTCCATACATTATTATTGTATACCTGCAAATACGGGATTTGTATGTCTGATTCTATGCCTCCAGTGCTGAGTTCACATGTGAACAATAATAATAACAATATTTAAATATATATATTAACAATCATATATATATATATATATATAATATATATTAATATTGTTATTGAATTTTTTGTCCTAGTTTGCTGTGTTACTTACTTTAAATAAAAGTGTGAGGTTTTTTTTATGGTGGGGGTCATATTTGGTTTCGGACAAGTAAATGCTGGATTTTCGGTTTCAGTCCAGAATTTTTGTTTCGGTGCATCCCTAAGCCAGACAATGAAGTGGTAGGCCTACACCACATCAATGTTTGGGTTAGTATATAGTGATAGGAGTTATGCTGCACTATTATCAGTGTCTGGCTCAATGTATAGTGATAGGGATTACGCTGTACCACCGTCAATGCCTGCCTCAGTATATAGTGTTAGGTGTTATGCTGTACCCCCGTCAGTGTCGGCCTCAGTATATAGTGATAGTTGTTATGCTGTACTCCCATCAATGTCTGCGTCAATATCTAGTGATGGGTGTAATGCTGTACCACCGTCAATGTCTGCCTCAGTATATAGTGGTAGGTGTTATTCTGTACCACCGTCAATGTCTGTCTCAGCATATAATTATAACAGTAATGCTGTACCACTTTCAATGTCTGCGCCAGTATATAACGATAGAAGCTATGCAGTTTTAAAGTGTTGGGGGGGGGGTGCCACATACAGGATCCGTCCCAGGTGCCAAATACTCTAGGTACGCCCCTGGGTGTTCTACAATGAAATCCTTGTATTGTCACATATACCTGATAGCACAAGACACAACTTGTTTCCTGCCTCAAATGACTCATGTCACCTTTCTTTTTGTAAATGTCAGGACACAACCTGTTTCAAACTATTGCTTTTACAAGTTTCACTCCCAGAGGGTGACCCAATCAGAATTACTACATAAGCGAGTTCTGCTTGCACTGTACGTAAGCAAGCTGGATTATCAGATGACTTTTCTGTGGCATTGTGAACAATCATCAGTCACAATGTGAGGCTCTACTCCTTTAGCTAATATTAGCTGGCTAGTCTTTGGCAGAAACAAAAGTATTTCACCTGTTATCCACAACCATAAAATCGTAACCACATTGTGCCAGCAAAACCAAAGCTGAAATGATTTATAATTAACATTTTTTTTCTGTGAATGCCGCGTGGGATAAGATCTATCGCAGAATTCCCCCTATTTGCTCTTTATATCGATAAGTCAACAGCATAGGTTAACTTAATCGATATATATATATATATATATATTAATATATAGGCCAGTATAGTGTATAGATTAACTTTACACTACCATTTGTACTGCCATTTTAAAAAAGCTGTGCTTCACCTGTAAACCATAAGCAAAACCCAGAGAGTTTCCAAGTATGGTGATAATGCACTCCCATCACCATCATTATAATTTTAGAGGTCCACAAATGCCATCCAATTATTATTTAAAAGTACATTGAGAAGTATAATTAATATTAGAAAATCATATTCCAAAATGAATGTATTTAAATTAAGGAGTGTATTTTTTATTGTATCTTTACATTTTATGGGAGGGTGGCATACTTGGGAACTCTATGTTTAACCCAGAGTCTTTGGGTATACGTTTGCTTCCTTGGGTGTCCAAGTCACTTTTTCCTTTTCTGGGCAGGGGGAGTGGCGTTTAGTCATGACCACTCTCCGCCTACTTTCGTACTACTTTCCTACTTTCTAGGGGCCCAGAGGAACTTGATTCTAAAAACAGGTGTGGAAAAGACCACCACATGAGGTGAAGTAGAGGGCCATGTTGTATCTCAGTGCCAGAGTGGTATACCACATCATCATTACCTTATCTGCTTGTTCCTTAAGGTTAGCGCAGATGGAAACCTGAGAAGTGTTCTCTCGAATATCCTCCAAATATGTTACCTTCAAAAGGTCACACAGGTCAAATTTAGAAAACACAACAGAGTGCCTTAGGATATATAAAGGCCAAAATTTGCCACACAGAATATAAAATGTTAATAATCGTCCAGTTCTTGCAGGGGTTCATTGTAATGGGGGTCATGGGAGATGGAGCGAAGCACAAACCAAATCTACATGCATTCTTGTCCCATAAGCAAACAGCATCCAAAATAGCAGGACATTTACGACATAAAAGAAGCCTGTCATGCCTGGAGATCCAGAGATAGTAGGCTTTAAATAGAAGTGACGAATCTGGAGCCATCAAATCTAACTCCACATCTACCCATTACTGTTTCTCAGAGTCCCACTCTGGAATTTGTACCACTGGGGCCACAAAAAAACATTATATATGCATCCCCCACAGAGTCTCAAGCAATATAGACATACCTGGGAACTCTCTGGCTCCGGCTCCCCCTTGCGGGATGCAGCTAGTAGGTCCAGCTGATGTGCAATGCCGCTCCAAGACCCAGTGTTTCAAATGAATTATGATTGCACTTTTTAGAGAAAGAAAGTCAGGTGGTATACGACGAGGTGTGATACAGTACATAAGGCAACATGTAATGTATTTTCTGACAAAGAGAGAAAAGGCGCGTATAACCAGGGTAACCAGAATAAGCACTCTAGCTTTAAGCTCCAAGCATAATCCAAGTAGCCCCCTTCAAGACATTATTAAAAAATGATGTTAAATCAAGTTTGGGTGAAAAAGTTACTAGCCTAGAAAGTATTAGTGTAGCTGTTCAGCCCTGGCATTTTGCGTACCATTTTGATTGCGCTGGCCTGTTACTCAGCCATAATGGAAGCACTTACGATGCTTAGAGCATCGCATGTGACTGACCTACGCGCTGCTGTGCGCTTGTGCAACTTTTTATAAAACACTGTAAAAACTCAGCTGGTACAGAATGGTCATGTCTTGAGGAGTCTCTCACAACTGTAATCGTATGAAGAAAGAGTTTAGGTTCAGGTACGAGGTTTGTTCATTTTGTTTCATAAAATAATCATTATGACCAGATTAGTTCCTTGGATACATCATCCATCATGATATTTTGAAGTTGGTACCTCCCATTCATCAAAGAAGAAGCCAGAGACTAAAGGAGGTCAATGTCTTTCATTTGTTTAGTACTGTCTTTGTTGTGATGCAAAGTAAGCTAATCAGTTCACCCCTGAGAAGAGGACTGCAAATTTTAATTATCATCAAAAATAACAGAATATGGCATTGGGACATAAATTCTAGAGAATAATTCAACCTCTACAAAAAAGGGTATTGTCTCATATTATATCACACATGGCTTAATAATAAGGAAAAAATTATTAAGTGCCTGCTAATGTTGGAAAAACTAATAGATAAAATTAGAATTTTCAAGGAGCAGTAAAGATCAATGAAACCTGATGGAAGACACTACTAAAATGGGGTTAAATGAAAGGCACGGGTGGAAATTCAATCATGAATTGTATAGATTTGGCACCATAAAACATAGCAAGTACCTTAATTGTCTGGTAAATTTGGGAGTCAGGCTACACCCCATTTCGTACTTATCTTGTCTATATCCTTGCGTAGCATTCAAAATCTCCCCCCCATGTTAGTGACCACAACCTCTCACTGCAGCATGTTATGCTTTCATGCACCACACATCAACTTTCCCAATAGCAAACCTCTGGTCCAAACCTTAAGTTGCAAATTTGACACTAACCATAGATAAAATCAATACCAAGGGTAGAGCTTTAGATTTAGATTTTATTGGCCTTATCGATGGATTCTCAGTTAACAGTGAAGATCTGAGTGGTTCCAATATGTTCACAATTATAATTAACGTTTAGCAACTATTTCATAATGTTCCCAGACCTACAAGAGCATATGATTTCCAGTTACGAGAAATCTTTACTTATCTGAAAGTGAAACGTATAATTCAACTACTCAACAACCCATCATCTTCTGGGACCAAACCCAACATTTGCCACACCCTCCAAAAAGATGTCGCCCTTAAATGTTGGGGCATGGATTCAGCAAACTATGTATTTGTACCATTACTATCTTTCGTCTGTTTCTTCACAAGAGAGCATGTCTCAATGATGTGTTTCTCAATACTGATTTGTAAAAACATAGGGGGGGTTACAAAAATTACACTTAGAAATGTTTCATTTAACATACAAAACAGACGCCAAAACATTTTTTTTCTGTGAATGCCGCGTGGGATAAGATCTAACACAGAATTCCCCCTATTTGCTCTTTATATCGATAAGTCATATCGATACAAAAAAAGTAGAAAAGTAGAGTGGAGAAGAAAGATTTTCCAAACATTTGATATTGTATGTAAACTACAATGAGTTTCAGGTTGTTCCACTTTAGTCTCAGTTTAGACTAAGCAGTCCTAATTTGTGTTCTCACGTCTGACTGGCCCTTAAGAATGTTCAATGAACAAACTACAGCAGTATTCATGGAGTGCTTTTTCACAAAGGTCACTGCTGGACTATACAAAATGTACCGGTATATTCAAAGTAATATTGCTCATTAGCGTTACTAATAATTACAGCAACATAATGGAATAATATGAGAATAACTTTTATCAGTGGGAGAAGACACAAATATATCTGAATAAAAAAATAATTTTAACATAATTTGCAACATAATTGTATTTTAAATATGAGTGACATCACTCTAGTGTGGGATAGGGCCAGATTATACAGGGCCTCTGTTAGAAAAACATAAATATAAGCAAATATATCTTCACAAACCGCTTGCCCTCATATTTAATGGCGTAGGTTCTCAGTTTACACCAGTCTTCCTGGTGAGCATCTCACTCCAGCTATCCGGTTGACTGATCTTAATCCTAGCAACAGCAATTTCTTTTTTTTTTTTTTAAAGGATTAGCATTCTTGCCAATTTGTCATCTATTTTTTATTAACCTCATCTGCCAGGGTTTGTTTACCTGAAAATGTAAAATAATTTATATAAAAAAAATAGAAAAATGTATAGATTTATTTATGTTTATCTATTAATGTTTATATAAAATTATAACATTTATTAAAATGTACATATGTATAAATGTCACCCCCCCCCCGCCCAGTAAATAAGAAATGACTTGGCAGCTGTCAGTTTTGTGTTACACAGAAGAATGACTCCTATGTATATCATATCTTTAGGAAGAAGGAAGAAATAATTGGTGAGTTTTATGACAATTTAATTAAAAAAGAGAAACCTTTTTTTTTTTTTTCCTTTTTATACCTTCATGTTTGATTTCCAAAAACCTGTTATGTATTTTCAGAAACATATACATGTTTAAATAACTGTGATTATAAACTGGCATAGTTACATATATACATCTACATTTTTGGAGAAGAGGCAGGTCAGACAAATATCCATTACATGTTGATACCAATTTTTGCTTATTTTACTGAGGTAGGTCCCCCAAGTCAACAAAACTAAAGGCAGTGAGTAACGTGGAATTCATAACAGACTTTACATGATATATTAGAGATTCCTGACATCAAAGAGATTGTGCAAAGTGCAGGGAAACGATGGGCTCGTTTTAAACAAATGCATCACATTCTATTAAAAGAGTTTAAATAATTTCCTAGTCAAACTTGTACAGGTTTTCAATTGTATTTTAACCGAGCCCTGCTTTGTGAGATTCTATGAGGTAGTCACTGGTAATGGAAACTCCTTACTGCCATTGTGTGATGCGTGAAACATTCTTACATCATCCAATGTCTCAGTCATAAAGGAAGAGGCGCTGCTGCGAGTAACACTAAAACTGAAAACAATAGAAGCCCTCGCAAACAAACACCAGTTTGCACTATTTGTGATCAACTCTGGAAATATGCGATGAGTAAAAATTTCCCTTTTACCTAGCACCATATGATTGCAGATGTCTCATGAGCTTATTTCGTGGCATTCCACAATTAAACCCTGTTATTCTAGGAACGAGGATAATCACCGATAAGCAGGGATAGGCAGCTTTCGACAACAGTTGCAACATCAATAACGCTCAGTAATGTGGGGAACATTATAAACACTAAAAAGAACAAAAAACAGTATCAGGAAATATATTTTATATGCAAGCCTCCTGATCGATGGGGGTGTATGACAGCTAAAATAACTGTATGAAAATGTGTAACTAGAACACCTTTACCTGTGGCAAGACATAAACTGCTTTTCATTGGGACCATCATTAGAAGCTTTTAGCTGAACACCTTAAATGATCAGTATTCACTATGTACTTTGAGCTGGATATGCGCTAGAGTTTTGCGTGGGACTGCTTTTTTAATCCCGCTCCCGTTTTTTTTGTCCAATCCCGCCCGCTCCCGCAATGTAGGTGTTCCACTCCCGCAACATGTGTGCCCAATCCCGCCCGCTCCCGCCACATTTGTTGCCAATCCGGCCCACTCCCGCCACATTTGTGGCCAATAACGCCCGCCTCCTAACCTGAACTGCAGATTTCCCGCCTCGAGTTGCTCCCTCACAGCTTCTCTTATCTTGCTCCGCCCCGGAACAAGGCGGAGTCACGGGAAGTGACGTCACATCACGTGACTCCGCTTTGTTCCTGGGCGGAGCAAGAGAAGAGTCACTGTAAGGGAGCCGCGCGTAGGCAGCCTTGCGGGACTGCGCGGGATTACCAGGACCCGCAGGTACAGTGTCTGACCGCCAGCTCCCGCCCGCAACACCAGCAAGAACGCCCACGAGTTTTTTGGCGGGACCCACGGAACCCGTCTCCCAATGCAGTCCTCTAATATGCGCCACCGTATGTTACATTTTTATACTCGCCCATTGTGCAGCCAGGCATATCTGGCCACACGCTGCAGCACCTAATCTGCCACTGAAGCAGCAGTTCAGGTGAGACTGGTACACTGTCAGTCAGCGGCCTGCCGGGCAAATGCCTGGTGTGCCAAATGACCATGCTAGGCTATCTAAGTATCTCAAAGATAAACTGTGTCTGTGTTGCTGAACTTTGCCCCTACCTTTTCCTTTAGGCATCCTAGGTTGGCACTGTCCATTAAGTAAAAAAGAATACTTCTAACAACTTCACCCACTTTCTTGGCACAGCTGCTGCTTTTACACAGTGAAGTGTTTCACATGACCTCAGTGTACCTTTCAAAGAATAGGAAACCTGTGTGTTTTACGTCATTTCCCCTGCTGACTAATGTTCCAGGGAATTTTTGATAGTATGAACTCCCCAGCCTACTAATAAATATGCCACACACCGTTTGTAGTTTGTTATGGATTGAAACGGAATCCTCTTTTTTTTCCCCCTGCAGGTCTATAAAAGCTTAACCAATTAAACATTCACTAACAAAGTTATGTCTGTATAGTTTATTAGTAAAACTGTACAAATGGATCTTTTTCCTTATTATTTTGAACTTATTATTTAGAATAATTAGTACTAGAACCTAACAAACACTGTGGACAATTTTTTATTTATGAAAGCTGACATTTTTCACGACTTCTGTATTCTTAAAAGAAACAGTCGTTAGCAATTTGTTTCTCATAAAAATAAATTGACCCTCCAATTACATTAGCATGCTGCCAAGCCACTTCCTTTCAGTCGTCCAGCATGCTAGTATGTCCAAATAATTCCTAAGATTTCAGATGGCCAAAAGGGGCTAGTTATATCTGCAAAGCTTTTCACGAGAGATTGAGACTGAGGTAACTGAGTAGGGCACTTACAAGAATAATAATGTATTTTTTTACGTGATAAAATGTAAACACACATTTTCTGCTGTTTCTCCGTACATTATTGTGACTTTTATGACTGTAAACACTGAGCTGTGGTACACTCATAAATAGCAAATATTATGTGCTTGTTCAGAAGCGGAATACAGATCAGTGCTGAACCCAACCACTAGATTGTTTTGGAAGCATGAACATAAATAATATGTAGGCATGCAGGTATCCAGCATTATACCCTAATGGAGTATGCCCCCAATTAATAGTAGATCTAGATAAATCTAATTTAAAAAACAAAACAAAAACATGACTATTTAATCTGCTTAGTGCTAAAGGGTCCATTGATTCAGAATGTCTTTCAAAAGTAAGCAAACCACATTTCCTCTTCAACCAATGGCACATGTGTGCAGAAACCCCAACTTTTGTAGGGTGATATCAATTGCCCATTAACACAAGTTAGTACTCCTACTCTCTGTGATATGGGTAGGGGTGGCTTGGTACCGGTCCTTTACCCTGGTTCCTCATACACCCATTCCTTTTTTTGTGTGCCTCTGTGATGTAAACCCATGACTGGACACATTTGTATGGATAGGTGGGGGTTAATAAGGTTGGGGATACATAGATGACACTATGAGTACTATAACACAGTAGCTATAAAGCCCCCCAACATCCATAAATCCTTCTGTTGCTGGTCCTGTGTCCAAATTATGGAGAACTGGATACAACCATCAACAGAACATAGAAACTGGAAAAAAAAAAACATCATCTAGATGAATTAGTAAACGTCAACCTCTTGCTCCGGAGGGATGAACCAAAACTTAACCTAAGAGAAATATAGAAAAGAGAGAAAAGAAGGGGGGAATAATATTTGCCTGTCTTTAAGAAAACCATTATTTTGCGTCACAATGTTAGTAAAATCACATAATTTTATAGTATATTATGTTAAGTTCAAAGTATGCATACCAAATTCAATCAGAATTAACAGATGGCGGTCTCCCTGACGATTGAAAAGAATGTCTGGGAATTATGGAATTATTCGTGGGAAGTTTATGCTCAATTTCAGAAGCGTAGGGTAAAAACATGGTTGCGTTTGCTAAAATGGAGTTAGGAGAACCACTGTTTTTAATTACTGACAATGGAAACAACACTGGGAATCATGGAGAGTGATGGGAAGGAGTAATTTCTTCCCTGAGACCAGTCTTGAAGAAAAGCATCCACTTCTGGATACGGTCTCCAACTGAAGAACCTAGGTAACTGCACATTCAAGTGAGTAGCAAAAAGGTACACGTGGAATAGTCCCCAAATTGAGGAAATTTGATGTAAATCTAAGTTGTGAAGTTTGCAGTCACTGGAATCCTTTAAATGCCTGGAGTTCCAATTCTCAGTTGTGTTTGAGAGGCCAGGGATATATTTTGCCTGCATGGTAATGACCAAAAATGACAAACAATATTTTGCCAAATCGGCTAAAGGTTTTGATTTAATTCCTCTCAAGGTTTATGTACTGAACTGCTGAAACGTTGTCCATCTTCAACAGATTGTAAACAATTCGCCTTGTCTTTGGCAAAAGATTTTAGTGCAAACGAACCTGCTAGTACAGGGGCGTCCAACATGCGTGAGATTTGCAGCCAGGGCAACCGGGATCCAAAGCGCCCTGCTGCTTACCTGGGGGAGGGTGGGGGAGGGTCTTTTTTCCTGCACAGGGGAAGCGGAACACAGCAGAGTCACGTGAATTTACGTCACATCACATGACGCTGCTCAATTCCTGCTTCCTCTCTACAGTACAAGTGAAGTTGCTCGCACTGAATGCGAACAACGCAGAGGGAAGCAGAGGCCCCTGCGAGAGAGCTGCAGTGCAGGCAAGGGGGTAGGGGAGGGTGTATGAATGCGTATGCATTATTGAGGTAATTAAACTATGAATGAGTATATGAATGAGTGTGTGTGTGTGCGTTAGCATGGATGTGCATGGCACAGGGTGGCTGTAAGTGATGTGCAGACCCCATACTGCTGGCATCATCAATACACAAAGGGGCAGCTAGCCAGGTTTCAGCATGTACCGGCTGAATTGGCATGATAGGAATGTGATTGCTAACAGCAATATATATATAAATATATTAACATTGTTACTATTTTTTTTGTACAATTTTGGTGCGTAACTTACTTTTATTAAAAGTGTGGGGGGGGGGGTTAGGTTTTTTTTTAAAGGTGGGGGGCCATTCAGTGAACCCTGAATTTCTGTCCAGAATTTTAATTTCGGTGCATACCTAAAATAAATAGAACTATTTAATTAATACTTATCCAGAATCCTGAATTTGTAGTCACTTCAGAGGACTTTCTAGGCCCAGAAATCAGTGAGAGGAAAAGTAAAGGTTTTGTGTAATTTTCTTTATTTTAATCTGCATATTTTATTAAAGGCCATATGTTCTCACAGGGGAAAATGAGTGCGGCCCACGCACATATACATTTCTGGTGAAGTGGCCCACTGCAGTATAAACTTGGACACCCCTGTGCTAGTAGTTCCAGACAATTGATGTGAAGTTCAGATTCCTGAAAAGACCATTTTGCCTATGGAAGAAAACAGAACTGGAACAATTACCCCTTTGCCCAACAACTCCTGAATCTCTGTATCAATTGCTTTTATATCCGAAGACCAGAAAGAAATTGGATAAGGTAGATGTGCTTGGAATGAAATGGCAATAAAATCTATAACATAACCCTGAATCGTTTGAAGAATCCATTGATGGAACCAACAATCAATGGAAAAAATGGGTCTGCCACCCACTTTTTCCTCAAAAAAAAGAAAAGTTTGAAATCTTACCCGATGATGATCTGTATCGTCTGCCTCCTCTGGGTTTCCAAGACCCTCCTCCAGATGAAAAGAAGGTCCCAAATTGTTGGGACTGCAAATCATTTCTGGAGCCTTTGTTCTGGGCATATGATTGTAATGATTTGTGCGAGAGGATCCCATAAAGTGGGGTAGGCATCTTGTGGTTAATAAATAAAAACAGGATTCCCATATTGTACTCCCTATCCTGTCAGTCAGGGTTCTCAAGGATCATTCCCAACATCTCAGGTTCAAGGACAAGTTCATCTATACTAAGTTCCTGTTATACTTGTGTATGCAGAGGATAACTAAAAACAGCATATTTACCCCTTCCTCAACAATGATTACATTCCTTACATTAACATGACTACATCACACTTTTAACCCTTTCACATCACAATTCTCTTCCAGGCACTGCACCCTGTTTTATGGGTTGATTACTGATTACACTAAAATACCAGTAAAAAAGACTACAACTGTGCTGCATTGATCCATGGACTAGAGTATGATGGGATAGGTATTCCACAGGACTTGAGTGTGAGCAATAGCCTGTCCAGCATGGACATGGTTATAAATTCTATATGATATATGATAACATGCCAGATGGTACTACAGTACAGAACAAGGGTGATCCTGAGACATGGTATTTCCCATGTTAGCATAATCACACTAAAAATAAGACAGGTCATACCTGAATTGTCACATAGCCATTGTCAGACTAGTAGAATAGGCAGACCCTGAGAGTTATTCAAACCAACCACCTGCTTCAAAAGCTAGCCTACAGGTTCAAGTGGTATCAGGACATTCTAAGGATCTTTAGAGAATCAAACTGCAAACTTGGTTTGAAACTCACTATACATTACAAACTCATGCTCCGTTCCTATACATCGGCCCTCCATCTCTCCAAACAAACCTATTTTCATTAATGTCCTCCCTTTCCCATAACCCTAAACGCCTGTTCTCCACATTTAACACTCATCTCTGTCCCCCAGCACTTCCCTCTCATTCCATCTTCTCTACCCATGATCTTGCCACCAATTTTAAAAACAAAATTGGCACCAGGGATAACAGCCTCCCTATGGTGTTAATAAGATGGTACTTTGACCCCCTTCCTCCCCACAAGCCACCCTCAACTGCCTAAGTCCAGTCACCTCTGCTGAAGTTTCTGAGATTCTCTCGTCCTACCACCTCGCCACCTGCCCCCTTGACACTGTATCTTCACGTCTCCTGTGATCCCTTTGTAATGTCCTTACCCCAACTTTCATCTCTCTCTTCCCTCTGGTGTATTCCTATGCTCATTTAGACATGTCATCATCTCTCTCATCCTAAAGAAACATTCCCTTGATCCCACATCTCTTCTCATGATTTATAGTCTTGGACCTGTCTGCAGCCTTTGACACGGTAGGCCACCTCCTTCAACAAACCCTTTATGCTCATGGTATCTGTGGCATAGCTCTTTCCTGCCTCAAATCTTACCTCTCTGGTCATACTTTTACTGTCTCCTTCACTTCCTTTCTCCTAGCGCTATCTTTTCAGGCTCAGTTTTGGGTCCTCTACCTTTCCATCTACACCTCTTTCCTGGGACAACTCATATCTCCCTATGGCTTCCAATACTACCTATATGCCGACGACACCTTAATTTATATTTACTATCCTGACCTTTTACCCTCTGTTCTAACTTGCCTCACGACTGTCCTTCTGGAATTGCATCATTGATAGTGTTGCATTACCTGAAGCTTAACATCTCAAAGACTGAGCTTATGGTTATCCCGCCATACCCTTTGTTCACAATTCCTGACATTTCTTTTACTGTTAACAATGCCACCACCCAACAGACCAAGTACGCTGCCTTGGTGTCACACTTGACTCTGCTCTATCCTTCATCCCTCACATCCAGTCCCTTAACAAATCCTGTCCCCTTCATCTAAAAACATCAAAATTGGCCATTCCTGATGCAAGAAACAACCAAATTATTAATCCACTCCCTTGTGATACCTCGTCTGGATTAATGGAACCCCATGCTAACTGGTCTCCCACTCTCAAACCTTTCACCAATCCATCCTCGACTGTGCAGCTTGACTAATCTTTCTCTATCACCATTCCTCATTTGCTGCTCCAATGTGCCAATTGCTCCACAGAGCTCTGTTCCATCCTACATCTCTGCCCTCTTATCCAAATGCACCCCTAACCACCCTCTTTGTTGCTCTCATAACCTGTGTTTGTCTTCTACCATCATTACTCCTTCAGGATTTCACATGTGCTGTATTCCTTCTCTGGAATTCACTACCTCATTTTGTCAGGCTTTCTCCCCTGTATACAAATTTCAAAACCCACTTTTTTGAGAAGCATACATTCTTTCGTCTTAACACTGAGCAAGCATCCTAATCAAGACATCTGCACAATCAACAACCTCTATAGATCATCCTGATTCAATCAACTCATCCCTATCCAGGCAGTCCTCTCCTACTATTTCACTTCTCTCTCAACCACCAACTAGATTGTAAGCTGACGAGCAGGGCCCTCTTCTCCTTTTGTACCAGTTTGTTATTGAGCGTGATTTGAAATTATTTTACTGACTCTGTTTTAGCTTTATAATCGTTAGAGGCCTGTACTTTTGCAGCTCCCAACATATCACCTACCAACCTTGGTAGGTGGTGGAAGCTACCATAACTCAATTGTATGGTATGAACCAAATGCTTCCCTACATTTCTGTGTTTTGTACCCTTTTTTGTTTTTATACTTTTTTTGTTTTTTATTATAAATATATTTCCTCATAGTGGTGAAAAGAATTTATACCAGTTTATCCAAACACTACTTCTGCTTTGGCTGTAATCAGTGATAAGATTCTAGCTAAACAATGATGCCTATTCCAGCTATTCCATGGCTGACTATCTAACTTTATATAAGTATTGGTTTTATCCACCCCTGACTCCATTGTTAGACTGGCTTTTAATCTGTACTAGTGCACCTTCCCTTAGCTCTGAGAGCAATTTCTTATATGTCTAGGACACTCTAAGGAAGGTCTGGGGAAGGTCATTTTCTATTGCAGCATGACAGTGCCCCAGTGCACAAAGCAAGGTCTATTAAGATATGGTTTTATGAATTTGGTGTGGAAGAACTTGACTGGCTCGCACAGAGCCCTTGCCTCAACCCCATCAAACATGTTTGGAATGAACTGGAACAGAGATTGTAAGCCAGGCCTTCTCATCCAACATCAGTGCCTGACTTCACAAATGCTCTACTGGATGAATGGGCACAAATTTCCACAGAAACACCCCATAATCTTGTGGAAAGCTCAGAAGAGTGGAAGCTGTTATAGCGGCAAAGGGGGGACCAACTTCATATTAATGTCATATAATATTTGTATATATATAATTGTATAATACCGTATTTGCACGAATATAGGCCGCACTTTCCCCCCCCACTTTAAGTCTTTAAAGTGGGGGTGCGGCCTATATTCTGAGTCTAGCGCCCGACGCCCTTGACATGCAGTTCCGGGCGCCGGGCAGGCAGCAGGGTTAGGATACAGATCCCCCGCAGCGGTGCAGGGGACCTGCATCCTACTCTCCGGTACGCTCAGACAGCCTTCCCTGTCGGCACTTTCCACGGGGGGAGTACCGGCACGGGAGGTTGTCTAAGCGCATCGCGCAGACGTTCACCGGCAGCGGCGATGCGCGTAAACAACCTCCGCTGCCGGCACGTCTGCTCGGTGTGCTTTAACAATCTTCCTTGCCAGGAATTCCCACGGGGAGAGTCCCGGCAAGGGAGGTTGTTAAAGCACATCGTGCAGACGTGCCGGCAGCGTAGGTTGTTTACGCTCGCCGGTGAACATCTGCGCGGAAAGCTTTAACAATCCTCCTTACCGGTGCAGACTCCCGGTGTCTTGCGGGGCCGGCGGGGGACATCTATTCTACGCAGAACGGTATACAACTTCCGGCACTCGGGGGGGGGGACACAGAGTGGCAGCATGTCTCGTTGGGACACACAGAGTGGCAGCATGTCTCGGGGGGCGGGCAGAGTGGCAGCATGTCTCGGGGGGGGCAGAGTGGCAGCATATCTATTACACTTTAAATTAAATTTTTTCTTTAAAAAAAGCACCTAACTTTTAGGGTGCGGCCTATACTCGGGTGCGGCCTATACTCGAGCCAATACGGTATATGTTATGCACTGTAATCATTCATTATATAATCAAAACAGCAAAGAGAAAATAAAACTACAATAGATGTAGCAGCAGGGCTCTCTTCACCTAATGTATCGGTTTGTCTTAGTCTGTCAATTCTAGTCCTTTGAATATATGTATTGTAAGTAGTGCTGCGTAGTGGCGCTATATAAGTAAATGATAATTATAATAATGTAGAAGTTTTTTTCCTACCCACTGCCAGTGCAAACACCTCCTATTCTAAGTAGTGTATATGCTGCTTGTGAGTACAACATTTAAATTAATGGGTGAAACTTAATTTCCAAAACCTAACACACCCAAGTTTTTTTAATCCTAAATAAATCCATCCAGTATACATACACACCTATAATTTTCTATTTTCAGTACTACTTAAAGTAGAAGTGCACGTGTATTGTGTTGGGCTTTCACACATCAAGTTATATAAGCCACGTACAGAAAAACATCAGTCATGCGTTTATTCATAGGTAGGTTGTCCTTGTCATTAGGGCATGTAAGGTGGGCTGCTCTGGTATTGGCCAGTAGGGCATCCTGTAAGTTAAGTGGCAAGCCCTACTGATTATTTTGTTCCTCGGTATATCCAGTCAATCATTTTCATTTTTATTTATTTATCATGTTTTATTTATAGATCTGCAATGTACAAAAATGGAAACAAAGCAAATAATAAGCAAACAAAGAAACAAAGAAAAAAAAGGTTAATGGTTTAAAAATAAATAAATAAATCACCGAAATAATACAAGAAGTAACTATACAGTGAGTTAAGTGATGTCATTGTGACATCACTGACATTAATAACATGTTCAAGATGTCCCTAAGAGGACCTCTAACCATTGTTTTAAAAAGTTATATATCTAAAAAGTATAACTCTCCTGCCCCCGTTCACAACCCCCAAACCTGTTAAGCCATAAGCATAAAAATTGTACGAATAATGTAGATATAGATAAGGCAAAAAGTCACAAGCAAACTCAACATTGAAGTTATAGATCAAATAAATAATGCCTGGAAATTGCAGGCATAGGCCACAGATCACACACTCCAAAGGCCAGCCTTGGCACGGAGATTGCATCCACAGGACCTGCCAAGCACCCAGATTGGACGCACAGGATTTGCCATTTGTCCCCAAAAAGCCTGCCTGTGCCATCTTTGCCCCAAACATTCTCCCTGGTCATCTGTGCCGCAAACAGCCTCCCTGTGCCATCTTTGCCTCAAACAGCCTGCCTTTGCCATTATTTCCCCAGTCTCCATGTGCCATATTTGTCCCAAACAGCCTCCCTGTGCCACCTTTGCCCCAAACAGCCTGCCTGTGCCACCTTTGCCCCAAACAGCCTGCCTGTGCCATCTTTGCCCCACTTACTAACCCATGCTATCATATTCATACTCATTCACAGATACTCATTCGCTCAAAGATACTCATTCACAAATACCCATTTACACATATTCATTCACAAATCCTCATTCACACATACTCATTTATACACCCCACCCCCTTACCTCAACTGAATTCTCACACTTCAATTGTGGCCCTCTGCTTACCTCTGCATTGAATATAGAATGTGTTGATGCCATTGATTATCACACGTTCCAAAGGGGAAAGTGGCACTCAAAATCAGTCAACATCATGGAAGAGAGTATAAATCTCTTTTTTTATTGGTTGAAGATACAAAAAGACACAGAGCCAGAAACGCTTAAGCCATTGGTAAGTACTACGAATGAGAGATCCACCCTGTACAAAGGCATGGCCATACGTCCAGTACATATCCAGGTACCACCACCTCTCTTTTCTACCTTATGTAGCTCAGGTATAGATCAAATAAACAACAGATGGAAACACAGCATTGCAGGTATAGATCAAATGAATAAGACATACGAACGTATTGTGGTCACATCACGTCATGTGACCCCACGATGAAACCCGAGGCTTCTCAGATAAAGCAGCTTGAGCGCTGAGAGGTAGGTGGTCGTAGGGGTTGCCCCGGTCCGCCCAGACAGGAGGGCTCTGTCACAGTTGCGACCCCTGTAGTTACGCCACTGCTATCATTACACCCATTTCTTATTTATTTTTTTATTCAAAACGACGACTCAACACATCTGTAGCTGAGTACTACGACACTCAAATAATAAGCAGTATTGATGTACTAGAGTCATTTAATGTACTTATTGTTGCCATATACATATTACAAAACATCAACCAGACAATAACGGGAGGAAACTGTGATTCAATGTGCTTATCACAAACAATGCAGTGCCAATGGCTGTCATATTTAGAGAACATCAACCAGACCAATAATGGGAGGAAGGCAGAGAAGCCGCTACATCCTCTACTTCCTGTTTAGCCTAAACTGGCTGTAACATCCTATCATCCTTCCCCCTTACTGATTCCTGACATAGTTAGCCCACGGCTACTAAAATCAATTTACCTACCCTATAGTCCTGCAGCCCTGCACTATTGGGGGGCCTTTGAAGTATGGGATAATCCAAAATATATAGTTTAAAATCCTCAGTGGGGTTAAGCAATTAGGGGGAAATATTTCTATAAGTTAAGTTCACACAGATAATTACAACTAGTTCAAAGAAATAGTAAGAACAACGTTTTTTTCCCGTCGTGTAGTGTCAGTACCACGGGGTGTCGCTCTTCCTGGGACAAGGACCTAGAACCGAAGAGGTTAAGATACCTCCTAACCCCTCCTACTCCTCCCTATAAGAGCCCCGGCAACCCTCATACCTTCAGTTCTTTCCTTGTCCCTTGTCAGGGACGGACCTTGTTTTTTTGTTTTTTTCAGTGGTGGGGCACACGGGTTGTGTCCGGGGGTTCCCTCCGATTGCTCCCCGGGTGGTGAGCAGAGCGAGGAGTAACGTCCGCATCGGCGGACGTTACGGAGCCGTTTAGACGCCGCGCTCTTATGCCGGCAGGTTGGAGCGTGCGCACAGCGGTGGAACGCACGCCAGAGGGCGCTGCGTTCCACCAAGAGTACTGACACGCTATTGAGCATGCGTGATTCAGTTTCTCTTGTTCAGGGCGCGAAAACTAACTGGTTTTCGCATATATATAGCTGTGCTGCCCAGTCTGACAGCAGAGGAGCTTGTCAACACTGGGATTTCCGTGTCACCAGCCCCCCCACACGGATTGAGGAGTTGTAAGGTAGGATTTGGTTAATCTTACCCTGTCAAATCCTCTGCCCTGTATATTTTCTACTAAAATTTTTTTTTTTTTGTGTTTTATATTAGATGTCTGGTCCGGTTTCACCAGATAGGCCGGATAAAGAGAAATCTTTTACACCTGCTCCAAAAAAGGCTGTGGGTAAAACCAAACATTTATCGTGCACTGAATGTGCCACTCCGTTGCCGGATGGTTGTAAGAAGAAATTTTGCAATGCCTGCTCTGCTGAGAGTTTGGCAAAAGAAAAACAAAAAGACATGCAGTCTTTTTTAGGTTGGTTCCAGGACAACCTGGCGCAAACGTTTGAAACGTTTAAAGCAGCAGCAGCTACACCTGTGGAACCCGTTAAACTTAAATCCCACAAACGTAAGAGGGTATTATCCCCTCATTCTGATTTATCCTCTGGGGAGGTTTCTAGTTCATCCTATTCAGCTTCATCTAGTGGGGAGTCAGAGGATGAGACCAATTTTCCTCCACAGGAGCTGCGTAAATTTGTTAAGGAAGTCTCACGGCTTTTTCAGGATTCAGACCTGTCAGCGCACCCCAAAGGGTTGCCCATGTTATCTCACATGCAGAATCTCATGTATAGAGAGTGGAATAATCCAGGCAAAAGAGCCTTTATATCAAAGCACTCTAAGCAGCTTTTTTACCTTCAGGGCGATGAAAAATGGGAAGATATCCCTAAAGTAGATGTCCAGATAGCCCAGCTTTCCAAACGTACGACCATTCCCATTAGTGAAGTGGCTGGTCTTAAGGATCCTATGGATAAGATTGCAGAAACGTCTTGCAGACGTATTTACCAATCATCTGGATTCCAGTGTAAAGTGGCGTTGTCTAGCGCATCTGTGGCTAAAGCGCAGGGTGTCTGGTTGCAGTCCTTAGAGGGCAGTCTTTCAGAATCTATGGATGAAGGTTTATCTAAACTATTTAAAAACCTGACACTGGCTAATAGCTTCCTGCTGGAAGCTGCAGAAGAGGGCCTTAAGCTTTCAGCCCGTAACATGGGTTTGTCTTCCGTTGCCAGAAGGGCATTATGGCTACGTTCCTGGGCAGCAGATACTGCCTCCAAATCTACTCTATGCGATCTGCCCTTTGAAAGAACCAAGCTATTCGGTTCTTCCTTGGAGGAACTGATCAGACACATGTCTGATACTAAAAAGGCACTTCCTCAGGATAGGAAAAGCAGATGGAACAAGCGATACCAGTATAGACCTTCCAGGCCTTTTCAACCAGTTTTCAAGACTCAAGCCTTTCGTAAACAACACGAGAGAAAGTTTCAGGAACACCCTAAGAAACCAGAGGGTAGGAAGTTCTGACGGTGTTGGAGGTCGTCTGCAATGGTTCCTACCAAAATGGAGGCAAACCACAAACAATTCCTGGGTCCCCAGGATCATTGCGGACGGGTACAGGATAAAGTTTTCCAGTTTTCCTAGTCCTCTGTTCCTGATTTCGTGTTACCCCTCTCAGGTGAAGAACTCAGCACTGTTGGCCGAAAGCCTTACCCTTCTAAAAAAGGGTGTCATAGAGCCTGTTCCAAAGTATCAGGAGTTTCAGGGAGTTTATTCCCGTCTCTTCCTGGTCTCAAAGCCGGATGGGTCCTTCTGTCCAATTCTGGATTTAAAGAAAGTCAATGCATATATTCCTTACCGTCACTTCAGAATGGAATCCATTCTCACGGTTACCCGCCTGTTGAGACAAGGGGACCTTATGGTTACGTTAGACCTAAAAGATGCCTATCTCCATGTGCCTATCGCCATAGCCTCCAGGAAATATCTCAGGTTTGCCATAAGAGTCGGGACAAGAGTTCGTCATTTCCAGTTTACTGCTCTCCCTTTTGGCCTGTCGTCAGCTCCTCGGATCTTCACAAAGCTTTTAGCTCCTATTGCAGCGGCTTTACGGAAAGAGGGGATCACAGTCGTCCCTTATCTAGACGATTGGCTGCTAAAAGCAAGTTCTTCTCAGGAGCTCCGGGCACATCTCAGCTTTACGACCCGATGCTTGGGGGAACACGGCTGGATCATAAATTACAAAAAGTCCAACCTGATTCCAACTACGAAGATCCAGTTTCTGGGGCTCATAGTGGATTCCGTCTCTTCGAGACTTTATCTCCCACGCTCCAAGATCAAGAAGATAAAGAATCAGGTTTCCTTTCTGCAACAAAATCCAACCCTTTCCTTCAGGTTGGCTATGAGTATCCTGGGCAGTCTTACAGCGTGTATTCCGGCAGTAAGCTGGTCCAAAGCGCAGTTGAGACCCCTGCAATGGGACATCCTACAACAGTGGTCCAGGAGACCGGAGGATCTAGATGTTACCTTCACGGTATCCAGGGAGGTTTTACTCCGGCTGAATTGGTGGAAAGCAAAGGAGCGCCTCACCCAAGGGCGATCTTTTCTACCACGTCATTGGATCACCCTCACCACGGATGCCTCCAAGGTAGGCTGGGGAGCTCATCTACTCGACCTCTGCAGTCAGGGCAGTTGGTCCTTAATCGATCAAGCCCAATCATCAAACTTTCGGGAACTGAAAGCTGTGTTCCTGGCACTCAAGACCTTCGGTCCAAGATTACGGGGGAAAACTGTGAGAATCCAGTCCGACAATGCCACCACAGTCTCATATATAAACAGACAGGGTGGCACTCGGATTCCAAGGCTACAGGACCTTTCAGACCATCTCATGCGCTGGGCCCAAAGAAACCTGGAGGATTTAGCAGCGACACATATCAAAGGAGTAGACAACTGTCTGGCAGACGATCTCAGCAGATCTCGTTGCTCCCAAGCAAACTGGTCCCTGGACAAGAGCATTTTTTCTCTCCTAGTTCAAAGATTCGGCCTACCAGATATAGACCTTATGGCGACCAGACAAAACAGGAAATTGCCAGTTTTCGCCTCCCTTTACAGGCAGGACAATCCCCCCCTGCTAGACGGAATGTCAGTGGTTTGGTCTTTCAAGATGGCTTATGTGTTTCCTCCAGTAGCCATGATTCCTCGGATCCTCCTAAAGATTCGGGTAGACAGAGCCAGGGTTTTAGCTATTCTCCCTTATTGGCCGAATCGAAGTTGGTTTTCGGAGCTGCTCAGTATGGCGATTTCAGTATGGGAGCTGCCAGTTTCCTCCCATCTTCTGGAAAACAAGAACCTGTCCAAGGATGTTCTTCTGCAGTTCAGATTGACGGCCTGGCTGCTGCAAGGATGATCCTCCAGAGCAGAGGCGTTTCCAATTCTATGTCAGAAATCCTCTTGGGTTCAGTACGAAGATCTACGTCCACTATTTATCTTCGAGTCTGGAATAAATTTCTCCACTGGTGTGTCTCCAAAGGTTTGGATTTCTCTTCTCCCCCCACAAGTTCTGTTCTGGATTTTTTGCAGGAAGGTTTTTCAGCGGGTCTCACAGTCTCGACGGTTAAGGGACAGGTTTCAGCCCTGAGTCATTTTCTCCTGTCGGAGTTGGCGTCCCAAGTTCTCGTCAGACGTTTTTTTAAGGCTGCCATCATTCAACGGCCTCCCAGACGTTCGCATTTTCCCTCCTGGGATTTGTCATTGGTCCTCCAAGCACTCTGCTCTGAACCATTCGAACCTTTGGAAGAGGTATCTCTAAAATTTTTATCCCTCAAGACGGCTTTTTTGGTGGCCATTACCTCAGCGAGGAGGGTCAGTGAACTTCAAGCTCTTTCCGCGGCTCCAGAATTTACTATTTTCCACCAAGATAAAGTCGTCCTGTATGTTAAACCTTCTTTTTTGCCCAAGGTTATCTCTGAAGCTAATGTCAATCAGCCATTAATTTTGCCCTCTTTCTTCCCGTCTCCTTCAACTCCGGAAGAATCACTCTGGCACACTTTAGACGTCCACAGAGCTCTACGAATTTATATAGACCGCACTGCTTTTTTCCGCTCCATGGATCAATTGTTTGTTAATTATTTTGGTAGATCCACAGGCAATGCGGCCTCCAAGCACACGATATCTCGATGGCTTTCCGATACTATTCGCTTAGCCTACTCTCTCAGTGGTCAGGTTCTTTCATCCCGCATTACTGCTCACTCCACCAGAGCTATGGCTACATCCTGGGCTGAAAGGTCTTCGGCATCTCCAGAAGAAATATGCAAAGCAGCTACTTGGTCTTCCTTTCACACGTTTATCAAGCATTACCGGCTAGACATCTTCTCCTCCTCTGATGCTGACTTCGGGCGTAAGGTGCTTCAGGCAGTTACCTCGTGACCGTTTTTTTTCCCCACCCAGGAGGGGTCATCTTGCTATATCCCCGTGGTACTGACACTACACGACGGGAAAAATAGTAATTTTACTTACCGTAAATTCTTTTTTCCTTAGTGTAGTGTCAGTACATATATCCCTCCCTGTGCATTTTTGTATTAAAATTATTTTTTGCAAGCTATCTTGTGTTTCTTGGTACTTTCTGAAGGTATGAGGGTTGCCGGGGCTCTTATAGGGAGGAGTAGGAGGGGTTAGGAGGTATCTTAACCTCTTCGGTTCTAGGTCCTTGTCCCAGGAAGAGCGACACCCCGTGGTACTGACACTACACTAAGGAAAAAAGAATTTACGGTAAGTAAAATTACTATTTTTTTCTCATATGAGCGTAGCTGTGTGCGTTTCAGCACCTATTAATATATTCTTGTTATTTTACATTCTAGTATACTGTATTTTGCCCAGTGAAGTAGCTAGAGTAAACATATATTACACTAGGAGACTGGTGAATCAACCAAATATCTTTAGTAAACCGACATGAAGCTTTTCAACAACAGATTAACCTTCTGGATTTCAGTAAATGCCCAAAGTACAGAAAAATTACATCTGGGATATTTCCAAGTTCGGAGGTTTTCGTCTCATTCTCCATAAGAGAGCAGAGCTGTTTGCTGAGTAAGAAGTAATATTACATTTTTAGTTACAAGCATCATGTGTTTACAAAGAATCATTCATGAATAGCGAAATCTTACATTTCAAAGCCAACTGCTGTACTAAGAGACAACATTTAACTGTTCCTTTTTGAGCTACTGCTTCATTTGAAACATACCATACCAGGAAACCTTGTCAGCTGACTTATTAGAGAGAAAAGAAGAGCAAATACCATCACAAGAGTGATTGCCTCCTTACGCATGTTCCTCAGTCTTCAGAATAAGGAAGTCTTTAGAATGGAATGTTTGATAAACAATAGAACTGTTAGGCGAAAGTGCCCTTTGGCAACCTTTTTGGGTATGTTCTTTTTGGGTATGTTTTTGAAATTCTTTTGGGTTTCCTTTTTTAAACTTTTTATTGGGAATGAGGTAGTGTAGTATATAATGACAGAAAAGAAATAAGCGTTTAAGGTCATTACAAATTGGCCACTCGTAATGGAACTTTGTACATCAAACCCATATAGATAGATTTTGCATCACATCAATGTTGTGGGAAGGAATAGTCTTGGACCAGAGGCGCCATGATAAGCCAGTAGAGTTTTAGTCACTATGATACAGTATGCGGGTGATACACCCCACCATTAAGTTCAAGTAAGTTGCATGAATGTGTGTGAGGACTATAGAATGTGTTGATGTCATTGATAATCACACGTTCCAAAGAGGGAAGCGCCACTCAAAATCAGTCAACATCAGCGAAGAGAGTATAAATCTCCTTTTTTATCGATTGAAGATACAAAAAGACACAGAGTCGGACACGCTTTAGCCGTTGATAAGTGCCACGGATGAGAGGCCCACGCTGTCTAAAAGCATGGCCATACATTCAGTACATATCCAGGTACCACCAAGTCCTAACATCATCCACCCTCCACCGTAAAAGGACAGATCGCCTCTATCTACCCTACGATCGTTAGTATTGTGTCTACCTCTCACCTCCATAAAAATCACTTCCCATGTCTAACGTGACCAGAAGGAGCAAAAAGAGTGGGAAGAGTCACTGAAACTGGGGTTTGTAGCCTTGGTAGGGAATGTTTCCACAATGATAATTGTAGTGAGAACCATTCAATGTGTTGAAATTTATGGAGAATCATCTGTTATCCAGTGTGTTTAGATTTAGACATGTACAATTTGATTCTCTATGAATCTCTATAAATTGTGGCTTCAACCCAATCCATTTCAAAGAAATAGTGCAGTCTTGTCAGGACCATGGCTAGTTTTGGGGGTGTAGTGTGGATCCATTGGGAAGGAAACAAGCAATTGTGTTTTTTCTTTGACTGTTATATACCAAATATTTAAGGTTTTTCTCTTTTTTCCCCAAAAGTCTTAAGTCACTTAAGTCTGCAAGACATTCTTCAGAAGTGGACAAAGAAAATACTCCTATATTATAAAATGGGGGCTACTGGAGAGTTATCCAACAAAATGCAAAATCCCATTTTATGATTTTGCAAGCAGTAATTGTTTTCGCCTCAATATATTTCTCCTCCTGTTACTTCTCTCAAAAAATGTATGCATCAATTTCCAATTAATATACATTTTGCTTGACATTTAAAAGGTTAATATTAAGTAAAATATTTTAGGTGCAATTTCATATACATATACTAGATTTAATTCATGATAACAGGAAAACTGTGGGGGTTCAGGTACACAGACTTCATGAATGTCTATTATACAGATTGTGGCTATGTATCAAGATCAATTCTGGATCAAAGCGGTCAAATATGTGCAATCTCCATAGCAACTAGTGTGGAATGTTTCAGCTCTCTGCACTTCTTCTGAACAATTGCTCAAACCCCCATTGTGTTGTGCGTGTTTCAGAACTTAATACACTTTTTTCTAAAAGGAGTAAAAATTGTGTGAGTCATCTTATTATATTGCTACTGTTTACAGGATACGTGCTGTCCGGCAACAGCGTCCTCATGAAAGCAAAACAGAAGAAGAGTAGGAGAACATACTAACGATTGTACACAAAATAGTGTGCAAAAGCTTCTGGCTGGTTTATGGTTCTCCATTATTTAATTAAAATACATATATTTATGGCAATTTATGGTGTTAGTGTGTGTCAACATACGCTGCTAAAGTGTCAGGGGGCGAGCCTAGGCTTAGTGGTATGAGGGAGAAAGCGTGTGTACATATGTGAAAGGGAATGGTGTTAGATTAAGTAGGTGTTAGAGTGGGGATGCGTGTTACTGTGTGTGTTTAAGTTAGGGGGTGCTGCACCACAAACTCTAGGCTCAGCCCTGGTATAGCTAAAGGCATTACTAGCAGGAAGAGTGAGGTGTTCATCTGCTTTGCATATTTCCAGTCACATCTCACCTAGAGACCCCATTTCCGGAAGGATATTGACTTCTGGAGACGTTCACAGGAGGGCTACAAAAAGGGATCTTAATATGCATTGCTGAGTGATATGCAGTTATATACATAAAGGGAAGAATAAATGTTACAGCAAGACATCGTAAAGTAAAACTAGAGGGTTAGAGGCTTAGATGTAGGGAAGTTTTAGTTTACTGAGAGGGTGGTAGATAAGTGGAATGGCCTTCCAGCAGAAGCATTAGAGGTTATTACAGTGAAGGAATTTCAGCATGTATTGGATAGACATAAAGCTATCCTGATTCTAAAGACTAGATCAAGGATTGATTGAGGTTTGAGTCTCTACATCAAGACAGTCAGATGAGATGGGCTGCCATCAAAACATTCTATGTAATCATACATGCCCCAAACATATTACCCATTGCCTTTCTAAAATGCCCTAAAAAGCGGGATCAGATGTCTCGGTTTAATAAAGCAGGTTAAAGGAGCAATGAAAGAGGAAATGTGTGGACTGGGCGGGACACAGGTACAGTACTGATCATTCACGGAAACATTCCAGGGGCAAAGGACAGTCACCACTGCATGCTGCCTAGGGGCAACTTTCTAAGGACATTATATGGGTGAAAGATACATCTACAACACGTTGCCCGCGTGCTCCTAGCCCCACTCCCCAGCTCTCTTACTATGACATCACTACACGAGTTCGGAGGGCAGGGTTGGAAATTACGATGATGTCATTCCTAAACCGAAGCATAATATAGGAGGAAAGGAGCACGTGCTCCATTAACCCCACCCGAGGCGATCGTCAGCAACTGCATTAGCGTCAAGGGGGGCGAGCACTCCTAGCAAAGGTGCGTGGCCCCGGCTCAGCCGGAGTGGGCGTTCCCCTGAGAGAAGAGGATGCGGGGACGTGAGACGAGTAAATGAAGCGGAGTGGGCGTGGTTTTGCGCGGGGCGGGGCTATGTGACTGGCCGACACGGAGGTACAGAGTGCAGGGGCTGGAGTGCTGCGCGAGCGCTGGTATCGGTTGGGCCGTGTCCTCGCGGACGATTCGGGCGTCCCCTCAGTAGCCGGTGTACCGGGAGAAGTGACTGGTCGCGGCGGGACCGTAGCTAGCGGAGCCAGTGTGTCATAATAATTATCAGCCATCGTCCCGTGTGTATTGCTGAACGAGGACGGTGATACGATCAGCAGACGATTGCCCACCCACAGTGTCCAGTCGCCACATCTCCACAACGGGCTCTCCATGTCACGCGTGTCGTTGTAGCGGCTAGAGGTGGTCGGGGAGGAATTGACTTATCGACACCTCATTCATTGGCTCTCAACCTCCGCCGGTATACCACCTACATTGGTGTCCGTGTTGGACATGGCGGTGCTCGATCTGGCCCTGCAGGGGCTCGCCATCTTCGGCGTCATCCTCTTCTTCGTTCTGTGGTTCATGCACTTCTTATCTATCGTTTACACGTAAGTGCTGCGATGGCTGCATAATATGTTTGTTTTATGGGAGGAGGAGGGGGGGGTATTTTGATCGGAGGGGTACATCATGCTGGTAAGATGACCCCTCACCCTGGGTATTTCAGGGGTCAGATGTCTAAGCCCCTGCCCCCTCTCTGTGTTGGGTGCTGTGAGGCGGTCACGAGTGGGGGGCGTTGCATTGTTTGGGAGATGGGTGCCGTGTCCCCTGTCACTAGGTGCAGACAGGAGCCCTCCCCTCCCTACACTGTCACCAAACACCTCTGCTCAGCGGTCTACCGCACACACCTACCTGGCAACATGCATGGCTAATGGCTGCTCTGATGATCATGTGTGTGCTCGGTGTTCAGATTACATGTAGAGATCCTGATCACGATTCCTGACATCCTGGGCTGTAGCTCAAGATGGGGGTTTTTCATACATTAGGACAGGCCTGGCTCACATCTGTACGTGGAGCATCCACATGTGCAGAGGCAGGAAGGAAATCGGGTAAGCCCCCTTCATCCTCGCCTCCCCCTCCTTGTAATGTATGATAGTCTTATCTGGAAATCAGGAACTGAATATCGTGGCTAGAAAAAACATGTGTGTATTAGGCATGTCTGCATTAAATCAATGCATGCACACTGATGGGTTGCTCCTTGAACGCAGTAGTGCTACATTCCCAGCCCATTCATTTGGATGTGTGAGTGCAATCCTGTATAGTTGGCAGGATGTTCCTGCCCAGGAATTGGGGGAGGGGAGGCTAATCTGTTGCCTATAGCCTGTTTGCTATCGAAACTTTACCAGCCAAATATGATGGCAGGGGGAACCTGGTGGTCTCCATCCCACGTTCTTCTCCCAAGCTTTGGGAGGAGCAGGAATACATACCGTGCCATAAATGTCATTTATAGCCTGTGTTTTGAATGTAGAATGAAAGGTGGAGATCCTCGTAAAGCGGATGAGGTGACGAAGACGCGAAATTATAATTAGAGATACTTGGCTGAGACCTTTTAAAGTATTGGACTTTTAGCCCTTGGTGTCACCACTGATGAGTTGCTCCAGAATAAAAGATGAGGTTGTTCCTGCGCAACACAGCAAAAAAAAAATCCCAGTGGCCGCCCTAGGCGTACCACAAATCTTTCTTCGGTTAATTCTGTGTATGTGCTGATGAGGATCTTGGATCCAGTGATCAGTAGTATAAATGAGTCTCGTAAATGAGCGTAATAAGAAAACGCTCTGGTGGCCGCCCTGTGTGTTTGGGTTGTAGAAGATGCTGATAAATATACCAAGGGACTGCATTATTAACTTACCTTTTTTATACATTTTTTTTTTAATGATTTCTGAGCCTTCAAGGTATCTTATGTAGAGCTTAAGTATATAGTCATCAAACATCATCTTGTAGTATTTTCTAAGCACATCCCAATTATGATTATTATTGCTGTTATCATTGTACAATAGTGACGTTTGTAAAGCTGTTGTCCCGCTGGTCAACATTTTCCATGCAGGAATCATAGAGCGGGATTTGGCGAACAGCTAATAGTCTGGATGTATACAAGCCATTTGCCCCTCAGATTGTTTACGGTTGCCATTGCTCACCGAGACCCCTCACATCACTATTCAGTATGAGGAACTTGTCAATGTTGGCCCTTCATGAATGATGGAGTTTGAAACAACAGCTCTCTTTAGTGAATAAACCCTGTTATGTAGAAAGATATTTGATGGTTTGGTATGCCAAGCCAAAGTCATGGAACGCTTAATAAATAGTTTGTGTCTTTGCATTGCGTTATTCTAAGACTGACATGACGTCTTAGCTGAACTCTTCTTCATATCTCTGTTTGCTATGACTTGGGTGATTTCCGCTCACATTCATGTTTTCGTGCCTCGCTGTATTACTGATTCTCCGCTCACTATTTCCTTGAGATTTCCATCCAATCGGATCATCTTTGCTGCATTTTTTAGAAATCCTGGACCATACCTGCCACTAGTGATGGCAAAATCTGCGACCCTTGCAGTACTAATTATATAATATATATTAATAAAAAATTAAAGCAAACATATATTTTTATGTTTTCTGGCGTCCTCGCCCGTAGTGTAGTCTCATTGATCACAATCTTGCATGCACTATTAGACATGGGTGTAGAGTATGCAAAAACAAACGGTGCATTGCGAGAATTGTATTGCTGGTGTAGTCAAAAACAATTTTTATTGAATTATTCCTGCCCGGATAGGGGCAAAATTATCATTGTAATCACATGAGGTTGATCATTTGTAACATGGCTCAATGACTTACTCGAGTGCTGTCTCATGAGATTCCTTTGCTTTCTCAGCAAACCGAAGGCTTTCTTTTTTTTTTTTTAGTATTATTGAGTAATTAATAGATTCCACGTCAAGGTGTGACTGAAAAGTGTAAGGAATGATCTGATTCCGTGTTGAATATAGCAATATTTACTTAACGTGTGCTTGCTGTTTATCTCTACATACATTTCCGAGCTGGAAGTTGGAAGTGACTCATGTAAGTCCGGCCCTCATAAAGTATAGAACCACAAGCTTTGTTTTCCTGTCAGCTCATCATCAGGAGAACCAAGATGAAGGAAATACTTTTGTCAGACCAAGATTGTACCTCCCAAATATAAGTTTGACCAAAAAAAGGGTCGTTTAGGTTTATTTGCGTATCTCTATGGATTTGGTCTCCTGGTGGGACACATTTTAACAGATGCTCAGTGACCATGGATCATCAGTGACAGCTGTTTTTGAGTTTTTTTCACCTGTCAAAACATCTACTTAGGACTCGCCAAACACATGCTGATCGCTCAGTAGACATGTCTCTGTGTTCTGAAGACATGGGCAAAGTACAGAATGAAGTTTAGCTATTTTTGTAAGAGACCCTTCTAATGGAAACATCAAGTTGCACATAAAGTGTAATCATACTTCACGCTGGAGTTCTTACTTCATGCCAAATCCCTCCTTTCCTTTTGACCAAATACAATTTTGATACATTCTTTAGTTCCAGTAAACGTCTTACTTCAAAAACAGTTGGTTTCCAAAGTTTCTGTTATGTAATGCAAATGGCAGCTGTCATAGATACAGCTCTCAAGACCAGACAATCTATGGTGCAGGGTTGCAGAACATGTTGGGGCTCCTTTAACTAATGTAAACAGTGTCTCCTCCAGCATTACTATGTAAGTCACGATAAGGAGTGGCAGGCTCGCTTTTTTTTCCCCACGTCGTTGTGTGTATTAAAGATTTGGTTTGCTTTTGGCTGCGATATTGCTTGTATGAGTATGGTTTAACGATTCCAAGAAATTCTGTATCATATTGCAATGGGTGAAGCTTTTGATTTTGCGAGCTTGTGACATACATGGCAAGCCCAGTTGGGAACTGTTAACAAGCCATAGCATGCTTTCTAGAGAGTAGTCATCATCCTGACCCCCCCAGCAGTAGCTCTAGGATCTCCTACCATGGATCCGTTGTGTTTCGTCAGACCTGAGCTTCTTAAAAGAATTCCCAGTCCCCAGCTGGGAGACTTGATGATCAGAGTTTTTAAAACGGTTTGAAGGGTTGCAAGATTCCTTAGTCATCTAGAATATGTAGGTTTCCCAGAGGTACATTATAACCCCACCAACATACCTAGATAATATCCTATGTGCCAGTGGCATCCATTCAGCTTTCACTATCGGCCTTAATATCGGTGAAAAGATATGTAAAGTTTAGTAAACGGGAGTGGTGAGATTATATATTTGTACCTCATTAACAGCGTGGTCGAGAGACAAAGTGTGTCACATGCAGGGAAGAGCAAGTACATATAAAGACTCAAAGCGTTCAAAAAATTGTGACTCCATCAAAAAGGTGTGCTCCAGAACTTTTTTCCCATGCTGAATATCGATACTAGCAATTCCTATACAGTCACTGCCTTCTCAGAACTGCTATGTTACTCATGGTCAAAGCATGTGCAGGCTTCTGCCGTGTACATGATGCAACCGTGACTTTAATCACTTCCAGTTTATGGAAGCCTATTAACACATATATGTATGGCAGTAACACAACTTGCCTGTTGTGTCAATAGGGAGAAGAGCATATCAAATATATAATTTTAGCTCTGTTCTAGACTAAGTGTATGTGAGACCCCCCTCCATACATTTATTACACCGTCCGGTATCATTTGCTTTTGCGGCTGTTGTTACGCTATCTTGTAGAGGGTCTTCTCAAAGCTTAGGCTTTTCAGGAAGTGCTGTGGTTGACATTTGCCTGTTTTAGAGATCACCAAGCAAGTAAATCACAAAAGTTGCCTTGTAAAATGGTTTGAAAGGTTAATTTTTCTTCAAGCTCAAATATTACCCTATTTAATTGCATTGGGCATTTGTCTGAAACGTATCCTTTCAAATAATTCAGACTACCTGCTCATTTTTGTTGTTCACAACGTACAACTTGAATATAGACTTGAAACTTGCTTAAAGGGTAACTTAATTTTAAAGAGTTTAAACAAAAAATATATATATATATATATATAACTGTTTACTATATGTGTTTTGTCTCTGTTATCTTAGGCCAATCTCAAGCCCTTGTTATATTGCATTGATGTATACTGTAGATGCCCACAACAAGGGCCTCCAAGTCTTCTGGATTCATTTAGCATCTAGTTTTTTTTGCCCGTCATAGGAACTCAAAAGTACCGACGGTTCCATAGCAGGAGCCGTATTCTACTGAATCTCCCATTGAGACTGCTTGTTCATAGTTTTCAGAAGAGTATGTTCCTCTCCTAGAGGTTAGACAGCTAACTTCTGGAGTGTTCTAAAGACAAAAATATAGACTCAGCAAAATGCAAACATAAATTGTGGACCTTATGCTATTACTGCTTACACACTGCAAGTTGGGTTTTTATAGCTGAATCCATTTGCTTCTTGGTAAAGCTTGTTTAATGGTCTTATTGCTGACACTCACTGAGCTTTCAGATGAAGACTCAAAGCAATTACAGGCGTGTTGTCGAGGGACCAGCATCCATTGGAGTGTTTCCTTAATAAAGCTTGTTGCCTGCCAGAGTCTATTCATCAGTTTCCCGTCTGGTTAAAATGGCTTGTTTGCAAGTTACGAACCAGCAGCTATTGTTTTCAGGGAACTAAAAACTTTGTACGGTATCTGTGCTGGCAGAAATACAATTTTACTAGCATGTTTTTAAAACTGGGTTTGCAAATTTTCGAGCTAGAGCCTGCATCAGCAAAGATCACTTTGAACTCATGGCTCCACTTGACGTAGTTTGTCAATGCCCTACAGAGTAGTGGTGGAGAGGGGACAGCTGTCCCCTGGAACACACACACATATAGTCTTATTTATCTATCCCTATTTCTTGGTGTGTCCCACAGACCAATGTACCAGGTCAATTAGAAGAGTAGAAGTCAAGTAGAAGTAGGGTAGAAAGAGGCTGCAAGAACTAGCACTGAAACTTTCATTATTTCCTTATTTGTTGTTTCAGGAGGCTACATCTCAACAAGAAAGCATCTGACAAGCAACCGTACAGCAAGCTACCTGGCGTTTCACTTCTTAAACCGCTGAAGGGGGTCGACGCTAACCTCATCAACAATTTAGAGACCTTTTTTGAATTGGACTATCCAAAAGTATGTATATCTTGCTATTTGACATTTGTATAAAGGCACATGTGACAGTCTTACCTTTTCATGGCTTGATGATTGCACTGATGATCCAACAACTAAGTGTCCTGCTTGTACCAAGGTCCCTTTAGAGGAGCAGTCTTTATGCCTGCTCCTTTTCCCTTAAGAAATTGAATAAGTGTTTGAAAGTGTGAGTGTCCTAGTGATGGCACGTTTAGTTTGAAAGCCTCTATTTCATAGCTACATAGAGAATGGGCCTTAAGGTTAATAAATGTGCATGTTATGCCTTATTCTAAACCCAGCCAGTGCATCATGGTGACCTTTGACGAAGAATCTGTCCATGTGAACACCCTTAATACATATGGAGGTGCTGAATGAATCAATGCGAATATTGTTGAATAGACTGTTTGGTAAACATGAGACGTGTAACACAGCAGAGTTTTGTCCACGTCCAGCCTGTGGTTTTTTTAAGCCACCTATGTTGTTTTCTTCATAAACCATAAGATGTCTGCGTACTCTTATTTGGGTTCATTGGTCGCTGGTTATGAAAATTGTTGCAATAATGAAATAATATATTACGGCACAAAGATGGAAGATTAATATGTCCCTCTTTTTGTCATCCTGGGACACTGATCTTAAAAAACTAGCATTATACTGTACAAAAAATTGAATGTAGAAGCCACACCTTAGGTTAACAGCACTGTGTCTTTAAAAAAAAAAAAAAAAAAAAAGCTTCACACGGTCAATAATTAGCTCAGTGTGTGTTTGTCTTGTGGATTGGAATAAGGTGTTGTACGTACTGGCAATATCACAGAACTTCTGACTGCTTTACTTCTAGAATTGCCTCCAACTATTTTCTCCTAGCGTGCATTTAAGTCGCGGAAGGAGTGCTAGTAGAGATGCTCAACCGGATGGGCAAGACGTCACATTGGGGTTCTGTTTACTGGTCAGAACGCACCATGTCCTTCCCGAATGTCTTGTAGGATCAGCTCTAAATACACAATTGAATTACATTGTTATTTCATCTATGATGGGGAAGTCTGGGAGTTGGTTATTTAAGATTGGTCTCCAAGGCACGGTAGTCCCTAACTCCAACCACAAACCTCTAGAACAATTGCACTGATTATTAAAAGAATGTACAGTGTATGCTTTAGTCAGGGTGGGACAAATAATAATCTAATTTAGCAGGTAGGCAGAAAATTATAGGCTTGATTATCTTCGAAGCCAGGAAAAGGTACGGTCAAAGAGATTAGATGGGCACTGTTATGAATGGCTGCTTTACATAGAACCAAATTAATTAAAGCTGTCTCAGAACAGCAGGGCCAACCATCATCTAGGCCGTTTTCTGCCTTGAAGTTCTCTGCCAAAACAAGGAACTGCGGCAGTTAGGGTACCTTTCCTTGTGGCGTTAGATTAGGTGTTTGAAATATCCTTTTATAAATAATATTATCTATTGATACTCCACTTGAATGGGTAGAAAGCAGCCCTTGCTGTGCACAGAGACACTGAAATGTACTTGGACACCACACTGTGAGCATTGTAAATCCTTTCCTGTTATTCCTGTGCGAAAAATGAAAATGATTGTATGCATTCACTGAGCTGCTTTACACAAGCCACTAAATATTTATTTTAGAAACATACAGTGCAGTGGCCATGTGGCGCACGCAGAGCCTATTAATCGACCTTTTCAGCTGTTTGCTGGCGTGTAGACGTTTATTTAATTTACAGTTTGTTGAGAAAGCCAGGCTAGGGTTACACGTGGTTTGACAATAGTGCGCAATTCACGTGCTGCTGGTCTAATGGAAGGGGCTGGGTTTTTTTCCTCCAATGTAATTAAATAAACCCTTTCAAGTTGTATTTGTGTGTGTGTGTGTATATATATAATATACCCCGTATTGGCTCGGATATAGGCCGCCCCCGTATATAGGCCGCACCCTAAAAGTTTGGTGCTTTTTTAAAGAAAGTTTTTTCTTTAAAAAAGCACCAAAAAAACATGCTGCCACTCTGTCCCCCCCCGAGATATGCTGCCACTGTTCTTCCCCCCCGAGATATGCTGCCACTGTCCTCCCCCCCGAGATATGCTGCCACTGTCCCCCCCCCCCCCCCGAGATATGCTGCCGCCCCCCCCCCCCCCCCCCGACTTACCAGAGCAGACTCCCGGGTGTCTTGCGGGGCCGGCGGGGAACATCTACGCAATACGCGTATACAACTTCGGAAGCTGTATATGCGTATTGTGTAGATGTCCCCCGCCAGCCCCGCAAGACACCCGGGAGTCTGCTCTGGTAAGTCTTGGGGGCAGAGGTAAAACGCATCGTGCGGACGGTCACCGGCTGCGGCGATGCGGGTAAACAACCTCCGCAGCCGGTGACCATCCGCACGATGCGCTTAGACAACCTCCCGTGCCGGCCCCCCCCAGTGGGAAGTGCTGGCAAGGGAGGCTGTCTGAGCATATCGGGGAGTAGGATGCAGGTCCCCTGCACCGCTGCGGGGGATCTGTATCCTAACTGCATGTCCCAGGCGTCAGACGGTAGACCCCGAATATACGCCGCACCCCCACTTTAAAGACTTAAAGTGGGGGGGGGAAAGTGCGGCCTATATTCGAGCCAATACGGTGTGTGTGTGTATGTGTGTATATATATATATATGTGTATATATATATATATATATGTGTATATATATATATATATGTGTATATATATATATATATATATATGTGTATATATATATATATTATTAATAATTACGGAAGTTAACACTGCATTGGTGCTGTTCTACATAGACATTTTTTCCCCCCACGTTCTTAGATTTTGCTGTTATGTTCTAACATTGTATGTCTTAAGCTTACTCCTTTATTTTTTTATTTTTTAATTACATCCAATTTTGCTGTATTTTCCTGAAAATATTACAGCAGGGCCTCTGAATCCTGTCTGTCTTCACAGCTCAGCCTGCCCATCTGACATCGCATAAGGGGCCGTTACTGTTAAGCTCTTTTAATCACTCTCATCACGCCTATCACACAGAACACTTCACTCAGTCACGCTCACTGGTCATCCCTCTGTAAATGTGGATCTGCAAAGCTTTGCTGTTTCACATGAATGAGCATAAAATATCAGATGGGTGGGGCTATACATAATGATGTAATAAATAGGAGGAGGGCTTTGTTTGGATGGCAGGACTCTGTTTCTATGGAACTGTAGTATTTCAGTAGACTGTTAAACAGGTTTTAAAAGATAGGGGAGAATTAAAGAGAAAAACTATATTCTTTGCTGGATTTTGATGGAAAGGGATACGATTGGCAATTTGCATTCCCTGCTCAAACTTCCATTTAAAGGCATATATGACTACAAATGCCTATTTTATGCCTAAAGCTTACTCGTATCAGTGGCTTCCATGACACTGGGCTTACTTATATGTTTTGTCTCTGGAATACAGCCGCCTTTGTGCCTGACCGTTCATGCGGTAATATAAAAGTGTACATGGATTCCTGGCTCGGTCTGCCCTTCTGCATACCTCCGCCGTCCTGCCAGACACTTGTAAATGACTTGCATCCTGGGCTCATGCCAAGTGATCTTGTTATACCTTAATCCATCGCACTGAGACAGGAGACATTTTTCAAAAGTAAAAATACATAGATCTCTTGTCTAGCAGTGTATTTGTCGTAAAGCTAGGTAGACATATTTCATAACGGAGTGGTTTTTTTTTTTTTGAAGTTTTTTTTTGGGGGGGGGGGGTCTCTTATATGGAGAAAGAGTTATACCGGTAATTAAAAATAAAGTACTGTGACACAACATTTAACTAATACTGTGACTCACACTGTGATGGAATGTAGCATTGCGTGTTTAACAGGTGGAGCTGAACAGACGCTGCCTCTTATAGTGTGAGTGATAGGCACGCGGTGCATTGAAATCGAGCTGCTAGCCTCAAATATTGCCTTTTTGAATGTTTAATGCTCTAACATTATACCGTGTACCAACATGGCCGGAGGGTAGAAACATGTATGTTGTACTTATTGCATTGGCCTAGAAAATATATAGGGCGACATTGAGACAATTAGTACAAACAAGAGTTCGGTAGATCTGAGCAGACTTGAAATGCCTTATTTCGACATGTGAGTAGGGCCAAAGTGGTGCAGTCACCGTGGAAATCAGGAGGAAATTCAGTTTTTTCGTTATTAACTTTTTATTAAGCACCAACAAATTATGCAGCGCTGTGCAATTTAAATGGGGGAGTTGACACATATATATACACATCATCGGAACCAGATCAACTCATCCACTTCCAAGCAGTACTCTCCTATTGTCTCACTTCCCCCTCAACCACCGACTAGATTGTAAGCTCACAAGAGCAGGGCCCTCTTCTCCTTTGCACCAGTTTGTTATTGTGCGTGATTCTAAATTGCTCTACTGACCGTAACAGCGCTGCGGAATTTGCCGGCGCTTTATAAAGAAATGTAATGTAATAACCAATATAAATACATACAGGCTCATCAGGAGTTGAGAACCCTGCCCGTGAGCTTGCCATCTAGCCTTATGGTGCATTAGACAAAGTTTCTGGTTATGAGGGCCCTACTCGGGAGTTTACCAGTGGGCTTGATAAGAAGTAGGTGTCTTTTTATTTTACCCATGACCTGCTCCCTTTGCTCATGCCTAAAAAAAAAAAAAAAAAAAAAAGACTACAATGCTTGCAAAGGTTCAAGGTAAACCTAGTTAATCCCATTAAGATTATCCTGTCTTGTTTTTCTCATTTGTTGCTTGATAATCTACAGTGAGGCTTTAACAGCAGTGTTACGGCAGAAGCCAAGTGGGGCCGGCCAAGCAAGTGTATGATGGTGGTTTACACCACTGTCATTAGCAGTAAGGTGGGAGCCGGAGCTAGGGGCCCATTGCTCTTTGCCTCATATTCATGTTTTTGTTCTGCACTCGTTATTCGTTATGCGGAAAAACAGATTTACCGCACAGAGTTTGTAATAACCTTTATTCTGGCTCTTGGTTTTGCTCTCAAGGGACTTTTAGGTTTCCAAGGGATTTTCCAAGCTGCAGGCAATGATTTAATTAGAAATTCGCGGTGTGCTGCTAAGGAGAACGTTATTTTAGTGAGACGTTATTCTATTATGGGGGTTGGATGCACTCGTGTAGAAGTTAGGAGCCGCGCAGATAGATCTCGGAACCCCCTTAAAGAGGTACACGGAGACTAGTATATAACAGCCTGACAACGAGCCAGATGTGAATATCCGGAAGCCATGGCTACATGGCACCTGGGATTTGTCTTCATTACTTTTTTTTCTTTTTTCTTCGTTTGAACATCTCGTCCCCTATGGGTTTTCAGACTGCCTCACTGGTATGTGGGCCAGCAGTTGCCAGCCAGGGCTGCTTTTTCTGAACGCAAGCATATCGTAACCAGATACTTCGAAGCTTTTGTCCTCTATTGACATGTAAATGGTGCATTTGCTCTTTTTTGGGGGGAATTTTTAAGAAAAGTTTGTAACCTTTTGAACTTCCTGTTCAATAAGGAAATGAAGACAAAAAACGCTTCCTCCGCTCTCCTTAAAATAATACCTGCTGACTCGCATCTGAAAAGTGTGGCTGTTCTGTAGCATGTATGTAGCGTGTTTTTGTTACAAACGGGTTTGTATGAATGCACGCACAGGCCCCTTCTCTGGCCAGTGTAAAATTCCTCAACCATCGTCCTTCTGTCCGCATGAATAGATTATAACTGCTAATATCTGGGAATGAGAGAGTGTCTAAAGACGTTGCGATTTAAGACGCAGGTATGATTATTATCGTGTTCCACTTGTGCTGCTAGTGAAAAAAAGCCTGGGAACTTTGACCGTACGGCTGTTGCTGAGCATTGACGCCTTGCTAATTAAAGTGATAAAGGATTAAATCACGTGTTGGGTATCTGCCCTCTAATTCCTGAAGGTTATTGTAGGGTGTTGACCTCCGGTTTACGTGGTGGCACCAAGCACCGCGTCTAGCTAGCTGGGAAATGTTCGAGAAACTCAGTAAAGCGCTAAGAAAAATTCCCTGTTCTAATTCAGTGAAATCCCCATTCAGGAATATAATTTGAAACACCCGTCAGACCGGTTTTTAACATTTATTTTGGCGTTGATGTAAGCACAACCGTAGTCGCTCTCCTCTGCTGTGGTGAGTAGATACCTGTATGCGGTGATGCCCATTTGTTGCAATTTTGGTAATGACCCTTCAGACATTGTTGTGGGAAAGAATCCGTTTCTCTGTTCTTCCATTATGACTGTATAGTAGAGCCCTGGGATAGCCCAAAATATATAGACGGTGCCTTGTGGGAATTGCTTGTTTCCATTAGTCATTAACGTGAAGCTGAGTGCGGAGACACCTTGTGCCGTCGTGTTAACGTTTTGTTTATTGTGTCTTCCAGTTTGAAATCCTCCTTTGTGTGCAAGATATCGATGATCCAGCGGTGGATGTATGTAAAAAGCTGCTGGGCAAGTACCCCAACGTGGATGCCAAATTATTTATAGGTAGGACACAAATTGATGAATCTGTTTTCTATAGCTAAGTTTCTGTACCTCTCATGATTTTTGTTATAATGTTTTACAAAACAAAAATGAGCCATATTTTATTATCTTTAAATCATGGTATTCCACCTGCTCTGTTGAATTTACGGCTTTAAGTAGAGGATAAAACACATCATTCCTATTACTCTTTAACTGAACATTAAATATAAAACGTATTAACGGGTGGGAATACTTAATTGTCATGTGAGACACAACCTGGCGGTGATAAGGCTTTTCTGTTGCTATGGTAACAGCCTAACACCTTCAGGGGGTAAGAATAAACTGGCAGACCTGCGAAGGCTTATTTGCTGCACCTTTTAAATTCTCGTTGGCTGACTTTGGAAATGTCTGTTTTTTCCCCACTGATGCGGCTTCCTTTGCAATCTACATTTTAAGCGAATCCTTGAGCTAATTTACATCGGTAATCATTTGTGATATACAGCTTCCCAGAAACATAAATAGTGGCCTTAACTTAATCACATCTTTTTGTTTAAATTTCTATTATTCGTTATTCCTAAAAGTCCTTGAATGTCCCTGATACTGCTCTAGAAAAATAGGCAGCTGTGTGCGCTAATCAACGTTGTATGTACACCACTCGGTGTCAGCCGCACAAGACTGTGTTAGGCCGTGTAGGGAGGAGCGGTTAAGCTGAATAGTCCGGGGGCATTGATCAAAATGCTCTCCCTCCTGTGCTTGGCCCTGCATTTCTGTAATCTAATACACTCTGCGCTGCTGCACTAGAAAAGCAATTGCTTCAAAGCGGTTTGCACACAACATCTGATAGCCGGATTCCAGGGTTTCCTTATCTGTTCCCGGAGGAGTAGGTATATCAGATGCGTTAAGCCACTCTCATCTCTTCTGTTTCATCCCGTGGAGAGAAGATGGAATGGCTTATTAAAGGGGAAGTCTCATGAACATACTTGTCTTAGGGTGGAAGGTACTGTGTTGTATGAAGTACTGTAGTGTAGGTTCAGAGGACCGAGTTGTTCGCATTGTTCCAATAAGCTTTGTTTTTCTGCTGACCTGGAAAGCATCAAAGTAGGCAATCATGTGATGCTTTGGATACATTTCACCGCACCAAACGGATTCTGGATAGAAACCGACAAATTCCCTTTCTTCATAGACCTAAATATAAGGGGAGCCAATCTATTGTTTACCAAAAAGCTCTATGATGAGAACTGATAGTGTTGTCTAGTAGATTGGGCTTAGATAAGGGATCTACACAAATAAGAAGCCACAATACATCTTTTACACTGTGTTTTGTGAAAGCTTGTTGAAAGATAGTGAAAATAGTTTTTTAAAACTTTTGAAATCCCCTTTAAATAATTGGGAAAGAAAAACGCTGCTGACAATGTCCAAAGAAATAACTCGCTGTGAACAACTTCCCGCATATCTAGTAAAGTTCTGCTGATAAAGTAAAACTCCTTGGGCGGATTCAAGAGTATTTGGCTGGCAAGCAACTTGTATTCTTCCTCCACCTCCTATAAAAGGCAGCTGGGCTCTAATAAAATGCCATGATGTTTTTAATCATAATATACTATACTGGCTGACCTAACTTGCCAAGTTGAATCTACCTGTGTAATTTATGCCATGCTATCCATGGATACTTCATCCACATGCATATCTCTGGAAAACTTACAAAAAACATTACTTACGTACTTTTCTGTTTTCCACAGGTGGTAAAAAGGTTGGTATCAATCCAAAAATAAACAACTTAATGCCTGGATATGAAGTTGCCAAATATGATCTCATCTGGATCTGCGATAGTGGGATCAAAGGTATGTTCTAGGTCAAAGTTGTTACTTTGAAAAAACATAATCTGCCAAAAGAATGGAAGATAATTTTATATGCCTGTGATGCAACTAGTGTGGTTCTTTCTCCTTTGATACGTGGAAGTCAAAGTAGAGAATTTTAAGGATAGCAAAAATGTGGGGATTTAGAAGCTGGGAAGGAACGCATCCAGTACACAGTAGCAACGTTTTAGGAGCAACTGCTGCCCAGTTTGTTGGACTTGTATAGGGTATTGGTTTCTCAGTATCCATTGGACCAGAGTGTTTCACCAGAAGACCCTTCTCTATTTCTTAGACATGTCTGTAAGAGTTGAAGTGATGGTGTCTTCTCTAGTCCTGCCCCAGACCTATGGTCTCACCTATGGTAGCCCAACCACAATTTTCTATTGTAGTATAGTCAACAGGTCCCTGTAGCTCAATTAAGCTCTCAATGCACTTTTCTTGGAGTCCAGCGAGGCTCTAGAAGATCTGTTTATGCTTCCTCGTCCTCTGCACGTGTGATCTGCATTTTCAACGTTATGTTCTCCCTGCAGACAGATTTAATGCACGGTTCCACTTCTGTCACATCAGCATTACTACGGTTATTGAATACATTTGTAACTTCTGTTGAGACACATGTAAGATCTGTAATACTCAGCCAGGGCCGTGTGCGTTAAACTGCTTCGTAATGATTACAGCTGGTTTTCAAACCAGCGTTGAAGAATATAACCCCGTGTTGAAGAGTGTAACCCTGCATATCTCTTTTTTGGGTTCTACGTATACATGATGGGGGTATCAGATGGAAGTTCAGAATGTGGTTTTATTACTATAGCAACCAGTGGGATGTTCATGGTGACTGGAGCATTTTATTGGCCATTATGTCTGTAAGCCCACTTTCTAAACTCTGCACCAGGATCACTTTTTTTTTAATGTATATTATAACGTTGTTGTGTTAGACTGTACATGGACCATCTGCAGCTTGTCCTCCATTCTGATGGGTACAAAAACGTATCAAAATATGAGACCTCTAGTTTTAGTTTTGTTTGCCTTTAGGTAAGGGAAATCATTATGTCTGAATAGTTGGGTGGCGAGTTTACATAAATATATATTTCACATCAGTGTCGGTTTATGAGTTATTTTAAGAAACTGCTGTGTGTCTGTTTTGTGGCAACCATGCCGAGTCCATCACCGTGGCATTCTGCTGAGGTGGGAGTACGAAATTAAATCTAGAACAAGTGTGTTTGATTTGAGTAGTGGAGCATTCATGGCAGCATAATTCTTGGAGAGGTTTTAACACTCTGTATTACATTGTTTCATCCAAGAATACCTTCGTAATACACAGACTTAAAAACAAATGACAACATTATCCAGCCATCTTTAATTATTTAAGGCTTTCAAATAGCAGGTGGCATCTGTTTACTGGTGATTGCCTACATCTTTAGTGTGATTTTTGTGTTTCTTTAAGAACGCAAGGAATGAGGTAGCCACAGATGTGCAGTGACTGGCATTAAATAAAAGGAACATTCTTGAGAGAAGCACACCACCGTAAAATATGTTGACACGCTACAGACTTAATAAGGTTCAGCAGTCCATAGAAACTCCAGAATGATTCCATAGAAGAACAAGGAAAGGGCAAAACTAGTTTTATCTTACTAGTGGTCATTTAATGTATAGTACTTGACAAGATGGGGAACGAGGAAAGGGTAAAGATTAATAGTTATATGTTACTAGTCGTTCATTTATATAATACTTGATAACTTCTCGGATTAGTCTAAAGGTCTTGTTTGGTAAATTCTGTGTAAGAAGTATTTAATTAAATGTTTTGGTGGGGAATGGTGGTTGTGAAATTTTTGGAGTTGGAGCGACAAAACAGAACAGTGAAGCTCCCGCAGACCCATTCTCCACCGTGCTTAGCTATTATTCATTCAAAATCCTGCAATACAGGCCAAGACGAGAGACCGGAATCAATCGCCTATTTCATGTTGCGCTACTGAGCTAAAATGCACCAACATCTTGTTTCTTGTGTTGCAGCAGTTTGAATAATAAAGTTATTCAAACACCAGCAGCTTATTGCCACCTTTTTTTATGTGGTAATTTTTTTTACTTGTTAAATAGCTTGCACTGTGATTAGCATTTATGTCTGACATAATTAAACTCTGTTCACTAGAGAGTAATTGCAGAGTAAATACATCCTGCAGCTAGGTGGCCAAGTATGGCTTTGTAAAATTTTGGCCCTGGTAACACGACAGAACCAGACCTGTACAAGGAAAACTAACCTTTTTTTTTTTTTTTTATTTTTTTTTTTTTTCATGGCCGTTCACTGACTTTCCACCGTATACATAACAGTAACCAGAGCTGGAATTTTCCATTATTCCGGGACTAGTAATTTTCAGCAGACGAGTAAAACAAATGTTAGGGGATCTACAAACACACAGGAGCTATATCAGTGGATGCAAGGAGGCAGCCCTAGCTGTTGATAAATCATAACTCTCGTTATCCTCAGCTAGCTAGTTCCACATCCTAGTCGACGACCACGGTATATTGTTATCAAACAAAAGCCGGAGCTTTAGGCAGCCATCCATGCGAGTCCTATTTCCCCAGTAGTGATACCTCCTAAAGAGCCCAGGGTGTTCTGTAAACACCATTGCATTGATTTATTTAATTTATCAAACTGAATAGTGTGGGGAAAGAGACATGGCTGCTTTCATGTGCAAGAAATTCTTGGCGGCCTATCTCCTAACCACCCCAGACCTATGTATATTAGGGGAATGTGTTTTGCTGTCCAGCATATGTGGACAGCGTGTCTCTCCTAGCTACATGGTACAACAAGGCAACAGGATCTCCACCTCTTAACACAACTGTTGCTGTTTGTCGGACACACCTGTGTACTAGTCTATTGTGTCCTGAGCACAACGCAATGTATCAGTCTGTCACACTACTAATAATTATAAACCAAGCTATATATTAAGTCATTGCAACTAGCAACTGCGGCTTGAACGGCTTTTAAGTACTTTAGTGTTACTCTTGTAGACATACTGTTTGTGGACATGGCGTGTTATATGCTCCCTGGACATCTTTTGTAACTTCTACTTTGCTGCAGTTACTGCAATAAAAAATATAAATTACAGTAATGTGCAAATAATATATCCTGGTTTTAATTCACTTTATTATTCTTTGTCTGTGGGTGTGAATTAGCAGCAGAGCAGTGTTAAAATGCCATGTTGGCTCCAAACAATGTTGAACAGCGGTGGTAGCCAAGGCTGCATTCTGGAGCTAACCCAAAGGCATTCATCTTGCAAATATCGCTTTATAAATTACAATATAAAATGTGAAGATATGTGATCCACCCATGAATACATTAAACAGCAGTGATATATGGCATCTGCTGGCACATATTCAATTATGTGATTTTGGGCTCCAGTTGGGGGTTTATATCACAGCCCCTTATTGTCTACCATTTGTTAGACTTGTACCTATCTTATTTTTGTTAATGACTCTAATTGGGCTCATTCTTTCTTCACAGTAAAACCTGACACCCTCACAGACATGGCCAATCAAATGACAGAGAAAGTTGGTTTGGTTCATGGGCTCCCCTACGTGGCAGACAGACAGGGCTTTGCTGCTACGTTAGAACAGGTGAGCACCTGCGTGCAGCAATGAAACCCCTATGCGTTTTGCAGAACTGTATACATTCTTATGCATGCTTCACAAGTGTTCGTTTTTGGGACCCAGATCTTTCTGTCCCGCTTTCCTCCCCAAATGTTTTTCTTTTCCGCTAGCGCCGAATGTATGGTGGGCATGAGTGTCTAAGGTCCTAAAATTCACAACAATTGAAATCAGAAAAACCTCTTAAACAAAAGTGTCACTCTTTAAAATGTTGGGAGGTATTCTATGGAACCCCTTGAGATATTTCAGGACTTCTGTACAAAATCTGAATATTGTTTGTTTAACTTTTTTTTCCTTCTTTTTTTATACATGGGTACATTTAGAATTTAACAATTTACTTCTTTATCTACTAGGTTTACTTTGGCACCTCACATCCACGTTCATACATCTCTGCCAATGTAACAGGTTTCAAGTGTGTAACAGGAATGTCTTGTTTGATGAGAAAAGAGGTTCTGGATCAAGCTGGTGGACTTATTGCCTTTGCTCAGTACATAGCAGAGGACTATTTTATGGCCAAGGCTATAGCTGATCGGTAAGTTGCTTTCTTTACATGCATAATTTACTACAGTCACCCTACAGGATACTTTGGGCTGTGCTAAATCTGTTTAGACTCCTAGAACAATTTTAACACCCTGAAAATGGCATAGGATTTCTTGTGTTTGTGGCCGGGGTTTATTTATTTTTTTTTTATGTAGTTTTTCAATGAATGCTAATTTTGTATTCTCCCTTCCCTCTTAGTGGTTGGAAGTTTTCTATGGCTACACAAGTTGCAATGCAAAATTCTGGCTCATATTCTATATCCCAGTTTCAGTCTCGAATGATCAGGTAAATTAACTTTTTTTTTATTTTTATTTGTCTATGTTTTAAATCACACTAACCTTTTAAAAGAGATTGTCATTTATAGTTAGCTTTGTTGTCTGTTTCTAAATAGCCTCTTGTCCATACAACCTACGTGGTCTGTTTTACTGACAGTTACTCTGTTTCAGGTGGGCAAAGCTGAGGATCAACATGCTTCCTGCCACCATCATTTGTGAACCAATCTCCGAATGCTTTGTTGCCAGTTTAATAATTGGCTGGGCAGCTCATCACATCTTCCGATGGGACATTATGGTGTTTTTTATGTGTCACTGCTTGGCTTGGTTCATATTCGATTACATCCAGCTCCGAGGTGTTCAGGTATGAATTTTATATGTTCAGAAACTTTCCAAATCTCTACCATTAGGTTTGGTATCCGTTTACCGAGGGATGGGTTTATGGTGGTTATGTTTTTTCTGCTAGGCTCTGTTAGCTATTGACAGTCTTCCCTGTTTAAAGTGAGGGTATGGGATGTGCATTTCAGTAAGCAGACATGATTAATGATGATGTAGCGGGTGGACAAAAGGCAGCCTGTAAGTTAACAGTATGCTTCAGTCAGCTGATTCCCAATCACTTGGGTCTGATTGCAATTAAACCTGTATTGTTTTTTCCATTGTTACAGGGGGGGCCACTTTCATTTTCAAAATTGGATTATGCCGTCGCCTGGTTCATCAGAGAATCCATGACGATATACATCTTTCTGTCTGCCTTATGGGACCCTACAATCAGCTGGAGGACAGGACGCTATAGATTACGGTGCGGGGGCACTGCAGAAGAAATCCTAGATGTATAGCCATGGAGCTGTGACTGTATATGTATATATATATATAAATATTCAAAGAGGGGAAAAAAAAAAAAGGAAAAAAAGTATTATAAGTTATGTTTATACAAATTTTTTTGAATAGTTTTATTACATGTATGTTTTGCTATCTGATCTTTAATTTATTTTGCATGGCACTTGCGTCTGTGAAAAGAAAACATTTCTAATCTGGGCCATACGTGGGTAGTTCATTACCATTTTTGTTTGCGTACACTGGGGAGAACCTGAAGTCATTTATAAGCGCTCTGCAGTAAACTGCATCGGAAGCAGAACGAAAACGCAGGCTTTAAGGAGCTGATGAACAGAGAGCTGATCTTTAGAACTGGCACTGGCTAATTTGCAATATGCTGATGCTCTTCTAGGGGGAAAAATAATGGAAGGATTAACCCTTGAGTGCCGGGTTGTCATAGCCCCTCTTGACACTAAATGAGGTTAAAAGAAATAGCAATGGTACAAAAAATACATTACTGCATTTTAACGCAGGAGATAGCAGATGGGCCTTGTTTTGGGGGGGTTTTTTTGGAGCCAGGGTGATTATCCTCTACATTTTTGGGGTGGACAAATGAAGTCTGGTAGACTGGAGTATTCCATCTCAGACCCGAACACCATGCTAACTAAATACTTTTCATTTGGAGGGGGGCGGTATAACCACCACTTCTTCTTTTAAAAAGCAATGATAGGAAACGTGCTAGTATCTCCGATTTTAATTTTGGTTTTACCCGTGTATATATAAATATATATTTAGAACAAAATCTCAAACAGCTCTTTACTGGATTTCTTACATGATGTTTGCCTACCTCGTAAAATTGCTGCAGAATAAACGAATTGTCAGTGGGTAACTGCACGTATGAAAACTAGGAGCTAACACAACCTTCGATATATGGTTCTGTATTGTTTGTAGAGTTGGGTTTTCTTCCTATCTGTTACTGCAATGAGCCAAAAGTAGACTGTGTTTGATGGTTCTCTACTGTCCGCCATGGCCAGAGGTGGGCCTTCCTGCTAGGGTTGGGCACATCTCCCATTGTCTGCAGACCAGTGACTGATGGGAGTTTAATTCAGCATATATTGGTGAACTTGATGTTGGCCCATTCATGGTGTAAGAGATACTATACCTGTTTGCTGGTCCCTTTTGGGACCCTTGCTAATGACTATGCTTTAAATGGCTTAAGTGTATAGCACTACATGTCCTCCTGGTGAGGTGACGTTTCAGTATGCATTAAACGTTTTTTAATTTTAAGTTTTGGGTCCCCCCCCCCCCCCGTTTCTCTTTATACATGACCGAAAATACCATAGCGAACCATTTTACACACACAAAAAAAACTATTTTCTTACGCAACATGAAATTGTTAATATGGGTAAAAACAACATTTTATGGCACGTATCTAGTGCCTTCATAACACATGTGTAGTCTTTTAAAACAAGAATCCTAGTAAATACTGTAAATATATATATATATATATATATAAAACTATGTTTAAATGTATAGAAAAGCGAGACTGGGTATATTTACCAGACATGAGCTTTGTACATTGCCTAATTTATTACCTATCAAACAAGTCTACTATTGGGTTGTATGCTTTAACACCATTTGATTTATTCTATTTCATTATTGTTTTTTGTATGTTTACTTGTATAAAAACTAAAACTGTTAGCAAGCTGTAAATGCATGCTGTATATTCGTCCATGCCGCTGTAAACTGTTTTGTATAATTATGGGCTTTGGTTTCTATCATAGTTATCTAGTTTTCTTGGATTTTTGTGGTGAACTGGACTTCTTTTGTTACATGCACACTGAAGAAGTGAACAAAATATGCATAAGCCTTTCAACATTATATATGTATATAGGTTTCCCTCCTCCAGCATTAACACATGGCTTAGTATACCAAGTATTCGTGCCAGCTTGACATAAGCGTCACACATCTTTCAAATAGCAATAACAACCTTTTAAGTTACCTGGGCAGTTATTTTTTCCCCCTTTTCACTGAGCCAATATAAATAATTGCCCAAATATTGGTAACCACATACACAATATAGATTCTGGCCACATCCAACCTAGCCAGCTTAATATTTTTGCCTTATGACATCATCATTTTTGTTTGATGGGCATTTATGTTGCAAACTGGTAGGGCAAGGCTTTTGTTGCATGTTCGCTTTCTTTGCGTGAATCAGGGAATGTTTCCTTGAGGAAATAGCACATTACGAGCCCAGTCTAGTGGTGACCCACACTTGCTGTCCATGAGGAGGATCTGAATCTTTTGTTACATATTTTTTATGTATTTTGTTTTTTGTGTATTCGTTGACGTTTGGTTGATGCCATCCGATACACTGCATAGGTGAACTCCAGCATATACAGTACAATACCCCAGCTGGAAATACATCCGTTTACTCAGTGTATATAAAAAGTGAAAGGTTGGACAAACTTCAGCTTATATGCTTTCTAGATACTGCTAATGATGATTTACACATCTTACACATCTGTTATGGAGAAAAAAAATGCAATACCATAGCGCTCCTTTTTTTTTTTTTTTTTTTCTCTCCCTTTTATCACAAAAAATTGCCATTCTAGAAAGCATTGCAAAGAGGAACAACATTTCAGTTCCATGTACTGTGTTAACTTAAAATGGTCTTAAAATAGATGTGAATGTCTAGAATATTCAGTATTTATTTAAAATCATTGTCATTTTCTTGTTTGGTTTTTGTTCCAAAAAATAAATTTTGATTACAATCAAATAACTTGTTTTCATTTTACAGAGACTTGAATGCATAAGAGCACGGGACTTTTCCCATAGATAACATTCTGTTACACTGAAGAAAGAACTGAGGGTCCATGCATCCCACACAAGGGCTATGTTTGTATTTGTTATCTCTGTTCCAACAGCAGAACAGGGCACAGATACTAACTGATATCGCCCGAGATAAAACTTAAGTTTGAAATTGGATTTTCAGAAAACCGGCACGATAAAGATTAATTTTTGAACCCAATGACGTAACGCTTTGAGGTTTATTCACTAAAGAGAGTTGCCAGAAGAGTTGAGTTTCAGCTCCCAAAGTCACTATACATTATGAAGGTCCAACCCCTGTGAGCTTCTGGTACAGGAAGAGCTTGGCTGACCCTGGATAAGGTGAAGTAAATCAGTGAGATTTCTTCAGTCTCCTCGCACATTGAATTATATACTATAAAGAGCCAGCTCATCCCTTCTAGCTGAAAAAAACTTGTCAATGTTGGCCCTTCATAATGATTATGAAAATGAGTTGAACTCTCCTAACAACTTGCTTTGGTGGATAACTCCTTTGGGACCTTTTCACTAAAGAGGGAGTGTGCAGAACATTTTAGCTCCCTGATATCGCAATGCATTATAAATTGGTGCTCCCTGTATATAACATAATTAATGTGTGAGAGTTCTAACATCCTCCACTCCTCAAGATTCTGAAGTGGGAAATTGTTTTAGCCAATTTAGCCAAAAGAGCATTTGTGAGGTCAAGCAATGATGTTGGATGAGAAGGCTCACAATTGGTGTTCCAATGCATCCCAAAGGTGTTCAGTGGAGTTAAGGTCAGGGCTCCACACCAAACTTGTAAAACCTATCATTGCTTGCTTTGACCTAGGGGCACAGTCATGCTGGAACAGTAAAGGGACTTCCCCAAACTGTTGTCAGTTGTCTAAAATGTCTTTGTATGCGGTAGCATTAACATCACCCTTCACTGGAACTGCCTAGCCTGCCTAGCCTAACTCCTGAAAAACTGCCCCAGAACATTATCCCTCCTCGCTAAAGAGTAGGAATTCCTCCATCAGACTTCCAGGTATTGAAGCATGATTCTTCACTCCAGAGAACGTTTCCACTGCTAGTCCAGTGGCAGTGTGCTTTACACCACTCCAGCTGACGCTTGGCATTGCATATAGCAATCTCGGGCTTGTGAAACAGATTTCATGAAGGTCCCGATGCTCGCTTATCTAGTGAGTGACGCTACAGAGGACAGGCAATTTTACATGCTATGTGCTTAAGCACTTAGAGTGGACCAGGGCAGACTGACTTGTGGCTCAGGTGGCATCCTATGACACTGTCATGTTTAAAGCCACTGCGCTCTTTAGTACCACCTATTCTACTGCCAATGTTTGTCTATGGAGATGGCTGCCTATGTGCTTGATTTTATACACCTGTTAGCAATGGGAATGGCTGAAATGCCTAAACTCAAAAGGGGGTGTCCACATACTTTTGGGCATATAGTGTACCTTTTTCATGACTAGCACAGTCCTCGCAGAAACTCACTAGGGTTGGCCATTCAGTGAGTGTGCTTGGTACACGTGGCTGATAAAGGTTTTTTTTCAGATATCACAGCCAATAAGAACATTTTTGATAAAGCAGAATTGGAATTTTTTAATCTATATAATTTCAGCTCTATAAACCTTCCTCTGTTTTGTGCTACCATGTTACCTGTAATTGCTTTCCTGATAGCTAATTCTTTTAACTGTCCAACAAAGACATACCAACAGACAAATAACATGCCCTTCAAGAACTGCAACTCACATTATTATGGGTTAAACATACTGCAGTGTGTCATATTACTTCATTTGCTGGTGATGTCCTTCTGTGCTCTGGATTCCGTTTGCTGATGATTGTCAAGTGACTGTCACAGAGATTAAAAAAACAAACGCATGCCTGGTTGCCAAATATACAGCATAGTTTTCTGTTAGATATTTGTGTCAGGCAGAGATTTTCACTGTATTTTGCTGTTAACTGATGTGCCTGCGATGTGGGTAACCGAAAGGTTGAGCTGGGATCTGCTCCAAGGTTTAGGGGCCCTAAGCGAGACATATAGTTGTGCATTAAAAACAAATTTTCATTCATTCTGCCACATCATCCCTTATGAGCAAAGAAAGATCTGAAGACGCTACCAGCTTTAAGCAGTTACAGTGCTGTGAAAAAGGCGCCCCACTTTCCGATTTTATTTTTACAGATTTGTCAAACATAAGGGCTTCAGACCATCAAACCAGTTTTGATATGAGATAAAGATAACCAGAGTAAACACAAAGTGCAGTTTCTTTATATAGATAGCGAACAACAGTGCGAGCCATCATCTACAAACGTCTCATATTTGCTAAAAAAAATACATCTTGGTGACCGAAAACGCAGCTCCTGTTCGAAAACTCTACAATGTGGCTGAATTAAAACATTTCTGCCAAGACAAGTGGGCCACAATTCCTCTGCAGTGATGCAAAAGACTCATTGCCAGTTATGGAAAATGTTAAATTAAAGTTGTTGCCTCTAGTGTGGCACCACCTGTTATTATTTAGGGGGGTAATTACTTTTTTCACTTCAATAAATGAAATGATCATTTAAAAGCTGCATTTTATCTTTGCCTTATATTAAAATTAGTTGGAGGGTCTGAAACATTTAAATGTGACAAATACGCAGAAAAGAAATCAGGAAGGGGACAAATACTTTTTCACAGTGTTATACTTATTAGTCTTTTCAACCACAAGTACATAGATGACGAGGTAAGGCCCCATCTAAACATATGTCCCACCGGAAGAATATGGTCAGCGTGTCTCAGTTGGTATCTTTTTATTTCATGTAAAGTAGAAATACCTAAGCTGAGACATTTTGTTTTACATTTTTGACCAGCATAGTGACAGAAAACATCATTCTGGTGAAACTATTTAAATACACACTCAAATGGCTTCGCTATATGGTAATTATAATTTTCATGGTGTCCCCTTTACCAATATGTGTGTGGGGGGGGGGGGTGCAGAATCTTTCCATATGCATTTGCCCCTTGCCCTGGCCCCAGCTATTTTCCATGCACAAGAGATACTCTCCTCCAGCTTTTTAATCGGTTATTTAATATGCATCTTTCTTTACAAGGGTTGTCAAGGACTGTAAACTGTCCCTTTAAAATCATCAGATATGGAAAGAGGTCCTGCAGGTTAACATCTTCTTTTATAAACTTGTCTGCAGTGCTGCACCTTCCACTTATTCTCATGTTTCCAAAAGGATAAATTAACAAAACTTAATGATAAAAAAGTTTAACTCTCACCTCTCAGTATAATGTGCTAACCCTGCCTCCTTCAGAGTAAAAAAAAACGGTCAGCGATCTGAGGATATGAGAAAACCTTAGAGAAGATATTATTATTTGACCTTCATATTGCATGAAGGCCCTAGTAACAAGTATACGGACACCCCTCCTAATTATTGAGTTTACGTGTTTCAGTCACAACCATTTCTTACAGGAGTATAAAATCAAGCACATATGCAGTCGTCTCCATGAGACAAACATTGGTCATACTGGCCTTCGACAGGGTGGCCTGGCCTTATCTCTTTCGGGTGTTAGAGCGACTAAAGCTTGGCCATCACTTTCTGAGCTGGGTTGGGGCCCTATATAACAACCCTACCAACAACCGCTGATTATGGTCAACGGGCTCGTGTCTCACCAGGTCACCCTGTCGAATGGCACTAGGCAGGGCTGCCCGCTTTCGCCTCTTCTTTTCGTGCTGGAAATGGAGCCCTTGGCAAATGCTGTCCGTGCTAACGTCTCTATAACGGGCATTCCTATAGCTGGAGTCCAGCATAGGCTGGCGATTTATGCTGATGATATGCTTTGTATTAACTCGAACCCACTGGACTCCCTCTCCCACATGCTACAGGAGTTACGGACCTTTGGCACACTCTCCAAATATAAAAAACAAATTATGCTGTAACGTCCAGACGGAGCTATTGACGGATTTAACCCGTAAATTCCCCTTCAGGGTCTGCGACCAAGCCCTCACTTACCTGGGTCTGCGCATTCCCAGGGACCTCTCCCTTCTCTATACATTAAATTTTTCCCCCTTACTCGCCACCGTATCTGCCGACCTACGGAGATGGGACTACACCCATGTTTCCTGGTTTGGTAGGGTGGCCGTAATCAAAATGAACATTCTCCCCAGATTTCTATACCTGTTCCAGACTCTACCCATTTTTCTCCCCCGCTCATTTTTTAAGAAATGTCATGGGCTTTTTCGATCCTATGTTTGGTGCTCTAAGTCTCCTAGACTATCCCATGCACATTTAATTAGACCTAAACTAAAGGGTGGATTGGGGTTACCAGATTTGGAGAAGTATTGGCAAGCGGCCCACCTCCGTAGAATTACCGAATGGTCTATTTCGGTCCCCAAGCTGTGGTTGGAAATTGAGGGGTCGTTCGTACACGTTCCTCTTTGTTGCCTTCCTTGGCTGCCGGACTCCAAGAAACACTTCACTTCACTAAGATTTCGCTTACCATTTCCTCTACGTTGAGGGTTTTTGGTAGGATTGTGAGGGAGGGCATCTTGCCCCCTCTATCCGATTGTTCCCAATCCTAACTCCCCCCTCAATATGTCTATTCATCGATCTCCACTGCAGCCCTCTCTCCCGTGGCATATGATTCGCTTTCATTCCCTGTTTGTGGGCGACAAACTGGTGTCGGCCGAGACCTTTTATGGCAGGCAATCCTTGTCCTCTGCCGAACTCCTTTTCTATTTACAAACGCAACACTTTATAACGTCAATCCCCAAGACTCCCCTCATGACACGGCCATTATCCACTTTTGAATCCCTATGCTCTTCTACCTCAGAGACTCCGCATCTACTGTCGGTCCTCTATGCTCTCCTGTTGGACTCTGCCTCTAGGTCAAAACCTTACTTTATGGGCATGTGGGAGGGGGATCTCTCTATCTCACCGTCTCCTCAGGACCGGGATAAAGTTTTGTTTGCTATTCATAAGGGCTCCATTTCCAGCACAATCCAGGAGTGCTCATATAAGCTTTTGACGAGGTGGTACAAGACATCGATTCTTCCCCGCGGTCTCTGATGCCTGTTGGAGAAGTGGGACGGATAGGGGGACTTTGTACCACATTTGGTGGCAATGTCCGGCGATACAATCTTTCTGGCAGGTGTCCTGGGGGTGGTGAAGTGGGTGGGGGGTATGGATCTATTGGGCAAGCCAGAGGCGGTTTTATTGCACCTTAACACACTCCAACAACAAACTTATAAACGTACACTTACCATACACCTTTTAAACGCTGCAAAGGCTGTGATACCCAGGTTTTGACGCACTTCCACAACTCTGTGGGGGGAATAACCTTTATTGAACAAATGGAGGAAATGGTGTGGACATCCAGGGGGAAGGGTTACCAACATACCAGGCGTTGGTTCTGGTGGCACGAATTTGTCTCCCCCACGGACTTTCGGACCATCCTGGGTCAGCACCTCCCAGACACCCACCCTTCCACGTCCTCTCAGTGACTGCTCTACACGCTACTCTTGGGACCGGTAGGGACGATTGACAGTTCACATTTAGGGTCTCTGGGTTTTTTTTGTCCTTTTTTGATATGTTTTATTTTCCCATGTAAGGCTTTTTCTTTTTCGGCACTATACATCAGCAGGGTAACTCTGCAATATGTCTTTCCACTTCTCACATTGTCAATTTGGTATTCCACTGCCTCAGTATATTACCGCTTACCTGGAGCAACCACTAAAGGAGCTTTTTGTTTGTTTATTGTTTCTTTGTTTATGTTGTTTAAAATTTTCTTTTTTGGCTCCGTTGATTATGTGTACTCGACTGCCACCGCCACCTTCCATGGGTTCCCTCTTGCACGACTCTCTGAATATCGTCACTGCGCTGGTCTGGCCGGGTGGCGCCCTTCCTTTTTACTACACACTTGGAGATTCATGTAGCAATATATGGCTCGTCGTTTATGTGATAGCGGGATGTCTTTATTGTCCACATTCTACTTTGGACTGCCTATTTATTCTTTTTGTGTCCTCTCTTACTGGCGGTTATTCCGCGGGATTTACCATTTGGTTTGTTCCTATGTGCCTTCCGCACTCTTACTGAGCCATGTTTGGCACACTACTCACCTGACATCTATTCTATGTGAATGTATATTGTTCATGATCTCTGTATTTTTACACTGCTCAATAAACGGAGAATGAATAAAAAAAAACATTGGTCATACTGAAGGGCTCAGTGACTTTAAATGTTGCATAGGATGCCAAGTCAGTTTATGAGTATTCGGCTAATAAGTGCAATTATTATGAAGTGGAAGCATCTGGTAGTAACAATAGCTCAACCATGAAGCTGTAGGCCATGGCTCACTCACAGAACATGGCTGCAGGGTGCTGAAGCTTGTAGCACATAAAATACACCTGTCCTCTGTGGAGTCTTTCACTGAAGAGTTCCAAACTGCCTCTGAGTTCACCATCTGCACAAGCACTGTGTGTCCGGAGCTTCATGAAATGGGTTTCCATGGACGAGCAGCTGTACACAAGCCCGCGATCACTATACACAATGCCAAGTGTCGGCTGGAGTGGTGTAAAGCACATTGCCACTGGACTCTGGAGAAGTGAAAATGTGTTTTTTGAAGAATAAATCACGCTTAAGTTTTATTCATGAATCTAGGTTGAGGAGATGCCAGGAGAAAACTACGTACCAGAATGCATAGTGCCTCTTGTGGCGGAGAGATAATAGTCTGGGGCTGTTTTTTAGGGTTTGACCTAGGCTCCTTCATTTCAGTGAAGAGTGATATTAATGCTATTCCATACCAAGACATTTTAGACAATTTCTTTGTGGCACCAGTTTGGGGAAGGTCCTTTACTGTTTCAGCATGACTGTGTGCCTGTGCACAAAGCAAGCTCCATAAAGAAATGGTTTGATGAGTTTGGTGTGGAGAAACTCAAGTGGCCTGCACAAAGCACTGAACTGAACCCCATTGAGCACCTCGATGAATGAATGAATGGAATGAATGGATGACTCAAAACGCAGATTGCGAGCCAGGCCTTCTCATCCAACATCAGTTTCTCACAAATGGTCTTTTGGCTAAATGGGCACACATTCTCATAAATAGACTCTAAAATGTTGTTTTTAATCCTTCCCACAAGAGTGGAGGTTGTTATGCCTGTAAAGTGTGTGTGTGGGGCGCAACTACATATTCTTGTATTTTTAATTAGATGTCCAACAAGCTAATATAAATGCAATGGTCAGGCGCCCACATACTGTAATGTATCCGGCCTAGTTGTAATGGATCTGTCTACCTACAAAAATAGATGCCTGGAAACAAAGATGTGAAAGCTCTTGGGAGTTCAATAACTTTCATACCGAAGAAAGAGAGCCAAATGATAACATTCCAGAAAGGTATATAATGTGTTTCTAAAAAAAATCGTTATGACAGTATATAGTAGCTGATTTATTCAATATTAAACATCTACATGCATTTTTGAAAATAAGCAGAGCCCAGGAGTAACAAGAGGCCAAGTTGGTATGTATACTGATAAGAATTATTGCTGGGTTAAATGCTCTGAAATCTGAACCTCTTATGAAGATGTCCTCTTTGGAGTTGAGGATTCCAAGTTATTAAATAGGTAGATTGAAAACTGGAATTTGCAAGACAAAATTGTATTGGGGTTAACTATGCATTTATGTGTATTGCATCTTATAGCGAGCAATATTTGCAAAAATATGGCAAGCAATAATTGCTGGTGACCATTCTTTTAGTCCAAACCATCTGACAACTGTAGAAGAAACCTGAACACATTTAAAAGTCAATGTAAATGACAACTTTTATTGAACCAAAAATTATGCCTAATGTTATTTTTCATACAATTGAATAGTGTGCTTTTTCAATCTTTTTTTAAAAGACAATTCACTTTAACAATGAAGGAGTTAACATGCAGCATTTAGAAAACCTAAACAAAACCTTTCTATGGTGCACTTATGTCTGCATTGCATCTAAATTTGGGTGAGACCTGTTTGGCCAGTAAAGCTTGCTTGGCCTCAAGTGCTAAACAGATGACACAAGAACAAAGTCATGTCCCATGGTTGTCACTGTTTACACGTCCATGCAAATGGGAATCTTACTTCCTTTTCAGTGCGGGATGGTGTAATAAAATTGGTTGCATTCATATACAACAATGATGCTATGCTCAGTGTAAAATCGGAACAAAAAGCTACTTAGAATATAGCTGTCATCCATTTTTTAGCATACAATGGCCAGATTAGGCCCAAAAAACATAAATTGCAACATGAATTCCCATATTATGTTTTTTGTTCAGTATCAAAAAAACATAATATGGGAATTCATGTTGCAATTTATGTTTTTTTGATACTGAACATACCGGTATTTGGGCCTAATCTGGCCATTGTATTCTAGCATCACAGTCCTACAGTGTGGGTTTTTTCTTCTCGTAAAATGTATTTTATGTGTATAATCTCTGCTTTCCTTAATATACAAGTAACATTGCATTGTGTTACTGTATAACCTCTCACTGTCCTGGTTTGTGCTTTGGTTAATTATCCTATGATTGTCTCGATTTATTACACCGTGACAGCAGTAGCATTAAACATATAATATAAGTGAACTCTATAGTAAACTAAGGCATGAAGTATGGTGACTGCAAAAAAAAAAAAAAAAAAAAGACAGGGTGATCACGCACAAAGCTCAAAGCTGGGAACCTGGCAGAATTTTCAGATAATAAGGGTATTCAGGAGAACTATACAAGCAGAAACTATGTTGGCTTCTGCATACACCTAAAACAAGAGGACAGAGAGCTTACTGCAGAGCTGCTTCCATGACAACCTTCTTCTCTGTAGGCTTACAAAAGCCCAAGCAAAATGACACCGCTGACAGTCATACAATGAATATTTGCAAACGCTGTGGGTAGAATAAGGAAATGTCAAAAAAATCTGTGGTTTCCATCTAATTTCGAGTCTCTACTTTCACAAGGAAACTACCTACATGATAGGTCACATTAGACTCATTTCTCAGACAAGGTGTTTTATTAGCAACATCTGCTGTCAAAACCTCGTGCCTGTTTCATTGATCCCAACTCCCTATAAACATTGAGAAGTGCTGTTTTGTTACCTGCCTGGCAGCTGCATCCTGACAACCTGTCTGATAGGTGCAGTGATGTATTTATGAGGGTCGCTGCCCTAGGCCTGACCCAGGTTAGTTTACCCAGCTGCTCCACAGACCTACCAAGCCAAAGAGGTCTCTGTTTAGGGTGCCGCTGGTCAGAATGGTGGGCTATGACATCATACCCTGGCTCTCCTCATTAGGTGTTGCAGAGTTTGGCATAGACTTCCAATGAGCACTGATTTCCCAAAAAGGCCCACTGCAGCCCACTAGTGAAGCCAAATGTTAAAAGGTTTTTTTTTATAATATAATTTCCAGGCAGCAGCAAATTAGCCATTTGTATGTATTCCAGCACTATCATCCTACCCCAATCTACTAGACAAACACACTGATTCTGTAGCGGATTTGGCCTAGGCCGAATAGACCTAGGTAGGAAGGTCCTGGGGGCCACTTGCCCTATTTGGTGATGAGGCTCAGTTTAGCTCCATTGCTCAATGGGCTGGTTAAAAATAGCATCACAATCCCATTAACACAATGCAGGATTGTGCCAAGTTGGCACAACCCCCACAGACTCCCCATCCTTAAAAGAAGAAGAACTAGAATATCCCAGTAGTCATAAGAGGGATTGCAGATGAAATGAGGTCTGGTGGAGCTGGGTGCATAGGCCTAGGGCAGCATTGAAGCTTATTATGGCACTGCACTGACACTTTTATCATACTGTCTTGTGGTAAACAATAGAATGGCTCAGTCTTAATCACACTCTTTGAGCAGGGAAACATGGCAGCCTCAATTACTGCAAATAGGAGAATGATTGCACAAGGAGAAAAATATGTTTTCCGTTGTACTTCTCCTTTTAGTGTACAAACAAGACTTCCTTTAAAAAGAAAAGCCTAAAGTAAAGAGAAAGCTACCAGCTAAAGAAAAAAGTAAAGGTAACATCTGACCGATGCCTTTTGGCAGTCTAGAGCAACCATGGTAAAGTTAAAGGACATATACATGCAATGATTGGTGATTATGACATCAGAGGGGCACTCCACTCTAAAACCCCCTACATAGGCTTCTCCTAAGCCCCCCCCGAGGAAGCCTTGTGTGTTTAATAGTAGACCAGAAACTTCCGCTAAAGATGTATGCAGGGCCGGCCCTACAATGGAGCCGACTGGGGCAATTGCCCCAGGCGGCACTTCAGAAGGGGCGGCACTTTGCCGCCCCATGCGGGTTTTTTTTGTTTTTTTTTAAGCGGAGGAGAGAGAGAGGGGCACCGAGTGGTTTTCGCTTACCCGCCCGGCGCCCCTCTCTCTCTCCTCTGCGGCGAGTTTCCCTGTTCGGTCTCTGTGCCGGCTTGTGATGCAGAGCGCCGGAAGTGACGTGAATTTCCGGCGCTCAGCATTACAAGCCGGCACCGTGGCAGCACAGGGAGACTCGCCGCAGGACTGTTTAAGGGTAAGTACCGGTGGGGGGGGTAGATAATGCCGCCCCCCCCCGGCGTCGGCGGGGGGCGGCATTTTAAACTTCGCCCCAGGCGGCGTTAAGTCTTCGGCCGGCCCTGGATGTATGTCTACTTTGTCTACCATGTCGGTAGAAGAAAAGCTGTCATATCCTAACATAGATGCATGGTTTGCCTTAAGCTAGGTATCTGTGAATTTGTCTCGAACATATGTGTTTCCCTAGGTACAGACAGTCTCTTACGTTAAAATTATTTTACATTAAAATACGCTTTTTTTAAAAGAGTGCACAGCTCCCTTACAATAAAGCAGATGCAACAGCACATTTTAAAGGGACAAGTAAATAAAGAACTCTGTGTCAAAAATATATTCTGATTTTATAATATAGTGACACTCAGAGTATGTAGTCATGCACACATACAACTCAATGTGTAGTAAATAGTGCCATCTCACTAATTGTACCTGTACAGAATTTCTTATTCCCTGCTCTATTTATTGCATAGGTCCCAATATCATTTAAAACTTCTGATTCTTGACCCCCTCAGACATCAATGCAGATGGAAACTAACAGATTGGCTTTTACTTGTCACGGAGCTACAGGGTCCTAAATCCATTAGTCTTACAGGGACCATGCTTTCAATAATTGTGTTTGTGTTTTGTACTTGCCCTACAGGTTTAGAAGTAAACACATGCATTTCAATCTGCAGGTGAAGATTCATGCTGATGATTTCCATTTCTTAATAGTATACTTCAGCTGTGTTTCTAATTAAGTTACCAGCATGGGGTCTGCAGTGTCTCTTTCCACAATGTAAACCTCCCGTACATTTGGGATCGGAGAAATCACCAACTTAATCGCTAAAGTCTGAACCCATTTAATTTAGTAATTGTTGCATATGTTGTTAGTCTCTCTGTATTATTTATTTGGCACCCTTAGAAAGTTGTGATCATCTCTTACAGACACTGCATTACAATATTGTATTTTACGGTTTCATTATATACCATATTTCTAAAGACGACCATTTTGTCCTTTTTAGAAATCTGTTGGGTTGGTGGACCATACTTACCAGCATCCTCTTTGCCAATATGAGGGAGTATAACTGGGAACATTCAGGGTAGACTACCCAGAGCTCTCCCTCTTATGGGGGAGTAGATTCTTGAAGGGGCAAGGTTAGCCCCAGACCGGCTTTAGTGGATGAGGATTGGGGGGGGGTGGTCAGGTAGAGGCTATGGCCAAATGTTGCTCCTCTACCTAGAGAAATTGACCTGGAGACCCAGAAAAGCGGTGCTCTGGCTTTAAGAGGTATTGTGACATCATGTAAACTATAGTGAATAACCCATCTGTAATGCTCAAGATATTGCTTGGGTGCTGGTTTCCACAGTGCCTGTGACATCCAAGCTTCATTGATATGATTAGTTGCATGAGAAGCTAAGAGGTATCCAAGTTATGTTAGGCCTCACCTCTTGTTCTGATTCCTTTTGGTCTCTTAACTATGTGAGGTTGGTTGAGAGATGATTAATTTGTAAACTCAGCTTCTCACAGTAGAGGTATGGAATTATTGGTAAAATCTTGATCTTAAAAGAAAACTACATGGCCATTTCCAACTTTGCGTACATGAAAAAAGACCTCTTTTGTTTGTTTGGATATTCCCAAAGACACTATGTCATTGTCCTTAGCTGTGGTAGGCAATGGTCGGACCAAGAACTCTGTTGGCTAATGGGAGAGTTTACATATCACAGCTCTGAACTGATGGCCAACACCTTGTTAAACAAGGTGTTGGGAATGTTAGCACAAGAAGTGTGGATAGTTTTCAATATTGGTTGTCCTAAATTATCACACACAGCACTTATTGTATTTAATTTTTAATGGTTATTTTTGTTTGTGCTTATGTCAGTCAATGGATGGGACAATATGAAAGGAAATATCAGAGCTGTTCACAAGACGAGGGTAGTACCGTATTTGCTCGATTATAAGACGAGGTTTTTTTCAGAGCAAATGCTCTGAAAAATACCCCTCGTCTTCTAATCGGGGTCGTCTTCTAATCAGACCTCAAATAGAGTCTGATTAGGAGACTAAGATCCAGATCCCCCGCACCGCTGCAGGGGACCTGGATGCTCCTGTCTCACCCCCCCCCCATCATACACACACTTACCGGTGCTTCCTGCTGTATTGCCGGGGCAGCGGGTTGACGTCTACGCGATCCGCGTAGACAACGTCCGCTGCAGCCGGAAGGAGGTGTGGCTAGCAGCGGGGGTTGTCTGCGTCCGTCGCGCAAACCTTCCCCGACTGTCAGAGATCAGAGTTCCCCGCACCGGTGCGGGGAACTCTGATCTCTGACAGCCGGGGAAAGTATACGCGACGGACGGATACAAACCCCCGCTGCCAACTCCACCTCCTTCCGGCTGCAGCAGAAGGCGACGTCAACCCGCTGCCCCGGCTGGAAGCACCGGTAAGAGAGGGCTGAGAGGGGAGGGGAGGGGAGAGTGTGTGTGTGTGTGTGTGTTAGTTAAATGGGGGTATAGGGTGTGTGTGTGTGTGTGTGTTAAATGGGGGCATAGGGCATTTCTGGAGTGGCGTTAAGGGGGCATTTAATAGAGCACTCTGCCTCCTGAAATGCCTTATACACCTATATGCCACTCTGCCCCATAATATGCATTTTAACCCCCTAAATGCCAGAGTGGCATATAGGGGTATAAGGCATTTCTGGAGGCAGAGTGCTCTATACAATGCCTTTTAACTCCCTTAATGCCACTCTGCCTCCTGAAATGCCTTATACCTCCCTATATGCCACTCTGCCCCATAATATGCATTTTAACCCCCTAAATGCCAGAATGGGATATAGGGGTATAAGGCATTTCTGGAGGCAGAGTGGCATATAGGGGTATAAGGCATTTCTGGAGGCAGAGTGGCACATAGGGGGTCAAAAGGCATACCATGGGGCACAGTGGCATATAGAGGGTTAAAAGGCATATCATGGGCCACAGTGCCATATTGGAGTGGCAAGCCTGGGGGCAGATGTGCGTAACTGGGGGACAGGTTGGAAAATACAAGAAATAAAAACAAAAAAAATATTTTTCTCAATCATAGCTTTTATTAAAAAAAATAGTTTACATGAATTAACATTTACTGGTAAAACTTTTTTCCTTTAGGGTCGTCTTATATTCAGGCTTTTTCTTTTTTTCCTAAGTTAATATTCAGATTTTGGGGGGTCGTCTTATAATCAGGGTCGTCTTATAATCGAGCAAATACGGTAATTATTTAGAACAAAGGAAAAAAGCTAACATGGTTACCTGAACAACTTATGAATAGAATAGTATAGCACAGCACATGTCTGGCATGTCTCCTGTTGCCTGGGCCCGTGTGGTACAATCACTGATGTATTTATCTTGAGTGTTGAGCTAGGCTTACCCCACAGCAGCACAACCACCCACCCCCCTGTACCTCTGTCATTATAGCTTTATATTGGGACATGATGCCTTATCACAGCTCTCTGCTTTTTTTTCCACAACGGGGTGAAAGGAAAAACGATGGAGGACTGTGCTGACTTTCCCTGCTCCTCCATAGTGTTTAAGGACTGGTTGGGGAGATCAGCACTATGCCTTTTAGCTGGACCATTGAGCAGCGGCACTACAGGGAACCTAATAGGGCAACAGGCTCTCAGGACCTGCCATCCTTGACCTTGGTCGGGGAGTGTACTCACCGTCAGTCATTGATTTGCCTGTTAATTTGAGTATGTCATGCTGCATGTACTGTAAAGTGCCCCATAGATTGTTGGTATTTTAAAGCTTAATGATAACAACGATAATTTACCAAATGCACTGAAGTTTGCTCTTTCTATATATTACTAAGTAAAGGTGAGTGAGTGCATGTGTGTAGATTAAAAAGTTATTTGAGGAATGTTCCATATCGCAGACTTCAGATTACCAGTCTTCAATCACAACGAAGTATGTTATGTGGTACATTTCTTAAATAAATGTGGTGTCGTATTCCCTTAAAATATTCAGAAGAGAGATGGCATAGGAAATTTGTTGCTACCTTTTGCCCTAGATTTCATTTTCCCTGAATATAAAGTCTAAATTTTGATAAATGAATGTAGTTATGCTAAAAGCAGTTAATGCAACAGTTCTCTTTCAAGCAGGTTTCGTCTAACAGAAACATAGAAGTAGAGATGTGCAAAATTGCCAAATAAAGAGAAACACTTGCATTAAACTTTATCTTCAGAATAAAAAGTATTGTCAGAATTGTTAGAAGATCTGCACCAAAATAGTAACGTGGGAGAGATGATGCATATTAAAAATAAACAATTTTTAGATTGGATTATATTGCTAGTAATGCTACCCACAATACTATCTGCAAATATAGGACCTTCCCAGAGCAGGCTGGAGAGCTCATGGGGTGGGTGCTAGCACCAGAGTGCTCTTCATGGGAGGTACTGTGAATGGGAAGTAGGCAGGACAAGGAGGGGGTGTGAAGAACTACCAGGTATCCATTCTGTGAAAATTGCAATAACTATTATTTTTTTTACAAACATTGAAGCAAGAACAGAACAAATACCCATCCTAAGCTAGGATGTATAGGCATCCACAGAAATTATCCCTGGGAGAAAGAACAACGCCTACTAACCCATTCTCTCTGCTTTTAGGGTATCTGAAGTTCTGTTTCCATGGGCTGGTGTACAGGAGATGCCCTTATCTTGGAACACTGGATTTAACCTGATTTTTATGCTCTTAGTATTGACTGGCCAAATTCATACAATATCATGTACGAAAGTTAGATAAATGCATAGGAAGCACTAGAGCTTCTACTGGCTAGTCTAGAGTCTCTGGCATTATCAACCTTGGTAAATAACATAACCACCTGCATTACAAAGTTCCTAGTATGGTCCCTTTGAACCTGATACTTATAACATATGCAGGTGTTGACAATTGTAATTATTAGACATATCACTGTTGGAACATTGTTTTCTCCATAACTGAATGTAACTGACTGCCAGTTTCATGCATGGGCTATGATATACATGGAGAAGGCAGCCTATGTATCATAATCTGCAGGGGTGCCTCATCATAACCTGGTGTGTGGAGCACATAATGTCATCTGTAGGCTTTATGTTCCACCAACAGAGCTTGACATTGCTCTAAGTAGAGGGACCTTTTCTTTGAAATGTTCCTAAGGAATTGTTTTGTATTTTCTTGTTAATTAAAGTTTCATTTATATAGAGTCATTAGATTTCAAAACACTGTAGAATGAGTTGGTGTGGAAGGGCCTTCTCACTGCAGCCTACAACCCCTTCAAGAATTAGTAAAACAACCCACTGGAGTAGAATCAATCACATATTTATTAATAGTTGTAGTTTGGAGTATAAGAATGCAAAAAGACAGAATGTTGCAGAATCTTGCAATACTTTTTTTAATGGACTAACAGTATTTAAAAAAATAGACGAGCTTTCGGGAGTCCTCTCTTTATCAAGTCAAAAGCATTTCTGACCTACTTGATAAAGGGAGGACTCCCGAAAGCTTGTCTATTATTATAAATACTGTTAGTCCAATAGAAAAAGGTATTACAAGATTCTGTAACATTCTGGGTTTTTTTTGCATTCGTGGCCACTTGATTTCCTCAATCTACAAGCATTTCAGAATCACAGAGATATTGATATGTTAGATGACAAATTATTGCTCATAAAAGTAATAAACAAATAAGAAATAGCCTTTTTAAACCTGTGTTCCTTTTTTAAAATCCAGATCCCATCATATTGCCACAGTGTATTATACATGACTAAAATGTATTTAAATATTAGTGAAAATCTGACAGATTCAGAATAAACACAACATATAAATAGCTCTACTTATTTGCTTTCTTCTCCCCTGGCTATGTTCATTTCCATAATGGTGAGTTTGTTTTAGCAAACCTGGCTATTTTAGCTGTGACCTTCTTTACATATTGACACTATATGTGTCATACATTGTTTTATAATACAGGGTTTTTTCACAGTGGTGGACTGGTTGATCATTTTTACTTTGACAACTTATTTGCATTTAGATATGGCATTATCACATTTTGTCATTTGATGTCAGGTTGATGATGTCATTAATCATGCGGTTAGGGTTTCCTTTCTTCTGTAGCAGCCCTTGTGCCATAACCAGTTGTTTGAATATATATATATATATATGTATATATATCAGTAATACATAAAAAATCACTATATGGCAAATTACCATTTTTTGCAGAAAATAATTATATTTTTATGAATTATGCATTGGTACAGTTTTACACAGTATATTAATGCCAAAAACAATCAGTTTTTCTTGGGCCTCATGTCTGTGACCCCCACCTTCACAAACAATAAGAACATTTAAGATTTATATTTATATCTTCATTGTAGAAGTGATGCTTGTGATTATCTCTTTAATAGCAAACAGGTGTTTGAGGGTTCCTGTCCAAAGTGCTGCTTTGTATGGCTGTCATGTGTCCTATTCACTGCTGGCTAAATATATCTGTTTTAGATGTCAGGCACTCGGTTCTAAAAAGGCCTACTTGAGCTCTTCAGATTAAACTAGTAACTGAGATGCATTTAGAGCTCCCTTCAGAGATAAGTTGACAAGGGTCATGGCTGAAAAACATCACTGTCTTTTCTTGTTTTCCAGTTACAGATTTATGTCTTCTCAGCAGAATGAATTAGATAGAAATATGCATGGGGCATCAGTGAGCAAGCAAGAAAACAGAAAAGCTGATGCAACATCGAGTGAGGACTTGAAGTTTTGTGAACTGGCAGTTCATAAATGTCCCCAACAAATATAGTTGCGTATTCATGGTCAGCAAAGGAGGCAGGCCCAGCTTGTCACAGGCCCAGCGCCACATTACAGGGGTAATCTCACCTATTCGGTGAGATCACGGGCCTATTAACACTTCTGAGACCCGTGCCTTGTATAACTCTTTATTCCTTTTGGACGTCCTTATAGGTGTAATACCAGCTTACGATGTCATGTTCCAGCACTTAGTATAGTGGATGGACAGGGAAGAAGACGTGGACACACTATATTTTTTATACATATGGGATGAAGCATCCGAATAAAAGACACTTTTTATACTTCTATCATCATGGAGTGCCTGTGTTCCTTTATTTGATCGATTTCAGTGTTGGAGTGGATGTTCCTTCTCGCTAGAGCACCCATGTGGGATAGCTGCTTTCGCCTTGCTTTCTATTTATGTGGTCTGAGCTGGAGAGTTTTGTTTGTTAAACCTGGTTTTACAACCCATCTTTAGAACCGTGGTTTACCCAGCTGCGGTTCTGGAACTCTAGCACGGCTACTTTACGGACTATCCCTTGGGACATTCCCAGGGCTGTCGCTAAGGGCCTTGACGACGGATCAAGTTGCTTTTTGGAATATACCGTATTTTTCGCTCCATAAGACGCAGTTTTTTTCCTCCCAAAGTAGGATGAAAAATCAGCCGCGTCTTATGGAGCGAAGATGCAGGCAGGGAGGGAGGGGGCAACGATATACCGTATTTATCGGCGTATAACACGCACTTTTTTAACTAAAATCCGGAGCTTAAACCCTACCTGCGTGTTATACGCCGATAAATCCGGGGTCGCAACTGAGGCAGGCGGCGGCGGCGGCTGCCAGCAGAGGAGTCCTGGATTTCTGCCAGTCAGGGGGGCCCAAGGGGTGCCGAGCGGTTGCTGAAGACAACCGCTCGGCAACTCTCGGGCCCCCCTGCCTGACAGATATACAGGAATCCTTTGCTGGCGGCGGCCGCCGCCGCCGCCGCCACTGCCGCCTGCCTCAGCGCTTCAACTCCTGTGTTGGAAGCGTTTGTCTCGGGTGCCGGCGCTTTACGCTGGGCGCCGGCATATGACGTCAGACGCCGGCGCTCAGCAGTGAAGTGCCGGCACCCGAGACAAACGCCTCACGCTTCCAACACAGGAGTTTAAGGTAAGTGACCGGGGCGGGGGGGGGAGATCCTGAGAAGGGGGGGTTAGGGAGTTAGAGGGGAGATCCTGAGAAGGGGGGGTTAGGGAGTTAGAGGGGAGATACTGAGAAGGGGGGTTAGGGAGGGAGGTCTTACTGTGTGTGTCTTACTGTGTTTGTGTGTGTGTGTCTTACTGTGTGTGTGTGTGTCTTACTGTGTGTGTGTGTGTGTGTGTCTCACTGTGTCTGTGTGTGTCTTACTGTGTCTGTGTGTGTCTTACTGTGTGTGTCTTACTGTGTTCATAGCTTATTCAGTTATTGTAATAAATATTTTAGCCCATTTTTTAGCTCAAAATATTTTTTCCTTTTTTTTCTCCTCTAAAATCTAGGTGCGTCTTATCAGCAGGTGCGTCTTATAGAGCGAAAAATACGGTAAAATTCTTAGACTCTGGGATCTTCATTGGTACCCAGGGACCCCAAAATATTGATTCTTTACCAGGTCGGTGTTGCTGGCTCTGGGAACTGTATGGAGGCGCTGGGCTTTCTGGTAATTGATGGGATTACGCTCCTGATCTAATTATGTTTGTGTATTAATATCTGTACTGTTCTCCATAAACCGAGTTCTGTTTGCACCCTACACTAAGTCTCGACTAGTACTTGGGTGATTACAAAGGGTTAATTCCTTGAGCAATTGAGCTTTCAGAGGCAAGGAAGATATGTACAGTAGAGCTACTCAGTTGGAGTACGGGTCCCCGTCACACCTACAACACTTTGTGATGTGCTGTAAACTTTCCGTGTTTTTGCTTTTGATATCTTTCTGATCTTTTTTTCCTGTTACAAGAAAAACAACAAAATACAAAAAAAGAAATGCATTTTCCCTTTTGGCTTGAAAATGCTTCAGCAGCACTTCCAAGTACAGATAGTAACCGGGTGTAATTCTTGTTTAGAAGACTGTCTCCTAATAACATGGACATAACATGATAGTCTTCCCTTACAAAAAAATACTGCAGTTTTTCTGAAGTAATACTGCAGTTTTTTGGACATGAAAAAACTGCAATACTGCACTCTTACTGCAGTATTACTGAACATTTACTGCAGTTTTACTGCATTTGTACTTCACTGTACTGCAGTTTTACTGCACATTTACTGCACTTTTTTTTTTATATTGCAAACCTACAGTTGTACTTCAATGTACTGCAGCTTTATTGCATTTGTACTTCCGTACAAAAATAACTGCAGTAAAACTGCAGTACAGTGAAGTACAAATGCAGTAAAAGTGCAGTAAAAGTGCAGTATTACTTAAGAAAAACTGCAGTATTTTTTTCGTAAGGGTTAGCATGGGTTACTGCTGATTTAGAAACCCTAAGTGTTGGTAACAGTCTTGCAACAAATGCTTTATGTAGAGTTAATTTGCACTTTAAAAAGTAAAGATGATTCATTTGTGCTTGATACATTTTAGCAAATGGGAAATAAAAGTCTTAAAATAATGTAGAAACCAGTAGAAACCTTGATGGGGTGGAGAAAGTGCTGACTTGGTATGTCCGGCCAAGGTGATCTTGTTGATTAAGTAAACAATAATGTGTTTACAGCAAACTCTCCATATATCTCTTTTTGAACTATAGTGCCAAAAAGCGATGGCAGAAATGTACTCCATAACCATGAATTGAATTGTCAAAAAAATGTAAATACAACTACGTCGCTTCTGTTCAGATGTTTGACGCTACTTTTGGGTAGGTATTTTTTCCAGACCATCAGAGCATTGCAGGCAGAGGCGTATCTAGGGTATGGCAGCTATGGCTCGTGGCATAGGCGCCATTTGAAGGGGGCGCTAGTGTGCGGCTTTTAAACGCCGTCTTTTTTTTTTTTTTGATGCGGAGGAGAGAGAGAGGCGCCTAGCAACGGCTCGCCACCCCTCATTCTCCTCCACGAGCCCTCTACCTCCGTCCCGGTGCCGGCATTTCATGCTGAGCGCCGTAATAAGACATTATATTTTGGCGCTCAGCAGTGGAGCAGCGGGCACCAGCGAGCGGCTTTTAAACACTGTCTTTTTTTTTTTTTTGACGGCTTGGCGCCCCTCGTTCTCCCCCCGCATAAAAAAAAAAAAAGACAACGTTTAAAAGCCGCTCGCTGGTGCCCGCTGCTCCACTGCTGAGCGCCAAAATATAATGTCTTATTACGGCGCTCAGCATGAAATGCCGGCACCGGGACGGAGGTAGAGGGCTCGTGGAGGAGAATGAGGGGTGGCGAGCCGTTGCTAGGCGCCTCTCTCTCTCCTCCGCATCAAAAAAAAAAAAAAGACAGCGTTTAAAAGCCGCTCACTAGCGTCATATTACGGCGCTCAGCAGTGAAGCAGCGGGCACCGCAGCCAGGGCCGGCCCGACAATGGAGCCGAGTGGGGCAACCGCTCCAGGCGGCACTCTTGAAGGGGCGGCACTTCGCCGCCCCAAGCCCTTTTTTTTTTTTTTTTTTTTAAAGCGAAAGAGAGAGAAAGGGGCGCCGCTGTCAGTACCGATCGGCGCCCCTCGCTCTCTCCTCTGCGGCGAGTCTCCCTGTTCGGTCTCGGTGCTGGCTTGTAATGCTGAGTGCCGGAAGATTTCCGGCGCTCAGCATTACAAGCCGGCACCGAGACCGAACAGGGAGACTCGCCGCAGGACTGCCGAAAGGTAAGTACAAGAAGGGGGGGGGGGGCGGCAGGGACGGAGGGAGAGGAAGGGTAGATAAGGGGGGGGGCGGCAGGGACGGAGGGAGAGGAAGGGTAGATAAGGGGGGGTGGCAAGGACGGAGGGAGAGGAAGGGTAGATAAGGGGGGGGCAGCATTTTAAAATTCGTCCCAGGCGGCATTTTGCCTTGGGCCGGCCCTGACCGCAGCAGTGCAGGAAGAGAGAAGCCTCCCGTCGCTGGACCTCAAGGTGAGAGAACTACAAAGGGGGAGAGGAAGAGGGTAGTAGGGAAAGGGGAGGGGTTAGAAAGTGACAAGGGAGAGAGAGGGGGTAGTAAAGAGTGTGAATTAATGTGTGGAAGTTTGGACAGGGGCACAATTTCAGTGCTTGCCATAGGCGCTGTTTTCACTAGATACGCCTCTGATTGCAGGCTACAAAGTGCATTTTTCCCAGTAAATGATGCTTTTACATTATTGCAAATCATTAGAAACATGAATATGTTGATTTATAACATTTTTGGTGTAAACTGTTTTTATGCTATTTCAGCTTTCACTGCCAGAAAAATGTTGAAGAGCTTGTTTTATCTATATTACAGACAGCAGCTGGAGCACAGAGACTGCACCTTAGCAATATGTAGACTGGATGCTCATGCTGGTCACGTATTGTAACAAAGATGTCATACTCAGTCTCTATGAGGCGTCCAAATCATGAAAACCCTATCATTGTTCTCAACAACCAAGGTAGGAACAGAAAAATCAAAACACGACCTAGGGGACTGAAACAGGAAAGATCTCTTCCAATACCCCAGGAGGTATATTCTAAAAAATAATCTTAAAAAGGATTAGGATTGCACGTTGTCAGAATAAAAGTTTTGTATTAAACATGTGAAAAATCTTCAGAGAATTTTCTTCATAGACTTTCATTCTTTTGATGTCAAAATCTGACATTCCTCGCAACATTTTAGAGGACCAAAGAGGGACAATTAGGGGGGTTGATAAGAGGCAGTACTGGACTGTAAACAGTAATATCAGGCTTGGACCTTAAAGGACAGTGGTCAATAAATTATATGGCCACATCCAACATTTTCTCAGCATTTGCTCTCATAGTGGATAAGCAAGAGGAAAGCAGTGGGTAGGGCACTTGCCCACAGGGCATTTGCCTAGTCTGTCTGGTGGCTAGTCATAGCTAGGGAGCAGTGCTATATTTTAACTGAGTACGGTATTTAGAACAGTAATCATCCATTTTGTTTACACACTTCAATTATAACTACATCATACATACATTCTCTACTGTTATATACAGTAATGTTACTGCTGTGGTGCACTGTAGACAGGGCCGGCCCAAGGCAAAATGCCGCCTGGGGCGAATTTTAAAATGCCGCCCCCCCCCTTATCTACCCTTCCTCTCCCTCCGTCCCTGCCGCCCCCCCTGGTACTTACCTTTCTTCCGGCAGTCAGCTTTACAAGCCGGCACCGAGACCGAGACTCGCCGCAGAGGAGAGAGAGAGGGGCGCCGAGCGGGTACTGACAGCTTGGTAAACGAAAACCACTTGGCGCCCCTTTCTCTCTCTTTCGCTTTAAAAAAAAAAAAAATAAGGGCTTGGGGCGGCAAAGTGTCCCTTCAAAAGTGCCGCCTGGAGCGGTTGCCCCACTCGGCTCCATTGTCGGGCCGGCCCTGACTGTAGAACACTGTGATACAGTTATGCCCAGCAAACATCATAAAAAAGAGGAAGATCGGGGGGGTGAAAGTGGAACAGACGGATTTAGATCCTAAAAAGAGACACATGGGAAGGATTGGTTTAAAGTGAGCATCTGCTATACACTCCCCCCCTTAATTTTCTGCCATGGATAGGGGACAGGGAGAGTGGCACTCTCCATGTCAGGAGGATGGAAGTGAAGTATCTATTCAAAAGTGGCTAACACACAGATAGCAATACAATAATAAATAAATATTTTAATACATACCCCTAATCCCTGAAATGTCATTTATCTAGATTAGTGTCTAAATGTTGGGCACCCTTGTTAATGTGACGGCCAACATTCTTCCATCGAAGGGCAGGGTTATAGTGCAATGCATGCATGTAGAGGTGCCACCGTTTGCCGAGCCATTTCCTGCACGCTCTGAGAGGTTGTACCTGTGGGGTATGTCTATAAAGAGGAGAGAAAACAAAGAAAGACGATAAGAAAAAGAGAGGAGAAAAGAGACAAGTGAAGAGGAAGATGAGAGAGAAATGTGTAGAAGGTGAGAATAGTGAAACCGCAAGAGAGGAGAAAATGATAAGTGCAGAGGGAAAAGAGAAAGAAGAGAAGAAAGAGAAAGCAAGATTGAAGAGGTGGAAAGAAGAACAAATCACGCGGCACTGTACAATTTAATGGGGGAGTTAACACATACATAATCAATATACATTAATACATACAGGTACATCAGGAGTTGAGAACCCTGCCAGTGAGCTTGTCATCCAGCCTTATGGTACATTATACAAAGTTCCTGGCTTTGAGGGCCCCACTTGTGAGCTTACAAACTAAGTGAGTAATAGGAGTAATTGACTCTAAAGATGTTAAATATAATTTATAAACATAATCTATTGGGGGAAAGTACAGGGCCGGACTGGGACTGAAAAGCAGCCCTGGAAAAATTTGGAGACCAGCCCCATATAGTTTATGTCACGGTCAAGCTCTTATACCCACACGCACCCCTTATACACACCCGCGTCACACTATTCGCCATTCTTTTTATCTCATTATTTGTAATAAAATGCCAGAAAGCAAAAGTGTTAAAAGGCCCTAATAAATTAAATACATTACACATAATGGGATCAAAACATTTGCTACTGCGAACATTTTTAGATGAAAAAGTTCCATTTTATTCAGTGGAACAAAACACTGATCACATTATTCTTCACGATATTCTGGTAAGAAACTTTTATTTCTTTATTAATTCATGTAGACTATTTTTTTCCATATTTAATAAAAGCTATGACTGAGACATGTTTGGTTTTTATTTCCTTTCATTTGACAACCTACCCCCGAGTTATGCACTTCTGCCCCCAGGCTTGCCACTCTGCCCCCCTGATATGCCTTCTAACCCCCTATATGCCACTCTGCCTCCAGAAATGCCTTATACCCCCTATATGCCACTCTGTCCCATGATATGCCTTCTAACCCCCTATATGCCACTCTGCCATATACGGGGTTAAAAGGCATATCATGGGACAGAGTGGCATATAGTGGGTATAAGGTATTCTGGAGGCAGAGTGGCATAAAGGGGGTTAAAAGGCATATCATGGGGCACTCTGCCTCCAGAAAAGCCTTATGCCCCCCTATATGCCACTCTGCCTCCCCGATATGCTTTATATCCTCCTAAATGCCGCTCTGCCCCATAATATGCCTTTTAATACCCTATATGCCACTCTGCCTCCAGAAATGCCTTTTACTCCCTATGTCACTCTGCCTCCAGAAATGCCTTATACCCCCCATATGCCACTCTGCCTCCCTGATATGCCTCAACCCTCCTATATGCCCCTCTGCCCCGTGATATGCCTTTTAATCCCCTTTTTGCCACTCTACCTCCAGATATGCCTTTTGACCCCCTATATGTCACTCTGCATCCAGAAATGCCTTATACCCCTATATGCCACTCTGTCCCATGATAATCCTTCTAACTCCCTATATGCCACTCTGCCATATAGGGGGTTAAAAGGCATATCATGGGACAGAGTGGCATATATGGGGGGTATAAGGCATTTCTGGAGGCAGAGTGGCATGAAGGGGGTTAAAAGGCATATCATGGGGCACTCTGCCTCCAGAAAAGCCTTATGCCCCCCCTATATGCCACTCTGCCTCCCGGATATGCTTTATACCCTCCTATATGCTCCTCTGCCCCATGATATGCCTTTTAACCCCCTTTATGCCACTCTGCCTCCAGATATGCCTTTTGACCCCCTATATGTCACTCTGCATCCAGAAATGCCTTATACCCCTATATGCAACTCTGGCATATAGGGGGTTAAAAGGCATATCATGGGACAGAGTGGCATATAGGGGGGTATAAGGCATTTCTGGAGGCAGAGTGGCATATAGGGGGACACACTTACACACACATGCCGATTTTTTTTGTTTTTAACAAATACAAAAAAATATTATACAGTACAAAAAATACATTGGTTTACTGACCTTCTACTTCTCTTGACTTCCGTCCTCTGGTAGCTGCACACTCTTCTCCTCTATGCTGACAGGATGTCACTGACCTGACATCCGGTGCTGCAGCAGTCTGAGTGCGAGGGGGCGGAGCTTTCACCCCTCACGCTGCTCCCATCACTGTGCAGCCATCAGACTGCTGGGAATGTAATCTAAACGGCCGATGCGTGCTGATGCCGCCGGCCGGAGCTACTTTAACACTTTTTTTTTTATTTATATGGTAAGCTGGATCGGCTTGCCATATAAAGTAAAAAAAAAAAGTATTAAAGCAGAGCCGGCCGGCGGCATCAGCACGCATCGGCCGTTTAGATTACATTCCCAGCAGTCTGATGGCCGCATAGTGATGGGAGCAGCGTGAGGGGTGAAAGGTCAGTGCGAGGGGGCGGAGCTTTCACCCCTCACGCTGCTCCCATCACTAGACGGCCATTGCACCCAGCGGCCGCTTTGATTAGATTTCGGGGAGCCTGGGGGGCAATTGCCCCCCTGCCCAGCCCGCCCCTGGCGCCGAGGGAGGCCTTCAATGCCATTTACAGCCGCTCAGTGGCTGTCTTCAGGGTTAGTCTGCTGGCCGCCCAGCCCACGGATCTGCCGGCCCACCGGGAAATTTCCCGGTATCCCGGTGGGCCAGTCCGGCCCTGGTAAAGTATCTTTAGTCCAGGCGCCTGCTTGCAATAAACAGATAGATACATAATGGGAATGTATTTTATTGCTAGGGTACACTTTATCAAATTAACAGGATGGCCATTATAATAGCAATTTTGTTGAAGCACTACAGACCTACCAGAACTTCAAGATGCTAATAGAACACATATTGCTAGCATCTCACCATTCAGTCCTGCTACTAATTGGATAATTGGGTTCCCGAGGATGGATGAGTTTATGTAAATATCTAACATTACACCCAATTGTAATTAAATTAATAAGCTTCATTTTGCCAGCCATACTTCTTTACATATCTTGTGAACATTATCTTATAGTATTAAAAGACTATACATTATAATACTTAGACAGTCTTTTCTATGGTGAATTTGTCTCTTATTAATAATAGAATCATCTGACAGCACAGCATCCGAGGCTTAATACTGAATTAAAGCATTTGTGAACACATGGTTTATGTTACTATCATCTTAGCAATAAATTAGCATTTTAGCCTTCCTTGACTCGTTCCTCTCATTAAAATTACCAGGTCCAGACATTTGCATGTTATGCTCATACCGGGGAACTCTCTGGGTTTGGCCTGGAGGACCCTGGGAGAAGCGCCGCTTTTCTGGGTCAATCCCCCGGGTGCCGGGGTCCTGATACACCCCATTCCCTGCCCATTTCCCCTTTAAATAGGGGTGTTTCACATGATGTCAGAGAGAACACCCACTAACATAATTTATTAATGTTTAATTCCTTTTGCTCCTTCTGCAGTGTTCCTTTCATCCAGTCTCTTCTCCGTATCCTTCTCCACCTCTTTTCTGTTCCTACACTCTTCTGTCTCATTTCCTGCATGTACACAACCACAATCTAGTGAAATCCACAGAATAAACAGTGCTAGATCTACATTACTCACTTCTCCTATTTTTCCTTTCAGTGATGGTCATCTGTAGCCCTGGAGCTATAGTAGAGAACAATATAAATACCAATGCACATATAGGTTTTGCAAGAGACATCCCTCTCCCTTGTAATAGCATGCATATGTCATCTCACGCCCATTTACCAGTCGGTTATAGTAGTTGACAACAATATAAAGCTGTGTCTTGCATCCATCATTCACCACTGTGCAAAACAATTATCAGCGCCACCCTTTCTTCTTAGGGCAGGGCTGGCACCTTCTGGCCTGGGGAGCAAGTAAAGCCAAGTGGCCCCTTTAACCCCTTTCCCCCTTACTAATAAACATACACACTGGCACACATATTTACACACTCACTCACACTAACCTACATACACACTCATGCTACCCACATACTAACACATACTTGCACCAACATAAATTTACATACCCAAGTTAACACACACTTACACATAAACATACATGCTTATTCTCCTGGGGGCACTAACACTATGTGAATTATATAGAGCACCATAGGTGTGCAGCTTCTTTGAATTTAAACAGCAGTAAAGATCCAACATTTATTTGTGGAACACACATTTTGCTACAAAAGTCTTCAATAGGTAGATTTTGTAAAAGTCCTATTTTGTACAATGCTTTCACTTGGCCATTCTTTACCGAACTGGCCTCACTGGTATGTTAGTATAATGTTTACCCGTGACTGTCAAATGAGTGTAGTATTTACCATTGCAATTATGGGACTGAAGCACAAACACACATATTTGCTCTACTGAATAACTAAGAAGAGATAGGATTACTGAGCACTAAAACCCTACTAGTTGGTAAACTCTTTGAAAAGAAAGAACCCTATCTGATAAAACGTAACACTGTCGCTGATGATACCATAACTACGGTGAAACGCGCATGGGGTTAATTATATTTGGGTTTTTTTTCCCTCTTGATATATTACACAGGGTAGTGAACAATATACACAGAGGCAGGTTGTAGCTTGTATGGACAATCCATACCCTGGAAAGAACTGCCAAAGCTCTTACGGATGTTGGGATGGCTCCCCATTTGTTAAAACATAAGAAATTCTTTACGATTCTTCTGCCCAGTGACAATAATGTGGTTAAACCCTGTATCAAAAAATTTGTTTCCATAGCACCTACCTAGCCAAAATAAATATAAAATAGATTGTTCGTTTTTTGTTTTCTTAAACCGAACGAGTCCGCACATATTTGTTGAAACATTAAGCCCCAGTGAATGAAAATAGTAGCTGACATTCATACATTGAATAGAAGGTTGCTAAGGTAGCAGTTGATGTAGCTGAAATAATTTTAACAATGAACCAAACCGTGTTTACTCCATGCTGTTTTACGGGGATGCTTAGTCGTGATCTCAACAGTATACTAATGTCTACAGGGAACCGATACAAAGTGACACAAAGGGGGTTTTAAAGCAAAGATTTTATTGGACTTAATAATAGTCCCATTGAACAGCACCGGTAAATATGGCGCTATATAAGTCAATATGTTTATGGCTGTTTATGGCTGTTATGCTGACAACATTTCCATTTGCATATCTAGTATGACTTGTTGGTAAGCACAGCAACACCATTCATGCAGAACTGCTATATATTTAACTAAATGAGAGAGCCCCATTCATATAGAAACTGTTTGCCTGCAAACTAAACCTAAGCCGTAATATCCTTGTAATACATATTTACAATAATGTGCATATTTTACCACCTGACATTGGATGTAATGAGGGCTGGTAATGGGCAAACCAAATTAAAATAATTCAGTATATATATATATGGAGTGCATGGGTTGGCATCCGCTTCATTTCATCCAATCCAGTTGCAAGGAAGATGATCACATGATACCTGGGCCACTCATGAGGGTTTTGGCATCTAGCACCCTAAACATCACATGACTACAAACCCCATATCCTACTTATTCTTGGCAAACCAATAACCTTATCACATTACCAACATTATAGCGACCTTCCAACAATGTCATTCTTGCTTCCACCAGACTCTGATCAGGATAAAATACATAAATTATCACACCCATGATTTAAAAATATGTAATATTACCAAGACCAATGAGGACCATTCAAAAGAGGATATGATATCGTTATTTAACTTTGAATTTAATGTACATAATGGCACTCTGGGGTCCCCATCCTAGCAAATGTTTGTGTATACAAAATACAATCCTTACAGTGTGTAATTCAGATGATATGTGTGGATGAGATCCATTTGGAAAGATTTTGCTAAGAATGTTAATGGCATTTTATGCAGTTTGTCACCCATAACGTAATAAATTGGCACTCCTTATTAATGCATTTAAATATCCGAGAACTGCGGTGAGTGGAATATAATTTCTAGCCATCTACATAATTTAACCTTTAATCTGCACAACTATGCATTTCAAATAATCTTTACTAAAGTGAACAATTATTCAGTAATCAAATAACTTTATCGTGACTAAAGATTTGCCTTGGCATTGATGTCTTATTGTGCACTCATCGGAGCAGGAGTGCTTTTGGACATAGCTGCACGGGATATTTCCATTTTCTTTCCAAGGTACCTTGTGTACATATCCCATTTCTTGTATTTTGTCTTGCTATGTTGAATGGAAATGTTGGGTGGAACTATATAAGGAGATTAGACATCTGTTTAGGCCCCTTGGTCTAATGCATTATATAGTTGTTATATAGTTGTTATGAAATATGATTAGAAATGTTATGTCAGTTTGTGCATCATACTCTTAGTTGATGTATAATAATTTTGTCTATTTTGTTAAAAAATGGAGCAAATGTATTTTTTTCTTAGGACACGGAGTTCAATTTATAATTGTGTTTTACAAAGCCAGGACAGTTTTGTTCTATAATTTTTTTGCATTTTTTTTTTACTTACGGTGAAGAAACCACATTTATTTTGTTTTAAGCTGTTATAACAATTACAGTAAGAAAAGTCCCATAGGGGCTGCATGTTCTTATATTGTCATATCCTCTGTTTATGGACATTTGCCATAAAAAGGGAGGGAGGTTTCCTGCTAAGGCGAGCCAATATATTGTTTATGTATCAGGAACTAAATCTATACAGTCAAATAATCTTCACATATTTGAACACTATATGGTACGTGACTTAAGCCAGGGTCATATTTATATAATCTTGTTTAAATAATTCCAACAAAATATCTTATGTCATATCCTCAAAGTTAAGCCCCCCCCCGTAGGCAGTCACATTAATGCTCACTAACTACATTTCCTCTAAAGACTATAAAATAAATTAAATTCAAAACCTACTGTTGCCACTTCACAGTGTTTATTATTTTTTTATTAGCACTTATTGTCATCATTAGATTTTAATGTTGTTTTACATTATTTTATTTCAATAAAAGATGCTTTTATCATTGTTCCTGTGTATTTATAAATATTTTTTTCTTTCATAAATGGTTTTTAATTATTATTAACATATTTAGCCTCAGCATATTCCATAGCACTTCACTATGGGATGAAATGTATTCTTCTTTTTTTATTATTATTTATGTTTTTATTATTTATTGTTTTATAAAGCACCATCATATTCCGTAGTGCTGTACAATGGGTAAACAGGACTTAACAAGTAGCATATAACATAACTACAGGAACAACAGGTAAGAATGATCTTGCAATCTATAATTACCCTTTGTTTTTTTATTATTTTTTTGATTTCTGTAACAGTGATGGCAGGTTTTGACAAATTGACCCTGCTTTGTCACATTTATCGGTATTTACTTCACTGTTGTAACGTTCATTTGCTATAGAATCTGATTCTGGGAATTATTCCAAACAAACGTAATAACTAGTTGTTAGCCATAGCTTTCCAACAGCCATGTTGGCTCATTTATTCTTAGGATACAATTTATGTTAACATATTTTTTTTAACATATATATTTTATTTATCTTTTCAGACAGGAGGCCCATGTACAATAGATGAACATGCAAGGGATGGTTGCCCTGTAGTACTCTACGAGAGAATCAACCAGTGTGTTGAAACATGCGAAGAAGAGAACAGCGGGTGGATGCATCTAAAGTGTGAATGTATAGAGACCATCTAGTAAAACATTGTGTGCTGTGGCTTCCTTATACAGAGAAGACGCCGTCCAGTCCATCTGGAAAATATAACTACGTCTCGTCAGGGACATGGCTAGGGTAGGCTGGATCTATTGGGAAAGAATTGCCTTTTTTCCCACCGCAGCCACAATTATAAAATGTGTGTCAGTGAGAGAGTAAATCCAAAATAAGGCTCATTCAGGAGGATATACGATATTTTTGCTTAATTTTTGTGGGTCAGAAAATGAACCAGGAGCCCCCCCCATCGTATAAAAGAAAGAATAAACTGCTGGCTTTGCCATTCTGAAAGCATGGATTATGTATTAAAGGTAAAAATAAAGAAAAGTTCGGATTAAGGTGGTTCTCTTCACTGTTTTCCATGCTTTGGCCGTGTGGTCAGGGCCGGATTAAGAGCATTATAGGCCTGGTGCTGAGGATTTTGGTGGGCCTTTTTATGGAAACAAATAATATAGACAGAATATATAGAATCTTAATTCTGCATCCATGTGTACTGGATAAAGAGAACATCAGTGCTAAGCAGGTAATACAAGATAGAATCTTATGTAATGGGATTGGGAGTATATCTGTACACTAAAAAAAGTCATCATACACGGGACGCCTGAAGTCACAATTAAGTGCGATTAATCCTTTTGTAGTTGTGACCCCCGCCACCGCAGTTGCTGCCGACTCAAGGGGCATCTGCCCCTTTTGCCCTGCATTAAAGACGGCCCTGGCGGCCATTCTGCCACGCATACGCCCAGTCAGTCCGGCCCTATTTTCAGATAGGGGCCTGGAGCTGCAGCTCCATCAGCCCCTATGTTAATCCGGCCCTGCGTGTGGTAAGCAAAGGATTATCCTTTAAAGGGCCAGGCCAGTCGGAAGGAGCGATGTGAAGAAGGGAGGCAAGATGTATGTCAAGCGTGAACTGTTGGTCCAAGTGGGGCCTGGCACAACATGGTTTGTCCAAGATCCATTCAAGTGTTATCTTATAGTTCGCTGCCAAATTGCACTCTAAAGGATTTGGGAGGTTAAGGCCACCCTGGTTGCTGAAGTTTAAGGATATTTTATGCTTCTTGTTCTGTCACAGAAAAGTTCAGAGAAGTTTGTTATGTTTTAGGTTATCGCATTTTTTTGAGGTTAAGTGGTAGCATTTGAAGAGGATAGAACATGTGAGGGAATGTTACCATTTTATATAAATAGCACCAACCCGTGAGGGAGAGTGGGAGTTTACGCCAGGATTGGAAGTCCTCTTCCATATGAGAGAGGATCAGAGAAAAATGTAATTTATACAGGGGATGTAGGTTGGCTGGGATCTGGTGACCTGGGCATGTTATAGACCGGGTAGAGCTCCACTTAAAAGGAAAAGTATCTCCCCAACCTTGTGTAGCTTCATGGTAAATGCGCAAAGCTTCCACCTTTGAGGATTAATTAAGAAGCCCAAGGCCTCGTGGAACAAATGTAATAAAGACAAGAAAGGCAGGTTAGCTTGTTTAGGGTTGGATAAAAATTAAAGAAACTTGCCAATTTTAATAACCGCTATGGGCACAGAGGATTCCAAAAGACGTATCAAGGGTTTTACTGCCAGGTTAAAAAACAATAGCTACAGGGGGCAGCCCTGTCTAGTTTCTCTCGCTGGTGGGAAGCGAAGTGGGAAGAAATCTGAGTTAAGTCCATTGTGCTATAGGGGACTTATATAAGGCCCGAAACAGATTTAGGAAATTACCCTTTGTTTTTTATGTATGTTATCAGACTTTAAGATAATATTTCCAAAAAATGTAAGAAAGGAACATACTCATCTATGTTTTTTAACATAGTATTCCACTCACTGTTGTCCAGGATTACCTGAAGAACCAAGTAGTCTGCTCGTTTTCAGGCTTCTAACTATCTTATCCAAACTATAAATATGGTATTTGTTAAGAGTTGCTATTCTATAGCAACTTGGGGTACTTTTCCCAGACTATAAGCACTTTGGGGCAGGAACATGACGTTAATGTGGGGTATGCCTGTAAATTGTCACTGATAAAGGAGACAACGACCTTCCAGTAGCGTCACATGTATATTTAGCAAAGACTGCTTAAATGTTCTACTTATTGTAGTCTCGTGTTGCAGAAAGAATAGGACATGGTGTAAAAGTAGAAAGGTTCAAAGTTTAAGATTTTACTCAAAACCATTAAATATAAAAATGTAACCTGTTCCAAGATCAGCAAGTGCACTTAAGTTACAAAGGGGCAAAACAAGATATCTAACATTAGAGATAGGAAAGAAACTACATTTATTGCCCTTTGGAAGAAATTACGTATTGAACATGAAAGCTGGTATCTCTGGAAACATACATTCCTTTTATTGACGATGATAATAAGAACTTTAGCTTATTACCAAAGGTATTCACTACAATAAACAAGGCACGACAAGTCACTCGAAAATAAGCTCTGATCAGGGGCGTACTACCACCTGGCCCTGGTGTGAAAAATTGCCCCGGGCCACCTTAACTTCAACAGCTGGTCTGTGTCTTCTTTATAACCACACTTACACAAATTACACACACTTACTCATACTCACTAACACACACTCCATCTCACCCCACTTACAGAATTGCACATCCATGTTCACATACAAAGTACGCATCCATGCTCACACACACAGAAGTACAAATCAATGCTCACACAAACACACAAGTACAAATCCATGCTCACTCACACACAAGTACACATCCATGCTCAAACACACACACGTCCACATTCATGCTCAACCACACACACGTTCTCATCCATTTTCACACACACACAAGTCCACATCCATGAACACACACACAAAGTACACATCCTTGATCACACACACACAAGTACACATCCATGATCACACACACAAATGCAAATCCATGCTCAAACACTCACACAAGTACACATGCATGCTCACACACACACAAACAAGTACCGTACACATCCATGATCAAACACACACACAAGTGCACATCCATGCTCACACACACACAAGTATACATGCATGTTTAGACACACACACAAGTACACATGCATGCTCACACACACAAGTACACATGCATGCTCACACACACACACACACAAGGTTACAGCCTCGGATTTACTGTGGGGTTACGTGACCACGATACGCTTCTGTCTCTCCGTGCCGTTTCAAAATAGTTTAGAAAGGGCCCTGGGTGATAGGAAGAAGCGCTGCGACCCCTGTAGTTACACCAGTGGCTCTGATGGCCTTGGTGAAAAGTGAATTTAATGTGATACGTGTGTTGAGACTTCTAAAATGCATTTAAAGCTACATCTCAAAAACACTATAGTTTTCTCACGATTTGTGGAGTGATGTGAGAAAAAGAAATGGGACGGCCTTTTCCACTTCTATGCAACTCAGATTCCCAGGAACCTGTGCTGGTACCAATTGGTTTAGTCAACTGAGGTTAACATTTCAAAAGAAAGCTATCAAATTTGAATGGAATCTATTACTGAATGTACATCTGTGTAGAATCAGATACAGATTCTTGCTGTGTATTGCAGGAAAAAAATTACTACGCTAAAACTTCACTAAAGTTAAGGTGCTATTTTAATGAGTACAAGTCTTTTATGACAGATGTTAGCTGATCTCACCTGTGGGGATCCTGAAAACATTCATTGATAAATTGCAAACAATGGTTAATGATCCATTTTGTTTTAAAAACACAGGGTACTTAAGATGGTTAGATCTACTGGATAATGAAACATAGCACCACAGAATAAACAGGAAAATTATGCAACATTTTATTAGTGTTCTCTGCATATTCGCTAGAGCATAGTTGGGTGACAAAGTCTTTGACCAAGCAGCACCATCAATTGAGACTAAAGAAGCCTGGTTCTGAAATACCACTGAGAATTTTCATGAATTAATTGTGAGTCCTCATTTTCCAAGCAACACTGCCATAAGTTAATAATATCTTATCTGAAAATCAAATGGTTTGGTGAATGAGGCCCCCTTATTTTTCTTTTTTTTTTAATGTTTTTATTCCCAAGAACATTGGAAGGTTAATTATATTGTGTAAAAATAGGAAGTGAATCATTTTTGTATATTTACGAAACATAACTCCCATCCACATTACCTCTGGTGGAAGTAAGAGGTATCTGAGTGACCTATAGCCCTAATTTATGTGCTAATAAAAAATGTATTCAGATTTATTAGCGTCCTTGCGGATGAGATGTTCACACCATATAATTGCCTTACTCACTTCTTCCTTTATTAAAGTTTTATCCAGAGTCTTATCCTAGCCAGCTCCTTTGAGTCAGCACAATGTTGGTTTGGCTGTTTTAGTGGCATCCCATTTGAGTATTTTCTGTTGAAAATGTTGAGGTTTTAATGGAAGGAAGCTAAACTAATCAGGCGGCTCCTAACAACTTATTTATGAACAGACCAAAACATTGAAGGAGACGGTACAGAGTCAGCATTTTCAGTAGAGCACTGGGAGCTATGTTCCATATCTTGTCTAAGTCTGTGTAATCAAAAATAGATGAACTCAACCACTAGATAATTTGAGTATATGTCAGCATAGTCTGACCAAGTAATCTGCTTGATACCTGTAAATTGAACCACTGGTAAACAGGAGTCAGTGTCCAAGAACAGGACATGACCTATGCAGAAAAGAAAGTCTCAACACTGTTTTGTAGAAAGGAAAGTATATCTTTAGTAGAGGAACGCCAAATAGATTAGCAATCCCTCCAAGTTTAATAGAGTCGGAGGCCCTCTGATTGTTGATTGAGGACAGCACAACAAAGGACCACTCAAACAGGAGAGGACAGCACTGCCATACAAGTTTTGCACCTAGTGGCCCTTAATTAACTCCATGTCTATGTCTATAATGAAGTGCCAAACCAATGACTCCTTCAGGGTTTGCAGGACATATATGGGTCTTACAGGAGGGAAACTTGTTTCCATGGTACCATAGCAAAAAGGAGAGGAGTAGAAGCCATGCAAAGTACTTGTTGTAGAAATATTTTAAGGAACAGGAATGTTGTAGGGAATTTTTTACACTAAATAAATTAAGCAAAATGAAGCAAAATAAAATGAAGAAAATGTTGTCTTGTTCCTTTAAGCAGAAATTAGCTCTCCAAAAATCATTACTTTTTGCTCAAAACCTCTGACATCAGGTGGAGACAAGGGAATTGGTTAGATGTAGGTTAAGAGCCGGGTAAATAGGTCAGGTCAGCACATTGAAAGAATTCTAAGCATATATGGAACAAAGAGCTTTTACTGCTATAATTATACATTACAAAGTGCTTTGGGGGATCAGACCTATGCAGGGATACTCACTATCATTACTCGATGTAGCATGCTATTTTTCTGTAAAGGAAGGAATGATTTTCTTTTGCTACCCCCACTAAAAGAAAATGTCTCATTGTCATGCATCCTAGTTAAATGTTTGTTGTTTTATTGTCCTTTTTCTTGGTGAGTGACAACGCCTAATGAAAGCAAGATTAATACACTGGCAAGTTCAACAAAAAAAGACAATGGCAAACGCAGGTGTGTAGGGATTTGCTGTGAGCAGTTACAATTAGCTGCAAATATGCCTGATGCTTAGTAAACAGCCTTTTCTTGTCAATGTTATGGTTACGTGAGGAATAGGACATTCATGTAGAAGCCTTGGTTGCCTGGGACTATAAAAACATTGAGGTCTTCTATGTTGCTATCGGTACTAGCAAGCCCTTGGCCATCACAACTCTTATGTATGAATACAGTCATGTGTATTATTTTACTATACCGGTTGATAAACAGGTTTTCTTGGCTATACAAAAATACAGTGCTGTGAAAAAAGTATTTGCCCCATTCCCCATTTCTTCTATTTTTAGATATATGTCCCACTTAAAGGTTTCAGATCATTAAACTAATTTTACATAATACATTTTATGGATTAGACGATGATAACCTGCATAAACACAAATGCAATTTTTAAGCATTTTGTGTTCACTCATGTTCTCTTTGTTTTATATTAGAATTAGTTGGGTGATCTGAAACATTTAAATGTGACAAATAAGCATACCTGGGAACTTCTGGGCTACCCGGAGCCTTACAGGGATGTCGGTGCGAGGTCCCCCTGACGTCGGTAGGAGGTCCCCCTGACATCAGTGGGAAATCCCCCTGACGTCGGTAGGAGGTCCCCCTGACATCAGTGGGAAATGCCCCTGACGTCGGTGGGAGGTCCCCCTGAAGTTGTTGAAAGATCCCCCTGAAGTCGTTGAGAGGTCCCCTTGACGGCAATGAACGTCCCAGTAAAAGCGATATAAGCTCCTTTCTAAAATGCTATGATCCAAAATAATACCTGCAAGAAAGTGTAGCATACCTCCCAATTGTCCCAGTTTTCATAGGACAGTCTCAGTTTTTCAGGCCTGTAGTGCAGGCCTCTTGCAGGCTGTGAGGCTCATGGACCAGTTGGGGAGATCTGCCAATCTCACTTGACAGGCCCAGGGAGCTTTAATGTTAATGGTCTGTCCTGTTGCACTAGGAGAGTGCTAAACTACAAATACCGTATTTGCTCGATTATAAGACGAGGTTTTTTTCAGAGCAAATGCTCTGAAAAATACCCCTCGTCTTCTAATCGGGGTCGTCTTCTAATCAGACCTCAAATAGAGTCTGATTAGGAGACTAAGATCCAGATCCCCCGCACCGCTGCAGGGGACCTGGATCCTCCTGTCTCACCCCCCCCCCCCCCCATCATACACACACTTACCGGTGCTTCCTGCTGTATTGCCGGGGCAGCGGGTTGACGTCTACGCGATCCGCGTAGACAACGTCCGCTGCAGCCGGAAGGAGGTCTGCGGGGAACTCTGATCTCTGACAGCCGGGGAAAGTATACGCGACGGACGGATACAAACCCCCGCTGCCAACTCCACCTCCTTCCGGCTGCAGCAGAAGGCGACGTCAACCCGCTGCCCCGGCTGGAAGCACCGGTAAGAGAGGGCTGAGAGGGGAGGGGAGGGGAGAGTGTGTGTGTGTGTGTGTGTGTTAGTTAAATGGGGGTATAGGGTGTGTGTGTGTGTGTGTGTGTGTGTGTGTGTTAAATGGGGGCATAGGGCATTTCTGGAGTGGCGTTAAGGGGGCATTTAATAGAGCACTCTGCCTCCTGAAATGCCTTATACACCTATATGCCACTCTGCCCCATAATATGCATTTTAACCCCCTAAATGCCAGAGTGGCATATAGGGGTATAAGGCATTTCTGGAGGCAGAGTGCTCTATACAATGCCTTTTAACTCCCTTAATGCCACTCTGCCTCCTGAAATGCCTTATACCTCCCTATATGCCACTCTGCCCCATAATATGCATTTTAACCCCCTAAATGCCAGAATGGGATATAGGGGTATAAGGCATTTCTGGAGGCAGAGTGGCATATAGGGGTATAAGGCATTTCTGGAGGCAGAGTGGCACATAGGGGGTCAAAAGGCATACCATGGGGCACAGTGGCATATAGAGGGTTAAAAGGCATATCATGGGCCACAGTGCCATATTGGAGTGGCAAGCCTGGGGGCAGATGTGCGTAACTGGGGGACAGGTTGGAAAATACAAGAAATAAAAACAAAAAAAATATTTTTCTCAATCATAGCTTTTATTAAAAAAAATAGTTTACATGAATTAACATTTACTGGTAAAACTTTTTTCCTTTAGGGTCGTCTTATATTCAGGCTTTTTCTTTTTTTCCTAAGTTAATATTCAGATTTTGGGGGGTCGTCTTATAATCAGGGTCGTCTTATAATCGAGCAAATACGGTACATGCTACAACTATCTGTGCACATACATGCAAAAGCACCCAGTGCTCTTGACAGACAAGTTGCCACTGTGTAACAAAGCAGGATTTCCTCCCTCTTTGTTCTATATTATTCTTAATCGCCTTCTCTCTGTTACCTTTGCACAGGTGCACACTAAGGCGGGTGATTGGCATCCATGTGTCCAGTAACCAAGGCAACCATGGAGTCTCGTAACTTGTGTTACGTGACCCAGCGTAGCAGGGCAGCAGCTTGCATGACAGGGCTCTATGCAAATTATACAAAAAACAAAATACTGTCTGCGATTCTCACCCTAATAAAGTTGGCACCAAATATATAAACATAATATAAATGAGAGGTTTTGGTTATATGAATTGGCCAAAGCATAATTAAGCTCACCCGCCACGTCAAGGCACACTCTCAATAGGGTGAGAACCTACTCTCACCTCCTACATAGTGGGCACACAAAGCAGTTTATACTGCTACCAAAACCTTATTAATGTGTTGGGGGAGGTGCAATTAAACCTCCTCCCATTTAACCCCTGGACAGCAAGCTGCAACCAGACTGATGAGGAGCCAACAACCTCAAATATGGGCAAACAGGGAAAAGAAAAAATGTCGGTGCGCTAAGCTAGTCTCAGGCTCAAATAATACAAATGTATAATATAAGGCCTACCAAACAGCGTGAGCATGCTGCAAATACAGTGTGTTGGCTGTACAATGTATACAAAAAACAAAATACTGTCTGTGCTTCTCTCCCTAATAAAGTTGGCAACAAATATATAAACATAATATAAATGAGAGGTTTTGGTTATATGAATTGGCCAAAGCATAATTAAGCTCACCCGCCACGTCAAGGCACACTCTCAATAGGGTGAGATCCTACTCTCACCTCCTACATAGTGGGCACACAAAGCAGTTTATACATTAATAACACATTAATAAGGTTTTGGTAGCAGTATAAACTGCTTTGTGTGCCCACTATGTAGGAGGTGAGAGTAGGATCTCACCCTATTGAGAGTGTGCCTTGACGTGGCGGGTGAGTGCAACTATATATAGTATATGTGTATATGATGTTGGATAGTTTATGTGTAAGAGTATAATGTTAGTGTATGTATATTTATGGTTTCAAAATGTGCATGTGTTAGTGTTGGCGTGTGAGAGCATTTTATGTTAGCATGTGTATGTGCATGTTAATGCATAGTGTTTGGTGTTAGTATGAGTGTGTTTTTGGAGTCAGCATGTATATGTGTGTGTGTAGGTATGTAGTGTAGGTATGTGTTATAGTGTCAAGGATGAGTGTAGGGTTGATGGTGTGAGGGAGAAGATGGAGAATGTGTGTGTGTTTATATATTTATATATATATATATATATATATATATATATATATATATATATATGTGTGTGTAATTGTTGAAGCGATGGGGAGTTAGAGAGAGTTGCTGTGCATTTGTTATAGTTACAGAAGGGTGACAAAGAAATACTGCACCCTGTCATCACTAATCTTAGGCTCACCCCTGCCTTTGTCACTACCTATTCCCTCTTTCATTCTCTGCCTTTCTCTTTCCAAATTCCTGACATTTTAACTTTTTATCCAGTTATCATCTCTTTTTAATTCCTTAAGTGCTGATTCCAGTATATGTCATCTCTGCAACCTTAAAAGCAAATGCCACCATTTCTCAGGAATGTTAAGGCTTGTGTGGTTATGACCTAGGTTAGTATATGAACATTTGACCTCAAGGGGTTAACACACACCATTCTTCCTCCTTTTCCCCAATTGGCTCCCATTATTCCTTTTAGCCTACCCTTCTCTCTTCCTCTTCATTTAATCTTCCATTTCCCCAACTCATTATTGACCCTGGCATTCTAGGAGTTCCTTCCTCCGAGGGCACATATAGCTTTATATCAACTATCCCTCTTGCTGGGCTATTATTGAGATATGATATGACATCACAGCAAATCTTGTGCAAGTCATTGGTGCTTATAGGGCATTTAGTAAAATACCATCCGTAAAGCCTGTCGATTCCTACACCTGTGTCTGTATTCATGCTCTCTTCTGACACATACTACTTATAGACATATCACTGGGTTGTGTACAAACAGTGAAGTATTTCACTGATGTTGATTTCTTCCCTAATTGTCTTGCATTAATACTCATGAGTCTTAAATAACATGGCAATTTGCCATTAACTACCATCTCCACAAATGGTAACAACTTTAAGTAAAAAATAATAAAACAAATTTTTAAGAAATATTAAAAACAGGTTAACCCTGTAATGTATGCAATTAAAGGTTTAACAAATATGTAATTTACAGGGGTTAACTGAACTTCATTTGTCTATGACTTTGATCTTAATTGGCTGCACAGAGGTTTGCTTTGATCTTATTAGATCTTATTAGATATTACTTGCAATAGTTAAGAATCGGTGTTTGCTGCGGTGTGGAGTTAAATGTGTACGTAGGTTTGAGTACTTAGTACTCATTACTTTGATTTATGCCCAGGGAGTCGAGCTGCTTACTGTTAAATATGTATTTTCAATCTTTTTTGGGGTGCAAAAGCCTCATTTTAAAATGGTTTAGTCAGGAAGTTGAATCACGTTACATGTTACATATTACATTACATTAAATTTACTTATATAGCACCAGCAGCGCAGCAGCACCACAAGTGCAACCATTTAGGCGAAAGTTCCCACCAAGTTTTGTCTGTGGAGATGCGAACGAAGATAGCAGACTGAAGGTAGAAGATGAAGATGAGGAAGCAGAAGTGGTCAGCAGAGAAGGTTAAGAAACATTTGGAGAGCATGAGAGAGAGTGAACGAGAATGAGTGTGAGAGAGTGTGAGTGAATGTGGGCCCATGTATTTAACAATGTATAAGAAGAAGTAAAAATTGCTAGGTTTTCTGCAGAGCCCACATATTGCTGTATCTCAGTTCTATTTTTTTCAGGTCTTTATATTCTGATCATGGAAATGTTTCCATTGTGAAAGCTGAAAAATATGTTGATGTACCTGTGGAAAAAAAGCTATTTGGACTTTAACACTGTTGAATTGCAGTTTTGCAAGATTAATAAAAGGGTGATAATCTGAAATCTGAAATAAACAGAAAAGGAAGATAGTAGAGGTTTTTAGATCCATATTGGAAGATTATTTTAATAAATAAAATTTTTCCAGAGCTGCAGTACATGGTCTCAGTTGTTTGCTTGGCTTTAAATGGACAGCCATGCCATCATTTCAGATGTAAATAAAAAATGTCTGCTCATCGGTTGTAAAGGTTAATGAGCTGCATTTAGCCATCCCTAGTTTCCGCCCAATTTCCATCCTTACTTATTTAATGTTATGTGGGGTTATGTGGAGAGCACACCTCTCCCCTGACTAACCACACCCCTTATGTAAATAGCCTGCCATCATCTGTGGATAGCCCCACCTCCTCACAAAGCTTCTTCCTCAGGAGAGGGAGAGCTCTGTGTAGCCTGCCCAATAATGATGATGATGTACCAGGTACATAATGGGTCCTGTAGGACCATTTCTAATGGTACGTCATCAGCCGCGAAGAGGTTAAAGAGCAACAGCAGATTCTATGCAACAGGGGGAGAGTGAAAATTAACAATAACATTAAGACTGACCATATACGAAATTGACGATAAGATTAACTCGCGAAGACATACTACAGAAGGAGAAGAGGGCCCTGCTCTTTTATGATTATTATCACCTTTTATTTGGATAGTAACAATTTACACAGTGCTTCTTATAATACAAGCCTACATGAATAGTGTAAAGAGAAACATAAAGTATGGAGAATGGGGAGAAGTGGGAGAGACTTGTGAGCTTTTTGTTATTATAGAACTATAACTGAATCCATATGGCCTCATCTCTACACACAGCGGTGTATTTGAAACCTGTTCTTAATAAGCTGAATGTTTACCTTACCATTTTCTCCCCTTCTATCATTTTTGTTTATTACGTCAAGTAACTTTTTAATACAGTATACTGTGCTCCATTGTTATGTATTCTACATGTAACTGGGAATGTGCAAGAAATGTGGCGTTTTTTGTGCATATTTACCTACCTAGTGCCATAATAGCTTACTTGGAATGTCAGTTGAGTTGCAGGGGTTGTAATTTCCTCAACATACTCTTTAGTCAATACAATCTTCTTAAAGATATTGTAACAGTCAACATTACATTCAGTAAGTGAAGAATGTCAAAATATTGTACTGTAAATAGCGTTTGGGAATTATCCCCACAATGAGAATGGCTGTAGGCAGGGGAGGGCTGGCAGCCTAAGGCCTGGGGGGCAAGTCAAGTGGCCCATTGTGCCACTGAATCAGCCCACCATACATACCCATCCTTTCCTGATTTTCTAACGCATATTGATTATAAAAATACAAATATGATTCAAATGTGGTTTAACATAAGTAAATTTAATAGCAACAAAGGATGGTAAAAAAAGCGCAAAACCTAATGTCCCCCTGAGGCTCAGAGTGTTAAATGTCCCCCATAATACTGGCTGAGGATTATGGGAAGTATAGTACACAGGATCATACCTTAAAGTGGGCTGATTGGGGACAGAGATGACACTAGGAGGGCTGATTGGGGACAGAGATGACACTGGGGAGCTGAATGGGGACAGCAATGACATGGGGGGCTGATTGGGGACAGAGGTGACACTGGGAGGAGCTGATTGGGGACAGAGGTGACACTGGGGAGCTGAACTTGTGAACACATACAGAGATTTCTTTTTTTGTTTAATAATTTAAACACATACACACACATACCGATTTTTTTGGTACAAAAAAATATTATATAGTTTGTGAAAAAATAAATTGGTTTACTAATCATCTACTTCTTCCACTTGGGGGGGGGGTGTTTATATGCTAACAGGATGTCACTGACACGACATCCGGTGCTCCAGCAGTATGAGGGGGCGGAGCTTTCACCACTCACCCTGCTCTCAGTCTCATCATCACTAGGCAGCCATCAGATTGCTGGAGAACTAATCTATCCGGATCGGCTTGCCATATTAAATTAAACAAAAGTATTATAGTAGCACCGGCCGGCGGCATTAGCACACATCGGTCGTTTAGATTAGTTTTCCAGCAGTCTGAGTGCGAGGGGCGGAGCTTTCACCCCTCACGCTGCTCCCATCACTAGGCGGCCATCACACACGGGCGCTGGGTGCTGATGCCGCCGGCCGGTGCTACTTTAATACCGGATCGGCTTGCCATATTAAATTTTTTTTAAAAAGTATTAAAGTAGTGCCGGCCGTCAGCACTCTGCGGCCGTTTAGGTTAGATTTCGAGCGGCCTGGGAGGCAATTCCCCCCCAGCCCAGCCCAGCCCAGCCCGCCCCTGGCTGTAGGTCAACTTCAAGTACTCATATTTTTTAAGAACAAGGGTCCGAAGACCAATGTTCCCTCTAATTTTTCTTAGGTGGTATGCGCAGAAAACTTCTCTCGTGCAAAAATTTCCCCAGAGCCAAAATTTTGTGCGCACAATATGCTTTTGCAAATGTTAAATTTAAATTTTTATTCTATATTTTTGGTATAGCTCGCTCATGGTTAATAACACTACATTATAGTGTGATAATGTAGTATTAGTTACACAACAGTATTACTTACTGTAATGTTTTTTTAAAGGTGAAATTCTCACTGCATAAGTAAATTATGAGCGAATCACGAGCGGAGGCTCCAGGCCGCATAAAGGATAAAAGGTCCGCAGGGGCGTACCTAGAGTATTTGGCACCTGGGGCGGATCCTGTACGTGGGACCCACACACACACTTTAAAACTGCATAGCTTCTATCATTAGGCAAACATTGACAGGGCTACAGCATAACTGTTATCATTATTTACTAAGGCAGACATTGACGGTGGTACAACATAACACCTATCATTATATACTGAGGCAGACATTAATGGTGGTACAGCATAACTGCTAACATTATATACTGAGGCAAACACTGACAGTGGTACAGCAGAACATCTATCACTATATACTGAGGCACGCACTGACGGTGGTACAGCATAACACCTATCACGATATACAGTGGCACACATTGACCGTGGTACAACATAACACCTATCACTATACATTGAGCCAGACATTGACAATAATGCAGCATAACCCCAATCACTATATACTAAGCCAAACATTGATGTGGTGTAGGCCTACCACTTTAGTGTCTGGCCTAGTATATATATATATATATATATATATATATATATATATATATATATATATATATATATATAGGGGTGCACCGAAATGAAAATTCTGGGCCTGAAAATTTTGCATTCACTTGACTGAAACCGAAAATGACCCCCCCCACACCTTGAAAAACAAAACAAAAAAAACACTTTTATTAAAAGTAACACACCAAAATTACACAAAAAAATCAACAATATATATATATATATATAATTAACAGCAATCACACTCCTATCATGCCCAGGTTCTAGCATGTACTGGTTGCTTGGGCATGATAGGAGTGGGATTGCTGTTATCAATCATATATATATATTAATATTGTTATCGAATTTTTCTGTCCAATTTTGGTTTGTTACTTATTTTTAATAAAGGTGTGGTTAACACGCCAAAATTGAACAAAAAAATATATAATTGCTAACAGCAATCCTATCATGCTCAGGCAGCCAGTACATGCTGGAACCTGAGCATGATAGAAATATGATTACAGCCTCCCTATGCCATGCTATCCCCCCCCACACACTTACACATCCATGATATCACACACACACTTCATTCTTCCTCTTCTGTATCCTCTCCTTACTTTGCAGTGGAGGCGGTTGGCGTGGCTTCAGTGCTGTGCTCCAGGATATGACATCAAATCCTGACGCACAGCATCAGTTGCCGCACGCATCGGAAGGGAGCAGGATCGGAGGTCTGCATTAACAGACCTCCAGCTCCCTTGATTTTTTTTAAAGACGGTTAGAGGGAGATCCTTGATCTCCCCAACCGAGCTTGCTCCTCTAGCGGCGGACATTACTGTCCGTCTCTGGAGGGGTGCCGTGCGCACAACCAGTAGCGGACCGCCCCCCTTCGGTACGCTACTGGTTGTGCGCACAATTTTTGTTCGTGTGCGCTCCCTCTGAAAGCTATGTGCGCGCGCACAAGCGCACAGATTAGAGTGAACACTGCCGAAAACCCCTACACCATAATGAAAATGCTTCAGTACACAGCACCGCAATCACAAACATATGTGAATTGCATTAATTTTATGTTTTCAATGGAAGTTACGCATAAAAATGTGACTGATGCAAAGTCAGAAAAGTATTCTTATCACTAGAACAACAAATGTACCGAGTCTCCTAACTGGGTGAATTTATAATAAAATAATACAACGATAAACCAGGGGGAAATTACGAAAGGGGAAGGGAGTAAAACTGCCATGGTTATCATGGTACCTGATAATTAAGGATATGAAACATGAAAAGACTAAACAAATATGTTTGGAATTTAAATAATGCCATAAAATAGAAGTTCTTACAGGACACATAACTGCAAGAACAGTCTAGATGTGGAATGCAGCACATAATTCACAACTGGAGAGCATTGCGTAAGAATGTAAAAAGTGTGTAGCTGTTAAGGGTGGATAGAGGAAGTATGAGAATGAAAATTAGTGTTTAAAAAGTAGAGGTGTACATATAATTAAGAGAGGCAATTCAGTAGATTTTGACCAATGTAGAGGAGAGTAACATGGTGGGGGCTCCATGTTGGGGGAGCTGTCCATAAATTATAGTAGGATTATCCAATAAATGTATGTAAATATAAGCATGTCTAAAAACAATCCCTTCTGCATTGACAAAAGTGTAAAGATTCCAAAGCAGTTCAAGACACAATGAATGGCATTTTGTGATTCCTTACCCATTGTTTCATATTTGCATAAAATGCTACTACTGGTTATTTTTGATCTTTACTGTTGTCATTTCAGGCTCCTACAAAATTCAAGCTTGGACTTCTATATAGATTTATCCAGCACAGGACGTAAAGGTTTTCTTGAATGTATTTGTCATATGCGTCTTGAACAAAATATAAAAAACTTCCAGTTCAAAATATATACCAAAAAGGGGAGCGCACAACCTAAAAAGCATAAAAGGCATAAACATTTATATGCGCGGGTTGCTGCTAGAATAATAATGACCAATAAGGTGATCATTATTATTAATATTCATTATCCTAGCAGCAACCTGGGAATGTATACCTTGTTATGCTTCCTTATTTTTGCGTATTTTTCTTTTTCTGGTTCTGACCAAACCTAATGGTTGAGCAGGCCCTCCTGCCACACAAGTACCTAATTTATGGTGTCCAGAGAAGGCTTTAACTTGCTTGAGAGTCTCATCTGGGTTTAAATGCAGTGCAGTTTATTGGTAAGCAATATAGCCATGAAAAATTGGATAGGACTTGGGGTACTTGGCGGGCTAAGCAATATTTAGCCATATAGTGTGACAGAATCCATTATATTTATGTTTTAGATAGGTGTTTTTTAATGGTATTCACTGGGTATGCACTGAATTCTTGCTTTGTATTGTGCTTTGTGACCTCTTCCTACCCTGTTTTGGGAATTGATTTATGAGGAGCCTGAGCAGTCAGGTGGCCTTGGTCACACTGGGAGGTTAGCACGAGTCTGCAGCTGACCCCCATGTTCCGGTTTTAAGGAATTTGCCTGAAAGAGATTTACTGAATATCTCTGAAAAATGACATTTCTTATGATGGAATGAAAATGCTCTTGACGCATGACTTACTGATTTTGGAATAAAAACAGCAATAGAGTCAGCAATAGAAAAAGTATCGTTAAGAAATAGCTTTGTGTGTTAATAAAGATGGCTGTTTTTTTTCATACCTAACAACTAACTTGGTATTCAGAAAAGAGTAAGATAAAAACAGAGGAAAATCTTCAAAAAGAGCTATTATAACTCTTACCATGTGAGTAGCATGTTATGTAGGATCACACATAATAAACTGAAGATACATACCCTTTGTCAACCTTAAACATTTGTCTAATATTTAAGGTTACTAATATTGGTAAAAAGATGATGCTCTGAAAATACACAAAGCTTCTAAGGCTTTCCTGGTATTTTATCTTTTTTTAGATTTATTCTTCGGTGCTAGGTGAAAGTGATATCACGTCATTTTCAGACTTCCTTAACTAATCTAAAACTTTGCTGCCCTTTATGTACGGTATATTCATGATCTAAATGGGTCCTTTTACAGGAATTAAATTGCCTTAAAGTGATAATTATGTTAAATGGCCAAGGACCAATACTGTGCTTTTATAAGGTGTGGTTGTTTTTGAACTAATGTGGACTGTTATTTTTTTTCTTAAATAGATATCATCGTCCTCACAAAAGACTCTGTGAAACAGTGAAGTTTTGGGACAAATATAGGGTTAAAATGGAAATTATTGGAGACAGACATTTCAGAAGCCTCATCTTGATAATATGGAAACAAGTTCATACATTTACTTCCAAATAAAAAAAGAAAAGGTATATTAAACATTCAGCTAATATTTGTTGTATCTGGTTTATGTTTTATTAAACTAACTTTTAGTCTTCATCCTTTTTGGATTACAATAATACCATAATGATTGCATGGGATATCTTACAAAATCCAATGGGAGCCAATAGAGATTACAAAATGGCCAAGATATTCTCTATGAAAAGTACTAGATGTTTTCAGTTTTCTTTCTTTATATAGTTTTTTGATTAATACAAATTCATAAACCCTCCCTACCTGATATATTATATTTTATCCCTTAAGATTATGTGATTTGTTTTTATTGCAGAGGGTTTATTTGGTCAGTGTGATGAATGCAGCTTCTGTACTGATCTTGCAGCACATTTTAGCTGTTTTTTATTATTTGGAATTAATTTAAAGTTGATGCATGTGTGGGATGTATTTTAGGTTTTTTTCAGCTTCTTTGGTCTTATTTATATCAGTTTGTGTGTATATATACATATATATATATATATATATATATATATAGGGTATGTGAAAAAAAGCCCTTTCTACCTTGAGAAAAAACAATATAAAATTCATAAGCATTAAAAAACAAAGAGGGGATTTACTGTATCATTTAACAAAAAGTTATCTTTTAGTTAATGAAATGGGTCTAAAAGCACGCAGAGGGGTTAATTTAACTGAAAATAACCCTACTGTTACCATCCTGTTAAAACCGTTAACTGATTTGTTAAACAAAATAATACATTGACACGCTTAACATTTTTGGATTTTCTTCAGAAAGTTTTATCTTGAAAGCTAACCTTTTCCTTGAAAGTTAAAAGTCCAAATAAAATCGTCTTCTAGAAGGTCAAGGTGATATCAATATTTCTGGAAGGACAATTCAGCTGTACGAATGAATGAATTAATTAAAAAATGTATTACCGGTATTTAAGAAACTTTAACATTTTGCAACAACTGACTGAGAAGTGGCAGGATGCGCAGGGTTTGGCCATGAAAGAGTGGAACACAGGTAATTTCCCATTTTGTGTGAGATTGTGTGGTTCATTCTTTCCCTTTTTTGGGGGTTTGTTAGTAATGAATTAATATGCCAGTAGTGTACTGGGGGCTTCCTATGTCTCTAAAAGACCACCCTCTTACCACATTGCCCTTTTTGGCCCCTACTCAATAGCTTGTACTTGAGGGGTCCGCTCCTCTGAGATGGTGGAATTTGCTGGATTATGTTATGGGGAGTCCAGCTGCCTTCTCTGGGGCCATCTACTAAAGTGTGTTATATTTAATCCTGGGAATTATGTTATTCTTTGTTTTCTTTTGAGAATCATGTTGATAATAAAGTTTGCTCTGCAAACACCTAGTCATTTGAGGCCATAATACTATTTTAAACTTATTTATTTAAAGCAAATATTGCCATACTGTTATAAGTCCAATACTTATGAATTTGAAACCAAAAAGGTCTGCTACAAGGTGCGGGATGCGCTGGAATCACATCTATGCAATTAATACATGGTGCTACTGACCACACATAGAAAATCATAAGCTCCAAGGCAATATTTGATCTCTGGGCATGGGAGGTGGACTATGGTGCTGCCCTCACACTCATAGCTATATTGCTTACTAAAAAGCTGAATCAGTGGGATTGCATTGTGTTTTGACCCAAAAGAGACTCTCATGCAATTTCTCTGGACCCCTGCCCTGGTTGTATGCATTCCCTATCCCTATCTATTGTTACTTATCCCTTCCCCAGTGAATGGCAAGCATTGCCTTCCTAACTCAACCCCAATTCTTGGGATTGGGAGAACCCTTGTTATGGTACCAGGGGAGGGATGGCAGGGGGATAGAAAGGCTGCTCGCACTGGAAGATTATGGGTCATAACCAGTAGCACATTTATGTATGTTTTACTTGTATTTCCAATTGCTGGTTCTGGCAAGTATTTTTTCCAGCATTTACTGGATTTAACATTTTTTCCAATTATTATTTCCCAACTGAATCAATAATGGAATGAACTAGAATACATAGTATACAGTTTGTGCCTCATTTTGAATATTAAAAATAGGCCAAGAAGACCTCAGCCTTTTCATTCCTTCTGAGATAATATTTGGAGAACTGGACTCATCATAACTAATTGTACTTGTCAATTAGATGAGCTGACACCAATCTAGAAAAGAATCAAGAGCAAGCATAGGAGTTAAAAACCTACAGCAGCTCATATTGTTCTATCTCATACATGCAACACTCGTCATTGACTTGGCAAGTCAGTAGATTGCTTGTGCTTCAGCAGATACATTTTTTTAAAGGTAATTTAGAAGAGACATGCAAAATTCTGTGGTTACTCTGTAAACAGACATTATAGGATGATTTTAGTGATTTATTTTCCTGGAGGATAGCAGCGGCTGTTTTACTAAAGAAAATCTTATAGGATTGGTTACTAATAAAAATGCCTACTAATAAAGCATTTTCACAAACAGAAGGAGAACCAAGTCCGAGAGACATCCTAGTAGGGACTGGTGCTGAAGATTTTTTTGGGGGGGATATAAAGATCAATTCCAGTCTTCTTGCACCCATGTGAACTCTGTGGTTTGGAGCGGAACAGGGGCGTAACTAGAAACCACAGGGCCCTGGTGTGAAAAACTGCTTCCTGCCCTCTGTCAAGTCATTTGGGGACTATCCCGTCCCTGTAAGTGACTAGCACTGGGGGCCCAGCCATAGGAGGTTCTCTGAGAGGGGCATTTTGTATTGGGGTTCTGGGCATAGGTATAGTATAGTTACAATTGGACATTAAACTGTCCAGATATGCATAATGCTTCTTACATTGCCAGGCCCTTTTAGTGGCAAACATTCTTTATTGCTCTTTGCTACATGAGTGAAATCCATTTGGCAATGCTAGTGGTAAGGAGATGCCTAGCCATAAAATAGACATTCTGATTTTTTTCTAGGACACAGATGTTTAGGTTTTAAACATCTGACTCTATTTGTCTGTGTTTTATTCATCACATACTAGTTGAATCAAATTATTTGTTAGCAGGGCTGGATTGAGGATGACGCGGTGGCCCTGGCACTTTAAGGCCAGCAGGCACCTGATGATGTAAGCGTGGCTGGATCTCAGGAAAATGAATGGCATGTTATTAATATGCAGAGAAAATGTTTCTAACATATCTACTTATTGTGTGTCCTTTGCCTGTATTGGATATTAAACACAACTGTTTTCATATTTGTACTTTTGAAAGACAAAAATGAGATTTTTGCCAAATGTTGAAGCACAGTAGAATAATGAACTGCAGACGTCTACTTCCTTATGGTGAACTTCTTTATTTAGAGTGTACGATGAATGGTACTTTGTGTCAGTGTACAGTGCTGCTTAGTAAGCGAGTAGCGATGGTTCTGTGCTGCTTCCTAAAACAATGGCTGCACTGTACTGTTGAAATAAGTGCTTGTAACCTCTCAGAAGAATGTATGTTTGATATAGCTACAAATATGGAGGGACATAATGAACAGCTTCCACATGCTTGATATCAGATGCGAAATTTCCTTTTTCTCCAACAATGGTCTGATTGTGGTTGCAAAAATGCGTGGCTAGGACTCTGCAGGCAAAGGAGGGGATGTCGTTTTAAAGGAAGCCAGATAAAGGTAACTTTGCGGCTATTTTAATCATACATTACAGAGTATTTTACAAATCTGTGATAGGCTTCTGTTTAACTGAATTATAGTTATGAATTGCCGCAATATATAAATATATAGCAATATGTAGTGCTCTAACTTGAAATGTGAGGCTACTATAGCCAATTTTTTTAGGTAGTGTATATTTGTTACATATAAAGAGCTGTTTTGCCTAAAGGAAGCTAAGATAACATTTCTGACGATTTAGTTATCTCTGCTCTAGCATTAAGCTGTTGATTCGTTTTTACAGAACGATGGGCTGATTGGCTCATAACTGCCATCAATGATTCCTAAATTAATGGAATAATCCTGTTGAAAAAAAGAAAATAAATTGACGTGATTGCTCCTTTAAAACATTGAAATTGGTTGGATTATGGACTTGAATCCTTGGCATAGGTGCACAGACACGTACGTGGGGACTGATTGACTTCTCATGCATTTAAAGCAGTACAGCTGTTTGGTGCTTTCTGTTTCCAGCTGTCCAATTCGTATGCCAATGATAGGGCTATGACTGGAAAAGGAACACCAATGCAAGGCAGCTGTTCTTATGTTAGGAGATGGCATGTTCACTGAGTGGTCAGTGGTTTTACATTATTAATAAAAAGATTACAAATAAAAAAGTACAATTCATTTTATTTATCCATAATATTGAAGTGAACTATGCAGCCTAGTTTTCAACAGCTGAAAAAATGTACAAAATTGCTTTTATCAAATAAAGCAGGGGCGTCCAACGTTGAGAATTTCTCAACGTCGTTGAGAATTCTCTATTAGCATTAAGCAATAGAGCGCTGTAACACTGCTCCTGCGACCCGGAGTTCTTCTGTGGTGACCTGGAGAAATGGCACTTCACCTGGAAAAACCAGAAAGATCCCAGGTATGCCAAGGGCTGAAGTGTGTGGGCTCCGTGCTTCCCAATAACTAAGTTTCTTTCAGCTCACTCATACTCATACCTGGGAACTCTTCGGGCGATTGCTGCTCCTCCGGTTCTCCAGGTCAAGAACCGAATTCTCTGGGTCGCGGGAGCGGGGTCTTGACACTCCCCGCCCATTTTTTCCTTTAAATGGGGATGTTTCCCGCTGCCATCAGCGGGAACGCCCCAGACGTCAGGGGGAACTCCCCCGACGTCAGTGGGAACGCCACCAACGTCAGTGTGTGCAGTCATGGCCGCATCATACTACTCCAGGGTGGGAAAAGAGGGTGAGGGAGTTGTCATCCAGTCCTTGAAAACAACTGTTTATTTTAATTAATTCAATGAAATTATAGTTAAACTCGACTTTCAGTATTAATGCAACTTCAACTTGAACAATTTAAAGTTGCATGCATCCACATCAACTGGCAAACAACTAACAACTCAATTAATGAACACTTCTTCACAACCATGTCAACTTCTTCATGTCAACCCTTTAACTAAACGAACAATGCGACTTTTACGAAATCTACCCAACTTTCTGATCAATTTAAAAATGCTCAAACTTGTGCCCCGTGTAGCCAATTAGAGATAATCTAGAACTAAGGTTTTAGTTAGTTTTCATCCGTCATCATACCAGTACTTACAAAAAAAGGAACAGTAATCCTGTATAATTGGCAAATACCTTCTGTAATCCTTTCCCAACCAGACCATTAAAGACTGTAAGCATGTACTTATTATGGGTCCATGTGATTAACTAGAGCTTCTCTTGCTATAATTAATGTTTTTGGACACAATTTGCTATGCTCTAATTAAAGGCTTGTAAACTTAATGGCAAAACAAAAAAATGGATTATTTTGAACTCTTAACATCTGTCGGAGGGTACAGCATTAAAGGGAATGTTTTCATTTGCTATGTCATTTTAACCCCTTCGCACTGACATATCAGGTACATCACAAAAATGTTTTTTTAGGACCAAGTCATTGGTTAAGTTCGTTCCCGTGTCGCCATGACTGTTGCTGACCGCTCCATGACCATGTGTGAAATTGTGTTCAAAAAACTTTTTAGTGTTTTTTTTTTATTATTTTGTTTTACTGTTATGTTAGTATGCTGGTATCATCCATCCACATAGTTTTCTTGTATTTAATTAATTGAAATTATGGCACTTTATTTTCTTGTACTTATTCTGCTGATTTTCTTTGTCCTACATCGTATTTTGCATGCAGATGCAGCAGGGCTGGCAGAAATACTTTTTTTTGTTATAATTCATCATGGTTTATTTTTACATGACAGCTTGATTATAAACATGGTAAACATGTAGAGTATTTTTAAGGCATGCTTTTACCCAAAACTGGTCAAAGGAAGCAGAGCGTGGTGCTTTACAGTGCATGATTTGCAGAGTTTAAGTAAATCTGTTCCTGATGTCATGAACTAAAAGGGTTTGCTTAAACATTAACTCTTAAGATTGAGAAAAGAAGCAGAATAAGTATTGTATGTTTCTGGGGAGTATATCCCAAATGATAACTACCTGGGAACTCTCCAGGTTTGAACCGGAGATTGCCGGGTGAGCACTGAATCTTCCGTGTCACGTGAGCGGGGTCTTGACACGCCCCGCTCCCCGCTCATTTTCCCTTTAAAAGGGGTTGTTTCCCACTGCAGGAACGCCTCCCAACGTTAGCGGGAACTCCAACTGACATCAGTGGGAACGCCCCCGGCATCAGCGGAAACGCCCACCGATGTCACGGGACCGCCCGCTGATGTCAAGGGAAGTCTCTGGGTAGCCGGAGACCAGAAGTTCCCAGGGATGCTAATATGGTTTTGCTTTACTTGGATGTGAGGACTTTAGAGTTCATCTTGATGGCAATCACAGAGAGAATGAGAAGTTGGCATGAACATTATCACCCTCAGTGTATCTGCTAATCAGATATAACCACAGCATCAAAATCACATTGCATATGTACAAAGTAGCATCGTTTAAAATAAAGTTCTGTTTGGTTACACAATCTCTCATCTAAGACACAGTTAAAACAGTTTCAGGTGATGCTGTCTTGAGGTCATAAATGAACAGCAAGAAAAATATAAAAGGGAAGCAAGAAGACAACAACAAGATAACAAAAGTTCACAAAAGACCCCAAAACACTTCAATATGGCGCATTCCTTAAATTTACTTTGAGTTTGCAGATTTGAGGGCTCTGGAGCAGATACCATAACAGGACCCCCACATCACCACTGCATGCATAATAACCACAAAATCTAGACACAAATACTTTGAAAGCAATATAAACACCTGAGACAGAAAACAATGACGTGTTTTTTTTAATCTCTTAGCTCCCCACTATCCAGTTAGATCCCCACTTTGGGATCTAACTTGATAGATGATATAATTGTTAGATGCTATCAGGTCTAGTAATATCACATACTTTCTGTCTTGTGTGGCAGATCCTGTCCTGTAGTGTTCAGCTGCGGGCTGGATACACAAAGCTGGACACTGGAAAACTATGAGACCCAAGCATATGGCGTGGTATCAAGCAAGGGACTTTCAATAAATGTGAATACATTTTATATTAATCTCTCGTCTGGCTCTGGCTGCTATATTGGCAATAGGGATAAATAAGTCACATTGGACAAAAACCACGTCTAAAATGCACCCTCAAGATCAGCAATCTCCCTCCAGCCGGCTCACAATGCACTGACCGAGGCACAGACCTTGCACGCTCAATCTCTTTCTTGGCATGTGAAGTCATATGACATGATATCACCGAGCTCAGAGTGCTGAGACTATATATCTAGATATACCATATATATATATATATATATTTTTTTTTTATTTTTTTTATTTTTTTTTAATTATGTATTATGGTGGGCAAGGCTACCCTGTTGATAGGGGCACCTTCAGAACGGCTGTCAGACTCTACACCCAATAAGTGTTTCTCATTCAATGATGGGTATATTACACTTGGAGACTAGCAGCTAATCCTCTCTGGAATTGTATTCCCAGAACAAACTAGAAGATATAGTTTAGTTAATGTGAACTCTTGAGCCCTGGGATACTGCTGTGGTTAATCCTACAGTAAATTCATGCTCTGGTGAAGGCAGGTGAAACTTTTGGCTCCATCAACACTGTTAATGAATATAACACTAGTTCAGCTAAGAAAACTTGATGCTTAACCATCTGTGTACCATACACTTGTGGAATCAGTGTACCAATCATGTACCAATGAGGGAAAAAAGAAGCAAACACATAAATGCACAAAAGGACAGTAGAGTCTGACAGCCGTTCTGAGGGTGCCCCTATCGACAGGGTAGCCTTGCCCAGCATAATACATAATTTAAATATATATATATATAATATATATTTATATATATATATAAATATATATATAAATACAGCATGAGGGTCATGGGTGTTATAGGACGCAAAAGCAGGTCTAAAAAAAACTAAGCATGTATGAGGTATTGTGCATTTTCCTATATTTTGTTTCTTTATAATAACTATGGACTTTAAACCCATTTTATGCATGCCTTGCTTGGCATATGCTGTGCATAGCTCTCAATTTTCTCAATCTCGATTTTCAGGCACTGCCCCAGTGTCCGAGGTAGCTGCCCCACTGTCCCATTTTTGTGTGCAGTCGGGATCATGGGACAGTTGGGTAGATCAACTGATCTCCCTTGACCAGCCCAGGAAGCTGTTTAATGAATGGAGATCTGGCTGTTTCAGCACAGACCTCCATTGCAGCTCCCATGTGGCTACCTTGCGGCTTTCACGAGTTGACCCTTCCTGAAAGGTGGATGGGGGACCCAAACTTCCGTGACCCCTGCCAGGAGGTCCTACCTCTTACAATAAATCCCAGCACAGGTGTCCTGATTTGGACACCTGAAACTTTGCAATACACATTTATTTACAGCAACATAGGTTGAACACATTTTCAAGTGGGGATTTGGCTTTTAGGAAAAATATTTTCCTAATATACAGCTTATGTATATGTGGTGCACCTAACTGTCAGTGCTACAACCCCTATTACATGAAACAGAGCCACATTCCTGAAAATGTTAAACATATGCATTTTTAGAAACATATATTATGAGATTAGAAAAACCCTGGGATTAAGCATTGATGAAAGGGCTACATGACTGAGCATGGGAAAGACATTAAACTATACCTAGTACAGAATGTATACATTAAGACTTGGTAAGGGTCCTCAGTCATAGGAGTGAAAGTTCCATATTGCAGATTCTAGAAAATCCCTGGTAGTCAAACAGTAATGATATACAGAGCACAGGGTTAGATTATTTAAGACTAGATAAGAATCCTCATTATCATGGGGGTGGTTACATATTCAATAACAGCCCTGGCGGTAACCATTGATAAGACTGGTTTACTGAGTATAGAAAAGGTTTTATCATGCAGAATATACAATAGGTTTGGGTTCTTTAGGTAAATTTGGGCTAAAGTCTTGAGTAGCACATGACCTAACTGCCAACAGTCCCGAATTTCCCAGGACTGGATCCATCAAATTTGGGTCTGCCCTGGCATAACAATACTGCCTATGCTCAGTGCATTACACTGTGCACATGCATCATTGCATTTCAGCTGTGTATGTCTAAGATTCACAGCGCTTGTCAATGAACGCCAAACTACCCTGTATCTGTACTGGGTAGCCTAGAGCTCAACGCTGCAGGGTCGCGTATGGTGCGTGGCCCCGCCCCCTTTGTCTCGGGATCCAGGAAGAAAATGTTGGTGAGTATGGCATGAGGGTGGAGCTTGTAAGGGAAGTCATGCTAGACTATAAAAAGAAGCACTGGGAAGGTGCCAGCGCTCTTTGGAGAATTTGCCACAAGGAATTGGTTTTTGCCCCCTTTTTTTCTCTTTCAGGTTAATCAAAATGGCTGTGGCGCAGGTCCTTGAGGTTTGACATCAGTGCAGGAGTTTGCTGTCTGAGGTACAGCTAACTTGTGTGGCACTAGCTGAGTGCAGGACTCTCCATGGATCGGGACCATGGAGGGTAATATTGTGGCTACCGTGCGGGGAGTTACGGCGGTAGCCACCCAGAAAAACCAACATTAATATTAGTATGTATGGTTATAATTGTTAGTCACTATGACCATTATAACCCAGCATGCCTCTGTGTTTTTATTATAGATAGGTTAATGATATTTTGCCATTCAATAAAAAAAAACTAAGATTACTAATAAATTAAGGACTTTTTTAATCCACAAGGGTATGGGAAATGTCTTCATTATACAAATAAAACTCTGTGTGTCCAAGTAAACAGATGAATAGTTCTACTAATTCGGTCTCTGGAGGATATAAAACCAACTTTACTTCAATGAAAAGAGCACAACATTTCAAAGATTCGTAGGCATCTAGTTGCCTTATTAAGTTAGAATGATTGTAACCAAGTGGCATTTCAGGGAACTGGCCTGGTACGATCATAAAAAAGGCAATTTTTTATGTCCTTCCGTATCTGTGATGTAATGGGAATGCAAAAAAAAACATTTTACTCCAGCAGGGTGCATTTTAAAAGGGTCCAATAAACGCAGTATCCATGGAAAAAAATATGAGACATAAAGCATCCACGGAAGAGATTTTACTTAATGTTAATAAAAACCAGTGTAAAACAATAACTGGTCTACATTAATTCCAGACCAAAAACAGCTCTAGGTGCCTTTAACAGGAACACCTGGAGTACCAAGAAAAGGAGGGCGTTGAGTAAAAAATTTGGTAAAAAATGGGAAAAATCTTCCTGAATGAAGGTTGTTTGTAAAGTATTCTGGAAACTATCCTCCCACTGAATGAATAACATGGAGAGGGTCACGGCTTGGCTCCACACCATGATAAAGATAGATCTACACTGCCCATGTAGAACAGACAAAATATGATGACTAGAGCAGATTACATGCAGGTATATCATACCTTCTAGTGTCTGGGGAGATAGTCCTTCTTTTGGACCCAAGTCTCTGCTGGGAGATATGGTATATCTTTTTTGGAGGAGGAATGCAGTGAATGAGAATTTACCTTCTACTTAGAGGAGTGGTTAATATAACAGATATGTGTGACTAAATGGTTCTGAGTTAGCCTTTGTTTTATATATTTGTAGCTAGATTAGGTTTAGTTAAGTTGCTGCTACTTTATACATAGCCTAGTGTAGAACTGACCCTGACAGTTTCACCACTAGATGTGCAAAGTTGTAAGCAAATGTAACAGCAAATAAGAAATAAAAAAGCATCATGTGCCCACATTCTCATGTCTCTGCCAAATGTGCGTTAAGTATATTCTATTTTGTTCACACAGAAAAATATTTTTTTTATTTTAAATACAGTATTCTATACAGTAACGCCCTATGACCTTTCAGTCAGACGTTCCTGTAGCAAGCAATATCATGTACCATATGGGCAGGCTCTCCTGACTCCCCAAAAGTTACATTGCAGTGTGTATGTTCCTGTATCTTATTTGCACTTTTTATACAGAACGTTTAGTAGACTTGGGCACCAGGGGGCTCTTCGTGTTCGTCTTCGTGCTCGTCTTCGGGGAAAAAAAAATCTTCGTATTCCGCGAATATTCGCCCGTTCCTGTCTTCTCTTCGGGCGAATATTCGTTTTTTCTTCGTTTTTTCCGGTTAAGGGGTTAATACGGGGTTAACGCAGCTCTGGCGCCAGTACTTTAAATGTGTGTATCAGCAACTCCATTGGTCGCCAGCAGGGGGCCTCCTGCTGTCGACCAATGATCACAGTACCATATATAGCTAATATATTCTCGGGCAGAATATTCTGCTACTCAGTGTAAAACCAACAGAGGGCAGCATTCTGTCCGATGCTATATTAGCCATATGTGGCAGTGTGTTAATTTTCATTTATTAATTATTTAAATAAAATATATTTCCATGATCCGCTGGTCTCCCCACTGCAACAGTTAAATGTCCGCACTCACGGACATTAATTTTGTCGAATTTACAAACTCTTTTTTTCTATTTATTTTGGGTTTTTTTGTATTAAACTGTTAGACGAAAGGCTCATGGGAATAAATGCAAATGAGCACACGGCCCCATATGGCTTATATATCTTTGGACAGAATGCTGCCCTCTGTTGGTTTTACATTAAGTAGCATATGTTTGAAATCCAAAGTTATTCTGCTACTCAACGTAAAACCAACAGAGGGCAGCATTCTGTCCGAAGATATATTAGCCATATGTGGCAGTGTGTTCATTTTCATTTATTAATTATTTAAATAAAATATATTTCCATGATCCGCTGGTCTCCCCGCTGCAACAGTTAAATGTCCGCACTCGCGGACATTAATTTTGTCGAACTTCCAAACTCTTTTTTTCTATTTATTTAGGGGTTTTTTTGTATTAAACTGTTAGACTATGGCTAATATATCTTTGGACAGAATGCTGCCCTCTGTTGGTTTTACGTCGAGTAGCAGAATAACTTTGGATTTCAAACATATGCTACTTAATGTAAAACCAACAGAGGGCAGCATTCTGTCCAAAGATATATAAGCCATATGGGGCCGTGTGCTCATTTGCATTTATTCCCATGATCCTTTCGTCTAACAGTTTAATACAAAAAAAACCCAAAATAAATAGAAAAAAAGAGTTTGGAAGTTCGACAAAATTAATGTCTGCGAGTGCGGACATTTAACTGTTGCAGCGGGGAGACCAGCGGATCATGGGGATATATTTTATTTAAATAATTAATAAATGAAAATGAACACACTGCCACATATGGCTAATATATCTTCGGACAGAATGCTGCCCTCTGTTTGTTTTACGTTGAGTAGCAGAATAACTTTGGATTTCAAGCATATGCTACTTAATGTAAAACCAACAGAGGGCAGCATTCTGTCCGAAGTTATAGTAAGCTATTTATACTAAGTTAAATGTCCGTACCGGCGACTTTGTTGGTCGCTGGCACTGACATTTAACTGACACAGTGGGGAGACCACTGGTGTCCCTGCTGTGTCAGTTAAATGTCCGTACCAGTGACTTTGTTGGTCACTGGCACGGACTTTTAAGTTAACTGGTGCAGCAGGGTCCCAGGTTGCTTTTTTTTTCTGCCTAGCAACTAGTGGTAAGGGGCCGTGCGAGTGAGCCTATTGGTCGCTTGCACAGCCCTTTACCCTACAGATTTCTGCTCCCATTATCCAACGCAGCATTGCAGGGGTTAACGGGAGCGGAAATCAGGAATTAAAAAGGCTGTGCAAGTGAGCCTATTGGTCACCTGCAGGGTCTTCCTCTGGCATCAACCAATTGTTTGATGCCAGAGGAAGACCCTGCAGGTGACCAATAGGCTCACTCACACTGCCCTGTAACCCCTGACGACGAACCTTCTGATTTCCACTTCAGTCAACTCCCGCGATGCTGTGAAGATAAGGTAAATTAGATGGGGGAGGGACCGGGTAGATTAGTAGACGAAGGCGAAGATTCTTCGTGTGTGAGTCTTCGTCTTCGCCTACGTTTTACCTGCACTGTCTTCTCTTCTTCATGTCTTCGGAACGAACACGAAAACGCACTCTTCGTGTTCGTTTTCATGTTCGCCCGAAGACGAATGCACAAGTCTAACGTTTAGTAAATAATGAAAATAAATAATATCATAAGATAAATGATACGTTTTCTCTTTGACTTATAGGTACTTTTTTTTTAACAAGGTGACTGTGAAAGGAAGTATGTAATTATGACTCAAAAGTGAAGTTGCCACCAGCTCTGCAAATACTGGACAATGATGTGAATTGATTAATTACTACGCTGTCTTCTGCTATTGCAGATTTTCCTGCGTCTTACCCGCAAATCCTTCACAGTTGTTGCTTTCAATTAACCCTTATCATGCTGCATGCCAGATGTATGTAATAATAATTAACTTGTTGCTCTCATCATTATTTCATAGACTTCAAGGGATGTTGTGCTACTGCATCACCCTCAATATAATCCAGATAAAGAGGGTTCAGAATACCCAATGCCTAAAAACCCTCCCAAACTGTGATATTTTCTTCTATAACCTTTGTAGGACACATTAATTTACTGCAATAAAACATATCTAGATTTTCTTCCAAAGAGCTTTTAAGAAGCCCATCTATGCCAAGTACATAAAAATGCTTCTATAAGCTGCATAGTAATGGATGAACAAAAAGATGTGTCCTTCAGGAGTGGAATGTATAACAGGGATTAAACTTTGTTTTGCAAAGTAGTAAATGTTCTCGGGACTGGAATAAATGTTTAACAAGTTTAAGATTTTTTCCTGTATAAAACTTTAACACACCTATTATGAAAATGACATACAAAGAAAATTCCCTCAGCATGGATTATTTGATTTTTAACAGTTATTACTAGATTTAGCCATGGGCAGAAGGTTGTGTTCATTTTCATGTTCGTTTTCAGGGATAACATTTTCTTGGTATTCATAGAAATTCATTGAAATGTGGAAATTCGAAATGAATGGAAGAAAGAGGGTCAAAATTAGCTTAGAGTTATAGTGTTATGGATAGTAGTGGACTGATTCAATAATCTTATTATTATTGGCTCACCAAATCTCACACAGAACAATCTCACTCTGTAAAACACTCAGATGCAGCACAGCAGTGTCACAAAAAGTAGTCACAGTGACATGAATGGATCCCCTGCCTGCTCTGCTCTTATATATGCTCTCTTTATTACTAGTCTGCTTTTTTTTTCTTTGAAAGATGCCGTACAGCCATTGGAGAAGCCCTCAGCATGATGTGACTGGAGTGAGCTGATTGTACAAACAAAGATCAGTTCACTCAGTGTACCTCCTAGTCCCCATAGTGCAGGCAAAATGGCAAGATTATTCTAGTGTTTTTAAGATGTCAGCCGCAGCGACTGAATGAATGAACAAAGATTTTCGTATTGCGCACATTCTTTTTTTTCCATTTCTTTTGTCCAATGTTGCATTGTTCGTTATTCAAACCATTCATGAAAAAGCATCCATCCAAAAACAAATACGCAAATCTAGTTATTACCAAGTATACTTATGTTCTAATTAAAGTAGAAATCACAATCCCCTAATTAAAGTTAAAGCAACTGTCTATTTTGCCAACATTTAGGAGCACCACAAACAAGTGCGTAACTAGAAACCACGCGGCCTAGGTACGAAAATTGCCCCATGGCCCCCAACTTCACCAAGCAATACTTCCCACAGTGCTACAATTGCCCCCAAACAGCTTGCGAGTGCCATTTTTGCCCACAAACAGCTGGTCTGTGGCATCATTGTCCTCAAACAGATTGTCTGTGCCTCCTTTGCCTCTTGCAACATACACTCTGGCATACATACATAAACACACTTACACAAATTTACACATCCACTTACTCATTCTCACTGTACAGACTCAGATAAAACTACCTCTGCAGGCAGAGAATTCCACATCCTTATTGTTCTAACTGTAAGAAGCCCTTTTCTCTGCCTTAGACTAAATCTCCTTTCTTCCAGTCTAAACGCATGACCACGTGTCCTATGCATTTCCACACAATGGTTTGTATTGGCCCCGAATATATTTATATAATGCTATCATTTAAATTTACATTTGTTAACCTTTCTTCATAACTATAGCTCCATTCCTTTTATTAATTTTGTAGCCCGCCTCTGCACCCTTTCTAGTGCTATGATATCCTTCTTTAGAATAGGTGCCCAAAATTACACAGCATATTCAAGGGGTCTTGATTTATAAAGAGGTACAAGAAGCAAGAGGCAAATGACACCCAAAGAGGTTGCTCCTGAGCCAAGAGACTTGACAAATATGAATAGTGTTTACAGGTAAGAAGGACATTATATGTTTGTGTACATGTAGTGGCATTAGCAACACAGATAAACATAACAGTATAGGGTCACATCAGGGCAAAAGAAGGACTTAGTTTATACTGCAAGTGAAAGGCATTGCATGGTTTGTGCTTTATTCATCTGCTAATGGAAGTGCAAAATCAGCAACATTAGCTTTTAGACTATATGTTTTAAGTCAGTTTTTCAATGTAATATTAATATGTTAATGATAATGTTAGTGATGGCAGTCTTATAAATGAATGAAGGTAAATATATCGGAATCCTTAATTGTCCAATTGGTAAATCTACTAAACTCTGTGCCAACACAAGCCGAATGTCTCCTTGACATACAATATACAACATACGTTATATGACTTAAAGTATGTAGATACCTCTCCTAATTATTACCGTATTTGCTCGATTATAAGACGAGGTTTTTAAATACCCCTCGTCTAATAAATAGGGTCGTCTTATAATCAGACCTCAAATAGGTCTGACTATGAGACTAAGATCCAGATCCCCCGCAGCGATGCACGGGACCTGGATCCTCCTGTGTTATGCCCCCCCAACTTACCGGTGCTTCTGAGTCCCCGGTGCGTAGTCCGGGCAGCGTGTAGAGCTCTACGCGATTCGCGTACACAACTTCCACTGCAGCCGGGAGGAGGTGCGTTTAGCAGCGGGGGTTGTCTGCGTCCATCGCGCAGACCTTCACCGGCTGTCAGAGATCAGAGTTCCCCGCACCAGGCGGCCGGGGAACTCTGACAGCCAGGAAAGGTCTGCGCGATGGGCGCAGACAACCCCCGCTGCTAACCGGTAAGTTTGGAGGAGGGAGGGAGTGTTAAATGGGGGGGCATAAGGCATTTCTGGAGGCAGAGTGCTCTGTAAAAGGCTTTTTAACCCTCTTAATGCCACTCTGCCTCCTGAAATGCCTTTTAACCCTCTATATGCCACTCTGCCTCCTGAAATGCCTTATAACTGCCTATATGCCACTCTGCCCCATAATATGCCTTTTACCACCCTAAATGCCAGATGCCTAAATGCCACTTATTCTCTTGCCTCTTCTTTTCCTTCTGTCTTCTTTCTTCATTTGCCGAACAGCATCAGAGCAATTGTTTGGATTTATTTGGCAAAGGCTGAGCGCAAGATATATATATATATATATAGATATATACCGTATTGGCTCGAATATAGGCCGCACTTTTTTCCCCCACTTTAAGTTTTTAAAGTGGGGGTGCGGCCTATATTCGGGGTCTAGCGCCCGACGCCCGGGACATGCAGTCCCGGGCGCCGGGCAGGCAGCGGGGTTTGGATACAGATCCCCTGCCAGCACTTCCCACGGGGGGGGGTGCCGGCACGGGAGGTTGTCTAAGTGCATCGTGCGGACCGTCCGCACGATGCGTTTTACCTCTGCCCCCCCCGACTTACCGGAGCAGACTCCCGGGTGTCTTGCAGGGCCGGCGGGGGACATCTACGCAATACGCGTATACAACTTCCGGTGCCGGTGCAAGACGCCCGGGAGTCTGCTCCGGTAAGTGAGGAGGACTGTGGTAGCATATCTCGGGGAGGGAGGAGGACAGTGGTAGCATATCTCGGGGAGGGAGGACAGTGGCAGCATATCTCGGGGAGGGAGGAGGACAGTGGTAGCATATCTCGGGGAGGGAGGACAGTGGCAGCATATTAGGGCAGGGAGGAGGACAGTGGTAGCATATCTCGGGGGGGGGGGACAGAGTGGCAGCATGTTTTTTTGGTGCTTTTTTAAAGAAAACCAAACTTTTAGGGTGCGGCCTATATACGGGGGCGGCTTATATCCGAGCCAATACGGTATATATATATGCAAACAAGGTGGGCTAAGCTAGCCCCAGATAATACAAATGTGTATTAAGCCTATCAAACAGGTGTGAGCTTGCTGCAAAAACAGTGTATACAAAAACAAAAACTGTCTGCGCTAAAAAAGTTGGCAACAAATATATAAACATAATATAGATGACAGGTTTTGGTTATATGAATTGGCCAAAGCATAATTAAGCTCACCTGCCACGTTAAGGCACACTCTCAATAGGGTGAGATCCTACTCTCACCTCCTACATAGTGGGCACACAAAGCAGTTTATACTGCTACCAAAACCTTATTAATGTGTTGGAGGACTGTATATTTCAGTATGTACAGCTCACCGTCTGTGAAACAGGTTGGAATACTCATGTAAAGGTAAGGCTTACATTGGCGCTCATAAGATTTAAGCATTTTTACACTAATCTCGGGATGAATGCAGAGATTCCCTGGGTCACAGTCTGAGGTTCTGTCATATTGTACTCTGATTTAATGATAGCTGTGTGTCCAGATGGGAGCATTTCTCATCAGTATATCATAGTGAAAATCTCTTGTATAAAAGGATAGAATGCTTGTTATATCTTTGCCTCCTGACATTTTTTTACAGTTATTATTATAATTTAATTATTTATGTGGTTGCCACCAATAATGATTCACTAGAGTAGAATCTTTGTGATGAACTATTAAAACATTTGAGTCTTAGGTCAGCTTGTTTATCACATATTAGACAAGGGGCTCTGTTTGATTTATATGAATACATAAAATCCAGGAAACATTAGTATTACTAATTAACTATTACTATTTTTTTAATTACTATTACTAATTGTACTATTTATTGTGGGTTGACTTTTCATTTAAATGAATCATATTTTGCTATATTTATGCTTTAAATATACATTACCTTTTCAGTATTCATTGGAGTTGCAACATTAGTGGACAGCTATAATAGGTGGGCTAGGGGGAAAAATTATGATTACACAGGCACATTTAGATGGGGGTTATACTTTTGTAGATCACACATTTGAGCCAGATTTATCATGAAAACATGAAGCTTTATTGACTATTGGACTATTGGCTGCTTTTTTGAATACTCCCTGCACTAGACTTTCTTATGTCTAGCCACACAATCCCACCTGCTAACAGGAGCCGGCAGCTGGCTGCAATGTTGTCAGGTACAGTAGTAACCATGGCCCGACTAACACTGTAGTCATGCTAGGAATAAACAGTGGACAGGTACTTAGGGCATCAAAGTTGCAGGTAAAAGAATACACAGAGGCACCTGGTTGCCAACTAACATTATCAGTGAAAAGGGACAGACACCAAGTCTAAATCTTTTCTTAATTTCTTAGGCCAGCAGCACCCTTCCTCTACACTTCCCATTCAGCAAGAGGGTGACATTTTGGAAGAAAATCTGTGCCAGGTGGCTTGATTGTGGTCAGTGTGTGTCAGATCTGGCTAACGCAGAGACCACAGGAGTCCCACCAAATGCGTGGGTCAAAGAAGGATACTTTTCTCTCCAGTAGGACATGAAGGACGATAGTCACGTGGTATGCAACGCAGCTGTATCCAGTCTGAGTTTCAAACCTGTATTACCTCTGTAGACACATCACTGCCATCTGCTCAGGTACAGCTCATTGGCAATAAGCATTCCCAGGTGTAACTAAGGCTCTGTGTGTACCTCTGAGCAGAATTTCAAACTGGGAATAGGATGATCGCATTTAAGGCCCAGAAGGGACATTTCTGACACATGAACATTCCAAACATTTTACATTATAACTTAAAATCATATGAAACGTCCAAAGAACTGACAGCTAAACCAGTCAATTCATTTCTACTAGCAACAATAGTGAGCTGCCACATCACCATTTTACTACAAGTTATAAAAGGTGAACATTTGTATGACTGGAGTTTAACCTTGCATTATACATACTTTTTATATGAGCCTAATAAAAGCACATTTCAATTAAACTAAAGCATGCTGTGTAAGCAAAGTTATTCTAAGCAGTTCATTAGTTTTCCTATTGTGTTATATACTTGTTGGCTTAAAGGGGCACTTCAGCCATCATATGCACATCACACAAAAATACGCTATGTTATGCATTTAAAAAAAGCATAATGAAAGGATCCGCAGTGTTTGAATTTGTTGCCCTATAATTTCAGATGGTTAAACTGATTTAATTGTCTCATGTCGCATTAAATATACAGATTTATTTCGGGTTTTTATCTAAACCTCTTTATCTGGTAGAGCATCTTTAACATTAACCAAAGTAGCTTGTTAAGGACCATGAATCCGGTTTACCGCAGAGCTGCAAACGTCCTCTAACCCAGACTCTGTATTGTCCAGTTGAATTATATTGAGAGGATTGGTTAGTAATCTATTAAATAAATATAAAACTTATCTTTGACACATAATGTCCCTATACTATTCCAGATACAGTGGCAAGGCAATGACTAAAGCCAATGTCATGTGTGTATTTTATCGGTGGTAGAAAATGTCACGTTTTATGTGATAACACACAACAGTTTCCCATACTGATACTGTATCTTAGCTATTTAATTAAGCCTCTGAAATAACTTTATCTACGAGGCATATATTCTGAGTTACCTTGAGTTAAACACAACGAATAACAATAGCTACCTAAACCCCCTAATGTACTGTATGCTACCGTTCAAAAGTTTGGGGTCACTTAGAAATGTTCTTGGTTTTTAAAGAAGAGCAAATTTCAGCCATTTAAATAACATGAAATGGATCAGAAATGCAGTGTAGACGTAATTGATGTTATGATTATTGTCACTGGAAAACAACTGGGTTCTTTTAATATAGTATCTTCATAGGCGTACAGAGGCCCTTTATCACTCCCATCACTCCTGGGTTCCAATGGCACGTTGTGTTCACTAATCCAAATTTAACTTTAAAACCCTTTGTTTATGTTACAGCTAGAAACGTATTTGTTTTACATGAAAACAGCTAAGTGCATGCTTGATTGTTATGCCAATTTGTTTAGCAGCTTGGTCGCAGCATTGTTACTGGGTTACGTTCACTCACATATTACATTATTGGGTATAAACAAGTATACCTCAGACACTTAGCAGAAGTATTTTTCAGAAACATTCACCATTCCAATCTCCAGCACTTGAAAACCGGGTCCTTTTGTACAGGCACAAAGGCTATTTGACCATGAAGTATGCAGTGTGCTTGCCTAATTGCCGACAATGTCCAGGACATTGGTTTAGAAATCAAGCCAATAGGGTAAAAGTCCTGCTGATAGCCCTGTCCCAACTCAAATATTGTTCACAATTGTGCTACAACTTGTTACCTAAATCCGGTTGGTATCGCAGAAACACATTTCAGCTCAATTGTGCCACTACAGGGCACATGTTACAATAAGAATCCTAGACACACATAGAGGATATGTAGATGTAAAATGCCAAGTTCATTCCTGCCGAACAACAGAGCAAATAACCAGAGGCCTACATTTCAACTACACGCAGTTTGGAACATATACAGTACCTACATATTAACATAATAAATTCATATGGGACCAACGGACAAACCAGTATTTAGAAATTTATAAAAATCTGTTTAATTGTGAAACAGAAATAAGCAAACAATGGCAACATAGGATCTTAAAATAAAATAAATAAGGCACAGATAAATAAACATTACTTAATCTACAAGTAAAGTGAAAAAAAATGAATTAGTAGACTTATTCTAAATGTCCCATAAGCCTTCAGCCAAAAGTAATTCACTTAGTACAGTGCAAAAAAGATGTTTGGGATCAGAGGTTTAAGTATTTTCACAATTAGTAGGCATACAGATGGCTCCACATACAATTAACAGCTTTTACGACAATACACATATGGTTTTAACCCTTCTTGTTGCCACTCGAGCATCTTATTATAATTGCCTTGCTTGACATGGCTTGGCCATCAGAAATATTGTCTGTTTTTTAGAATTCGGAATACTGATGGTGGGATTGAATGTATGTTGCACTGGACCACATGCAGTGGAGAAATGTTCATAAAGGAAGCTGCAAGAAAATTATAAGAAATAAGTAGTTAGTGCCTTCTTACTATGTTTCTGATATCCATACTAATAACAAAAATACTGTTTTTTGATTATGGTCATCATATTGCAAAAAAAAACAACTTTCTGGAGTATTTTATTCTAATGATTACATTTTATTGAATAAAGAAGCCTTCATTCCATTCTTTAGCAGTGGCGTGATTCCTGAAATTGCATCAAGAAGAGCATCATTGGTTGATGCCAGTGGAGGCCCCTGAGGGCGACCAACAGAGTCGCTCTTCCGGACCTTTAACTCCTGGCACCAAAGCCAATGGTCTCCCCAGGCCAAGTTTCGGCATCAGGAGTTATAGGCCCGTAAGAGCGACTCTATTGGTCCTCGCCAGGGGGTATGTCTGAAGAAAAGACGACCTCAATTATAAGACAAGGTCCTTTTTTTCCTGAAAAAAACCTAGTCTTATAATCGAGGTTACATGATGACATCTTATAAACGTTACATGATGACATCATAGACTGCAGCGTGGCCCTCACCTTACAGCACCTGGGGCAGCTGCTGCTGTTGCCCTGTGGTAGTTATGGTTTAGTGTACTAGAGAATACAATTAATTCTAATAGGAACGATATCAGTAACAAAAATAGTAATCGTTCTGCTCACAAATGAATCTGTTGTATATTGGCCAAAGGAAGCAAATACAATTTCACTGATTACTGAACTTTATTGGACACAATGTTTAAATATCATAATAAGGTATTCATAGATCTCAGCATTCTGTGTTTAATGTAAATAGCGCTAGTTGGAAAAATCCCAAAAGCTCTTAAAAGCTTGACTTCCAGTAAGCCATTTGAAACCTAAATGATATATGCACTGTGTGCAACAGAACTGAATCTGATCCGTGTTTATATTTATTTCGACATAGTATTTTCCTTACATTTTGTTTTAACAGTGATGACACATTTTCATGCATGACTTTCATAGTTAACTATTTACAAAAAAAAGTAGTGTGAGGATTACCAATATCTATACCATGATCAAAATCTCCAAAAATGTTCGTCAACATAATATTAGATAACAAAAGAAAACTGCTTAAGAAAGTGAAGGCACCATGTCAATGGCCTGCTTCTAAAAAAAGTTTGAAGAATCCTTTTTAGGGACTTTTTAGGGTGTATTCCTTAAGAAGCAACAAAAAAGAAACATGGAGGCATTATATTTCTAAAGTGCAACTATACTTGGCGATTTTTCTGAATTTAGCAGTTTAAACTCTGAATTCTTAAAAATGGCCCTTCTTATACTGCAAAATAGCACAGCCTGGTATTTCTTGGGCATAACATTTAAAATTTAGCTCATATTTAGCGTGTTTCTATGCTTAGTAAGTAAGTAAGTGAGAAGAGGCTTTTAATTGTGGACATTCATTCATTCGCTCAGCAGAGACTGATGTTAAGTCTAAGTGGTAATGAACTAGTTTAATGTAATTCTATGTTTACTACAAATTGACAATACGCCTTTTAAACAGCACATTAAAACATTCCAGTATTGGACTTACAGGGTTTAGATATTAACTCGTTTTACTAATTCGTATCTTTTGCAGCATCTGTAAGAAAAGAAATGAAGACAGACACTGTAATGTGATAAAGAATAAATAAACTACTCATTCCGTACCGATATCTAGCATTTTACATGCAAATGTGGCATATTTACACTACTGTTCAAAAGTTTGCGGTCACTTAGAAATGCCCTTGTTTTTTGATTTTTTTAAAGAAAAACAAATTTTGTCCATTAAAATGACATTAAATGGATCAGAAATACAGTGTGGATGTTGTTAATGTTGTAAATGACTATTGCAACTAAACTAATCCAAGTTTAAGTTTAAAAGGCCAATTGATCATTAGAAAACCATTTTGCAATTATGTTCCACAGCTAGAAACCCCCTTTTTTCCAGGACCCCAAACCTCTGAGCCGCAGCATATATATATATGAGTAAAAGTCTATCTTTAGATTTAGGTCTAAATCATGGGAATAATAGAGGATGAGACGTTCAAAGACAGAACCAGTAGGCGCTGTACCAACATTGAGAGATAAGGCTGTTCACCAAGCAAACAGCATAGCTTAATCCCCACTATAATAAGGGGGTAGGGTACAACAAATAGTTACAGCTGCTGGGCAAATAAATGATTTTTTTAAATATTCCATTAAAATATTCGAATTAAGGCACGTGATATAGGAAGGCTAGTCAAAACCAGTGAATATTCCTTGTGTTCCAGATTCTGAATTCCCTTACATATGGCATTGGGGATCAGTGGATACTCTGATGGATATTTTCCCACTACAATAGTAAAATTGAACAAAAATACTTCCACTGAGTCGCTTGCATGACACAGAGAAACCTTTTTTTTATGAAATAAGTCCCAATCCATTAAGCAAGCCTATGGATGATTAGAATATTACCAAGCAGATCATAGATTATACGAAAAGAACTCAACAACAATAAAAATGAGCAGACAGGTTTGGCTGGTGGTTCTCATTAAATAAACATATTTGAGAAACAGAAACATGGTAAATGTCTATTTGTAATAGTTTACATACCGTGTCATTGTATATGTCATAAATGCAAGAAAACAGACAAATGCGATCGAAGCTAGTAAGACCACTGTCACGTGATGCCTAGGAGGAGGCAAATCTAAAAGAAATGAAACAGCTTTTCAATATTTATGGCTATAAGTGTAAATCTGCATGATGTGGCTACACATTACACATTACAACATAATACAGAAAATACACAAAAATATGTTTCATTGCTTGCATGGATTTTTAAATCCATCAGTTCTGAACAGAACTGACCGCCATACATAGAAACATATGGCTACACGCTACACTATTACGCTTGTAATATACAGTACAATTTGGGGCACTGGTAAATAAAGAAGACATCATGGAACTGGAAAGGGTTCAGAGGCGGGTGATATAACAATTGAAGGAATGGAAAATTCCAGCTATAAAGCTTGTTTACTTTGGAGAAAGATGCCTATAGTCAGATATGATTACCAGATACAGATATATATAAATATATATATATATATGTGATACAATATAAAGCATGTTTTTTAATTCATAGAACTTTGCAGACAAACGTGGGGACATCATCTGAGGTTAGTAGAAAAAAAAATCCATCTAGTTAATTGATATATAAGATATATATCTTTAACTCAGAGTGATCTCAGCGGCAGTTTTGTAAACGTGTTTATGTCATCATCAGAAACTATCTAAAGTATACTATCTATTTTTAAAGATTACTAGACTTTACATATGGTTAAAAGGTCCTATATCCTATTATGATACAATGCCTGGTCAGCTGAAATCCGAAAACGATCTTCAGAATAGTTTGGCACAAAATTGGTGATTTTTATGAGATAATGTTTTTTAACAACTCGTCCAAAAAATAAGATCGGCCAAACAACCACTATTCACTTAATTTGACAGCGAAGGCTCTATGGGACACAGATGTAATAGCATCTCCTCTGTTAGCATTGGCACTTCTTTGAATTAATAATATATGATGATTTGATTGCATTTAAACTCTATAGAGCTTTCTGGAAACAATGATAATCTCTCTAGGTTTGTTTATACTTTCAATTATTAATTTGCCTAATCCACGCTGGTCTGTATTACTATGCAAATACAAGACATGCAAATAAATCAGTTTATTTTTATAATGCAAATATAAGAAGTGCTAAATTCCCAACACAAACTGTGAAATGCTTTCTGGGAGTTTACAGTTACCGGGGCCAAGTGTCGTCAATGCCCATGCCCCACCCAGGCTATTTGGGGCCAGCTCCGCCCCCATGCATGTTTACTCCGCCTCTTCAAGGAAGCCAGTCCCCAAAAGAGAAGGGGTTAACTTGCCTGAGGAAGTTCCCATCTATGCTTATTTTAAAAATAGTGACATTTTAGCATCTCAATTCGTGCTTTTCTCCCCGGTAAATCACAGCTCCCTGCATGAACACAGGTAACATGGTTTTCATAAGAACCATTACTACAACCGTTTGCCACTATTAGCAGGTCACTGCAATGGAATCTATGTGATGGTCTATGAAAGGGTTACTGTCTCAGGGTGAACACATTTGCAGCATTTCCATATATAGTTTTATATTAATAATAATATTTATTATTATTTGATATTATTTTGGGTTGTTAAATACCTACCTCTTATTTCCGCCACGACCATACATGACTGTGTTTTCATCTAAAACAGAAAAAGATATATATATATTTCAGGATAATTGAAACAAACATAAATTCTACAAGCATTATGTCCATTCCAAGGACAGATTTTATTTTCCTACAAAACCTTGAAAAATGTCTAGGAAGTGGCTGAATATATTTTCCCTGGCATCTACAACACGTTTGGCATTTATGTGATTTAGTTATAAGATTTATATCACAAACAGCTTCGTTTTAAAATTCATTACTTCATTTGTAATGCAAATTACAAGAAACAAAAAAATTACAAGCTATTCAGACAATATATTGCATATCCACTAGAGATGCAGAATACCAACATACAGCTCATTTGTCCACACAGCTGGTTCTCTAACGACAAGATTAAAGGGACACTCCAGCGTCGCATAAAACTCCTTATAGGTGGTTTCTCACCACCAATTGGAAGTATATCAAATGCGAGGAGATGAGTTTGCCTTGACACATCTCCAGTATGGGAAAAAGGCTTCCAAAGGGAAAATGCATTTGCAAGGGAGATGCCACACTAAAGGGGCTACTGGGGTTGAAGCCCAGAGTCTCAACTTCATAGCCCTTAATAGAGACTCTGAGGCTAAAGCATATTTTAGCCCCTGAGTCTCCATTCGGGGCTATGGGCCAGCTGGGGAGATCATAGATCTCCCTCCAACAGCCCCAAAATAATTCCGAGCATCGGGTTATGATGCCATATCTCGGCGCTCAGCACCAGTGGCGTATGTGGGGGTTGGCATTCCACCCCGAGTGCCACTCACCACGTGACCACACTCTGTTCCTGGCCCAGAGAGGCAGGGGCAGAGCATAGTCATGTAACGTGAGGTCATGTGACTCTTTGAGCTGTGTGTGTGTGGGGGGGGTAAGTAGGGGAAGGAGGAAAAGTGCATGGATGTGTATGTGTGAGCATGGATGTGTATATGGGTGGGTGTGCATGGATGTGTAAGGGTGTGTGAGCATTTATGTGTAAGGGTGTGAGAGCATGGATGTGTAACTGTTGTGTGTGAGCATGTATGTGTAAGAGTGTGTGAGCATGTATGTGTAAGGGTGTGAGAGCATGGATGTGTAAATGTTTGTGTGTGAGCATGTATGTGTAAGGGTGTGTGAGCATGGATGTGTATATGTAAGTGCGTGCTAGTGAGTATGTGTGCATGTGTGCTTCAAACCAAACATTAAATATCTATGTAGGGATAATTTATATGGCTGCATAAGCCTTGTCATCTTTAGGCTACCACTGAGATTTTTGTGATATTCTTCATGTTCTTCTTAGAGTAGTAATATGTTATGTTTTTTATGTGCTGGATACAATGTGGGTATGACCTACTTTATGTTTGGTCTCATGGGTACATGGATTTCTTAGTCCGAGTGTGTTTCCAATCTGGTTTTATATTTTTTCCTTTATCTGTGACAAGATGTTGAAAATTAAGTCCCTTCGATATTAATTTTTCCTGTTACTATTTTACTTTTACAACCTTATGTGTTGTTAACTTTGTTAATCACTTTTTTTCCAAGCAAAGTACATTTTAATGAAGGGAACTCAGGGGGGATAACACAGTTTGCTTAGTACATGAATAGCCTTAGGGCTTGTGTTCATAAGCATTAAACATGATTGTTGCAGTAGAGATAAAAAGAAGCAGGCGACTCCCTTTGGTTTGTGCCTCGTGTCATAAAGGGAAAATCTTGACATGTGGGCATGTGATCTAAGCTGGATCGGTCATAATCATAAGAATATCACAAGTCAAGCCTTAATGAAAGTCTTGTGATGCAATGGAGACTGGCAGAGAGCTTTTAATGTTTATATATTCTCCTAACCTGCAAGTTAAATTCATTAGTGCTGCAAACCATGCATACAGGGTCTCAGGAGCCCCAAAAGGTTTCTTCATGCATATCTGCCAAATACCAAAGTTTAGGAGGGATAGTCTCTTGGGATCAATATCCATCTACCTCTCTTTCCTTACATTATGTCGCTCTTTTCTAGGAGCTCAGGATGTTGGGTATAAATTTCGTTTTCTACAGCCCTGAAACTCCAGAAACTATTGAAGAGGCTACCAGTAGGTGACAAAGTCACATAAAAAAGTCTTGGTAATGACACACTCGGTAAAACAAAAGTGTCCCTCTTTAGTAATTTGAAATAATGGAAAATATGTACATAGGAGAAAGAGAAAAGAGTGAATAAAGATAAGAAGAAAAATAGACAAAGGGGAGAAGAGAAAGAAGACAAGGAAGAGGAAAAAAGAGAGAACAGGAAGGAGAGAAAGAGGGGAGAAGAGTAAAACAAAAGAAAAGGGTGAGAGAAAGGAGATGAGAGGGGAAAAAGAGAGGAGACAACAGGAAGAAAGGAAAGAGAGAAACAAGGGAACAGAATAGGAAAGGCATACCATATAGGGGAGGAGAAAATAACAAAACAGTCATCTTGACAGTCTACAATTCGTACAGTCTACATGCGTACCTCAACACTGCACTCAACTTTCATACTCAAGTATGCACTGAATGCTGGATGACAGCTAATCTCCCAAAAGAACAGTTTTATATATTATATATATATATTATTATAGACTTACACTGAAACCATCACAACAGAGCATGATAGACAGACAGATAGACACATAGGCCGATTCGGAGACAGATGTATTATGGTGCTTTATGACAACTATTTAATGATTATAATAGTCTATTTCACTTACCTGCTTCACTACCAATTTTAAGAACACATACATGCAAGTTTATTAATAGTTTATTTTTTCTCTAAGACCTGTCACATACCTTGTCCCACTTGCTTATAATCCTTAGTATGATGCAATAGTCTTCCCCTCTTGCTAAAGGAGCGTTGTAAAATTCGCCATAGTATTTTCTATCCCCAACTGAGAACTCCAGATGGTCTGAAATGTCACGAGGAAAGAATTCTGCAGTGATGTATCCAAGGGTCTTGGATTTATTAGTGAAATATGTAACAGCCTCCAAAGACTCGCATGAAAAGGAGCACAGGGAAACCAAATGGATCACAAAGACCTGGTAGGAACTGATTATTAAAAAAACGGAAGTGAATATTTCTGCAATATTTTTACGGTTTTTTTTATGCACCCACACAAATTAAATTTTTTTTCAAGGACAGATAGAGCTTTCTTTTGATACAATTTTTAGATAGGTATAGTCTAACATTTAGCATGAATAATACATTCAAATATTGAAAATATTTATAACTAGAAAAGTGCTAATGAGGTGGTAATTGGTGCCTATTAGGTTGGCGAGTTGTGTTAGAGGAACTGTGACAGGGACAGGCTAGATGGCACAAATCTGGCAGCAATGCCTGATAATATGACCTCTGTGGTCCCAAGTGTTTAGCTTAATCACTTAATGTACAAAAGTTACACAACCAGAATGCCTGAAGATTTAATTCAAACAGTCCACCTGGTATACATATGCATACCCGGGAACTTCTGGGCTCCGGCTACCTTTCCTTGCGGAACGTGGCCAGGACTGCACACTGACGTCAGCGGCCGGTCCCGCTGGCATAGGTGGGAGTTCCCCTGACGTCGGTGGGATCAGAAATACAGTGTAGATTTTGTTAATGTTAGCACCGCCATGAAAACATCTAAGTGGTAACCTCTGAATGGTAGTGTATTGGCGAGTTATAAAGACTTTCCCAGTTCCATTATTTGCAGTGCTATTTGTGTTCCACACAAATAGCATTCCATGTAAAGGATACAGCAATCCTCACAAACTCTTCGACTTTAATCGACTTTATTTTGCTGGAAAATTTGACATTTGCATTCCCTGACCTAATTATACATTATGAAGGACCACACATGAAAAGTTTATTTTACAAGAAGTGCTGAGCATGTAAAATGCAAATACTAGTCAGCTTCCCTCTTGTTGCAGGAGAAGCTTGTCAGGGTTCGTAATGTTCATAATACATTTAGGAGTCACTTGAAATGAATTGATTTGTTTGTTAACATATCTTCTGCCCAGAAAGTTCTCCTTTTCCAGAAGGAAAAGTGCAATTTGTGATATTCAACTAGGAGTTATGTCAATGACAAGAGCATGGGGTTGTCAAATCGGCCTAAAGAAACTTGCCAACAAAATCTTAGCGTGGAAAGGTCAAACAAAGATAACTAGTTACTGATTAACCTGAGAAAAAGAAACGCTCACCTGATGAGTCCGTGTTTGTCATCAACCCGATGAAAGCTCACTCGTGGTAACTGACCTTGTACTACCTTGAACATTGCTTTGGGAAGTGGGGGCACTATAAAAAAAAGAGATTATACATTAGATTTAGCAAAAGGAAATTATCATTAAAAATAAAATATGCTGTATCCTTAAAGATGTTAACACTTTGCCAAAATAGTTGTTTATTGGCACTGAAACACCTCACTTCTTTACCCACTATTTCACTATTATAGTGTGATTTGTGACACAGAAGGTCAGCAGCAGATTTACCCCAAAGCACATCAGCCAGTTGAACTGGGATGGAAAGAGTGTGAGTGATCGCTAGTCCTCACCGTAAAGAATTACAAATGCATGCACCAATTTGCATGCCGTGAAAAGCGTATATTCAAACTGGACTCCATGTCCGCAGGGTGTCCCTATAGGTAGTTGTAATTAGTTACCTTAGCTTGCTAAAAACTGTGACTGCAGTGGGCTGAATATATAGTATGGACATTTACAGTCATTTAAATTTTAAATATACATATATATACAGTATGTATGGTTGAGCTGACAGGGCCTTATGAAACCACGACTGAATGTAAACAAATCCATTTAAAAAAATTCAGGGCAGAAGTGTCCTAGTCTGAAGTATGTACGATCCTGAGTTGTAAATGAAGAAACATTCTGTAAGACATGTCAGCAATAAACAAGTAAAATACAGGATACTTAATGAAAATGGCTGAAATGAATTAATCTAGCACCTTGAAGGTCACGTGGCTCCCTAGTGTTCTTTTGACACTAAGCTCAGGGGTGGTAGGAACTCAACTGGGTAACGTCATGCGACCTTACTAATCCAACGAATCTCACATAGCAGCTTACTCTAAGTGCAAGATGCCTGTATTGTCGGCATAGTAAGTAAGCGCCTACATATATCGTTTCACAACGTGTACTTAGGTATGTAAAAATATGTGATAGACTAAAAGTTAATACAATCGCAATAGGAGCCATTTAATTAAAGACACGGTAGTCTAAAATATTACCCGATTTGTTAAATTCTTTTGATTGCTTAGGGAAATAAGTCTAATTTAAAAAAAGTATGCAAATGTAGAACAGCATTTTATTACAAACGAGTCAGACTAGCCATTAGCCAGAAGAAAGCATTCAAAAGAAGTAAAGAGTTTGATTATTGTTGTTCAATATGTGTGTAAGCACGTCGGGTGTGTCAACCTATGTGTCCTTAAGGTAGGGTTTGTGCAGTTGTGAATAGTATGTGTCCCAAAAGTCCCAAAATGAAAGTCATGCTGCCCTCTAACTGCCTTTTATAACATAATGGATGAGACATATTTAAAACTGCAATATATAAAACCGCAATACATAATATAAAGCTCTGTCTTTCAAACCATACTACTAGAACATACAGTATTTGGGAAATCGGCAGTGGCTTAATGCCTGTATGTACACTGCCATCTAGTGTGCAGAAGGTAATACTACACATTTTTGTTAGCACTGCAAAATTCACAGTGTTGGGAGGAAAACATCTTTCAGCAATACAAGTGCAACCCACTATTAAGTGAATAAACTCCACTATTGATAAATACTAGATATCACAAAACAATTGTAACATTCATTGAGTTATTGTTCTCAAATGAAGGGACACAAGCCATACCTTCTATGCTGGTAGTTATGTTGACCTGGGCAGGGTGCTGTTGGTATAACACTGAGATAATGGTCACCGTGTAGTTTGTGGCTGGGTGCAGTTCTAAGCAGAGTAGAGGGACCTCCTCTTGTGTGGTAACATTAAACACAAGTTTGTGTCTGAAATCCATCTGGTACCATCTGTATCCATTGATAACAAGCTGGAAAATGAGAACATCTTCTAAGTATTTTGTCATTTCATCCAGACATGCCTTAAAGTGGTAAGAATCATAACAATATCTGAGCAAAAGAAGCATCTCATCTGGAGACTGCAAGTTCTTATCTTCAGAGTCATGGATTGGGCCCACACATAGAACCCTTTCAATGCCAGAGTCATCTCTAAATATACTAGACCTAGCACTTTAGTTTTCACCTTGTTCTACTTTTTTTGTTACGTTACATTAAATTTCCATCAACCTCCACTCTGCATAAAGAACGCATTTTTTGTCTGTGCTGGACGAAATTTATTAAGCCACTGACATCACTTGAAACCAATGACATGTATCTGCGCATTGCTCCAGATTGGGACTGTAAACAAGAAAAGCTCTGGTTTTACTTTGTAGTTTTGCTTTGTATTAATAATTATATATTTTTTTTCTGAATATTCTAGGGTGAAAAAAGCTCTGCTGGGATCCTAAGCAGTCCTGCTTACCGTGTATATCTCTTTGGTTCTTGATTGTCTCCTCCAACACAAGCATGTTTCATTGAGTACAGTCAGCTCTCTAAAGTGTCCCCCACCTGAAAACAAAAATGACGTTGTGTCATATGAGTGGAGCATTGGTGACAAGAAAAAGAGGCCACACTTGCCCTCTTTATTTGTCTTTTTCATACCCCTACATGCAGCTTATCTTTTACTGCAAAGGTTTCATACAGTTCTCTCTGCACTTTTCTTTTTGAATAGACTATTGGTAAGAATACAGAAGCAATAGAGTATCCATCTTGGTACAACTTTCCATGGTTCTTTAAGGACTCTAACATAAATCCTCTAATTTAAGTGGCATTTATTTAAGGCTTCGCACATGTTCATTGCATAATTTGATTAACGTAAGACATGTTGGGTTGAGTTGCTCTAGAAATATATTCAGATACATTTTGGTTTAGCCAAGTCGATGTGAGCAAGGCAAGATGACTGAAGACTCAATTATATAGTGATGTCAGTGAAGATGACATTATACTCAAAAGTACTGCCAGACTTGTTGACCAACCCGACTACTGGAACTAGTGAATAGATTTATAAGGGTGGGGGCATATATCGAGCATATATCATTGGGCAGTTTAACTGTTGGCCCCCAAACCTGTGAGCTCAATGATGCAATACATTAGCACTTCGAAGCCTTACATGTAGTCCAAACACATTGAGCTCATATATGGTCTGCAGCTTTATAGCCCTATAGTTACAATTTAGACTTCTTACATACCACACGATGCAGTAGTTAGCTGTGTGTTGTGATTATATGGAGTTTCCGTCACATGTACAGTGGGTTGTGTGTCTGTGGGTTGATCCAAACACACAGCAGATATATTTTGGTCTGCGCTTATGTTAAAAGGCAATTCCGGAAGCAATTCCATTGGATACCATCTTCCACCTTGTAGCTGAAGCTTATGGAGCAAAAGTGAAACAAATGTGACATATCCAAGTACAGTATACTACTCACTGTAGCCCATAAATACATGCTGGTAGGGCATGTGCACCAGTACTACAGCATAGTCCCAGAACATTAGGAGGCCTCTCAGTAAGTAAATAAAAATAAATGAAAAATACTGAATTAAAGAGAGAGACAGGTACAGTGAAGCACATGTAGTTTGCTTCACTGATCCCTTAAAATGGGATGACCACTACTTGCGAGCCTAATGTATCGGTTTGTCTGTCAATACTGGTCTTGTCATACCCCTTGAATATATGTATTGTATTGAGCGCTGCGTAAACTGTTGGCGCTATATAAATAAAAGATAGTAATAATAATAACTTCAATTAAAAAGTTAATAACACACCAAAGGAAACTAGAGGCTCGATTGGCTGCATTGGCTTAACGATTGCTTATACACAATAGAAAAAATGTTGGCATGTACAGAACTGTAGTGACCTGAACTGATTTTTGGTAGATCCTGCACAGAATTATAGATCAATGCACAAAGCTTTATTGTGTGGCCATACATATATTTTGAAAAGGTATTGGTATCCCACTGGCATATATAAAACCTATACATTTTGTGTGTGTACAGCAAAAATGCCACCTCGTCATGTTTGCTTGGCAGGAGGTTTTTTTTCTGTGTTTTCTCTCTGTTTGAAACACCCTAATTAGAATAGACAATGTGCATGTAAAAAAGCAACAGCAAATACTTACTTTGTATAACTCTCGCAAGCCATCTACATGTTTGTTCCAACTCAAACAAGTTTCGTTAAATTGTGTGGTTGAGTTTGCATTTTCTAAAAGGACAAAAGATTAAACAAGATTAATGGAAATCTAGCTCATTTCACGTTTATCTAAAATTTGATCTTCCCTTACAAACACGCAATTAATGAACCTGTATCAATGCCAGTTCCCCACAAAGAAAGGGAAGAAATAAATTATTTGAAATGTAGTAGAACAGACAGGTACAAAGATAACATTCTGCGGGACTTCAAAAACTATATCATGTTGACTTTTAGTTGTGATTGACAGCTACAAAAATTTAAGCAAATGTGTCCAAGACCGCAGGGTGCTCACTGCCCACCATCCGCTTACTTTTGGGTGTAACTGCAACTTTATAAAACAAGACCCAATGACCACATCAGTCTTTTTTTTCCCCAGGACAGGTATATATTTTACATGTTGCTTATCAGCGCATGTAAAGTGCAACCCTGCATATCGCAGGATATATCACATATACTACAGGGGAGCACATTATAAAGACTAGTGAGCAGTTTGTGAAATGTATATGAATCCAGAAAATACGGCAGACATGGTAACCCAACGTGAAGACCTTTAAAACTGATGCTGTTCAAATATGTTTAGTTATGCTGCTTGAAACTGCTAGATCTTGTAGGATTGCCACCATGATGTACTATTAGAGCTATTCATCAATTACCAAGAGCATGTGGTGGCATAAAAAAGCAAATTTTTTTTGCATTTGACCACCAAATTTAGGAAATAATCTGAATGCTATACACTATTAAGGAGGCAATAAATGGCAAATTGTCCTGTAATGTAGACAACCAAAAACCTTTCATAAAGTCTTTCGATAATGAACTCTAGCTGATCATGCGCCATACCCATATCTGGGAACTCCACTGATCTCCCTCATAGGGCACAGCAGGCTACTTGGTGCCAGGCCACTGAAATAACTCTTCAGAGCTCCTAGTGCAGGGAATGGTGTATGGATTTACTGACCTCCAGCTTGGTTCCAAACCATTACCCCTCTGTTTCCTCCAACCCAAGGCTAGTTAGGTTCCCAGTGTGTGTAACATTGCTGCCTGACATGGAATACATGGAACACGCGTAAAGAGGAAACAAAGGGAAACAGTGTCTTAAAACATTTTTTTTCTAGAAACTGCTTTATCAATGGATTCCTTTAGTGCCTATGCCAAGAAACATGCAGCTATACTCACCAGCTACTGAGCTATTGACATGAACGTGGCTAGAAAAGTCTGTGGATAACCCTGTGACATATACGAAATATTCTGCTGCTGGTGGAAGCTCGAGACACAGCACCAGGATCATTTTGTCTGTACTGAAGTTAAATATCATGTCCTGAAGCAGATTTCCGGATGACCACATCTTACCACGAATCAATACCTGTGAAGGACATAGAGTAATTAATGCTAATGCTCTGTTTACAATTGGCCAGGATAAAGATACCCAGCACATATTTATGATCGGGTATGGATCCTGGCAGAATTCATTACTCCACTGCTGGCTTAAAGCAGTTATGTAGTTTGCAGCATATGCCTTTTAATAGCACTGTCCATAAACTCCATCAAATACAGTAGATGGCGGCGGAGAAGAGGAGCAGCATCCCAAGAGAAGTTGTAGAGGTTACAGAAAGTGAATTTAAACATGCATGGGTTATTCATATGGATATCCAGAATCTAAGACGAGATTAAGGTTGAAGTCTTTACAGGTATAAGGGTCAAACTAGAAGGGCTGAACACTTGTTATATGTTGTCAAATTCTATCTCTCTCTATGTAGGCTGTAGAAGCTTTCATGGTCTGCAGGACTTCTGTAGGATAAACTTTGCTATGAGCAAAGGAAATATTTAATTCCTGCAGTAAAGAGAACCTGCCAAATAGTTTCATGGGAATTCTTTTTTTTATCGCTAGTTAAATAACCATATAACTTATTAAATCTGACAGATCAGATTCCACAAGTATGAATCACAGATTGTTCGGCTCGCATGATGCCTGTATGAAACAGGTATTCTTGAGGTTGGAATGCAGAATGTAGCGTCTATGACTAATAGCACCGACTTTCACACAAAGATTGTTAACATTACCATCTAAATATGAGTTGTATATTGGAAAACATGCTATCACAGTAAGTACAGTAAATTACTTTGTCCAGACGAGTGTGTAACCCTGAAGTACGTTCACTGCATGTATATGTGATTTAAAGTGAATCTGCTGGCACAGCTAAACCACTGCCACTCCAATGGTCACCTTATGCTCTTATGGCTACGTTAGCTAATTGTGTATAGTAAAGCAATGTTCACTTTGGTTGCTTTGCTTTACTATATTTTAATTTGATTATTCACTACAATTAAAGAAACCTTAGCATAGTTATGTTCCCTTCATTAGTTTTTAATAGTAGTATGTAGTTTATATTATTGAAGTTTACAAACAGTAGGTTTGTCATAAACTCTAAAACCCCATGTTTATATATGTGTCTGTGCAATCATAGGTTTAGTAGATTATGGGGCTTTCTATAAAAAAAAATCATTTGTGGTTATTTTTTAGTTCCATTAAAAGGGTGTGAGAAAAAGTACCAAGATGGTTTTAAACTGACTGCCTTACCACACACAAGTCGTATGCTTATCTAATAACAATATTATCTGTAAAACCAATGTTTTTTTTTTTTTTCTTTCTTGTACTGTGGTATCTATTCATCAATTGGATCTTTGCATCGATTTGCTTTGGCTTTGGTTGACCAAACAAATGTAAGACGCTGATATTGTGGTCAGTCCATGGGGATGCACTTACTGTGTATGTTTCACTAAACCCAGCTTTCCTTGAACTTTTAGTCCACTGCAAACATGTTTCATTGAAAACCATGATATTTCCAGGCTTTCCTTTCACTGCAAGACACACAAGTAAAAAAGTGCATTTAAGTAGATGTCAAATAGATGGGTTTGTTCAAATAAAAGGCTAACCCTGGCAAGTTTCTTCTACAATACAGGCAGTGACCTATGCCAGCCTAGGGTGGCAGGCCCAAGGGGAGGCAGTACAAAACCAGAGGGCAAATTACCCTAATGGGTGATCAGGCCCCCTGGTATGCTGCTGCTCAATAGGTCTGTGGCAGGGGAGATCTCTTAAAGAAGACTAAATTAAAAGGCACTGTGCTCCTTTAAGACATGGAGCTCCGGATAGGATATCCCAACACCATGTAGAGAAGATGGTGGTTGCGGACAGGTGGCTGAAGGTGCTGTCATAGGTAGGAAGACAACATCAGCCATGTGTTCAAGGACAGATTTAGTTGTTAGATATTGCTGACCAGCCCAGATAAAATGCTCTGGCTCGATAAAGACCGTAATGTGGAAACGTTGCCAGTGTTGCTGAATTAAATATACCTCACTGAACTGCTGGAGTGCTGAACGAATTTATTTGTGATATTTTGGGGTGCTGGTGGAGCCCAGTTCAAGCACCAGAAATATTGGAGTGCTGTTCTGCTATTTATACATTGAGGTCTGTATTTAATAGGAACATCACATCTCTGCCTTGTCTGTTTCTCATTGGGTAAAAACAATTGGATGCACATACAGTTTGTAGATTGATATTTTAATATTCCTTTCCCCTGCTTTTTCCTTCTGCTGTGATATCTGAAAGCAACATGTTTAAAGACTATCAGAAAAGAAAGGTTACCTACTAGCTGTATGCACCTTTACACTTAATTTTGTCAGTAGGACATCAGATGAAAAGGCTGTAATTGTGACATTGTAGTTGTTTCCTGGAAGAAGGTCTAAACACACAGTTGGGGACAGGTTATCTGTAGAATAGTTGAAGGACATCATGCTCACAATATCCTTTTCATCCTGCTCCACTCCGTAGATACTAAACTTTTTTGGACATAATCAAAGAAACATAGTTACCTTTTTAAACATACCTTGTGTATGTACATATTCTGTAAGGAACATGGTGCTATATATTAACCATATATTACCATTTCTATCGGAATAACTTGTTGAGAACCATGCTTTGTAAAATCAACCACTGGAAGACCATACTAGGTTAGGCAACTAGGCTTAAATAATCTTATGACATATGACCTCACACAGTCATACCTATATATATATATATATATATATATATATATATCATGGTCAAATAATTATAAAAGCAATATATCACAATTTATTTAACTAAATCTGTCAAACATATTAACACTAACCTGCAATAGTCTATGGGCCAAATTTACAAAACTTCATTCACGTTGGATTCAAAATGATGCTCAAACTCCACTGAAGTCAATGGGGTATGAACTTGTCATAAGTTGCAGGGTGTGGGTCACTAATACAAGCTGTCACTAGTTATTCATGGATTCTCTTGTATTGAGATTAAACCGATATAACATATCTTAAACCTGTTGAACAGTTGTTAAGCTATTTAAAAAAACATTTGCATTACCTCTCTTATGTTCTTAGAACATATTTCCATGCCTGGGAACTCTCTGGGTTTGCCCCGGAGTCTCCATGGTAAAGCTATCCAGGTTCCCCTGGTCTCCAGGTCCTCTTTCTCCAAGCTTTAGCCACACCACTCCCCGCCCACTAATCCTCCTACTCTTCACATACTCAAGAATATCTGGGGCTAGCCCCACCCCTAACCTTTCCCCATGCAAACTAACCACACCCACACTAGTCACTTAGCCCTGCCCCTTATGAAGCCATTCTCCCAGAAGAGGAAAGGCTCCGAGTAGTCTGGGTTGTTCCGAGGTATGCCTATTTCCCTTTATTCATCTGGCTTTGTGGTACTCATTTTTCCTGCGAAAACCCTTTTTAGTGTTTTTTGCAGCCAAAAAAACAATGGACTCTTAAATATGCCCAAAAATGCTTAACATCCATTTTATTTACCTTATACAATATGGTCCAATTCATTATTTCATTGCTCTTTTCCCATCGTATACAAGAGTCATTGGAAATGGAAATGTTGCTTATTAAGCCTTCTTTCACTGTATTGGAAAACACCATGAAGCAGAAAAAAAATTGTCAGGGTCTTCAGATTTAAACAGTGGTTATAGAATATGAATTTACATTCTTTATAACATATTAATTAATGTAGACTTAATCAAATTGTACATGTAAGTGGTCTCCACCCATTAATCTATTTCTATAGTCCATTCATTTTTTTTATACTTTTCCTAGCAAAAACAAAAATATGCATTTTAGATGATGCTACACCTGCCCTTATTTATTTTCTTGCGCACTAGACGCCCATGGAGTGGTAAATGCTTTTGTGTTAGCCATATTTTACAATACATTACATCTGATTCTGTAGAGCAATTTTGTTATGCAACCTAAATGAAATAAGGTGGTCTACAGAATAATGCAGCTTTCCTTCAAGACAAAATGTATGACGAATTTAAAAGAGCATTATCATTACTTTTATCATAAATAAATCTATCAATTGAAAACTACTTATGTATCTGTAGGTAGTAATGATATAGGATGGTAGCCCACAGACTACAGAAGTAGGATTTGGGAAAACTTACAGATCTGTGTTAAGCACCAGGAAAATCCACTAGAAAACCATAAGCTAAATCAAACCAGGCATCATTGTGCACCGGCAATGTAAAATGCCTTCAAATATTCAGATGCCAGGTTCTAAGTCTTATTGCAAAGTTAGCTTTGTGGAACCACATTGGTCTATTGAAGTCTGACCATAGAAATAATAAGTTCACGGTGAAACACACTGGATCTAGGAATGGTAGATATTGTATTTACTGAGCAGAAAAGCTGATAGTTACCCACATCATTTGTATATACAAATGATTTGTGATATTCATGTTGTTAAGGGTATACCCAGGATCAGCTTCCTTAGTGTCTTTAAACAGTAGGACCGCTGGCCACACACATATGTTTTATGTGTTTAGGCACTTAATGCACGTCCATGTAATGGCATAATATCTTTTATAGGGAAGCTTAGCTTAAGTCATCCTAAATACTAGTAGACACTATAGCCAAATTTCCCAATACCGTACCTGTGCACGTCAGATTCAATTTTCCCCAAACACCATCTGCCATGCAGAGAGATACATTCTTCCCCCCATTCTCTTTGAATCCAGGCCTGCACAGATAGTTGACAAAACTTCCCAGAGTGGAGCGGTTGTTCCAAAGCATATCAGCATTTTCCATTATTGAAGGCATTCCACAGTCAACCTCTCCAATATAGAGAAAATATAGTTATTTAATCATATATAATGTTAATTAAGAAGAACAAAATACATTTTGACTCAAAAGTCCCAAAGTGCTACAAAGGGACATTTTAAGAGGTTAAACAAGGAGATTTTTTGACACTTTTGTTGCATGGGTCTTTAGAGTTATGGTTAGAGGCAGGGCTGCATCAAGACTTTATGTGACTATATGATCTAGTGAATTTTCTGTAACTAAGGCATTTACAAGAATGTAATGTATGTGTTTTAACGTGTATGTGCATTTCACTTAGAAACCCACTTTCTGTCTGCTCTTCCTATGAACGTTATTGTGTCTTTTAGGGCTGTGGATGGATAGCAGAAGACTTCAGTCACCTCCTGCTTTGGAGGTATGATATGGACATTACCTGTGCATGTGAAGTTAATATTTTCCCATGTTTCATTGAAAGTGCATTTAGCCACATTCTTGTTGCCCCTTTCATGGAAACCTGTCATACATTCATACTGCAGCTCACTCCCCAGGTTTGCAGTTCCGTTCCAAACAACTATAGCATTGGGAATTGAAGGTGGGTTCCCACAATTTATTTCTTAAAGGAGAAAAATAGAACATAGTTAATAATCCTATTGATGAAGTCAGGGTACATCTAATTGTTAGTTTAGAATAATATAATATGTTTGAATAGTGTCAACTTAATGAGGAATAATTATGTTGTTCTCTAAAATGAGCTAGTGCGATAGAAATAGTATATATTATGATTACCTCTGCAAATGAGGTCAGCTCCCACCCAACGCCCATCTTCATTACAAGTGGCAGTGCCGTCTCCAGAATCCATAACATAACCGTTCCAGCACTGAAAAATTAGTGTGCTTCCATAAGTTGTGTTCTTTTGTAAACTTGAAGAGGCATGTAGGATGGTGGGTGGGGGTCCGCAGTCTACAACTATAACAGTCACAATATATACACAATATTACAGCTCAAATTAAAAAGTACTATTAAATGTATTTTATTTGAAAGCTCAACCCAACTGAACACGCAGCTGAAAGGTTGCCTATCCTACCTGTCCTGCTACATTGCTCTGGTATATATATATATACCTCCCAACCACCATGTTTTTCATGGGATAATATCAATTTTCTCAACTGTCCTTCAAAAAACAGGTTGGTTGAACACGTATGTATTATGTGTGTAATGTACCACACATGCACCACTCTCAGCCACACAAATCGCACTCTACCATACACACGATTCTCAGCCATACATACCACTCTCAACTTTTTGTCAAAGATATACATAAAACTAAAACATGTTTTATCACATGTAGTATCACTGATGTTATAAATAAATTGGCTGGTGATATTTTTTGATTACGTAAATGCTTTTAATGGCATTTAACACATAAACGAATGTTGTCTGGAATTTGATTTTCCTTGAGACTCAAAAGGCTTTTAGGAACATGCCCTGGAGGCAAATGGATACCATAGACAGAAGTCTCCATAAGAGGACTGTCCCATAAAACAGGGACATCTGCTCGACTTCGTAAAGAATACTGATATATCAGTACAATGAATTCTATAAAGAATGCAGAACAACTTGGGTAATTGGATGCAAAAAAAAAGTTATTATCAGCATTTTATCTCATTATGTCCTCCGTCTCACCTTTGCACATCAACGTCGCACCTTCCCACCTCCCTGATTCTGTGCAGGTTGAAGTGTCATTACCACCTTCGGAGACAAATCCTTTTGCACACTTGTACATCACTTTACTTCCCAATGTGGTGCTTAGGGATGAGTGAATCGCAGCATTGGCCATGGTGTATGGCGGTCCACAGTCAACAGCTGGAAATGCAAGCACCGGAACACCGATACAAACATTAAGCAGCAGGTTTTAACCACATAAGTAGGGTACTACTGGTAAATGCAACATTGAAAGCTCTTTTTCACACAGCATACACTATGCCCCAAGACATCGTTTAGACCATGTGGCCCAATGTAGATTTTATATCTATATATATATATCTATATTTAGATATATAGAGATAGATAGATAGCTATACATACTGCACATATAGATATATTTTTCAACAACGTTCTACAGATTATGAGCATAGTAGGTCAGGTTGTTTTAGTGAATAGGGTTACCATTTGTACTTCACCATTGAACGGAACAGTTTTTCAAAAAATCTATACTTAGAGGAATGATTTGTTTTACTACCTTTGCAGATGAGTGAGCCTCCAGCCCACCTTCCTTCGGCTGTGCAGAAAGATGTGTTCTGACCTCCGGCAGCGATGAATCCTTGCGCACACCTATACGTTACCATACTTCCCACAGTGCTGTTCATGAATGGGTCCACAATGGAATTTGGAGAAACTGCTGGCGGCCCACAGTCAACAGCTTAAAAGACAAAATCTTACTGTTAGTATATTTACATATTAATTACAGGCTATGTGTTTTAATACAGAGTATAAGATGTCGGCATTTATAACAAGTTTACCCAGTTACTAAAATGAACATTTTATCAGAGGTTCAAATTCATGCTGTTTGATTTTATCTGTGTTGTATTCTTTTAATAGCTGTGGATCAACCTCCTTTGAGACTGTTTTTCAAATTTTGTACCCTTCATCAACTTTTCTGTGGTGTTTGTGTTTAACACATCGGAATTTTTCTTGTTTACTGTACACAAATTATATATTGCAGTTTTTTTCAGGAAAAAAAATGTCTTTTTTTTAGATACCATTATTTTGATCTTATCATATAATGTATTGTAAAAAAAAATAATAAAACATGCTGAGAAACTGACTTTTATTTGAAAAACATTTTACTCATCTACAAAAGCTAATGAAAAATATTGCTAAGTAGATTCTAGTATTTGTCCTGAGTGTGTTCCCAGTGTTGTTATGTTGTTTTGCTTTTTATGCAAGTTACAGGGCAATATGTACAAGTAGCGCATTGCTTTTTTATAAGGGGGTAAAATGTTCCCCTACATTCTACATTATTTTTCCTTATTTTTGAACGTTAGGGGTAAGACATTTTTTTTACCTATATTTCTAGCGGGAAGAGCATGATGTGTTTAGGCACCTATTTTACATTATTTTTACATTTTATTTTAACTTTGCTTTTATTTTGACATTTTCTTGGAACTGGATAGTTCCTCTTATGATGGCATGGTGGCATCATTAGGGTCTTTATTATTTCTTATATATTTCTTTATTATTATTTTGAGAAATACAGTGCTTGTGATTGCTCTCCTGGTTTTTGTGGGGGGTGTTGCAGCCACACTGGCTGAATGAAGAAGGCAATCATTAATCGCTTTATAAGCTCTTTTATCCCCATGATCTTTCGATGATCAACATGAAAACCTGAAAACACTTGCATGGTATTTGACTTCCAAACAGTGTGTCAGCAACTAAATATATTTCAGAATGGGAGAGGACAGGCATCATGCCACAGTCCATTGTTGTGTAAGTGAAAAATACACATAATATTTGTACTTTTGGGGGGTTCACATCTCGGAAAAAATAAGAGCAAGAGTACATTTTTCTCCACCTTCTGTGGAGCTGGATAGAGTCAAACTGTGTGAATCATGGTGACCCTAAATGTGTCACTTGTGGATAGACGTTAAAAGACGTGGGCAACCATATATTTTGTACACAACCTTATTAAGATGTCACTTCCAAAAATATATTAAATCAATGTTTGACATACAATGGAACAATTACAAGAAATTACACTCTGCTACAATGTAAAGTAGTGAGTGCACAGCCTGCATAACAGCGTAAATTGCTGTTCCCTCAAAATAACTAAACACACAGCCATGAATGTCTAAAAATTGGCAACAAAACTGAGTACACAAATGTCCAAATTGGGCCCAAAGTGTCAATATTTTGTGTGGCCGCCATTTTTTTCCAGCACTGCCTTAACCCTCTTGGGCATGGAGTTCACCAGAGCTTCACAGGTTGCCACTGGAGTCCTCTTCCACTCCTCCATGATGACATCACGGAGCTGGTGGATGTTAGAGACCTTGCACTCCCCCACCTTTCGTTTGAGGATCCCCCACAGATGCTCAATAGGGTTTAGGTCTGGAGACATGCTTGGCCAGTCCACCACCTTTACCCTCAGCTTCTTTAGCAAGGCGGTGTGGAGGTGTGTTTGGGGTCATTATCATGTTGGAATACTGCCCTGCGGCCCAGGGCCCAGATATTGTATATATCTGCCCTTAGAATAGTACAAAAGGATCACAATGACATTTTTTGTATTACATCCTTTTTACCTAGACACAAAGACGTATTTCCATTTGCCTGAAAGGGTTCTGTGCCATTCATCACGCTATAGCCCTCTACACAGTAACACTCATAGCTCCCAGGAATATTTTTACAATGGCTGTTGTGTCCACAGATGTCCGGTACACTACACTCATCAACATCTGAAAAAAGAAAAAAAAAACATATGTTGCTTTATATTTGACCTAGAATTCTATTTGTTTTAAGCAGTAGCTGCTTTTAGATGAAAGTGGAAAAGTAACACAAGAGGTCACCTTCTATAAGATATGCCAAACTTTGAGGTTAGAACAAAACATCACTACTTAGCAGAAAACCACCTGTATTGAACTTACATTCTTAACCTAAACAGCGTCTTTGGTATTCTTTTGGTATTTATGATATGCCTCAATTAATTTATTAACATTAATATCACCTGTGTTATGACTCTAACAACTTATGGAAGAAAAAACAACAAGATGATATTCTTCTTTCCATTAAACACTTTTGCCAAACTAATCTTAGCCTATTCTTCATCTGCTACCCCGATGTGCCAGTCACTGGCTCCTCACACCCTTTAGAATTACTTTTAAGCTCCTGACCCTTACTTCCACAGGCTTTATCATCTCTGTTCCCCCGAAAGACAGATCTTTCGCTTTCCCTTCAAATACCTTCAAAAACCCTCTTCATTGCGCCTACAACTGGCATCTCTCCTCACACTCGTCTCCGGATTTTAACTTGTCTTGTACCTATTCTCTGGAATTTTCTTCCCCGTTCTGTCAGACTATCTCTCTATTTACTCTAATGTAAACAATCATTTTAAAAACGTCCTGCTTGGATAACAGAAATGTCGTAGTTACTAAAAAAAATAATAACAATTTTACTCTAACCAAATGATATAATGCACTTTAGTTATTGGATACCCTAACTTATTTCAACAATAGGATACTGTGTTATTTCCTAAATTGAATATTGTTCATTATAATAGCTCTACCCACACAGTCATATTCCCATTCACTCACCTGTGCAAAAGGATTTTTCATTACTTTCTTGAAAAGGTTCCATGCCGTTCATTGGCCGATATCCCTCTACACAGTAACACTCATAACTTCCTGGGGTATTTTTACACTTGCTGTTATGTCCACATGCATTTGATACACCACATTCATCAATATCTGTAAAAGGCAATAAAGATATGTGAAATAAAATACATCAAGCTAATGATGGAGTTGCAACGACTGCTGATGTTCCTGTGTTCTTCAAATGTGAACACGCAAACAACTTCCATTGGTGTTTGTATACACAGTACAACAAACGCTTCCTTTTTTCAGTTCATATATATACACGTTTAATGTGTTGCTGATGGAAGTACCCAAAAAGAAACACTTGGTCACCTAGTCACCAGCATGTACAAGTTGTGTCTGTCCTGGAAACAAACGGTCCTATTTGCTACATCAGTAATAGCATAATACATGTATACAATTTCTAGAGCACATTAGAGCAGCTAATAATGTAAAAGGAAAGCAGATTTCTTAGAACTCATGGTGCCCACTACTTTTTATGTGGTTATGTCTGTGTTGTATATTATATAAAATATGCAAACTGCCAACTCTAAATGTCTATGGAGATATCTCCTTATATCTCCAAGGTTCCTCCTTGTGACTCAGTTCCATCTCTTTCTCTTTCCTCCAACAATATCCCTCTACTTTAGGAGCTCATAATGCATACTGGGAATGAGTTTGGTGTGAGTTACTCTTTCCCCTCGTGTAGCTTTCCTGAAATACCATAAGTTCTCTGCAAGCCAACTTCTTGAGCCAGGCTCCTTGCAAGATATAAAAAGGGTATTCAACCTAATTTGGACAACTTTGACAGGTCTGCAAGCAACTTTAGTAATCTATTTCTTGTCTTATTATGCACGTAATTCTGTATAAGTGCTAAATATGTATTGCTGAGGGATTATTTCATTTTGGTCAAATGTTGTTAACATTTTCAAACCCAGATCCCTTCCCTTTTGGTCCCCTCACATTCTGGCCTCCTACAGCCATAACACCTGCTTTTTTTTACTTTAAAAATGTCCTTACTCTTATTCATATTTATCTTTCCCCTCTTGTAGCATTTGTGAAACACCGCAAGCTCTCTGCTAGCCGCCATCTTAAACCAAGCACAAGATGTGCCAGCGGTAGAATGTTAAAATGAAACAAAACTACAGCTACATGCTTCTGGTATCTGTCTAGTCCTGTATTTAAGCCAGCTCAAGATCAAGGGTTTTTACTCGCAGTTAAACTACTACTAAGAGGAGTCCTTCCAATTTACCATATCTATTGAAGAAAAATAGAGAATATGGGATATTGAAATCATTTCACTATGAATACCGAATATATAATGGAATTTGAAAAAATTTAACTGAGTACTACTTTGAAATACCTTGCAGAACACTATTGTCATACAAGACTCCAAACTTGAAAGCAATTCACATCTGTCCTTATTCTTAGAGTCTACTATATCTAATAGAGCTGGACTATCAACTGGGTCTGCTAATTCAAAAATAGGTTTCAGCATTGTGGTAGGGAATCTCATTATATATTCTGTATCTTTTTCTCACGACCTAATGCAGTATGCCATGATATGATCATGTCTGGGAACTCTCCAGGTTTCTCCTGGATTCTCTGGGTGAAGTGTTGCTTCACTGGGTCTCCAGGTCGCTCTTCTCTTTCTCTGGAGCAGGGGAAGAGTTTTTAGCTATTACTGGTCTTCCCACCCAAGTACCCTCCCATTTCCAGGCCAAATTAATGCTTTTTAGCACTAGCCAGATAACCATGTCGCTCTCCTGCTCTCACTTGCTCTCGTACATGTCTAGTCTTGCATACCTCCAACGCAACCAAATCAGAGGAAAGAAAGTTCCTGTTAGCCTGCCCTCTGAGCGTCCCAACCTCCATAAATCACTGTATAGCGCTATTTGGATTACTCCACTGAAATACTCAATGGTCACAAAACTACTATGCTTATTAGGAACAAGAATAGTAATTCAACAGTGATCCTAGGGAAAAACAGGGGTCATAATAGTAGATTATGTGAAACTGGCATCCAAGAAGCTTTCAGGATTAGACCCAGAAGACTCTGGACTGGATCCACACATCAATGTGTGGAACTGTCAATATGAAACAAAAAGTAAAACTGCATTGCCATTCTTCTAAACAAATAGGATTTGCATATTTAGAAGAGAATATTGTGCTTCATTATTGAAAATGTTCTGGCACAATTATGGATCTATGTATCCAAAATAGCAATATGCAATTCACAAAGTATATGATTTTATTTCTAAGAAACAGACAGTGTAAAATATAATCAGAAACGTCTCCAAAGTAGTTATTTTATTCTCTACAGATGATTAAATATTACAAGGACCGTGCCTGTATGAATATTTATTTGAATAATGAAATAAATGGAATGTCTTGGTATGCTATTAAGTTGACGCCTAAGGCATGACATGATATATTAGTCAATCAGATATATATATGGATATGCTTTAAAACAGTGATAGTAATGAATGATTTTACTTGCAAGCCCTGTACAACATGTTTATTACAAATCCAAGGAGAAAAATAAAGCTCGCTTTGTGAACTTTATACTTCTATAAAGGAGGGTACAAAAACACCTGTGATCATTTGGAATAGTGTACATAGTTTTGAGGGTGCAAGTAGCACCCACGAAGATCCATCAATGTATTGAAACAGAATGACCCTTTTCACTGTCTCTGTAATAATTTTCATTAATACAGATTTTCACAATATCCATATTATTTAGGACTCTTTTCTGGAAAATATCGTCTGTGGAATCAGGTCGGTGTTTCCGGACATCTAGGATATCTAAATAACAACCATCCTTTTCCTGCTTATTTTTTTTACTACGCTAAAACTAAATGACAGAAATTTTATCTTTTCTATTTGCATTATTTGAAAACATAAAATCGTATTTTTGGTTAAATAAAGCTTTTGCAATAAACGAGAGGGAGCTTCTCATAGAAGTCAACTTTCAGAAAACTAGGTGTATCTGCTCAGATATATCTTGTAAATATTTGATTATAAAGTTCTGTGACTTTTTTGTTCTGTTGGAATAAAGGGTTAATTTATAGGAGCACTGTTCCTTGTGTAATGTTGTAATTTTGTAGCCTTCTAAATATCCCACTAGGTGATTACCTATGTTCCCACGATTAAGCACTAGAAGGTGGACCGAGGGTTTTACCTTTTTTCTTCTACCTCCTGTCATGTTTTTGAATTTGTAAATGGGCATCCCATTTTAAAGCAAGAGCAGGGCATGGTGCTACTTTTCTTTGATAATAAATAATTATAAGTTATAATAAAAAAATATTTCAACCTGACATAAAGCCAGGATTTCTTTTTTAATTAACAGGCCTACTTTAATTGTTGCTCCTTTAAAATCCTCCTGCATTATTGTTTTAGTAATCACAAAATGATAGCCAATAAATATTTGAAAAACTTTCTGATTATTTCACTTTAAAAAAGAAAAGCTATTAAAAATGCATCATTTTTCAGCATTTCCCAATGATGGTGGGGGTGCTTGTCTTCTTTGTCTTCCTTCCTAGAAATTAAGGAATATGTTTATGGACTGTCACTCATTGACAAAGGGGGAAATGATAATGTGGTAAGGAGGAGATAAAATGTGAGGGCTTCAGAGCATGTGCCTATATTAAATTGCTTTATAAAAATAAGGGCATGTTTATTCAGTTCCATCCCGCTGACGGACTATTGTTTTTAATAACCAAGCTGCTGATACTGTTTCGGATACTGAGAGTATCCGCCAGCATAGGGAAATGCGATAATATGGATAATTTAGGATCTAAAAGGTATAATTCTGGAGTTTAGATCTCAAAAGAAGCATTATAAATTAAAGAATTCCAGATGTATGTAAATAAGTCATTTAAATGTAAGCGTTCATCTCTTATTTCAAATATTTGGATATTTAGTGTCCAGGTAACTTTGACACACAATAAAAATGTTAGAATCTTATTATATTTTTTAATTATTTCTCAAATACTTCTTTGGGACTATCCTATTACTTGATTTCCCATAAATCTCGGCAACTATAAGGATTTAGAAAACTCTTTACTATAAAATTTATTTTCAACATAGCTACACTATCATTTGCTACATGATTGTAAGCTTGCAACCAGGGCCCTCTTCCCCCAAAGAGGGTTTCAGTTTGTCTTAGTCTGTCAATTCTAGTTTTGTCATTCCACCTGAATATACTGTATGTATAAGAAGTGCTGCGGAATTATTTGCCACTATGTAAATAAAAGATGATAATAATAATAATGTAATAAATAGAGATGTATCACTGTCAGGATTGGACATATACATACTTGAAAATGAGAGAACACTCAAATTGTTTATCGTGGTCAAACATTGTTAGATATTTGTTTTGACTAAATATATCTGTGGCCAAAGTGAAGAAAAAATCGCAGCTTCTATGTATTTCAAAAGAAAATTTGATACCAGGTGGTAGTAAGACGATGGAAAGATGGAGGAGAAAGAGACATGACATGAGCTTGTTTACCCTTTACATTATCAGTTAGGGTATAGGTTCTAACATATATGGACAATTTTCAATACTCCTAGTCCTACTGGATCATTCATGTAAAATTTTAGCATTCTGAAGAAGATCATATCATATGATCAGAAGCACATGCTCCTAGCACTCATATTTCACACAAGCCTAATGTGAATATATGTATAGCGAACAAAAGAAGAAACATAGATTACCTAAATTTGCATACTTTGAGTGGCCCAGAAGTCTGTCAAACCACGGTAAATTAGCAGAATCCAAATTTTTGGTTTAGATGCCATACTAAATCTGGTACCAAACTCTAGTGTTACTCACCTGTACAGAACGTGCCATCGTTGGGTATAAAATTTTCATTGTTATTGGATGGCCGATATCCTTTCAGACATATACAGTAGAAGCTTCCATGTGTATTATGGCAGGCAGTATGATTCCCACATATACTATGTGCTCCAATCTGGCATTCATCTTTATCTGTTCATGTAAGATAAAACACATTTTAAGAATCAAGACTACATTAAGACAGAAAATATTTATAAAATGGCATTACCAAGAAATATGTCTGCAAACATTACATTGTGCAAAAACTAGAGCAATAATTTTCTAACACTTTATTTTTAATAGAACACAAGTAATAAAAAAAAATGTGAGTTACTCGTTAGAGAAAAGCACCATACAGCAACATTTAGAGCTCATTAAAGTGAATTGGCTGCTGCTGCCTTTGATAATTTATACATTTATTTTCTTTTTTCCGTTTTAATCTAGTAGGGAAACATGCTTCAGCAAATAGTAGTCAGGAACAATGCCAGGAAAAGAGAAGGAATTAAGTAAATATCCATGTGTGAAGTGTTTGAAGTTTTCGAAAAATTCACATCAGCGAAATCGATTTCATCAATGACAATGTCCTATTCTTATAGAAATACATGTTTTCGTATGGGAAAGTAAATGTTCAAGGGTAATCTTAACAATTGATGAAATGTTCTTGAGTAACAGGAAAACAAGGCCAAATGTATCTTGTAGCACCATCAGTGATGAAGTGGCCTACAGGTCTGATTCAAAGGCCTACGCAGCCCAAAGTAATAGGTTTGTCCCTTAAGGACAAAGTTTTTTTTTTTTAATAACTGAGGACAAGAGTGTTTTCAGCACTTTCTCCTTGTCTCTCGAAGAGTAAGTTTCCTGTCTTCCACTTATTTTACCCCCTAAACTATATATTGTTTCTTAAGGTCAAGTAGGGCTTTCTTTTGAAACCAATGTCATGTACACTATATAACCAACAGTATGTCGACATTCCTTGTAATTATTGAGTTAAGGTGTTTAAGCCATATCCATGCCTAACAGGTGTAAAAAAAAAGCACATAGGCAGCCATCTCCATAGACAGTAGAACGTGTCATACCGGATAGCTCAGTGACTTTAAACAATGCCATCTTTGCCACAAGTCAGTTCATGAAATTTCTGTCCTACTAGATCTTCCCCGGTCCACTGTAAGTGGCAATTTTGTAGGAATAACTACAGCTCAGCCATGAAGTGGTAGACCACGCATACTCACAGAGCAGGGCTGTTGAGCACTGCAGATTGTCAAGTGTGAAAATGGCCTGTCCTCGGTAGCATCACATACTAGAGAATAACAAAGTGCCTCTGAAAGCAACATCACCACAAGCACTGTGCGTCAGGAGATTCACAAAATGGGTGGAACAGCTGCATGCAGGCTTAAGATCACTATGCACAATGCCAAGTGTCAACTGGAGTGGTGTAAAGCATACAGACATTGGACTCTGGAGCAGTGGGAACATGTTCTCTGGAGTGATGAATTGTGCGTCATTATCTGGAGGTCTGATGGACAATGTAGACTTCAAGGAGAATACTACCTACTGGAATGCATAATACCTACTGTAAAGTTTGATGGAGGAGGAATAATTCCATGGGGCCGTTTTTCAGTATTTGGCTTAGGCCTTTTAGTTTCAGTGAAGGGATAATGTTGAGGCATACAAAGGCATTTTAGACAATTGTATACATTCAATTTTGTGGCACCAGTTTGGGGAAGGCCCTTTCCTGTTCCAGCATGACTGTGCCCCTTGTGCACAAAGCAAGGTCCATAAAGACATGATTTGACAAGTCTGGTGTGGAAGAACTCGAGTGGCCTTGCAAATATAAGGAAGTGTGTGTTTTTTACAGCAGTAGTATATGTGAACTGTAGGCTTAATCATATATACACTGTCTACAACTGCCACACAAAAGGGAGAGGGAAAAAGTGGGAGAGTTGGAGAAAAAGGAAGATACAAAGAGAAAGATGAAGAGAAAGAGAAGAAAGAGAGAGATAGAGAAAAGGGGGAAAGAAAGGCAAAAGATAGAGGTGGAGAGAGAGAGGAGAAAGGGGAGAAGAAAGAGAGGTAAAGTAGAGAGAAGAAATGAAAAGAGGGAGATGAGAGAGAAAAAGAACAGATGGAAGACTGAGCAAAAGAGAGGGAAAAAAAAGTCAATTTTATGACCGGTTTATATGCTAGCCTCTATATAGTTACAATATGTAATTCTATCGCCTAACTTTTGATTCTGGATAGCAGCAAAACCACGAAAGGAACCTTAATATTTGGCAAAGAGGAAGCAGACACAAGCTGCACGACTAGTTAATATTCACATAGAAAATAAGAGAGTGATAAAACATAGTACTTTTTATAATACTAAACTATTCTATGCTGCACATCATTTATATGAACAAGCACAAACACACTTTAAATTAAACTGATTTGTTATTTTGTTTAGCATCACAGAGATGGAGATAGATGTTGGTTAAGCATTTATTACTTTTAGTACAACAGATTGGACCATAATTCACTTACCCAAACAAAGCGTCCTCCCATTTCCAATTAGTCCAAAGTTACACATGCAGGTATATTTGTTATCTTTCTCTACACATGTAGCATTCACGTGGCACGACTTACACGTTTCTATTGATGTAGCTATAAAACAAACAGATAATTACAATTACAGATCAGACAAACCATTGTCAATTTGTCACCATTGGCTCCAATCGAGCCGTTCTGAAAACAAAAAAAGAGTAAAATATATTTGTTTTGGAAAATAATGACAATAATTTAATGGAAAAATGACTAAATCAGTGTTCATATTTCACAAAATGGCATAATTTGCACATTTTTAATTACACGTGATTAAATGTTATTTTTAATCAGACCTTTTTTTCTTATGTATAAATTAGCAAGCACGTATCCATAAATCTTGGTGTCTTTCTGTATATGTACATTGGCTTTCTTCCTAACGTGGTTAAGCATTTTAACAGTAAAAATGTAATTTATTTTGAAAACACAACCTCTTCCTGCAACATTGTACCTAATCAGAAAAGCAGACTCCTTTGTAAGGAAACGCTTCTGTTCTCAGCGGGAACAATATCAGTTATTAATGGCTATAATTTCGGGGACAGTGTTAAATACAGGAAAAGCCATCTGCTCCAAGCCAAGATTGCAAACATCAGTTTGTGAACATTGCTGGGGCATAACATCAAATTATTCCTGATAAGTAGTGTCAACAAACATTGTAGATGGGTTCAGAACCACAAATAATCAATGAATTCCAGTCACAAATGCCTAAACACAGCAGGATTCTCATGTGTGAAAAAGTAAAATATAAGACTTCATTTAAATATTTTTTGCGTATGAAGGAAATCTTCAGGAACTAAAGATCTAATTTAATAATTTTCTCATAATTGTAAAAATATTTTCAGTTTGACCAATAGATATTGGCAAATTTTAGTATAACGTTGGCACTTTTGCTTTATAATACAATGTTAATATTAATGTTAAAAAATATTAATATAATAAAAGTGTATATATGCAAATGGTATGTTCCATTCACTTGGAGAAGAGACCTTCAACATGGATTGCATGGGACCCTAGTCATTTTGTGCCACTGATGTGTATCAAAGATATCCCCGAGAAGCTTATTAAAGTATAAATAACATTATTCTATATAATCAGTAAATGAATTTCTTACAAAACTACCCATATCTCATGTTTTTTAGTGTATTGTAGGTGTCAAGAAGATATGGGTGCCTTTTAACCAAGCAGCTGTATCAATTTCCTAAACATTGCTTGCTTGACTCAAATGACATACGACCAGACTAGTACTCAACATAGGCCCTGGCTTTTAAATCACATCACTCACAGTTTAATTTAACTATGCGGTTTCTCCTTTTCAAAAACATGCCCAGGACCTGTGATCCTCCAGGCACTTGCCGGTGAGCCCTGTGGCCATCCCAGCCCCGAAATTCAGCCGCTGCAAAATGACATCAAAGCTTTTAGGACGAGCCACTCTCAATTTATGGTATACAAACATTTTTTCCGAGCTGTCTACTGCAAACCTGTAAAACCTACTAAATTATTATTTTATTCTTAATTTTTGCTCATATTTTTTGAAGATGAACTTTCTTTTTTCACTATATATTTTTTTATGCGTACTGAAGACTGAGATCGGGTTCTAATAAGAGAAACGGCTATAGAAGGCGTATCCATAATGGTACCCATTAACTAACAATAACTAGTTAATGGGTATTCTTGCATAAGAAAACAATCTGTAGTAGTATATACCAATCCATGAGTTGCCAGAAGAGAGCTCTCTAGTTTTGACAGACCCCTTTTCTGACAACGCTAAATTAAAATTGTGGGGGGCTGTAGTTCCACAATAGCTGCTCTCAAGCAGATTAATCTGGTTACGCATCAGTCAAGAGTCAAAATACATTTAGACTGTGAAATTGTCCAATTTATTTTCACTGGTATGGTAAGACATTGGGTCCGGATTTGATGTTGTGTATAGAAACCACCAATGCAATGTGTATATTTTATTCATATGCAAAATGACGAGACTTACTTAGCCGGGAACAGACATTGCTTTGGGGAACTTATCGATTTCTGCCAATGAAGCCGTCATTCAAAAAACACATGACTTCTGATTTCATAATGAATTCTACATCATGTTTTATTGTTATCAGTGAGTAATTTACATGGCCATTTATAGTCTATGACTAATCGAAAAATCACATCTGCTATGAAGCTTTTTGCTTGAGACACCTGGCTACAAAGCACTAAGATCAGAAAACATTAGGTTCAGCTTCCTCTGCTACCTTATAAAGTAACAATACTAGCGTAATTACATCAGCATGATGGCCATTGTTTTTTTTAAATCAATCTCTGGTATATTTAGGCCTTCCTTTCATATCCTAGCAAGCTTCCATCAGCTCCCCAGGATAACGAGAACACACCGATTAATGTGAATGAGAAACCAGTTGGATGTCTGTTCCTGGAGAATGAGCTAATGGCCTTACTGGACTTTCCCCAGTAATACATTTGGAAAGAAGCAACAACAATAAAAAGTATTATTAATAATACAGTAATAGTGCAGTATGTACACACAATCGAAAAATAAATAGGGTATCAGATCCATCAGTGGATCTGATACCCTATTTATTTTTTCGATTGTGTGTACATACTGCACTATTATTGTTGTTTTTTTTCTCCCCATCTATATGCGCTCCATGGTTGTTGTATTGTGAAACACCTTGAGGAAGAGTGTTATTGGAAGCTGCTTTTGATTGGGGAGTATTAATCATTTTTTATTGGTTCTACACGTGGAATCTGGGTTGCTTTTTTCTTTACATTAATAATACAGTCAGTCTACCGCAACACATGGTCAGTTTTCACATATGCAAAAGGATCTCTGTTGAAACCATATACATACGAAACTGGACTATACCTTTCAAACCATGGCAAGCAATACACAGCATGAACCAGATTCAATTAACGGATATATATGTGTATTTTATGTCATGTAATAGATTATATCACCTATCAGTGCGTTTAGAGGAATTTCTTACAATGTTTTGTGATATGAATACAGTATGTAAGCATTGTACATATAAAAAGTGTATCTGCAAAGGAGTCTCCTCTCGCCATGCGTAATCTTTACTATTATTCACTATTATTAATAATATTAATAGAATAAATAAAAATGTGAATTACCATGTTCAAATGCAGCATAAATGAGGTCTTCCCTAGAACTGATTAATATTGCCTACAAAATAAGTGGGAATGTAAAAATTAAAATTCTGAACTGTGCCTGGTTTCTTCAATCATTTGCCAAAAGCAAAATAATAATAATAATAATAATAATAATATATATATATATATATATATATATATATATATATAGCGTTCATCTGCTCCAAATTACAAAGTTGGTAATTTAAACTCCAGAATCATGACCTGGTTGAAATAAATGAAAATGTAATTCTACATCAGTTTTTGAACTACCCATGTTATAGGAGGATGTAAAGTTTCCCTTGCTCTGCGGCTGTCAGCCCAACTGAGTCTTGGTAGTTAAAACGCGTTGACTCATATTAACTTGTCATTGGCACATTACATAAGAATTCTTTATCATAGAACATTCTTCCAAGGGAACACAGTGCATCAAAGTTGAGGAAGTACAAGAAAGAGGAAGAGCATTATGTAGAGAGGGTGATGATGGCATTGTTTACCAGAGAAGAGCTGCCAGATGAACACATACATGAAAAGAAGAAAAAAGGAAGTCAAAACGAGAAATGTAATCAGAAGAAGATGGGAATCACAGCTTAAAAACCTGTCAGTTGAGCCTGATTCTATCTGACAGCAATTATAGGACTATTTCACAACCCCTGCATCCTAATACTATGTACTACAATGGATTTCTTTTTTTACAAAAGGTTCTACCTTTGAAGGCTTGGAAATATTTAGCTCGGGTGAAAAGTCTAGATAGGTGTCACAATACTACAAATACCCAAAACACTATGCCAAATGTTCTCATATTTCTGCATGATTCAAGAGTATATAAGTGCTGGATGATAGTTCCCAAGCTCCTTGAATACAGAAAATGAATTTGTCTCCTATATATAAACTATTTTGCAAAAAATTAAATATCATTACATATTATATAATATATATTATTTCAGAATACAAAATGCACCACCTAAGAAAAAATAGACAGGTTCACCATAAATTTAAAAAAGTTTGTCTTTGCAGGCCCTCCTCAACTCTTGTCCTGTTTACCAATTTACAACATTATAGAACACGATGGCACTACATAAATCAATATATAATATAAATAATAATAAGACATTTACATCGCTATTTTCTCCAGTACCATAGTGTCTTGTACTCTATCAACTACAGTATGATCCACATCATGTTGTTTGCACTAGAAGCATGCACCTACATTATAGAAACAAAATCTGATGGCAGAGAAGAACCATTCGGCCCATCAAGTTTGCCAGTCTCTTCTTGCTATGAAAACCTAAAACCTCATGTAATAAATAGCTTATTGAGTGTATAGAATCCACCTATGTTCCACTCGCCTCCATCCTGTACTAAGTAGGATGGGGGTTAAATTAAAATTGTAATAAAGTAAGAGCTGGAGCATGCCTCCCAACTGTCCTGCTTTGTGCAGGACAATCCCGATATTGCCATTCTATCACACTGGGCCTTCTGGCTGCCTCCACCTCCCCTTAATGATGTTAGTACTTAGTGCTTTCGGATAGGGCTGAACAGGTCCCTGGATCCTCAAGATGATGGTGGCACACACGGCCAGCAAAGAATACGATGAGAATAGTTTTGGCATAGAACACACCTACATTTTCCCTGCTAACAATTACAGGAACAACAACCCGTGTCAAATAAAATCATCTGTTTTCTTACAGATTACACATTATGTCTTCTTACGCAAATGCATACATCCTACAACAGTCAAAGACAATGGGAGTCTAGATACACTAGATGTTGATGGGGTGGTGACAGCTGTCAATGGCATGTAAAATAAGCCTTTATAATCTATTGTTTTATGGGCTAATTGTTAGTATATATACTGTATATATATATATGTATTTATATAGAAGATGGTTTACATGTAAATTGTTTCACAGTTTAGGAGAAGTCTCTTTCTTAACTGCAGTTTTCTGTCATAGAAAAATGTTTCTGATTTTCGTATATCTAATTTATATATAAAATTGCATTTATTTCTTAAAAATATAAAAGATTAAAAGAAGGCAAGGACTCTGTAATCTGTATTTTGGCTTTTTGTTTACTCAAATATTTATTAATTGTGAGGGTTATATAGCTCATCAAATTTAACCCAACCCAACCTGATATTATATTGTGGTCTGGCGCAACACAGACAGGCTTTTGAGTGACTGGTGGGCATGACGGTGCGGGGTGAAATCCATAGCTCCCAACATCCCCTGATTTGCTGGTGCAGTAATGACCGTTGGCGTTATGTCCCAACTGAAAGCTGTCTTTAGAAATGTCACAGGCAGCGGTTCTCCAATATGGGCACTGTACAAGGACATACCGGTAATTCCAAGGACATAATAACACTGCCCCGTGTCCCTTCCATGTACTGACATGGATGTGACATGTTTTTATTAACTTTCACAAAAATAGCCATTTTTTGTAATTATCTAAAAAATAGAAAGCCATTAGGCTTTTGTTAATCTGTACAAACTGGGGGGAAAGGTTGACTGCTTACAATAGTAAAAAAGTCATAATGTATGAAATTTTCAGCTAATGAAATATATATAAAACTTGTAAACCTCCCACAGTAAGATGTGTCTTAATATAAAGGCTCATCACTATACAGAGGACAGATTTATTTAATATACAGTTTCAAATTGCCCTTATCATCTTAGCAACCAATCAATCATTGATTGCCCTGGTGATAAAACCTCCATTCAAAACTAGAACCGGTATAACTTTTTCTACACCATTCAATGCGTTATTTATACTTTGCACTGAAATAGGGTAAATAAGAGTAAAGATTCTTAAGCTTCATAGCTTTTGCCCACAAAATAATGAAAGGAAGTTAGATCACTGTGAAACAATAGCAATTCATGAAAAGAAAAAAAAACAAGGAACAAGTTGTGATTTGGGGAATAATTGTGATACAAGGAGATAAAAGCTGTGCGTTCTAAAAATATTAACTCAGTTTAAGGGGGTATTGAATTAAGTATTTTATCTGTATTGGTTGATATGTAATGTTTGCTATTTTTATATTGATGTGGTTTCTATAATGGGAAAAGTATAGACGATACAAAATGTAGAAATAGCATTCTTAAAGTGGTAGAAAAAAAACAAAAAACTGTTTTAGTTTGCTATTCAAGGGACCTCTGAGGTCTTCAAAGCTTATCTGTTTCATATGTGAAAAATCTATACGAGTCAGAAATACGTTAAAAATTGTATCGCTGATTATGTCCCCTTTCAAGTAAAAAATAAGCAAATGTTCTATATCCTGTAGAAATCTATTCACAACAGCTTGGAAAGTGACTCCCTTCTTTTTTTTTGCACACCTATTGATACCTGGGCCATCACCTTGCCTTCTTGTATGTGATATTAATGTTGCTGAAAAACGAGACCCAGACACTTAAATCTACCAAATTGGGTATTTTAATATTGTAATAATATACTGCCAGCATATTCAGCATAGTACTGTAGCTTTAAGAACAACTTTTCATGTTAAATTTCAACATGACATCACCACTGTGTGCATTATGACACCTACGTATTATTTGGTGGCTTCTAGGCTCTCAGTAAGTTAAGTAATATTTTGTTTAGCAATCTGGCCCTAAAAGAGTTAATTCCTTCTTTTGCTTCACATTCAACAAGTATTAGTAAACCATGATTACTTGCTGTAATTAGATTTTCCTTCCTGCCTTTTAATAATTGCATTGTTATGCATGAATACTCCTTATTATTCTTTATGTTATTCCACCATTTCATTAATTTCAAAAATGATAATTACTGACATTAACATGATTTTTTTTTAAGTCTTGTTCTCAAAGCCACAGAAAATATTGAAATTTGTCAAAAGCACCAATTGTTTAGGCCCTGATTATTTAATACAATACTCCTTAACCTAATGTCAATAATTATTGTCAGAGGGATCAGCCATCAAGCATAATATATATATATTAAGTGGTGCATCATTTAACCCTTTGAGAGCTGAGGTTTGGGGCACAGTTGAAGGCAAAACTGCATAGTTTTGCTAGTTAGTTAGATGGTTAGTTTGTTAGATTTGGGTGACATCCATACGCTAGGTACATAAGGTACTTAATTTGAGGCAAACTGCAAATCCTACAACATGATATAATAGTAAATATATTTAAAAAAATACAAAACCAACCAATAATTCCAAATATGGTAAATTACCCATATATGACAAACCAACAAGATAGTAGAATTAACAAAATCAAAGTAACTTTCTTAAAACCCCCAACGCCTTTATATTATGTATAATTTACATAATTATGCTAAAGAAACAAAATAAAAGTACAAAGTACATATGTCCGCAAGAATGCCATCTGGTGTGCCTGCTCTTGAGGGCTAGAAAGCTCATGACTCTCATCATCATTTTTGGCAAAGGTTGATGGGACTTGTAGTCCTCCTAAGTTCACTGGTCTCTTTAAAACAATAAATATATTTATATAAGAATAATTTATCTTTGTGTTATTTGTTTACATTTTTATTGGAAGTTAAGAGGGGGGCACCTCTGATGTCATAATTATTGATCCCTTGGGATGACTCCTTACTCTATTTTGATTTAATGCTACTTGAGTATCCTGTTTTTTCCCACTGCTATCTCACAGTAAAACTTTGTTCTTGAATTCAGGTGACAATTTACCTCCTGACATGTAATGTTAACCGTAAGATATTGTATTACTATTAGAACCATTTATTTACCCCCATTAGCACATCACCACAATACAATCTTTAATTAATGGATTTATTTAATGAAGTTGGAATTTTCTGGTGAGTTTGCAGAAGTTATACAAGTTTCAACTCACTGACTTCATTATGCATTATAAACGGACAATCTCTGCATGTTTGTTTCTTGCATAAAAAGTGTTGAGCTGCAATTACTCATTTTGCTTTTGCTTTCAAGATATCTCACTACATCAACATGATATAAAGTTCCAACTACACTCTTCTTGTAGGAGAAACTTGCTGGAGTTTGCCCTCCGTAAAGCATTCTTGTGTAGTGAATACACTGCTGTGGGTCTGATTATTTAGAAAGTTCAGAGAACATTATTTTTCCAGAATGAATGGCACACCTGCTTTTGCTGACCCTTGCTTCACAGCTGGTACCCCTAGTATAATTATTTCCATGCTGAATGTATTTATTGATATATATATATATATAACCTGTAGGAAACTATATGAACCATTGAAATGTTTTTATTACAATATAATAAATTCTACTGAATGTTTTGAAACGTACCTTCTACGCCTTGAGCACAGAACAGAAACAACAGAGACATGTTGAGCGAAAGGACCAGCTTTCTCCAAGAACTTGTCATTATGTTTCAAATGTCTCCTCTGTTCGCTCCTCTCTGGACTCGGCTCCTTGGCTTCTTCAGCAATGTCACCTTTCTCCTCTCAACACTTTTATGAACAGACGAGGGTAGAAATCCTCTATTTTTATCAGATGCGATACGTCCCTTTTCCTGTGGGCAGCTCATTCATACAAATGTAGGGCAGGATGAAGCACACACAGTATGTGAAAGAAAGCTGATGTGAATCATTCCTTCACTCGTGAAACTTCATCGGCTGGCACGGCCCAGACACTTCCAACCCAGAGAATTCAACAAGCCACATGTAACGTCGTCCACACGCAGGATATCCCTGTTATCATCGAGTCATTTGAAAGAGAAGCTTAGTGTGGGGTGAGATAGCACTCCTTACACAAGCATTTTGTTACAAAACCTCGGTGCTCAACAGTTTGTTGTTTAGAAATGAAAAAAAGCACGTGACATGCTGTGGCAATATCTGAAAACTACATATATATATATAAAACACAGCCAAACTATAAAAATTAGTCTAGCCTTAAAATAAAAAAGTGAATGTTTTTAATGCATTTCATACTGAGTTTTATTAGACCTACCATGGAATCCGCTGGGAATATTATTATTTAAACATTTAACTGTAAGGCCTTAGGGGACGCCCTGGGCTTTTTGGTGCAGAACTTGGCTCCTTGAAACAGGGCCCTATCCTGTTGTGAATGAGGTCTGTGGTACCATCCATATACATAAGGTGTTTTCAATCGATATATATATATATATATATATATATATATACACGAAAAGGAGCCCCTCAGCTTGCCAAGGGAGCAGGAGTTTGGGTTACAACAGAACCCCTTTTAATTTTACAAACATTTGTAATTTAGCAACAATGACCAGCCACTCATGTTGTGTTTAAATGAAGGAGTATATTAGATGCGCTAATATTTATTTACTAGTATACTAAGTAAATGCTATACAAGATGGACCCTAAATTGTGTATACTCAGTCAAGACACACGTAATAAAAGTTGAAATCACGTTGAAAAGACTTTATGTAACAGATTATACCGGATTTTGGTAAAATTTGTTAAGGATTGAAAGAGCTTTATTTTAATAATGCTATATCTGACAGGCCTGTGGAATCTACTGGTGCCCTGTCCATAACATAGCTGTGGAGAGACGTATCAAACTGTTGCTAAGGCAGAACTGGATCCGTTTCATTAGCGGCGTTTCGTATTAAAGACAATTTTTGCATTTCATAACTTCGCAGCATGGAGTATTTAGCTGGAGTTGATGCGTTTTACCGGGTCATCGTACAAACGTATACAAGCATTCAGGACCTGCGAGGTCTCTTCTTCAGATGGAATGAAGGAATATTTATGTATATGTTTGAATAATCTTATGCCTATGTCTCCAGGATCTGTGCGGTCACATTGGGACATATCTCTCCCCCCCAGACATGCGTATATGCTGTGCCTTGCTCACGCTTCCCGTCTATTCCTGCCCCCGGGTCAGTTAAGCACTCTTACGCAGAGCAGGTGGTGGGGTCTGATAACGCCTGTGTTTCGGCTGACGAGTCAAGAGAATCTCATAAGGCCTTTGTGTTAGCTATTATGAGAGTAGTACTTTTTCACATGATATTATAAAAAGTGTCAGCTTAACAATGATACAACACTAGAAAACAGCATAGGGCAAACAGTAAGCCTTCAAAGAATTTACAAATAGCTTTTTAATACCGGGTTAAGGTTCCTATACTAAATTACTTACAATATGCCCAACCTGCTTGAAATTATAGTCCGGTATTACCTAAAAACTGCAAAATACATGAGCCATATAGGGGCCTGGGGGCATTACATTATAACACTAAATTAACAGGATAGTTATGCTTGCAAATGTAGTCTTGGGTTAGCCTTGATTGACCCCTGTGGTAGAGCTCTGAAGCACTTTACCATAACCTCAACAATATTTTTAACAGATAAGTGGTCCAGATAAATGTTATAAAATAATTACAATATAAACAACAAAAAATAGCTACTATACTTCATTGTGTGTACAAACCAAATATTTAAAAATGGTTTTCCAGTGAGTCTACTAACATGCATCACAACTGTGAACTTTCACGTTCCCATAAGCAAGAATATATGGGAACCAAATGAATCTCAGTGATGGGTCGGCCTCACACCTGTTGTAATAATAGGTAAAATTACGGCAATTAAAATCACTTACTAATATAAAGTAAGGTAGAATTGCCCATAACAGGTGCTTTTTTGGGTTGCTTTGGATTCCAGCTAAGAAAACTTAGTAAAAAGGTACAGCTGTTTACTAAGGAGATCTTTTATCGCTCAGCAGAGAATTTAATTGTTTGTAATACTTTCCTATGTCAAAAAAATTATTCTGAATTTAGAATTAAAAATGTCGCCATCTCTATCGGCACCTTATAATTTGTCTAAAGGATGGTTGGAGGAAGAGATTGCCCAATGATTTTATGCACCCAAATGAGGGGGATGTTGCACAACAATGTCATGCAGCCCGTAACAAGGGCTTTATACAGCATTTGCATAAGTTATGGCTTTATCCTTTCTGCACTACATTTATGGGCTTTCCACGCCTTTTCTTTTGTGGAATGTGTTTTAAAGAGAACTTGATGGTCGGAGAAAGTGACCCCCCTTCCCCCAAAAGTACCCTTAAGAAAATGTGGCATATGCATAAGAAACATTTTGTGGTTTTGTTTTACATATAAGCTGAAAAATACAGCAGGTGTATACTTTTTGTGTAAGAGGAAGTCAGAGAATTGTCACATGTTCTCAGTATGCCGTGGACATAGATCAAGGAGTGAGATTTCATTGTTTAACAGAAGGTTAAGTGCCCTGTCTTTTATAGTAGAAGATCTATTTTCAGGTTGTGGGCAGAGACCAAACCTAATACTATGTCATAATAGCTTTATTTTTACCTTGTTGGTTTTAAAGATCTAGTATATATATATATATATATATATATATATATTTAGTGCTTGCTTTTTTACAATCCAATGTGCAAAGAAATGATATTGAACTACACCTATCGAAATAATGAAATAATAATATATATAATAACTAATATAGTAAACATACAATGTATACTTATTTGAAAAATAGATTATAACTGAATTTCTTTGTAGCAAATTATTGTAATATACTTCCATTAGAGCTATATTTAACAGGCATTAAAATATAGCAACCTGCTCAATCAATGCGACCAACATTTACAATTTTAAAAACACATTTTCAAGTATTGTACAGTGTTTTCTTTTATGCTGATAAGAAAATGATTGAAGGTAAAATAGGTTTACATAGGTTGGAGGAATATTTATTTTACAATGTATTAGTGGCATACTGGGAAGACTATATTTCAAGGAGAAGGAGAAGAAGAAAAATTGGGGAAATGTACATTTGGCTCAGCCATATTCCTAGGATGTCTGGTGTGAACAGCTCTATTGAGATCGTTCCACAGCATCATTAAAGGGTTAGTTAGGGCCTGGGATCTGACTGGGCCACTCCAAAAGGCAAGTTTTCTTTTCTTGAAACAATTCTGTAATAGATTTACCATATTGAATTAGGTTATTATGCTGCTACATCACTTAACTTCTGCTGATATCACCCTGGCATTATCCTGTATGATACCTGGAGAAACTTGGATGATGGCAAGCTCTCCAGGCCTGAGGCAGCAAAGCAGCCCTAAATCATGATGCTCCCTACACCATACTTCAACATTGGGATGATGTTTTCATGTGGGTATGGGGTGCCCTTTTATGCCATTCTTCCCAAACTATTCAACTTTAGTTTCATCAGTCCATAAAACATTTTCCCAGTAGCGTTCTGGAGTTTCAAGGTGCTCTTTGGCAAACTTCAAGCAAACAGTAATGTTACGGTGCAGAACATTGGTTTCCTCTGTTGTGCCCTGTTATGAACACCATGCAATGTCAACCAGTTCCAATGATTTCTTCAACCTTTTACCTGCTATTCTATGGTTCTTTTTTAAGTCATTGAGCATTTTGTGCTGTGCCCTTGGGGTCAACTCAGCTGGGCACCCACTTCTAGGAAGAGTAGACACCAGTACTAAATCATCTTGATGTATAAAAAATTTGTCTAACTGATGAATATGTAAACTCTTTGAGATTACTTTGTAACCCTTTCCAGCTTTATGCAAATCAGCAATTCTTAATTGTAGGTCTTTTTAGATTTCTTTCTTTGTGTGACATGGTTCACATCAGCAGATGTTTGAGTGGTTTATTTAACCCCTTCAATCCCAGGGGTTTTTGGTACCTCAAAGCCCAGAGCAATTTTGCCATTTTTGTGGTATGTCGGTTTAGCGATGATTCTCTTTTCCTGTGAATAGTGTACCCATATAAACTATATATTGTTTTTTCAAGGCGAGATAGAGCTTTCGTTTGATACCATAGTTGGATGATTAGCTGAAAATTTAGAATGAGAAATTTAGTAAAAACTGGCGAAGATTAGAAACTAATTTTTTTTTACATTTTCCCTCTGAATCCTCAAGTGATAGAAAAACCCCTCCAAGTTTATTAATTCAGGTGTCCTGATTTCAGAAATACCTAATTTATATAGATTTTCCAGACTTTCCCAGCACCAGGGAGCAGGGGCGTAACTAGACGCCTCAGGGCCCGGGTGCGAGAATCTGTTAAGGGCCCCCCCACCCCCTCACCCCCTCACCCCCCCCAAAAAAACATGATTTTTACCCAACAATTTTTTTTCAACTAATTCAACAAATTCAATTTACATATTGAATCATATCTGTAAAAAAATCAAAGAAAAAGGGGCGCATGTACAAAGGGCATAATCCAGGGGTGTCCAAGTTTTTTCTGCAGTGGGCCACTTCATCAGAATTGTATACGTGCGCGGGCCGCACTAATTTTTCACTGTGACAAAAAATATGGCCTTTAATAAAATATGCAGATTAAAATAAAGTAAAATACTGAGAGTTTGTGGACTTGATTAAGCACTGACACTCCCAAAATCTCAGTGTTGCTCCTCAGAGCGTTCGTTAAAGGTTCCAACGCTAAGATGAAAAGCAGAGGCGATAACGGACAACCCTGCCGAGTACCGTTTGGTAAAGTGAATTGCTCCGATAGAGAACCATTCACCATGATCCGGGCAGATGGGGTAGTATACAATGCACCGACAAGTTGCAGAAAGGCGGGACCCAGGCCCACGCCGCGCAGGACCCTAAACAGGTAAGGCCAAGCCACCCTGTCAAAGGCTTTTTCCGCGTCCATGGACACTAAAGCGAAGGGGGCATCAGAGTGCATTGCCAGGGTCAGAAGGTTGACGACCCTCATAATGTTGTCCCTACCCTCCCTACCAGGGACGAAACCCACCTGATCCGGATGGATCAAGTTCGGGAGAAAGGGCTGTAGCCTGACGGCCAGAAGTTTCGCCAGAATCTTGAGGTCTACATTAAGTAGAGAAATTGGGCGGTAGCTGCCGCAGAGCTCACCGTCTTTCCCGGGTTTAGGGATAACTGTTATGTGTGCGAGGTTCGAGTGGGGAGCTAAGGGGCATCCGGCGGCAAGATCGTTGAAGAATGTAACCAAATGGGGACCTAGTATTGGCAAGAATTTCTTATAATAAATGGAGGTGAATCCGTCGGGGCCCGGGCTCTTGCCCTTCAGGAGAGATTTTATTACTGATTCAACCTCCTGTAGGCTAATCGGGGCCTCCAAACACCTCCCATCATCAGCGTTCAGTTTCCTGAGAAGAAATTTATCTAGATAAGAGTCTATCCGGGAGCTCTGAGGGCGACCGTGATGGTCCGCCACAGGTAAGTTATACAGATTTTGATAATATCCCCGGAAACAGCGCAAGATTTCCTGTGTGTTATAATACAATTTACCTCGAGAATCGCGAATTTTCGGTATGTAACACGCAGCCCTCTTAGTTCTCAGGGCCCTAGCCAACAACCTCCCTGGCCGATCCCCGAATTCATAAAAAAGTCGGTTAGTGCAAAGAAAATTCCTCTTACATTTGGAATCAAGGAGGTTTGACAAGTGCGAACGCAGCACATCTAACTGTGCTTGCACAGAGGGTGAAGGGACCGCCTTATGCTGTAATTCCAATTCTGAAATGGCACGGGAAACAGTCGGGATCTGGCCATATGCCAACCTCTTAAGTTTTGCCCCCAGTTGAATAAGATGGCCCCTCATCACTGCCTTGTGAGCTTCCCACACCACGGGAGAGGAAACATCTGGGGTATTGTTAGTGTCAAAATAAGAGGACAAGTGAGAAGAAAGGTTAACCAACTCGGTAGGGTTACTTAGAAGGTTTTCATTAAGACGCCAATGCCACTCTTTCTTAGAAATTGTGGGGAATTTGAGGATCATATGGACAGGGGCGTGATCGCCTATTATTTGAATACCAATATTAGAGGAATGTAATAAAGGCAAGTGGTGGTGTGATAAAAATAAAGCGTCTATCCTAGTGTGGCGATTATGAGGTGCCGAATAAAATGTGAAATCCCGCTCTGTGGAATGTAGGGCCCTCCAGGAATCAATTAATTGGGTGAGATGGAGGCGGCGTTTCACTTTTTTAATCTGCGTGAAAGGAATGTGCGACCTCCCAGAGGAGCAATCCCTACTGGGGTCTAAGACCATATTAAGATCTCCCCCAAAAACGGTGAGACCCTCCTGGTAGTCCGCTAAGCGGGATAAAAGGGCTTGCAGAAAGGGAACCTGATTTCTATTAGGAGCATACGCGTTGGCCAGAGTGTTGACCGATGTACCCCTTAACAAATAAACCTCGGCCATCTCGATCCTTCCATATATCTAGGAGTTGGAATGGTACCGACTTATGTATCAAAATTGCCACTCCCCTGGTTTTGGAGTCAGGAGAGCTCGCAAGGAACGCGGTATGAAAATGTTTGTTAGTTAATCTGAATTCACGGGTACCCGAAAAGTGAGTTTCTTGTATAAAAGCAACATGCGTTTTCAATGATTGCAGGACATATAGTAATTTTGAACGTTGTTGGGGTTTATTAAGTCCCCGTACATTGAGAGAAGTGAATTTAAGGAGTTCTAGCGCCATGGTAAATGAGAGGCAAATAGGACGTAAAGTACATCAGCAGCACACCACAACACCGTAACCAAAAAGAAACGCAAACAATAGTAAACATAGTGCTTAATCAAGTCCACAAACTCTCAGTATATGCGGACGATATGTTGTTTATGATTCAAGAGCCGCTTAACTCCCTTTCCCATATAATTTCAGAATTAAATTATTTTCGTACCCTTTCCAATTACAAAATAAACATTCAAAAGTCTGAGGTGTTAGGTTTCAACATACCTACATCATTGGGACAACAAATTAAAGATACATTCCCTTTTCGTTGGTGCGCGACCTCCTTGCGTTACTTAGGGATACAGCTCCCATCGGATTTCTCTCAAATAGCTTCCTTGAATTACTGGCCCCTCCTCTCCTCAATTACTTCTGACCTGCGTAGGTGGGTCTTCCCACATATATCATGGTTCGGCAGAATGGGTGTGGTCAAAATGAATATTCTCCCTAAACTTTTATATTTAATACAATCTTTACCCATCTACCTGCCGAAATCTTATTTCAAAGCTTGACATAAAGCCTTTCGTCATTACATATGGGGAGGCAAACAGCCCAGATTGGCTTATAACCATTTGACCCGACCACGACGTTGGGGAGGTATGGGTCTACCAGATATTGAGCTATACTGGGTTGCATCTCACTTGAGGAGGGCAGTGGAGTGGTCCCGGGGCACACCCAAGCCTTGGTTGCATATTGAGAGTCACTTTTTTATGCACCCTATCTCAAATATCCCCTGGTTGCCTCCCCAATACCGTCGTCCCTCTATACCAAATCATCCCCTTATTGCCCCTACTCTGAAGGTGTTGCAACAGCCTATAAGGGGACACCATTTAGTAACCTTCCCCAGTCCGCTTTTACCCCTAACGGGTAATCCGGATTTCGCTCCAGGGCTGGAGAGTAATTGTTTACGTCCTCTGACCCCTGTGGATGCACAGACCCTACGGATACACCATATTGCTCGCCTTGGCGCGCTTAGGCCCCTTGAGGAATTGTTACACTCTCACCCTGTCACGTTTCGTTTACAATTTCTTTTTCATCAACTAAAACATTATGTTAGCCCATTACTCTCGGACCCTAATGTCAACAGGCCATTGTCTTCTTTGGAGAGACTCTGTACCGCCGATGCAGAACCTACCCACCTTCTTTCGTACCTTTACACCACCTCATTACTTACTTCTTTGGATACCAAACCATACTATATGAGCTTGTGGGAACGGGATCTGGAGATTAGTTTGGAGTCAGAGGAATGGGATAAGATTGTCCTGATCACACACAAAGGCTCTATCTCGAGCAAAATACAAGAATCGGGTTTTAAATTACTAGTTCGGTGGTATAGGGTACCGGCAGAACTGCATCACTTTTTACCTCAGGTATCGCCGCTTTGTTGGCGTTGTGAATCCGCTCCAGGGACTTACTTGCATCTCTGGTGGTCCTGCCCTCTAATTCAAGTGTTTTGGGAGAAGATTTTGAAAGTCATACATTTTGTGGTGGACCCGGATTTCTCGAGCTCTCCAGCAGCTTTCCTATTGCATCACAACAATATACCTTTTGGGAGATATAGGGGATCTCTTACTTTCCACATGATTAGCACTGCTAAATCTGTAATCCCCAGGTTCTGGAGGCATCCCAGTTCTCCTCCTATTGGGGCATGGCTCCAAAAAATGTCTTTTGTGTGTCAGATGGAAAGTTTGACCATGTCCTCGAAAGGCTTGGCTTATAAGAACGAATTAAAGTGGCTCCCGTGGCAGGAGTTTATTGCCTCCTCTGCCTTCTCTTCACTTATAGGCGATGTTTCCTAGATTCTACCTGAGTTGTACCTGGGGAATACTCCGTCTAATGAAGTACAGACGCATCTTTTTACTGTCCCTTAACTAGCGCCTCCTACATATGGGTGGTTTTTGTATCGACCTCCGCACACCATGTCCACTCATACACACCTGGTATGACTGAACGGTACCTCACACACCGTTTTTTTGGTTATGTTGTTTATTTGTTTATGGTTCTATACATCCTTTATTGATCTTCATTCTCCACAGGGAATATGTTGTCACTGGATGTACTGATTGTTCAGATACTTGCTTCGATACGTATTATCTTTAATTTTTTGATGTTAATCCATCGGCCGCTACATGTATCTTATTTGTATACCAGCTTTCTCACATTGTATTACTGCGCTGTAATATGTTGGGTGACGGATGTATTTGTCTGACTATATATTTGATTCACTTCCTATTGTAACAAGTCTTTCTGTTATGTATCAATAAACGGTGAATTGAAAAAAAAAATAAAATAAAGTAAAATGACACAAAACCTTTACTCTTCCTCTCACTGATTTCTGGGCCTTGAAAGTTTTGCGACTACAAATTCAGGATTCCCTAGATTTATTCTAGGGATGAACTAAAATGAAAATTCTGGACCAAAATATTCAGGGTTCACTTAGCCAAAACCGAAAATGACCCCCACCTTTAAAAATAATAATAAAAACTCACATGTTTAATAAAAGTAGGTAACACACAATTGGACAAAATTAGCAATATGACTTGGCATCAGAGCCGGCCTTAGGTGTTCTGGCGCCCTGTGCGGACTACTCCTCTGGCGCCCCCCCATCCCAAAAAAAGAAAGGAATAAAAACTTGTAACAAAACCCCAATCACTATATACTACGCCAAACATTGATGTGGTCTAGGCCTACCACTTAATTGTCTGGCTTGGTAGTAGGGATGCACCGAAACGAATTCTGGACTGAAACCGAAAGTGCAGCATTTACCTGGCCAAAACCGAATATGACCCCCCCCAACACCATAAAAAATCTAACACTTTTATTTAAAGTAAGTAACACACCAATATAGGAGAAAACAATTAAATAATATTATATATATATATATATATATAAAGTCCAAAAATAGTTACCGGCACTCCAGGGACTTTCCAAATAACCACACAAACAACTTCGGTTTTTCAAGTCTATATATATCATATATATATATGATTAACAGCAATCACATTCCTATCATGCCCAGGCATACCCAGATACCCAGATTCCAGGATTTACTCGCAGACTTGGCATGATAGGAGTATGATTGCCCTATCTACCCCTTCTCACTCTCTTCTGCCGTATCTACCCCTTCTCACTCCCTTCTCCCTATCTACCCCCTTTCCCCTGTCTCACTCCCTTCTCCCTATATACGCCCTCCTAACTATCTACCCTTTCCCTCTTTGAAGTTCAGGAGTCCTGCGGTGGGGGTGCAAGGCCTCTGCCTCCCAGCTTTGCCACTGTATGGAACAGTATAGAATGATGGGAGTTATGATGTACTTTTAGAGCATAATTAGATCATGAAAAAGACATTGGAAATGGTACAGCATAACACCCATCACTCTCACACATTTACCAATCCACACATATACTAATCCACACGTATACCAATCTACACGTATACCAATCCACACGTATACCAATCCACACGTATACCAATCCACACATATACCAATCCACACGCATACCAATCCACACATATATACCAATCCACACGTATACACTAATCTACACATATATACCAATCCACACATACTAATCCACACATATATACCAATCCACACACATACCAATCCACACGTATACCAATCCACACATATATACCAATCCACACATATACACTAATCCACACATATACACTAATCCACACATATATACCAATCCACACATATATACCAATCCACGCATATATACCAATCCACACATATATACACTAATCCACACATACCAATCCACACATATACACTAATCCACACATATACACTAATCCACACATATACACTAATCCACACATATACACTAATCCACACATATACACTAATCCACACATATATACCAATCCACTCTCACTGAATGCTTTCCTACCTTTCCACTTTTCTCCTTACAGCTCCTTTTCCTCCTCTTCGTTCTTCTTCTTCAGTTCTTCTGTCTTCTTCCGGTTCAGAGGGCACGGACAGCGGTGGGCGCGGCTTCAGTGTTGTGCGCCGGGGTCTGACAACAAACCCCGGCGCACAGCATCTGTTGCCGCGCGGATCACAAGGGAGCGGTATCGGAGGTCTTTAACAGACCTCCGGCTCCCTTGAGTGATGTTAAGCCGGGTTCAAGGGAGATCCTTGAACCGGCTTAAAATCACTCAAGGGAGCCGGAGGTCTGTTAAAGACCTCTGATACCGCTCCCTTGCGAGCCTGCTCCTCCAGCGGCGGACATTACTGTCCGTCTCTGGAGGGGTGCCGGGTGCCCCCCTGATGAGCGGCAACGGGTGCCGCTCGCCCCCCCCCCCCCGCCGCTAGGTACGCTGCTGGCGGCAGCGGTACGCTACGGTGGCGGCGGCGCCCCCTGGAGTGTGGCGCCCTGTGCGGTCGCACAGGTCGCACACCCCAAAGGCCGGCCCTGCTTGGCATGATAGGAGTGTGATTGCTAACAGCAATCACACTCCTATCATACCCAGGCAACCAGTAAATGCTGGTACCTAGGCATGATGGGACTGTGCTCGCTGTGATTGCTGTTAGCAATCACACTCCTATCATGCCAAGTCAGCCAGTACATGCTGGTACAGGGTGGCTGTAAGTGATGTGCAGACCCCATACTGCTGGCAGCATCACTACACAAGGGGGGCAGCTAGCTAGGTTTCAGCATGTACTGGCTGACTTGGCATGATAGGAGTGTGATTGCTAACAGTAGTCACAGTCCCATCATGCCTAGGTTCCAGCACTTACACATCCATCCAGTAAATGCTGGAACCTAGGCATGATGGGACTCTGATTGCTGTTAGCAATCACACTCCTATCATGCCAAGTCAGCCAATACACGCTGGTACAGGATGGCTGTAAGTGATGTGCAGACCCCATACTGCTGGCAGCATCAATACACAAGGGGGGCAGCTAGCCAGGTTTCAGCATGTACTGGCTGACTTGGCATGATAGGAGTGTGATTGCTAACAGCAATCACAGTCCCATCATGCCTAGGTTCCAGCACTTACACATCCATCCAGTAAATGCTGGAACCTAGGCATTATGGGACTGTGATTGCTGTTAGCAATCACACTCCTATCATGCCAATTCAGCCAGTACATGCTGGTACAGGGTGGCTGTAAGTGCAGACCCCATACTGCTGGCAGCATCACTACACAAGGGGGGCAGCTGGCCAGGTTTCAGCATGTACTGGCTGACTTGGCATGATAGGAGTGTGATTGCTAACAGCAATCACAGTCCCATCATGCCTAGGTTCCAGCACTTACACATCCATGCTATCACACACACACACACACACACACACACACTCATTTATTCATATAATCATTAATCCACAGATTCATTCCCTCAATCACACACACTCATTCAAACACCCTCCCCACCCCCTTACCTGCACTGCAGCTCCTCGATGCCGCTCACAGACTTCAGCAGGGGGCGTGGCCTCCCTCTGCCTTCTCTGCTAAAGCACAGAGGAAGTATGATGTCACGTGAACTCCGCTTCCTCTATGCTGTCCAGAAGACCCTCCCACAAGTAAGTAGCAGGGCTTGAGGTGCGGCTCGTGTAAGATCGGTTTCCCTGGCTGCCGATCTTACGCGGGCCGCACCTCGAGGTCTCGCGGGCCGCATTTGGCCCGCGGGCCGCATGTTGGACGCCCCTGCCTTATTTAAAAAAAAAAAAACGTAAAAAAGATTTCGGGCGGCCCCTTGGCTTGGGCCCCCCTGCCGCCGGGGCCCGGTCGCAGTCGCGACCCCTGCGACCCCGGTAGTTCCGCCACTGCCAGGGAGCATACTATTAGGTGTACAATTTTGTATAATTTTTATGCCTATGGCTTAACGGGTTTGGGGGTTGTGAACGGGGGCAGAAGGTTTATACTGGCTAGACGTTATGCTAGGGCAATGGGAAGTGAGGTTTTTTAATATTTTTTTTATTATCTTTTTTTAGTATATTTTTCTTAAATTTTTTTAAAATTTTAATTTTTTTACCTTTTTTTTTTATATATATATTATTTTTACACAGAAATGGTTAGAGGTCCTCCTAGGGACCTCCTGAACATGCCAGTGATGTCACAATGACATCACAGCTCACATTATAATTTTTTTTTGTATTATATATATTATTGTTTTAATGATTTATTTAATATTATTTTTTAAATGAATTAACTTTTTTTTTTTCCTGCTTTTCTCTTTCAGGACGGGAGGGGGAGTGAGAGACATGGTTTCTCACTCCCCTCCCCGCGATCCCCCTGCACCGATCACACTGTGATCTCTATGCAGGTCCTCACAGACCTGCATAGAGATCGCAGCGTCTCTGTGCCTCATCGGAGGGCAGGATATCCCCGCAGGGGATATCCTGTCCTCCGATGACCTTCCGGGTTACGTCAGCAGTCACGTAACCCGGAAGGGAATGCCCGATCGCACGTTTGCAACTGCGCGATCGGGCACTTTCAACTGTAACAGCTTACCGGCTTTCATGCCGGAAGCTGTTACGGGAGATCTGGCAGCAGAAAGCCGGCGGGGGAGTCTGGTCTCCCGTGCAGCGGCAGGGATGTGTCCCTGACGCTGCACGAAGGGCTGGACGTACCGGGATGTCCATAGGGGTTTCGTTGTGAGCGTTTTTTGGACGTCCCGGTACGTCTATAGGGGAATGAAGGGGTTAATGTCAAAGTAGCTCTAAAACAAACCTCCAATGTTATTGTATTGATTGGTCTCCATGTCTGCTAACTCCTGATTACAATTAGCTGTTGTTGAAGTGATTAGCCTAGGGGTTCACATATTTTTTCCAACCCCCACTGTGAATGTTTGAATGGTCTGTTTAATATGGACAATAATAATACAATTATTTTAGTGTTATTAGTTTAACCCCTTCGTGACAAAGGCTGATTTTACTTTTTGTACCCTTCGTGACAATGGCCTTTTTAACATTTCTGCGCTGCTTGTGTTTAGCTGTAATTTTCTTCTTTCCCGTTTACTGAACACACACACATTAGATATTTTTTTTTTCAGGACAAGAAGGGCTTTCTTTAGATGACATTGTTTTGATTGTATCATATTATTTACTACTAAAAAAGTATAAAATATGGTGAAAAATTTAGAAAAAAATGACTGTTTCTAACTTTTAGTTGAAAAATCTTTTACTCATCTATAAAAGGTAATGAAAAAACCTGCTAAATGGATTCTACTATTTGTCCTGAGTTTAGAAATACCCAATGTTTTTATGTTTTTTTGCTTTTTTCTACCCATTATGGGGCAATAAGTACAGGTAGCGTTTTGCTATTTCAAAGCCATTTTTTCCAAATCTGGTAATTCTTCCCCCCATGTGCCATTTCGGGTATCTTTGAACCCGGCCAATGCAATTTACCCAATCAAATCATATATTTTTGAAAACTAGACAGCCCAGGGTATTCCAAATGCTAGTATTTTAACTATTTCCATGCACCATATCTACCACCAGTTTTTGTCAAACTTTGTGGTAGTAATTTTTTTGCATTTGTTTTGTCACACACATTTTACTTCAGGTATGAATTAAAAGGTTCTCGTTTATGTCACTATCACAAAACACCCCAATATGTGTTCAGCAACATCTCCTGAGTACAGCGATACCTCACATGAATGATTTTGCCTGGCTGTTTGGGGGCAAAAGGGCCACATTTGGGGCATGCGCATTTTTCAATGTTGAACTTTGGCATTTGGGGATCCACTGCCCATGCCCTATTTGGTACATCTTTGAGCCGGGCCATTTCAGTGTGCCCAACAAAACCATATATTTTTCAAAACTAGACACCACAGGGTATTTTAAATGCTGGTATTTTAACTCTTTGCATGCACACATTTTACCACCAGCATGTTTTCAAAGTTTGCAGTAGTATTTTTGTGTGTGTATTTTTCCCACACACACCTACTTTATGTATGAATTTACAGCTCCTGGTATATGCCGCTGTCACACGACACCCCATAATGTGTTCAGCAACATCTCCTGAGTGCAGTGATATCCCACATGCATGGGTGTGTCATTTTTGTGGGAACTAAAAGGCCACATTTGGTACGTGTGCATTTTTCTAATTGGAAATTAGGTGTGTGGCCATCCTTCCCCCGGTGTTAATTGGGACGTTGTTGAACCTGGCCAATTCAATTTACCCCATCAAATCATACCTTTTTTAAAAGTAGACACCCCACGGGCATTTAATATGCCAGTATTTTAACTCTTTCCATGCGAGAATTGTTTTAAGCTAATATGCTAATTTTAGGACTTGCTCACAAAAATATATTTTTTATATATATTTTTTTTTTTTTTGTCTTTTTAAAAAAAAAAATTTAACATTTTTTTTCAACTTGGAGGTTCCCCTGATAGTGACATCAGTGGGAAATGATTTTTACATTTTACTATTTTTTTACAATTTTTTTTCTAATTATTATTAATTTTATTTTATTTTTTAATTTATTTTTACTAATCACACTGTGATTAGAAAGCTGGGTTCCATTGCCTTGCATGGTGAATGCAGTACCTGTATTCAACCTGCAAGTGGAGCCAAAGTTCTCTAGATGGTCTGGACCATCTAGCGAACTTTTAAAATTTGTTGGTTCCTGTTACAGGGCAGCGGCCATCTTGCTTGATGGCGAAGATCATCGGCAGCTGCGGCTGTGACCGCTCTCCGGAGCGGTCACAGCCCATCGAAAGGTAAGTGTTTGGTGTCGCCGGATGCCTCCTGATCGAGGCATTCCAGCGACACCATTTAAGTTTAGGAGGCGATCGTCGATCGCCTCCTAAACGCTTTTAAAACGGGCGTCCGCCGCCATACAAAGTATGGCGGATGTTGACGCCCCGTGGAGGGGCCAGAGATGGCCCCTTCATTCCGATCGCGGCGTTGCTGAATGCCTCGAGGTCGAGGCATTCAGCAACGTTTTTTGGGTGCAGAAAGCGAAAACAGATCGCTTTCTGCACCCGTTTAAAGACGTGCCGGTCCTGGCACGTCAATTGTCGTAAAGCACATGCTTTTCCGTGTCGTGCCAGGACCGGCAATTGTCGTTAAGGGGTTAAACAAATTGTGTGTGTTCATCATAGCATATGTTAAGACAAATTTAAACATAAATGCTGGTCATTTCTATGGCAAAAGCGGTTCCTTTTGTTAAAAGATATGGATTTGTAAAGAAATACAGTTTGTGTTAGCACTTGTTTGTTATAATTGTTCAACCATGCGCCTAACTCTATGCCTACAAAATCCCTGGCTTTGTGCAAGTGTACCTGCCATGCATTGCATACCCACTACAGCTAACCAAAGCAAGGAAGAAGAGGATCCCTACCTGACGGCTGTCTCCGTCACACAAAATATTGTATAAATATTTATTTCATGTTCAATGTCTCTAACTAGGGATGACAAATAATAATATTGTAACATGTAGTATTAGTATTAGACTGATCTCAGAAATCAAGTTGTAATTTCTGAATACAAACACCTGTATATTTTATCACATTTTAAGGTATGAATTAATTTAATTTTGGCTACATTTTTCTAAGTTAATTTCCCACGGTAAAACATTTTTCACTTTCTCTACTGTTTCTTGGTGTATCTTGGTTACACTCCCTTATCTGTTAACCATGAACTTCATGCTGATAATTGCATAATGAAGATAATTGCTAGGCTTATCTTCCTTGCACGTCGCTCCTCTTCTGCTTCCCCACTCTGTGAAACCCTCCACTGGCTCCCAATTACCTTTAGAATTAAATTTAAAATCCTGGTACTGACATATAAGGCCATCGATAATACTGTTCCTCCATACATTTCTGACCTCATTAGCAAATACTCTCCTACTAGATCCCTACGTTCTTCCCATGGGCTAAGGCTCTCCTCCTCACTTATCACCTCTTCCTTTTCCCGTCTACAAGATTTCACTTGAGCTGCCCTATATCTCTGGAATCTACTCCCAAGGAACCTTCAGCCGCACCATCTTAGCTGCTAGAACTTCCTTGTCATTGATACAACCACCACATTACCTCTCACCCTTTCTCTGTGCCTTATGTTTGTCACACCATTTCCCTCTAGATTGTAAGCTTGCAAGCAGGGCTCTCTCCACCTAATGTATCCAGGGCCGGCCTTAGGGGTGTGCGACCTGTGCGACCGCACAGGGCGCCATGGTTGCAGGGGCGCCTGACCTGGACTTAGATTAAAGCATCGGGGTTTTTTTTTTAAAACTTTATTTAACATCATTCATGTTAAATAAAGTTTAAAAAAAAAAACGATGCTTAAATCTAAGTCCCGGTCAGGGTCGCCGAGCGGTTGCTCGTGAAGTTCTCGGCATCCGCTCGGCGCCCCTTACTCTCCGTGACTCCGTCGCTGTGCCGGCATCTCATGTTGAGCGCCGGACTATTCCGGCTCTCAACATGAAATGCCGGCACCGCGGCAGAGCGAGAAGACGGATGCCTCCCGCTCTCACCGCAGGACTCCGGCAACAAGGTAAGTGGGGGGGGTGTAGTTTGAAGGGGCAGGGGGGGGGGTGTAGTTTGAAGGGGCAGAGGGGGGGTGTAGTTTGAAGGGGCAGAGGGGGGGTATAGTTTGAAGGGGCAGAGGGGGGGGTGTAGTTTGAAGGGGCAGAGAGGGGGGTGTAGTTTGAAGGGGCAGAGAGGGGTGTAGTTTGAAGGGGCAGAGGGAGGGGGGTGTAGTTTGAAGGGGCAGAGAGGGGTGTAGTTTGAAGGGGCAGAGGGAGGGGGGTGTAGTTTGAAGGGGCAGAGGGGGGGTGTAGTTTGAAGGGGCATAGGGGGGGTGTAGTTTGAAGGGGCAGAGGGGGGGTGTAGTTTGAAGGGACATAGGGGGGGTGTAGTTTGAAGGGGCAGAGGGGGGATGTAGTTTGAAGGGGCAGAGGGGGGTGTAGTTTGAAGGGGCAGAGGGAGGGGGGTGTAGTTTGAAGGGGCAGAGAGGGGTGTAGTTTGAAGGGGCAGAGAGGGGTGTAGTTTGAAGGGGCAGAGGGAGGGGGGTGTAGTTTGAAGGGGCAGAGAGGGGTGTAGTTTGAAGGGGCAGAGGGAGGGGGGTGTAGTTTGAAGGGACAGGGGGGGTAGTTTGAAGGGGCAGAGGGGAGGGGTAGTTTGAAGGGGTAGTTTGAGGGGCGGTAGTTTGAAGGGGCATGGGGGGTAGTTTGAAGGGGCAGAGAGGGCGGGTAGTTTGAAGGGGCAGAGAGGGGGGGTAGTGAGGGGGGCGCCAGAGGAGTAGTCCGCACAGGGCGCCACAACGCCTAAGGCCGGCTCTGAATGTATCGGTTTGTCTTAGTCTGTCAATTCTTGTCTTGTCATATCCCTTGAATTTATATATTGTATTAAGTGCTGCGAAAACTGTTGGCGCTATATAAATAAAAGATAATAATAATAATAATAATAATATTAACCTCATCAAAGACTATGCCTATGTCTTGAACATGATTATAAGTGCAATGCATTGTGTACATTGGGTCCTGTGAGGGATAGGATTAAATTGTCTGTATAGGTCAAGATGTTATACTTAACATCTTCTGTCTGTGGATACTGGGATGTGGATGTACTGTTATAAGAAGCACCACTCCAAACTACATTGAGGGACTTGCCTTATGCTTTTTTTTACCAGTGATAGCAGGACTCTGCATAGAATATCAAGCATTAAGGCAAATAAGACCGTAATATATGTTAGGTCTTAAGATAAACCATGCATAAACAAAATTACCAAAGTAGTACAATGGGCTAGACATTTTTAAAGGAAATTCCAAATTTCCACTGTTCTCAAAGTAGATGGCTTCTTAAATTATTTTACTTTGTTTCTTTTCCCTTTTGTTAATTTATTACTACATCCGGAAATGTATATTCCATATTTAATTGATATTGCAATAAATATAATAAAGTAGACTTAATCTCTTTTCTGCAGAAGAATATTAAGATTATGAGACGGAACTAAAGGTGAAGACTAGGAAAAACCTTTAGGAGCCAACAAAAAATGACTGATTCTCAAGTTTGCGTTTAGAAGTTTATATCGAAATCCATTCTAGAAATGGAAAACTTGTGAAGGGAAAATTTAAATACATGAAAGCAGAGATCTGTCACTTTTCCCAAACCCATTTTACAGTTCTGTACATTAAATAAAACTATGTATTTGTGTATTGTCATTCTTCAAACTAAAATAGTCGGCGGAGTCAAGTCAGTTAGTGTATTTAATATTGAAACTTAAATGTGAAGTTTAAACTGTGTTTAGTTGTCCTAGACATTTCAGAACAAGATGTATTTATTAATTAATTCCACACAATTCTTATCACACAATCCATTCAGGCTCCTTTCTAAAATATAGAAAAAATGAAAAGTTTATGAAGGAGACATTTAATCTCAAAGAAGCCAGTAACAATTAAATTATGAATTTAAAATGTGCTAGCTGAACTGAACAGTTTAATAGGGTTGACAAGTTCACAGAGTTAAACTTCCAAACATAAGGTTTATTAACAATCCAAATGTCTTTCCATGTATAGTATATTTATAACCATACCTGGGAACTCTCCGGGTTTGACCCAGAGAACTCCTGGTTTGACCCAGAGAACTCCTGGTGAAGTACCGCTTCTCTGGTTCTCCAGGTCAACACCCAAATCCTCTGGGTCTTGACACGCCGCGCTCCCCTCCCATTTCCCCTTTAAGTGGGGGTGTTTTCTTGCGATGTCAGCAGGAACGCCCACTGACATCAGCGGAAATGCCACTGACGTCAGTGGGCCGTCCTGGATGTGTCCCGCAAGGGAAGGTTCCGGGTAGCCAGAGCTCAGAAGTTCCCAGGTATGTTTATAACATGAAGCATATTCTTCTATAGGTGTAATTTAGAATAGACTTTATACATGAAAGATTATTTTATTGATGTAGAAACAAGAATTTCATATAAACAGGGCCGGATTAACTGCCCTAAGCGAGAATATGCCCAGTCAGGACCCGACTGGCCCAGTGGAAACTCAAGAGACTTCCCGGTGGGTTAGCAGGTCCAGGGGCCGGTTAAACGCCGGAGCTGCATGATTCAATGCGGGCGATTTGGCCCCACGACCACCTCCGACGGCCACCTAAAGTTAAAGTTTCTGGCTTGTAGACGCCATGCCGCCTGATACCTCAGTGAGGCTCTTCGTCCCGGCCCTTAGAGACGTGATGTGATGCTCGAGGGGGCAGGCTCTCACGGAGCTGGGTGGCATAAGTATACAAGGTAGTAGGGGCAACAATTAACAAGAGGGGGCTGGCGGGGGCATCACATAAGTCAATACTGGGGGTGGTGGCTGGGAGTATAAATGCACATTGTGGGGCTGGCTGGAAGGCACAAATATACGTAGGGGCTGGTGGCATCAATACACAAGGGGGACAGCTGGGGCCATCTCATCTCATAAATCAATACAACATGGAGGAGCAGGCTGGGGCATAAATACACATAGTGCTGGCTGTGTTGAAAATATATGTCACGTACGTACCGGCACGCAGGGTCGGCGCCGGCTTTCTCCCGGATCCCTGGTGCCGGCGTTGTCTCGGTCGGCTGCTTCTTCGCTCCCTACATCCACGTGGGGAGCTGGGGAAGATGGCGACGGAGCGGCGTCGGGTGCCAAGAGAGGGGCGGCGCTTCTTCATGCCGCTCCGGCACCTCCTCCTTCTGCCGTCTGTGTGCAGGAGAGGGTGGGAGGAGATACCGAGGAGGCTATTGCTAGAGGGGTGGCGCTTCCAGCGCCGTCTCCCTCTAGAGTTCATGTAGAAGGCGGTACTAGGGCTGGATCTACAGGCGTGACGTCATACAGCACACCTGTGATCCCTATAAAAGCCCCAAGCACCCTCTCAGCAGTGCTCAGATATTCTGAGACGCTCTGTATGTTACATAGCGTCCCAAGTGCTGTGCTCCTTTGCCCTATTTGGTACCTGTGCCTGAACCTGTGCCTGAACCTGTGCCTGAACCTGTGCCTAAACCTGTGCCTGAGCCTGTGCCTGAACCGGTATCGTTAACCATACCTGTACCTGCACCTGTATTGCTACCGTGCCTGTGCCTGCACCTGTACCGTTGCCTGTGCCTATACCTGCACCTGTATCGTTACCTGCACCTGTGCCTGCGCCTATACCTGTGCCTGTACCGTCACCTGCACCTGTGCCTGCGCCTGTACCGTCACCTGTACCTGTGCTTGATCCAGACCCTGGACTTTACCTAGTAAAGTGAGTCTGAACTACACCTGTTTTTGCGTCCCTATTCCTTTGGTCGTCCTGCATATTGGGCTCCTTCTCTGAACTGAACACAGACACCTAGTGGTGTCTGACAATATATATATTTTTTATTGTTGTAGCTTAGCCTGTCTGGATGTGGGTGGCAGAGCCTGTCCTGGTGTGCGTTTGGTGTCGGTGTGGCAGAACCTGTCCTGGTGTGTGTGTTTGGGTGGTGGTGTGGTAGACCCTGTCCTGGTGTGTCTTTGGGTGTCAGTGTGGCATAGCCTGTCCTGGTGTGTGTGTGTGTGTGTGTATGGGTGTCAGTGTGCGGTGTATATTTTGTTATCTGTTTCCTGGCTCTTTACTTTCTGTAGGAAAAAATTGAACTATTTAATATTTACTTATCCAGAGATAAAACACCCTCCTGAATTTGTAGTCACTTCAGAGAACAAAACATTCTAGGCCCAGAAATCAGTGAGAGGAAAAGTAAAGGTTTTCTGTTATTTACTCTATTTCAATTTGCATATTTTATTAAAATGGATTAGTGGCACTAAATTGTGGCTTCAGTCGTCCCGTGTATGATGACTTATTTTTTTTGTACTGATCTACTCCCAATTCCATCACATAAGATTCTATCCTATATTATCTGCCTAGCACTGACAACATCTTTATCCAGGATGCTGAGGTGTCTAATTTATTTATTTCCATAAAAAGGCCCACCCAAAACCTTAGCACCAGGCCCATGATGCGCTTACTCGGGCCCTGCATATAAAAAAAACCCCATCAACCCTGCAATTTAGAAATGTAAAACAAATTCCATGACGTGATTTGTTGATGACATTAGCAAGAAATCATAGATTATCGTGAGCGTAGGAATTGAAATTAAGAAGCAAAAGCAACACACCTGCAATAATTGAAAATAATTAAAGAAAAATAAATTAACATGTAATTTGTTGCACCTCTTATATGGGTGTAAAAACAAAGCAAAGTCGAGTTTGGACTACTGCCTACAATGATTTATAATGAATGCGTGTTCAAATGTCCTTTTACATCATATATTTTAGTACCGAGCTATGTTATTATGCAGAATTTCATTGTCGTGCATAGGTTAAAGATTGATTAGATGTTTTGCATGCGTATACTGTATATTATTTAAAGTTCAACACTTTGGTTCCTTATCAGTCACATATTGTCCTCCACCCATAACTGTAACTCTCGCTACGACATTATGATTACTTCTCAAGGGAAGAAAGGAAATACAAGAGGTGGTCTGAGGAAAGGAGTTTCCACAAAGAACTTTATCAACGAAAAACTAGATAAGAATCATCAAAACTGTATGAAACATTTGTGGTCTCTAGAGGAAATGTATAGGCTTGTAAACACACATTTTATGCAACTTCGATGGATGATGCATTTTCATACTGGGCTACATGCTGCCTGCGTTAACTAGGCAGTTATAGTAGTAATGGTATTGTTAATAAGTACCATTTAGATTAGAAGCTGCTTATGTAGAAAGACTGCAAAAAATATAGCCTAGCTTTATTTCTTTAAAATTTTCCTACAGTACTTTGGATTACATGAAAAAACAATTATAATACTCAGAACACTTTGCGGTAGAAATGTTCTTTTTTTCAAACAAAAGCACATTTTGGCCATAAAATAATATGAAATGGATCAGAAATACAGTGCCAATGTTATTAATGTTGTAAATGACTATTGTAACTGGAAACGGATGATTTTTAATGCAATACCTTCATAGGTGTAAAGAGGCCCTTTATCACTCCCATCACTGCTGTGTTCCAATGGTAGGTTGTGTTGGCTTATCCAAGTTTCAGTTTAAAATGCTAATTACATTAAAAAATCCATTTGCAATTTTGTTAACACATGGAGAAATGTCTGTGTTTTCCATGAAAACAGCTAAGTGACCCCAAACATTTGCGTGTATATATATTTTAAAAAAACATGTAACAAGTCTTATGTTAATATAACTACAAATAATTTAATGAAAAAGTAAATACATTCATATTTTTAATAGAATAATAGAGATGAGCAGAAAGGTCCCAGTATCAGATTCTTTGTGACTGTCACACAAATGATAGATCATATAGGGAAAATAAAATAATATTAATTTGTTTAATGTACAAAACATCTTATTTAATTAAAATAAAACTCTCAAATGACTTCACACAATTCCTGTAAAGCTACGGAGTCTTGCAGTGTCCTGTATGTTAATCCAGAGCTCTGTGGTAATATTAACTGTGTTATAATGAGCAGAATGCATTTTCCTTTCACAGTAATTTGTACTTCATACAGCTATTATCCATTAGGCATTTCTAAATGTCATCTTTGGCTACCCACAAAACATTGAACCCCTTTAACATGCAAATGAGGCAGCTGAGTTACCACTTGTAATTAATTTGTACTTATACTTTTACATTTATTTAAGTATTCTTGCAAAATTCCTGCAAAAGGAACCAATAATAAGTAATTAGATTCTAAATTCGAGTGCAAATCCTTGCTTCAGTAATCAGGGCCACATGGGATATTTTCTTATTCTGTTACAGTCTAAGGTACTATATTTTTTGTTTATTTATTCTTGCTGTAGATTAAACTGTGAAAACAGATAATTTATGAGTTATCATAAAAATTGCTTGGAAATTGTTAAATTGTGAGCTATAATAGAATTTAATAAACTTTTTGTTTTAACTAGTAATGAATAGTTTATCTCTGCCACATAGCTTTAACACCACTCATCATTAACAGGAGAAACCAAGCAGCTAGATGTACTACTCACAGCCAGAGTCGGATTAAGAGAATTATGGGCCTGGTGCTGAGGATTTTGGTGGGCCTTTTTATGGAAATAAATAAAATAGACAGAATCTTAACTAATCAACACCCATGTGTACTGGATAAAGAGAACATGAGTGCGAGGCAGATAGTATAAGATAGAAACTTATGTGAAGGGATTGGTAGCAGGGCCGGCCGAAGACTTAACGCCGCCTGGGGCGAAGTTTAAAATGCCGCCCCCCGCAGACGCCGGGGGGGGCGGCATTATCTACCCCCCCCACCCCCACCGGTACTTACCCTTAAACAGTCCTGCGGCGAGTCTCCCTGTGCTGCCACGGTGCCGGCTTGTAATGCTGAGCGCCGGAAATTCACGTCACTACCGGCGCTCTGCATTACAAGCCGGCACCGAGACCGAACAGGGAAACTCGCCGCAGAGGAGAGAGAGAGGGGCGCCGAGCGGGTAAGCGAAAACCACTCGGTGCCCCTCTCTCTCTCCTCCGCTTCAAAAAAAACAAAAAAAAAACGCTTGGGGCGGCAAAGTGCCGCCCCTTCTGAAGTGCCGCCTGGGGCAATTGCCCCAGTCGGCTCCATTGTAGGGCCGGCCCTGATTGGTAGTACATCAGTACACTAACAAAAAAGTCATCGTACACGGGATGCCTGAAGCCACAATTTAGTGCCACTAATCTTTTTTAATAAAATATGCAGATTGAAATAGAGTAAATAACACAAAACATTTACTTTTGCTGATTTCTGGGCCTAGAATGTTTTGTCTTCTGAAGTGACTACAAATTCAGGAGGGTGTTTTATCTCTGGATAAGTAAAACATAATTAGTTCAATTTATTCCTACAGTAAGTAAAGTGCCAGGAAACAGATGACCAAATACAAACCAGGACAGGCTCTGCCACACCGACACCCACACACAATATTTTTTTTTATTTTCCACACTGCTTATGTCTTTTGTGTTTTTGCCCCCTTGTGTATCACCCCCAGCCAATCCTATGTGTATTTAATCATTTAATCCGGCCCATCTCTTTGGTATTGATTTATGTGATGGCCCCGGTTGCCCTTGTGTATTGATACCGCCAGCCCCCACGTGTATTTGTGCACTCCAGCAAGCCCCTCATTGTGTAGTTATGCCCCCAGTCAGCCTTACTGACCCAGCCCAGTCAGATTTACTCATCCATTCACTCAATCTCACATACTCATTTATATGGCCTCCCCCATCCCCTTGGGGATCTGAACTGCAGATGTTGGTGCTGGTCACAGACATCCGCAGGGGCCTGCTGCTTCCTTCTGTGTTGCTTGCACCCTCTGGATTGCCTTTCTCCAGGATTTAAGTTAAAGGTCAACTCAAGTTCTATTTTCATGTTAAATGCACATAGTCCATTTTGCATGGACCCTTATCTGCTTTCAAATTCTATGATATTGTGTAATTTGGCTATATCTGAATGAAAACAGTGTTTACTGTGGTGATGGGAGTACAACAAGGTTGGATATTTTTTCAAATTTATATTAATGTTAAATAATACAAACCGTAAGAACCAAATTGATACCCTTATGTTTGCTGGACATAAATCAGTAAGAGTACTGGTGAAGAATGACATTATATTCTGCTTGCTATTTTACAAAAAGTTAATTGCAGTGCCCTATGAGGTCAACATTAATCATGTGATTTGTTAGCAATGTGATGATTTCTGGCAATCAGAAATGGCAAGTGTACAGATGGCTGTGACATTCATAGAGCTGTAAAATAAATAAGAAGGGAAAGGGCATGCACAGAGAAGAATATGATATGTGACAAATCACATTTATTTCTAAAATATATTGCGTTGGTCCATAGTAGGGCTGACCATATCTACAGTAGCAACCCACATAAGCGTTTCCCATAACCCCTGACCCGTTTCAGACCAACATAGTAAGATATTACCTGTAAATGATACCATTGTTTAAAGGAACCATCATGCCAATTTTGTAACATAATGGTTAATTTCACTTTAAGATTAAAACTCCTGGCCATCAGAATCATTATGTGCATTGATGGATACCAGGGAAATCCATTGAGGCCGATATTTTTACTAGACACCGAACTAAAGATGTATGCCAAAACTTTAGCTAGTAGGCTGGTGTTTTATTTTTCCCCATCTGTTACATAATGACCTAGTAGGGTTTGATCTAGGATGCCAAACCTCAGATAACACATAATAAAGGAATGCGGTCACATTTGGCTAAGTCTGAAAAATTCCTGCCCTGTATCTCTCAATGCAGAAAACAACTGCAGCGCTTGAACAACTGAACTGGACTTATTGAGAAGTGGTTTTGGACCAAGACTCAAAGGCTACAGTTATAAATGCTGGGTCTCGTTCTTCCCCTTCTGCATTTCTAATGGAGCTAAACAGGTTTATCCATTGTCTCTTCTCTTACACAACCAGGCCCAGACTGGCCATCTGGCACACCAGGCAAATAAATCCCTACACAGTAGATTTATCATTTTGGAGCCCAACAAGCTACTGGGGTTTGGCAGAATACCAATAACCTAAAGATCAGTGGATGAAGTAGCTCAGGTGCTCTAGACATAAATGTTTACAGAAGATCACCCCTATCACTACTCAGGAGACTTTCGTATGGGCACATTTGACTATTTTGAAAAATGACACACTTCAAAATCATATTGTGGTACATTCAATTACTATATTCACTATTAACACATTTTGATCTTCTATCTCAATCTAACCAACCAACTTCAGTTATAGAGGTTTCACGTAAGAGGGTCCAGTTTTTTTCTGCAGTGAGCCACTTCATCAGAAATATGTGTGTGTGTTTTTTCGTTTATCGTTTATCCGCAGGGGACAACAGGTGGATGACCTAATGATCAGATTGTTCTTATTGATGAGGAGTGATTCTGATAATCATCAGCCCTCTTCTGTCTGCCTCTGTCCTAGCAAATGACATGGAAGCGCCTTTGACTTCCAAGTCATTGCTGGTGAAGATTTTTTTAACTCTTTCAATGCTGGTGCTCCATAGGACTGTGATTTGATCTCCACAAGGGCATTGGTTACTAGTATAGTATAGTATAGTATAGTATGTTGAAAAAAGACTTCAGTCCATCAAGTTCAACCTTTCACACATACCTAGTTCTAAAGTTTGTTACTGAAGAGACAAACATTAACCCCTAAAATGCCGCACTCGCGTCTATGACACAATCACGGTATTGAAGAGTTTAACGCTGCTCGATCGGTCTTATGGAGCCTCTGCCATGTATCCATGATCCTAATTGCACCATAGCTCTAAAGTTGATGCCTCATTGGAAATGGTGGGTAGGATCCTGTCCTAGCTTTGTGTGGTCCTGTACTTCCAATCAGGGGAAAGATTTGTGCAGAGGCTCTATTGTCTTGAAGAAGCCTGCCCTCCGTTCCCGTTAGGTGCAAAAAAAAAAAATACCGGCATTGCATACAGCTTGTACCTCAATGTTCCATGGGCTGCATGTTGAATGCACCAGGCTATATATGCTGCGGATAAGCCGTCGCACAAACTGAGGAAACAGGCACACTCTCAATAGGATGAGAACCTACTCTCACCTCCTACATAGTGGGCACACAAAGCAGTTTATACTGCTACCAAAACCTTATTAACCCCTTCGTGACAAAGGCTGATTTTACTTTTTGTACCCTTCGTTAACATTTCTGCGCTGCTCGTGTTTAGCTGTAATTTTCTTCTTTCCCATTTACTGAACCCACACACATTATATATTGTTTTTTTCAGGACAAGAAGGGATTTCTTTAGATGACATTGTTTTGATTGTATCATATTACTTACTATTAAAAAAAGTATAAAATATGGTGAAAAATTTAGAAAAAAATGACTGTTTCTAACTTTTAGTTGAAAAATCTTTTACTCATCTATAAAAGGTAATGAAAAAACCTGCTAAATAGATTCTACTATTTGTCCTGAGTTTAGAAATACCCAATGTTTTTATGTTTTTTTGCTTTTTTCTACACATTATGGGGCAAAAAGTACAGGTAGCGTTTTGCTATTTCAAAGCCATTTTTTCCAAATCCTCATGTGCCATTTCGGGTATCTTTGAAGCCGGCCAATGCAATTTACCCCATCAAGTCATATATTTTTGTAAACTAGACAGCCCAGGGTATTCCAAATGCTAGTATTTTAACCCTTTTCAAGCACTAATTCTACCATCAGCCTTTGTCAAACTTTATGGTAGTAATTCTTTTTGCATTTGTTTTTTCACACACATTTTACTTTAGGTATGAATAAACAGGTTCTGGTATATGTCACTATCATAAAACACCCCAATATGTGTTTAGCAACATCTCCTGAGTACAGCGATACCTCACATGAATGATTTTGCCTGGCTGTTTGGGGGCAAAAGGGCCACATTTGGGGCATGCGCATTTTTCAATGTTGAACTTTGGCATTTGGGGATCCACTGCCCATGCCCTATTTGGTACATCTTTGAGCCGGGCCATTTCAGTGTGCCCAATAAAGCCATATATTTTTGAAAACTAGACACCCCAGGGTATTTCAAATGCTAGTATTTTAACTCTTTGCATGCACACATTTTACCACCAGAATTTTTTCAAAGTTTGCAGTAGTATTTTTTTGTGTGTATTTTTCCCCCACACACCTACTTTATGTATGAATTTACAGCTCCTGGTTTATGCCGCTGTCACATGACACCCCAATATGTGTTCAGCAACATCTCCTGAGCGCAGTGATACCCCACATGCATGGGTTTGTTATTTTTTTGGGGAACTAAAAGGCCACATTTGGTACGTGTGCATTTTTCTAATTGGAAATTAGATGTGTGGCCATCCTTCCCCCCGTGTTATTTGGGACATGGTTGACCCCGGCCAATTCAATTTACCCCATCAAATCATACAGTTTTTAAAAGTAGACACCCCATGGGCATTTAATATGCCAGTATTTTAACTCTTTCCATGCGAGAATTGTTTTAAGCTAATGTGCTAATTTTAGGACTTGCTCACAAAAATATATTTTTTATATATATATTTTATTTAACATTTTTTTTCAACTTGAAGGTTCCCCTGATAGTGACATCAGTGGGAAATTATTTTTACATTTTACTGTTTTTTTTTACTATTTTTTTCTAATTATTATTAATTTTATTTTATTTTGTAATTTATTTTTACTAATCACACTGTCATTAGAAAGCTGGGCCCCATTGACTTGCATGGTTGAATGCAGTACCTGTATTCAACCTGCAAGTGGAGCCAGAGTTCTCTAGAGGGTCAGGAGACCGTCTAGCGAACTTTTTCACCTTTATTGTTTTTTTTCCCGGGCCGCCGCCATCTTGCAGATGGCGAAGATCACCGGCAGCTGCGACTGTGACCGCTCTCCGGAGCGGTCACAGTCCATCCAAAGGTAAGTGTTTGGTGTCGCTGGATGCCTCCTGATCGAGGCATTCCAGCGACACCATTTAAGTTTAGGAGGTGATCGTTGATCGCCTCCTAAACGCTTTTAAAACGGGCGTCCATACAATGTTTGGCGGTTGTTGAAACCCCGGGGAGGGGCCAGACATGGCCCCTGGTGCCGATCGTGGCGTTGCTGAATGCCTCGAGGTCGAGGCATTACAGCAACGCCGTTTGGGTGCAGAAAGCGAATGTAGATCGCTTTCTGCACCCGTTTAAAGGCGTGCCGGTTCTGGCACGTCATTTGTCATAATCGACTTGTTTTTCCGTGCCGTGCCAGAACCGGCAATTGTCATTAAGGGGTTAATGTGTTGGGGGAGGTGCAATTAAACCTCCTCCCATTTAATCCCTGGACAGCAAGCTGCAACCAGACTGATGAGGAGCCAACAACCTCAAATATGTGCAAACCGGGAAAAGAAAAAATGTTGGTGCGCTAAGCTAGTCTCAGGCTCAAATAATACAAATGTATAATATGAGGCCTACCAAACAGTGTGAGCATGCTGCAAATACAGTGTGTTGGCTGTACAATGTATACAAATAACAAAATACTGTCTGCGCTTCTCACCCTAATAAAGTTGGCCGACCGGGATCCGAAATGGTTGTGCAGTGATTCTGCTCCTCCGAGACGCCCTGTCTAAAGCATTTAAAATCAGCGTTTTACCTGACTACCGGCTGCGGTATTGGCACGAATATCTGTGGGAATGCCAGGTGGTGTTCGTAAGTCCGCTAAAAAGAAAGTGGTGCCGGACATTTTTCAGAAAAAGCCTACTTACCTCGACGCTCCCGCGCTTTCTCCAATGGCGGCCCCGGGCCCGACCCCTGAGGATGAGTCTGTCTCCTGCACGAGGCGTGACATCGATGAAATCAAAGACCTCGTCCTTTCTGTAAAACGCGACCTGATGGAACACATCAGAGATGAGCTTCGCGACTTGAAGAAGGATATAACGGACATTGGCACACGTACGGATCACCTTGAGAGGGCCCAGGCCTCCATGCAGCGTGACGCGCGGGCGATGGAGGCTGATGTTGCTGCGCTGCGCCATGAGGTACTCGTTCTCCAAGATGCCCATGAAGATCTGGAGAACAGATCTCGGAGATCTAATTTTAGGGTGCGTGGTGTGCCTGAATCGCTTCAGGATGTCGAGTCGGTTCTGGACGCTGTCCTTAAGCAGCTTTTGCCGCACAAGTCCAGGGAGGAGATTGTAGTGGACCGCGCTCATAGAGCGCTGAGGCCTAGACCTAGGCCCTCTGAAAAGCCTCGTGACATCGTCGTAAAGCTCAGAGGCTATGCCGTTAAGGAAGAACTTATGAAAGCTGCTAGAGCCACGACGTTGTCCCTTGACAATGTGGAGCTGCAAATCTATGCTGATCTCTCCCCTAGGACCCTACAGCGGAGGAAGACCCTCAAGCCTCTCACGGACCACTTACGGGCGCAAGGTGTTTCCTATCGCTGGAGATTCCCTTTCGCCCTTCAGGTGATCGCGGGTGATAAAAGCTACTCCCTGAAATCGATGTCGGAGGCGTCTGAGCTTCTCCACTATCTGGAGTTACTGCCTCTGCCGGGAGGCCGCAAGAGATACAGGCAAGATCCGGGGTCCCAGTCTGCGGGGGAATGGTCCGAGGTCCCGGCAGCTCCTTGGAGGCAAGACCTTGACGGCGTGGACGCGGATAGAGAGACGGCTGACCAGATGTAGCGTACTCACCTTTGCTCCACTATGTCTGTTTCTACCGACCGCGCTCGCTCCTGTCATCCGGTGCCTGGGACTCTGATCCTCTTCTTCGAGGCTTCGAGGGACGTCTTTCACTGCAACCCGGAGGCGCCTTGCTTCGCGAGTTATTTCACTCCGGACATCCTCACCACGATTCGGCTGCTGTCTTCCACACGGTGGTGCGCGCCTGGAGCTGCTTCTTCGCGGTCTTCGTCCCGTGCAGGGCACTTCTACTGCCATCGGCGTCAGTTTGGCTGTGTCCCGTCGGTGCCGGGGCGTCTCGGTCAGTTCCCCGGACTGGGCTCCATTCAATCGCCGGCGGTGGCTTCTCTGTGGCAGCTGACTGGGACTTGGAACAGCTAAGTTTGGCTCTCTGTTTTGTACATTTCGGTCGTCCTTATTGGTTTTTTTTGTTTTTTTTCCGCTGCCGTACCGTTTATTTTTATTTTTATTTGCCGATTCGGTTATACTCCCACATTGCCGATCTATCGGCTTGGTTCACACACCCACACATATGTTGGCCGTATAGCCTGTACTTACACTTTTACGCCCTTATTTTTCTTCCGCTGCCGTGCCGTTTCTTTTTATTTTTATTTGCCGTTCGGTTCTAATCCCACATTGCTGATGTATCGGCTTGGTTCACACACCCACGCACATGTTGGCTGTATAGCCTATATTTACGGGTCCTAGGATCCATGTTTTCTCATTTTGGTACTGAATGTACCCTGCTGTCAGGTAATTCCGGTTCGCATAGGGCTGGAGATACCATTTTGAGTGGTCCTCAACTTACTACCCCCTGGGACCGAGGTTGGTCCTCTCACGGCCTGACGTCTTTCATTTTACTGTACATTTCACCATATGCTAGGTCAGTGCAGTGATTTTCTGGTCGTTTCTGCTACTATCCGGCTATTTGTAGTGGACCAGTATCTTTGTTCTACATTAAAATATTGGTTGCACAATGTATGTGACTATTTGCTGTGTCTTCTCCTTACTCTTTCTGCCCTTTCTTCTTTTTGCTCTTTCCTTCGTTTCTTTTTCTCTCCCCTCTTCACGGTTGCTGCTGGTTGTGCTCTCCCCTTTTCCTGGAGGGTTTGCCTCGCTCTTTCCCTCCGTCACATTAAATGTCTAGTGCTCTCAAGATAATATCCCATAATGTCAAGGGCCTCAACGCGCCCCAGAAGCGCCGGGCTGCGATGCGCTACTATCGTAAACTACACGGTGACATTTTACTCCTCCAGGAGACGCATCTCCGCAGCACTCACTTACCTTCGTACTGGGATAAGTCCTTCGGGGTGCACTATCATGCTACTCACCCTAGTCAAAAGAAAAATGGTGTCAGTATTTTTTTTCGTTCCTCCCTGGGATTCCAATTACATTCCGTTCAATCGGATAAATGGGGAAGGTACCTCCTGCTCACGGGACTTCTTCAGAACAAGCCTACGGCGATTTTGAACGTCTATGCGCCCTCTTCGCCCGCGGATGCCTTTTATTCTCACCTGACGGACCTTTTATTGCCCTTCCGTAAATTTCAGCTTATTGTTGGTGGTGACTTTAATACACTCTGGGATGGGTTTCTAGACAGAAAGAGCTCCTCTACGTTATCCCATTCCCTGTCGAACTCAAGACGTCTTAAAAATTTTGCGCGGACAGTCGCATTGGTTGACGCCTGGCGGTTGCTTCATCCCAAAGAGCTGGACTACTCTTTTTTCTCCCATCCCCACCAGTCCTATTCCAGAATAGACTACATATTCGTAGGCCAACATATGGCTAACTCCCTTCACGCTGCGCGAATTCATCCCATCATTTGGTCGGATCATGGGGCTGTCGAGTGCGTTCTTCACCTTTCTGATTGGCCTAGTGGCTCTAGACAATGGAGATTGAATGAATTCCTACTAACAGACCCTTCGGTCCTTTCAGAGGTCGCGCAAGACCTCCATGACTTCTTTGACTTCAATGAATCTCCGGAATTAGATCCTCTTCTGATTTGGCAAACCCATAAAGCGTTTATCAGAGGTACCTTCATCAGGATAGCAGCCCGCCGTAGGAAACTCCGTCAAGAAGCGATTGACTCCCTCACGGCTAGCTTAGCTGATTTGGAAGCCCGACACAAGCGACTTCTCGATGCCTCGCTCCTCCGGGACATTGTCCGGACGAGAGGGGAGTTGAACCTTCTGCTGAGCCAAGATGTGCTATACTCCCTCAACCTTACTAAACAAAAATTCTTTGAAAAGGCCAATAAACCGGACTCCATGTTGGCGAGGCGCTTGCGTGCGCAGCGGAAACTGCAGATCATTTCCAAGATCGTGGATGCCAATCAGGCGAGCTGGGTTCACCCTAGGGACATAGCGGATCAATTTGCAACTTACTATCAAGACCTATATGATGGTAATAAAGCTCCTACGAACTTACATGATCGCCGCCCTGTACGTCGCTTTCTAGATTCAGTCGCTCTTCCGCGCCTCTCTCCAGCTCAACTGGAGTCCCTTAACGGTCCTGTTACTGAGGATGAAATTCGGGCGCTGATCTCCACACTCAAGTCATCCAAGGCTCCCGGTCCGGACGGGCTTCCAGGATCCTACTACAAAAAATTTCAGCTTCTTCTCACACCTCGCCTGCTTGTTCTTTTCCAGCGCTTCCTCAATGGCGACCCCCCATCCAGTGAAATGTTGAAGGCTAAAATTGTTGTGATCCACAAAGAAGGTAGAGACCCCTCTGCTTGCGGGAGCTATCGTCCTATTTCGCTTATCAACTCCGACATCAAACTGTTTGCTAAGCTACTTTCGGCTCGTCTGAGTGCGGTCATTTCGTCTCTGATACACCCAGACCAAGTGGGATTTATTCCAAACAGAGAAGCTCCTGACAACATTCGGCGTACAATAGACTTGATTGAGGCTGCTAAAGCTACCGCTCAGAAATCGATGTTGTTGGCTTTAGATGCCGAGAACGCCTTCGATAGGATTGACTGGACCTATATGTGGGAGGTGTTGGCCCGGTTTGACTTTCGAGGTAGCTTTCTAAGTGGCGTCCAAGCGTTATACAGTCGCCCGACGGCAACGGTGGCTCTGATGGGCTGTGAGTCGTCTTCGTTGGATATTAAAAATGGCACGCGCCAGGGATGCCCTCTCTCTCCGCTCCTATTTGCTCTATGTCTCGAGCCCCTTGCAGCGGCTGTTAGGGCCGCTCCGGACATTCAGGGGATTGAGATACGAAGTGTTCCCTACAAATTAAGCCTGTTTGCCGATGACATCCTACTTACCTTGACGAACCCCCTGATATCGCTCCCTAACCTCTTTCGCCTACTGAAGGACTTCTCCAAAATATCCGGATACAAGATTAATGATTCCAAGTGTGAAGCCCTGGATGTTAATTTGGAGCCGCAAGTACAACGACTTCTTGCGCAGGATTTTCAATTCTCTTGGCAGCCGTCTTCGATCAAGTACCTAGGTATACGTGTCACTAAGGACTTTCACTCGCTCTATCAGGCTAACTACCCACCGCTCCTGGGGACCTTGCGTTCAGAGTTGCGACAATGGGCCCGCTATACTATCTCCTGGTTGGGGCGCATAACTGCGGTTAAAATGAACTTACTGCCTAGACTCTTGTATTTGTTTCGTGCGCTGCCCATCCCATTGCCATTGCTCGGAGGTGGAAGGGGGCTCCTCCGACTCACGGAGAAATCCAGGCCAATATATGGCATATTATTAATATGGAAAAGATCACGGCCAAACTCCACAATAGTATGTCAAAGTTCGAGGATATATGGGATCCGTGGCTCTCTGCATTCAAGGGGCCCAGACCAGTTCATCCGCTTCTCCATCTCTGAACCGTGAGGGGTGTCTCTCTTCTTTTTCTACTTTTCTTCCTTCTTGTCCTTCCTTTCTCCTTTTCTCTGTCCCCATTTCCTTTCCTTTCTTCCCTCTTCTATGTTGTTTGCCAAATTACTGCTGGAGTGCCATACTTTGGGTTAGTGCGGGCACTTGGTTCTTCCGCATTATGACATGCTGACCAATGATTGTTGTTATGCTCTTATTGCTTTATCACATTTGTTTGTCCATTGTGCTTAGGCCTCTGTCTTATGGTCTGATGTGCTGTGTCACACTAACTTTGGCGTCTGTTATATTTTGTTAAAATGCAAATAAAATACTTTAAACAAAAAACAAAAGCAGTTGTAGCAGTTTAACTTTATCTTATGTAATGTTAATCCAGGGTGCAATCTTACTGCTTTTGGTGACAAAATGCTTTTGTTTATGTCTTATATACAATATTGGAGAAAACGGTAACTATATATCGCAAACCACAATCAATTGGGTTCTGTCCTTATGGTTTAGGGAATTCTAACATACACTGCAGTCTGGGTTTCTTTAGGATAACATTGTTAAAAAATATTTTTGAAGAATAAAAGTCTCACTTTAAAAAACATGTTTTTTCAACGGATTTCAAATGTAAAAGGAAGTAAACCAGGAAGTGGGCATTTTGCAACAATGCAAGTTAAGTCTTTTGCAAATGTCCTCTTCCTGTCATGAGTACACGGATTAAATGTAAACAACCATGATGCTATTATTACCTCATCATACCTTTTACTATTTTCCAAATATATTTAGCATTTCAGATATACAGTAGCTTGCCCATTGTATGCACATATTTAAACAGAGTTATTGAAGCAGCTAATAGTTTTCGAAAACATTTCTTCTAAACCTTGTTTTGGAAATAACAGAAGCCTCTTTAACCCCTTTGCTACACTATGGACCGGTACGTCCATTAAAAAATACAGTACCAAGCTCATGTGCGTGCTGCATCTGGCCTGTTCTCGCAAGAACCAATGAGCAGCCAGTATAGTCATGCGATTGCCGTTACAACTCACGTTTTGCCTCTCTCTTCCATCTTTGTGATCCGGAGTAGAGAGAACAAACATCATGCTTTTTTCCCTATAATACCTGGCTGTTATACCCTATGATACACTTTCCATATCAAATTAACCCTTTCTTCGAACCCCTCACCTGAATTTATATATACAAAAATATATATATTTTTTTTTTTAGTTCATTATTGGGTGGCTGTGTAGGTTAGGGATTTTTTTTAATAAAAATAATAAAAATAGAGTGTGAATAGAGCAATATCTGATGTGTCAAATGATGATGCCCAAAATGAGGTGTACTGTCCCTATGTCTCATCAATGGTGGGCATTCCCAGCGATGTCACTGTCAGAAATACCACCATTTGTTGCAACTCATGGCATCAGATGTGACATTGATCCCAGTGAGTCAGTACATTGTTTCCATTTGTTTTTTTCCTAATTCTTTTTTGAGCATCTAACAGCTCAAGCTAATGTTTATGCCGTCCAGTGTCAGGCAGCTGACCAAGGGAGCCAAACCTGGTACCCCACTGACTCATTAGAGCACAGGCCCAATATTATCAACCGCCCTTCTCTCCCATATTTTATAGATTGTATAAGATAAGGCCCATTATTATTATGTTTTGTACTAAATTCCATGAAATTTACACGCCACAATTGATGAGTCCCACAGTATGGCGTAAAGTTGTACAAACTTTTCAGGATATAAGAAGGAAAGTCACCTTAATTCCCCTGGCTTTTCAGAATCTGTTGGCACTAGTGGGTAAATAGTGTGGGACCTGATTTTGCTCTATATGAACAAGGGCTACCACCTCTGGGTGGATACTTTTTATTTCTCTTTTAAACCCCGGCCTGCGGCACAGTCAGGAAAAACCTTAATCCCCTAAGTGATTAGGTGACCCCAAACAGAAGCATTGCGCTACTAGCATTTTGTGCAACAATGAAATCCTGGCCCCTGAGTACACTGAAAGAAAGATGTGTATATATTCTATCCCCAACGAACAAGTAGTACTTGTCAGTGTGAGAGGAAAAGGTGATGCACAGGTGCTAAAACTGCAGTGCATTACTGACCACAATAAGTACATGGGGAGGTGCAGATCTCTCCAACCAGTGCCTATAGCCTTACCTTGTTTGGCGTAAGACCAAAAAATGGTACAAAAACATGGCCATTTACTTAACCCAGGTTGCCATGTACAATATATACATGCTGTAAAAGAAAAGTAGGGAAGACCTACACCTTTCTGCAATTTCAATTAAAAATCCAGAGGGATATATACCCTATTTTGCGTTCATAGATTGCAAGATTTTCTGTGATTTTATACTGTTTTGTATGTTTTTTTGTATCTTCTATTTTATTATTATATTTGTATAAAAGTACCATGACCATTTTATTCATATTAACCCCTTAAGGACAATGGGCGGTCCCAAATCCCATTGAAAACAATGCATTTTGATCCCGTACATGTACATGTTTTTTAATTTTTTGTAAATTTTTTACATTTTTTTTTTTACACAGTAATGGTTAGAGGTCCTCCTAGGGACCTCCTGAACATACCAGTGATGTCACAGTGACATCACAGCTCATATTATAATTTTTTTTAGTATTATTTATATTATTATTTTAATGATTTATTTAATATTATTTTTAAATGACTAACCGGTTTTTTTTTCCAGCTTTTCTGTTACAGGCCGGGAGGGGGAGTGAGAGAGATGGTTTCTCACTCCCCTCCCTGCGATCCCCCTGCACCGATCACACTGTGATCTCTATGCAGGTCCTCACAGACCTGCATAGAGATCGCAGCGTCTCTGTGCCTCATCGGAGGGCAGGATATCCCCGCAGGGGATATCCTGTCCTCCGATGACCTTCCGGGTTACGTCAGCAGTGACGTAACCCGGAAGGGAATGCCCGATCGCGCGTTTGCAACCGCGCGATCGGGCAGTTTACCGGTAACAGCTTACCGGCTTTCATGCCGGAAGCTGTTACAGGCGATCGGACAGCAGAAAGCCGGCAAAGCCGGCTTCTGCTGTCAGTGGGGAGTCCAGGCTGTCAAACGACAGCCTGGTCTCCCGTGCAGCGGCAGGGATGTGTCCCTGACGCTGCACGAAGGGCTGGACGTACCGGGACGTCCATAGGGGTTTCTTTGTGGGCGTTTTTTGGACGTCCCGGTACGTCTATAGGGGATTGAAGGGGTTAAGGAGTTAAATATGAATTAGTTTAATTTTGAACCCTTATCTTTCGGAGATATCACGTTACAGTTTTTGGAAGTTTTACCTTTTTGAGTAGTTTAGGGGGTTACCAAAGCCTCCTTAGGTATTTTTCAAACTGTCAATAAAACTTTGAGGCGGCAGCGAATAAAGTTTCAGGGTCATGGGGTGAACAGGTTTGGGCTTAAGGTGTAGTGGGTCTGGGCACGGCCAGGAAAGTAGCTAATGAGCCTGTGGGCTGTTTTTTTCCATTAACCCTTTTACGTCCATCCTTCCCCTTAATGTCACGGTGAAAGCCGGCAAGCAGGTGGTGGTTTTGGCTGCAGTTTTAGAGCTTCTGTGACAGGGTATGGCGTTAGAATGGGTGTGGGGTTGTTAGCTATGGTGTTAGGGCAGTGAGTGTATGTGTTAGTATATGGTGTTAAAGTGAATAGGTGGTAGATCAACCAGTGGGGGAGGGGCATAGTTCACTGCCCTTCTTCCAGCTGCAGGACACTGCAGAGACAAGGGCTCTAGGAAAATCTTGCAGACGGCCCATGATACAAGCTGAGCACTCCGATACTACCGTAGTTGCTCGATTATAAGACGACCCCCCAAAATCTAAATATTAATTTAGGAAAAAAACAAAAAGCCTGAATATAAGACTACCCTATAGGAAAAAAAGTTTTACTAGTAAATATTAATGCATGTAAAAAAAATTTCATATCTAATAAAAGCTATGATTGAGGAAAAATATATATATATTTTTTTTATTTCCTTTTATTTGCCAACCTGCCCCCCCAGTTATGCACATCTGCCCCAGGGTTGCCCCTCTGCCCCCAGAAATGCCTTATACCTCCTATTTGCCACTCTGCCCCATGATGTGCCTTTTAACCCTCTATATGCCAAACACAAACATGTAAATACTCATTCATTCCATTAATCACACAAACTTGCTCAAAAATCCTCCCCCACCCCCTTACCTGAACTGCAGATCTCTCACTCGAAGACTTCTGCAGGGGCCCGGCTGTGCGAGCAACTTCTCTGGCCCCGCCCCCAGAGGAAGGAGGGGGGAGGCAGAGTTATGTGACACTCTGCTAGCTTCCTGTTCTCCTGCTGCTAGAAGAAGAGACGCTGCTCGCGACCAAAGCAACGGTAAGCAGCCTGGCAACCTAAACGAGGTCTGATTAGAAGACGACCTCGATTATAAGAGCATTTGCTCTGAAAAAAACCTCGTCTTATAATCGAGCAAATACGGTAATAGAGAAGCCACAAGCACAGTAGCAAATTGTAAAGCAGGATATGTGAGGATATATATACATTTTAGCTAGCTTAATTTTTACAACCAGTTACAAGGAAGTCACTGTGAGTAAAGCTGAACAATCACATTCTCAGCGTCTTCTCTCATGATGTCACCAATGGGATCCTACAAAAGTTAAGTTGCCCTAGGTCCCACTGGGCATAGCCCTGGTTGAAGAATGTTTAAATGCCCCCGTTTCAGACTATCACACTGTATGTTCATGTGTGCCATGCACTCTTTGCTTTTCCCCCACCACCACCATTCCAGAAGTGATTTGAGATTTTATCATTAAGCTGCACTTCATCTATTTTTTTTTTAAAATGTAATGCATTTTTAAGAAATGTTTTTATGTATTAGCCTAAAGGCCTATTGTGCTTGTGGCCCTTGAGGACTAAAGTGGACCATTTCACATGGCCTCGATCCACTTCTTCCTTGTGTCTTCTATAGACACTGAAACTCTAAAGAGCTGCCTGCCAGCTATCAATATGTACCTCTGGGCATTGGTGTCACAGTAGTAACAGTTCAATTTGAAACCATAAACCGCACCCAGCATTAAGGACTGTGGGGAATAAAAATACCCAGAAAACTAAAGCAATTGAATCAGTGATTTGAAACCAGATTTCAAAATCTAAAGTAATTAATACACATTTTCACTTTAATGCTGTTTCATTCACATAGAATGCAGACATCAAAAACTCCATTTGCTTTCTTGATGCAGATGATAGTTGAAACAATGCAACACAATAGTTCATTTTAACTATAAGTTTCTGTGTTGGGTTTCTGCATTGCTTAGTAAAAATTAATGTTTAGTTTCATATTGGAAATATTCAACTTTTGCCTAATTCAAGATGTTGCCCCTTCTTATTTGAAGGCCGACACACAAGGGGAATATTTGGTTGCGAAATTAGCAACCTAAAACATATAACTTGTGAAGATACCCCTTCAGTTCTAATGGGATCCATCCAAGAAACAATCGAGTTTGGGATATTGGGGTTAGTTTTATGCATTTGCGTGAGGTTGAGAGAATACCCCAAGACCATTGACTTGGGTGAAAGGACATTGTAGATAGGAGTCTTGATAAGGTGCCCAGACTCATATCTTGGAACCTGCTTGCGACTGTAAGCAAGTCAACTCTATGGTACATGAAATGAAATGGCCAGTTAAGGATAAAAAGGTAACACAAAATAAATTAAATCTAGAGACATCATTATGTTTACGTATAAAGACGTGGAAAAACTCAAGGCAACAGACAAGAACGCAGAAATTTTAAGAGAGTACAGATGTAATGACATTTATTAAAAGGCATGCTACAAACAACTAGAACTGTTAGGAAAAAAAGAGTAAGTATAGATAATCAAGTATTCAGTAAATACACAAACTAAAAATAAATGGAATATAGTATACATAAATCTGAATCAACCATGCACTACTCAGTTAGAAAATATGTTTTCTTTAATATTCATCTTCACTTTTCATTTAACATATCATCGTAACATACACAGAATCTTTTGCTGCCCACCCACCCACTGCATTGTCACAAAGGAAAGCTGGTACTGTTGCTTTATCAAAATATACAAGACAACTGATGTGGTTTTTTTTTCGATGTTAATCATATAAAAGCACTTTAAATTGTTCCCAAAACCCACCTCTTGTTTTCTGCCTGGCTTTAAAAAAAATATTTACAGCTTACGTAATGATGGTAATGTCAAATAATAAAAATGAAAAGAGTAGAGAGCATACAGTATTAAATGGTGGCCTACAAATCATGTTGGGTACAGTACTGAAATTGTACAACCTTCCTTCTATTAGAAATTGATTTGCTCACAATTTATTTTCATGTGTATGGGGGGGAAAAAAAAAGGCCACTTTTGCATTTTGTCCCCATTAAAAAAAAAAAAAAAAAAAAGGGTGCACGGCCAGTAAGTATGTCAGTAACTCCAGGACAGATGTCTTTGGTCAGAGCAATGAGGCGACGTTCTATGTACAGTACAGGAATGTGATTGGTCAAACGTTGCGACTTGTGCTACTGCGGGTTTAACAGACTACGAGAGACTCACCACTACGGACACACAATGAAACCAGATATTAAAATAAAAACATGACCAATTAACAGTAGCCATGTTTGCCAATACTGCAAAGAGCAGTTTCCAGACCTCCAAATATAAAACATTCAGAACAGAAGGAACTAATCACGTAAGGATTGATCTGCTCCCTTGAGCAATATTGTAACCCAGAAGATGTCGTGATTGACTGCTCAGATGGGCAGAGATTTTAGAGTTGGATTTTGTAAACGTGTGCTACAGAGCTCTACATATTCCGGTATTGTGAAAGGCAGTAAATTAGAGCACTTCTGCAGTGTGATCAGTGCACTTTGTATACATTTAAATGCAAACTGGAGTGAAATAGTTAACAGGTTCTACATTGAAACAAACATGAACAAGAAGTAAAACAAAAAACTGTAAAATTGAAGGCACATAAACTTTGGTCCTCTTACCATCCTGTTCTTACTAATAAGCCCTATAAAAAATGGATAGCAGGGCATTAGTATTCTCTAAGAGAGGTTAGGAAAGGTCACATTCACTGTGCAAGCAGAAATGATTGCAGTAGTGAAGTACTTTTAATGATGTGCATTTTTCAGGTTTGTTTAGAAGAAAGAATAATGCAAGACGGATTTAAAAAATGAGGGGAAAATCAAATTTGCAATTAGTTTGTCTGCAATAAAACCCTTACAATTATCCCATCTATAAATATGCAGATAACATGATTAGCGCCAGGGTAAGAATAAAATACATAAGAGTTATTTATTACTACCTTGCAGGCACACGCAATAAAAATAAAACAGAGACAAATGTGCAAAAAAGTGTAATTGCAACAATGTTTAAAAGCTTTTGCGTTGAAAGTATCTAGATAGGTGATTTGCTTACTAGGCCTGCAGAGTGCCTGCAGCCCATTTATAAATCAGCCCAATCATTATTAAACTCATAAAGAAAAGGTTACACTTGGCATAAGTGGGCATGCACATAACACTCGGATGATGGAATGTTATGCACACACAATGCATTCTACACCATGTGTACATTACACTTGGCAGCCACATATGGAGGGCCTATACAAACATCAGATAGATTGAAGCTAAATATTCAGTACAGAATTAACTTGGTAAATTGGGTAGAACAATACACAGGAGATCGGTTTCCAATATAATGGCAAGTGTTTGTCACCAGAAGAGATATATATATATATATATATATATGATAGATAGATAGTGTGTGTGTTTCAGTTGCCCACCAGTTGTAAAGACTCTTGTTCTGCGACTTTCCCACTCTTATTTAAAGCATATGTTTAAATTCTGTCACTGAGGCAGAATGTCCAGAGTGTCCACAATATACAAACTATAATGCATTCAACAACATGTAGGATGAAATCTATTGGTTGAAAGCATGTAAATATTTTGAATAGCTCGTTTGCGGAATAGTTTCTTTCAGGTCTTTAATTAAACTGTGTTCTGCTGGAGCTACACGGTGAGGTCAGGGGAGGGGGAGTTATTTTTCAGCATATAAATTTTTTTATTTTTTTTTACTTTTAAGCTACATATAAAGCCAAGTTGTGGATGTCCGTTTCCTTGGCAGTTAGAAGTTCTTTAAAAAAGTATTTGAAACACAGCATGTTCAAGCAAGCATTGATATATCTTGTCGAGAGCACATCCTAGATTCAAAGGAAACTGAGCCAGCTTGGTTTACACTGAAACTCTTAATGTTATAATTAACCATCTCATTGTCACTGTTATTTCTCACTTATTGCTACTGGGCCAAAAAACACAGACTCTCAGTTTGGAGTACCCAAAAAGCACAGATTACAAGTCCTGAGAATCTCCAATTATAAAAATAAACTCTTCTTTTCTTGGGGGGGTTAGGTTAAATTCTGTAAAATGTATAAGTAATGAAAAAGCACCTCTATGTAACAACCCAAGACACCTTGTACCTTGTCGTTCAAAAGGTACCAAGGAGGAACCATGTTATCTGTACACGATATAACATAGCACTGTACTGGGAGACCAGGATTACTTAAATCTAATCCACTGTGCTTCACAGCAAAAAAAAAAAGTAACACAAAACATTAAAAACCCAGCTCTGCTATATCCTACCTGTGTTCAAGTCAAACTTACAAGAGCAGAGCCGATCTACGTTAAAATAAACCACTCCTAGGTACATCTAGTCATTCTCCAACCACGACTTTGTACAAGGGAGACGAACGCATAGTTGTTCAAAGCAAATGGCGCAGTACTTTAAACCTCGGAGAGGTTAGCAAATTCACACACGACAAGCAAAAAGAGAAAAAGAAAAAACCTTATGTCTATAATGATTAAATAGAGCTTACTATGAATAACACACGCTAGTCAACAAATAAAATGCATGTAGATTTTACATACACAGACACATGAATTTACATACAAAAGACCTAAACTCCACATGGAAACATATACAAGATTAAACCCAAAGAGATATGTTAAGGTATAGATCTCAGCGTCGGTGGCATGGAATACACGCACAGACATATTTATGCAATATTCAAGCAAGCAAACTAGATTATTCGACAAGTAGCAACATGCACTATATATGCCCTCTTTGCACCATGTAAATTCATGCAGCGCTTTTACATGGTTAAAGGGGACATAACATATCTTTATTAAATAAATCACTACGTATTAACATAGGCGTAGATTGATTAATGGCATAATATATATATATATATATATATATATATATTTTACACACAGACCCCTAAATATATCTTAAGCTGATCTCTTAAACAAAAAAAATGCGCTAGGGGCCGAGACATTTTTGTATAAATACATATAGATGCATACATGGAAGCCATAGAAAAGGAGAAACTGCGTCAACTGAATCACTAAATAAAATTAAGAAATCTCTCCGAAACATTTTTAGTTTTTCCATTTTGTGCGAAATCAATTTAATATTTGGAATAATGAAAATGTTATAGATTCTGATTAATGCCATAAATAGCCCCATTGTGTGATTAGCAAATGTATCTAAAACATTAATTTTATCATATTCTTTATATTTAGTGTGCAAAAAGGGTCAATATTTAAGGCTCTCTTATACTGCTATGTTATGCAAATAAAAAAAACAGACAGTCATTAAGCATTTAACGGTTTCCAATTAAAACGGCAAACAGAATTTTCTTTTTATTTATAGTTGTATAGATGTGTCTCAGTTATAGTCCTCTCAAATATTTAAAAAGCCTCAACACAAATCGCTTTGGGAAACGTCAGGTTTACTCCAATGCAATCCAAATACAAGAGGACGATGAATCCAAACAGCACCGACAAATAGAAGAAACAAAATGCCAATATTTCCAACTAGTATTGCATCTTAAAAACACATCAAAAAAAGTTTAAAAATGGTCTTAGAACAGGTGAGCTGCTAATACGCTTATCTCACATACAACTTGGTTAAAGATAACGTCCCTTAATTCCACTTAGATAATAAAATCAGAATTTCTCTCATTAACAAGCCATTTATTAACATAAAAAGGCAAGTATCGATGGTGCTAGAAGAGGTTCTGTAGCTTTAGCCAAAGAGGTATCTTCCATAGAAAACCATCCTTGTCCAGCACCAATTGTCGTGTTATCGCAGTCAGGAGATATAGGTCTACATAAAAAGTCTAATCCTAAAGAAAAATAAATAAGACACTACCTGCAGTGACGATAGATGAATACAGTCCTATAAGCAAACTGTGAACATTCTATCTCTTTCATAGGTTCCTGAGGCTAACAAGAATCCAGGTTAAACTTCTGACCATCAGAGGTCAAGATTTACCAGGAAAATATTGTTGCTAATTTCATAGTTATAAAATAGGGGAAATTCTGGACTATGCGGTAAGAATTACAACCTACAAATCAATGTGTGAATTTCCCATCTGAGACAACAAAAGGGACAGCTATTGATTTCTCTAAAAAAAATAAAAATAAATCCTGAGCTTGGATTTATATGGACACGAATGTTTCTGCCCAAGGCCCCTCAATATACCCAAAACATTTTAACATTTCGTATCTCGATCCAAGTTCGAAGAAACTCAAATACTACCAAAGTGCTCTCTCCGGAGGAACTCCAGGTTTGTGTAGAAGGAGTTCCATAAACACAAGGTAGACCAATACAAAATGTTATCAGCTCTTTCGTTAGTTTAGGTATATGATTTCATTCATTCGCAGTGGTAACTTTCCAACAGCAAAAGGAATGTCAAAATAAAAAAGGCAAAATTGTAATTTGATGATCGCCAACTATTTTGCTTAGACCAGCTAAGACCTAAAATTACAGATCTACAATACTATATTAAAACCAAATGATTTTCTTGCCAACAGCAGTGGCTAACATTCATTGCTGATTAAGGACATTCATAAACAGATTTCTTCTTTTTTTTCTGCATCCCGAATAAGAGAACAGTTCCAGGTGAAAATGTTGGGTCACTTTAATCATTTTAGGCTAAACAAGTTCTCTGGTAACTGCCAATTACAATCCATAAGCAGTATACACACAGAGGAATGGCAGTCTTCATATTTTGTAGTAAAAAATCCTAAACTTTCACTGTAACAAAGAAAATTATAGCCTATCAGAGAAACAACGAAGAAGAGGAAGAAAAAAAAAAAAAAAAGTCAGACTGACCGGTAAATGAATGGGATTCTGGTAATACACAAGCATCTGACCACCCAAATTAATTTTCTAAATGTGTTGTGTGGCTATATCCGTGGAATTTATTAGCCATCATCATATATATACGTAGGGCTATTTTTCATTCCCTATCTGGTTTCTTTGTAGCTAAGGCAAATAAAATTGATGTCAGAATTTTCTTCCTTTTTTACTTAGACAGAAAAAACACACACAAAACATTAAAATCTAGAAAAACGAAGAATGAAAAAAAATCTTTCACCAAGCCTACAATACAATTTTTGAAAGATATATCAGAAAATAATCTAAACTATTATTTCATTATAAGCACGTAATAAGGCACATAATAAGTAAATTAACTAAGTACACAGTAAATCTCATGTAAGTCTTTCAGTTATTATAGTGGTACAAAAAACCCTTGAGGTTTAAGTATTTTTTTTTTTTTTCAACATTACCAAAAATAATTTTTAAAAATCTGTCAAACCAAATGAAAGACCTGAATCATTTTCTTAAGACTGTAAACTTTTTTTTTTTTTTCTTCAGAAAAGTAATAGTTCATGATTTTTATGGGTTTTTTTTTGTCAACGGTGAACCTTTCCATTCTGTTCCATAGTCATAGCGTTACACAACACATCCAGGACAACAGAACTACACAGCATTTCGATTATACACTGCCCTACCCGGTTACATATATCGTATTTGTGTATGTATATAGTTCTACATACAAGCAGAATACAAAATAAATAAATATATATATGAATACACAGTTGTGTAAAACAATGTAGAGGATAAATCTGAATAGGTTGAAGGCTAAAAAAGCATATCTCTATTCATATGCTAACGGGTCACTATATATATATACATATATTAAAAAAAAAAAAATACAATCAAGTATTAAATGAAAATCTGTGGCCCTATAGGAAAAACATCTTGCCACAGCCCAATAAATCATCAATAAATAAAGACAAAATATATATTTGGAAGAGAAAGGTTATCTAAATTATTTTTTTATGAAAATGTGGCCACAAAATAATTTTTTTTCACCTATGTCTATTTATTTGATATGTGCCCCCATCCTTCCAAAATATATTATATATATATAAAAAAAATCATGCGGAAGAAATGGGAGAAAAAAAAGATGCCGATGGGGATCTATAGGCAACTCTACATTGCTCCTTTTTTGGTAACCGTTTAATGACTACACATGCCATAACTTAATTTACATTCAGGTGGCATGGAAAGTACATTCAAAAAGAATACAAAGGAAAAGAAATTCCTAAAGGGCTGTTTAAGCATCCAATCCCTAAACAATCCTCCGAATGATGTTGTGTAAGGCTATCGTGGAACGAGAATGAAAAGGACATACAGGAGTGAAGTACAAAAAAAAAAACTAACATTATAATCAAGGTAGAGAATTAAGTGTTTTGAAGGTTTTCCATAAAAACCGTTGAAGTCTCATTGACATTAGACAGAAGGTGTTTCTGGGTCATTTCTACTTTGCGGAGTCAGTGTTGATTTGTATGAAACGCGGGTGCTCCGTCTTCTCAAAATATGTTTGATATTAAGAAGCAGAGTTGGGTTTAGCATCTTCAGTCTCTGTTTGAGGGCTTTTGCTGAAACCGTGGTCCAGTCTTAAGGGAAGCGTGTAAAGGAATGCTGAGGTGCTGAGAAATCAGATCATCGATTTGGAGAAGGAAACCCGAAGGTGGTGATTTTCTCCCAAGTCATGGTTATGTAGTTCTATTAGAGCCAGAATAGCTTCTTCCACAGATCCAAGCTGAATTAAAGCCATCTTCCTATCTTTTCTGAAAAAGAAACAGGCATTCTAGATCAATATTTTTTTTGTAGGCATAGAAAAATGACTTCAGTATAGTATTGGGCCATTTTTACGATCAGATTTATCTCTAGAGGAAGTTTAAAAAACAAAACAAAAGAAAACCCACCCAAGTACATACAAAACCTGTAGCCCACAGCTATTGTACCGTCCACATAAAAACAACCTGCATTTTGTGTAACATTGTGTAACAAAGAAGACAGGAAAAACTTACTGGAAGAATTTGAAGGCCTTGACTGTACAGCCAGTGCTTGCAAATAGTCTCTTGAGATCCTCGTCAGTAACTAAAGGTCTTCAATGGGGCGAAAAAAATATATAAATTTTTTTACCTACTCATATGTTGGACCTTGTAAAATACATCACTTATCTCAATACATTGTGGGGCATTTAAGAAAAACTTGAATTAAAGGTATTATATGCCATTCAGCAGATCCATTATTGAGGGAAAAAAAATAATTTTGACTGCAAAGGCTTTCAGTTTTTTCGATGGATCAACATTACATAAGCTAAATTGTTATAACCCTGAACGTCTGTATTCACTAGAAAAGGTAGTTTGGTTTTTTTGAAAGGGCCAACTAAATCCATTAAACTCACTTCACTTGGCAGTGCATTCCCCCATCTTAACTGCCCTCACTGTAATTAAAATTTATATATATTTCGGATATCAGACATACAGATTTTATCTGGATGTCTTCTTGATAACGAAACTAAAGCTCCTTACATGTCGGTCACCTTATTCTTACACCTGTTAAAGCCACCAGTGCATGACATGGCCTGATGTGACTAGGGGCCATATTTACAGTTCTGGGTTGAAGTGCTAAAAGCGTAGAAGATGGCACAAACATTTTACATGTTTCCATGGTGATGACTCAATATTTAAGATCTGGCACTAGTGCTCCTCTCTGTAAATATATTTACCTCTTCTATAACTATAAATGTGCCATAAAATAGAAACAAGACAGCACAAGAAAATATTGGTAAACACATACGGGATATTAGACAGATGCAGGGTTGCAGATGGTGGGAATATATTCTGGAAGTTTTTGGAGCCAGGTTTCTTGAAGCGATGCAGCGGGCTGTTAGTATAATCCTTGGTCAAGCCCTGGTCCTCATGTCCTTCCCGTGGAAGTTGAACAGCTTGGTGCTTGGAGAGGGTAATCCGCAGGACCCTTCCATGAAGCCTTTGACCATTTAAGTGGCTCATTGCTATAACGGAGAACAGCATGATTGAAAGTGAATAACTGATGCAGCTACTTTGTTTTGTAATTTATTAGGTTTGCTGGTCTACCAATAATTCTTGATAAATATTTCTAAACATTCAATAGCACAAGGTTTCACAAATGTATTTTGTAAGTGGAAACACATGTTTTTGGAAGCTTTAGTCGATATAGGCCAGTTCCAAGAGATTATAAAAAGAGGACCCCCCCCATAACAAATGCTATTTCACTGGAGTAAGTGTTTGGTGTCGCTGAATGCCTCCTGATCGAGGCATTCCAGCGACACCATTTACGTTTAGGAGGTGATCGTTTATCGCCTCCTAAACGCTTTTAAGACGGGGGTCCACCGCCATACAATGTATGGCGGATTTTGACGCCCCGGGGAGGGGCCAGACATGGCCCCTAGTGCCGATCGTGGCGTTGCTGAATGCCTCGAGGTCGAGGCATTACAGCAAGACCGTTTGGGTGCAGAAAGCGAACGTAGATCGCTTTCTCCACCCGTTTAAAGTCATGACGGTCCTGGCACGTCAATTGTCGTTAACCGGTCGTTTTCGGGTGACGTGCCCGGGCCGTCAATTGTCATTAAGGGGTTAATGTACAGAAAACTTTTGTAAACAAAATTACTACTACACACTGTGACCTTTTCCAATGCAATACCAGTTGCAATTCCTTTCCAATGCAAATGTTCTTTGGAAGATCATCAGATGATTGACTGGAGCAAACATGTAAGCTATATACAGAATAATCTGAAAAACTGTAATTGCGCTTAATGCCTACCAAGTTGTGCTTGGGTTGCATCTGCCATCTGCACCAATGCATTCTCCTTTTTGTTAAACAGTATCTTCACACGATGGACATCCCCATAGACACCTGAAGATAAAAACAAGACCTGATTATTCAACTGGTAGGCAGGTAGGACAGAATATTTCACATATAATTTATCTGTTTATAAGAAATGCTACTATGAAATATTAGTAGAATACAATAAGATAAATTAATCAATGGTATGTAATAATAGCAGTCAGTAGACTCAACAAATACAGACAAAAAAAGAAAAGAAAGTAAAGAAAGAAAATTGGGCTGCATAAATTTGTGTGTTATCCATAAAAGAGGAATACCGCTATCCAAGCATGGTAAATGCACGTGATGACCAATAATGACCTCATAGTTATAGATCATCATATAGACTGTTTTATTGTGAACTTGGTCAAGGGAACACAATACAAATGGTTTATCATATGCCAATGAGAAAATTAAAAAAGGACCTAACCAAAGGTTTTCAGAGACATCTAAACTCACCAAACAAGATAAAGAGCCCGTGAGGTAAGATAACCTGTATAAAATAAAAATGTCAAAAAGGATTTTAAGCACAAAAAAAAAAAGGTTATCATATATCATCCAACACATATTATATATTCTATTAAGTACATATGACACAAATTATATAAAAAAAACAAAACATTTATCTGAAATCTATCTGCCAGTTACAGAAGTAGTAGAAACCCAATTTAATTGCATTTTCATTTTTCAAACTTGGTTTGCATAACCAATCCCTGTAAAGTATTTGGCCATGACATAAAACCATTTATATGTCATTATGTTTGAACAAAACAGGAAGGCGAGATCAAGTCCTGTACGGATCAATGCAATAATCCCATTGACATTTACTAAGTGTTAACATTAGCTGCATCCTGTATTATGTCTGTATACTTACTTGTGATAAAATACACACAAAAAAATAATTACCGATGGAGAATTTGCATTAACTTATAGATACACAGTGTCGGAATCAAAAGTTATGTTGCGATTAAAAGTACCAAAAGATTTGTGGAAAGTATCTTTCACAATGGTAGAGAGTTCTACAGTAAGGCTAGAGCAGTATACTTACATCAGGATTGAGGTTGCTGACCAACAGAACTGAGTGTCCAGGCATTGCAGTTAAGCCTACCATACGCCCAGTGATGGCAGAAGTAGTTAGAGCAAGTGGGCCAAGAGCCCCAGGAACGCCTTGGACTGAAAGACCTTAAATACACAAAAAAACATCAAATTCACGGTATATTTATCTTTCAAACTACAGTGTTAATAGTGAACATCTTGAATACCGTCAGTTGTAATAAAGCACTAATTCAAGTCATTTTGATAAGACAAAGCCTAAGTAATAGCGTATTTGCTCGAATATAAGAAGGTTTTTTCATTACATTCGAGGTCATCTTATAAATTGGACCTCAAATACTGGTCTGACTATAAGACTTAAATCCGGATCCCCCGAAACCTGGCCCTGTGTAATGCATTGCTCTCTGATTTAAGAATGCATTATACAGAGGCAGAATTCATCTTTAGCCGCAGAAGGGGCTAGGGGTAGCCTTCCTTAACCTATAAAGAAGCTGATGGACTTATACAATTTTCATTTTTTTTGCCCTTGATGTTTTCACTATACTTTTGTAATCAGAGTAACTGACTTTTTATTATACCTAAAGATGCAGAGTTCCTGCATGCGCAACACAATCTGTGCAAATCCTATGGTACAATCCAGATTGTAAAGTACCTTTTAACTAAACAAAATGGCCGACATTTACTCGCTCCTGGTAACAATGTCTCGGGTAGAGTTGTACTTGAAACATAGAGCCAATTGATACTGAAGCTTTAAATAAGTAATTTGCGTCTCATCAGATTTCATGCTTACTCACCTGCTTGAGGGAACCCAATGGCGGGGGCAAAACCTGCAGCTCCTGCGTACGGAGAGGAGATGATACCCGGAGCACCTACAGGAATTAAGAGGAATATATCAACCATACATAACTCAAACCGTAGAGCGTATTCATGAACGGTGCATCAATGAGAGGTTAAATATACCAATCCATACACATCTTCAGCACTGGTACAAGCCATTCTCTTGGATGAATGACTTTAAAATATACAGCTACTTACAAACTACAATGCAAATTAAAATAAGGAGTCTTTTGAATATCCAAAATGTGGGAGTGTTATCATAAGGGGGGGGGCATGGAAAAAAAAAAGGATAATCTATATATTGGAAACGCTAACTCTAAGCATTAATATTGCACTATAAAATATCACCATGTATTTAAAAAAATACAATACCCACAAAGTCAAGGTACAATTTGCAGCATATTTGCTAGAAATGGGTCAATTTCCTTGAGATCTGCGAGTGACCTTTCACAGCATAGAAAAATACTTTTAAATGTATTTTCTACATTAATCTCTCAATCTTCTCAGGCAGCAGAGGGTTAATGAGCCTTGCAAGACAGAAAAATGATCTCCAAGTTAACATTCAAAACAGAGGAAGAAAAAAAGCACATACAGTATTAGTGGAAGCGATTAACATTTCCATATGAAAGTCGGGAGATGCTGTGCTGGCAGAATGACACGTACACAATAGGATAATCTGGAGCTGCCAAAAATCCTAAAACAGCTCTTGTGAACCCAATACGCTTGTGAAAGCAGCACCCAAGTCCCCAAGGACATCATACAGAGTTCTCCTTTTTTAATATATCTATATGGTACTTATGTTTTAAGAAGGGCTTTAAGAAGTCAATCCACAATAACCTTTGGGCGGAGGGTTAGGAAGAAGGGTTGAACTTGATGGACTTAGGTCTTTTTTCAACCTTATATACTACGTAACTATGTCACTTTACAGAATGACGGTGAATGTCTATTATATAACAACATTACTAAGAGATGAAAAATGCTCCATTCCATTTGGATTGAAATAGTCTAACTCAAAGATACAGAGACACGATAGTACTCTGCCCAGGCTTGTCAATAGGCTGGCTCAAACCTCAACTCATTTTTGGTTTACCCTCGTGACAACATCCCTCCTTTACCTAGCAGGTCTCGGTTATGTTATCCAACGGTCGCTTTTTCCAACTCAAATTGGTGTCCATCGCTAACTGCAGTGTATCCTATTGGCGTACGGATTTTACATAAATACAGATTATGTGGAGACCTTGTATTTATAAAATTAAACTTTTCACATGTTTTTTTTTCCTTTGGTGGGTTAAGTTTGAGGGAAAAATATTTAGCGAGGAGGGATAGGGCCTTTGTTACAGTTAAGAGTAACGTTAATGCTACAACATGCAATTTGACATTTTGGGCAATTGTATGCTTCCGACTTTGTGGTTGGGGGGAATACAGCATGACTCTGCCCCAGTGCACAAAGCAACGCCCATAACCACATGGTCTGGTGTGGTGGAACTTGAGTGGCATGTACAGAGCACTGACCTAAATGCTCTTTTGGCTGAACGGACACACATTCCCACCGATACTTCAAAATCTTGTGGAAAGCCTTCCCAGAGGAGAAGAGGCCGTTATAAGCTGCAAGGGGGCAACTCTGTATTAATGCCCTTGGTTTTGAAATAGGATTTTCAGCCTGGTGTGATGGTCAGATCTGTCCACATATTTTTGGAAATATATTGTAGCAATTACTGAGCAGATAATTGATGTTTATTTTTCCTGAAGTTACAGGTTACATGTGCTGTTGCAAGAAATTTCAGAAAACGGTGCAGGTAATACCCGCAGCTAGCGGAACTTCTTTTCTGGGTTTCATAAAGGAAAAAGAAGGTTTTTCCTAGAAATAATTAGGTCTGACAGGCAATGAAATCTGTTATCTCCAATCACAAATTATTTAAGCCATATGAAAGAATGGCTTAAAAATAAGATAATAATCAAGACTGTTTATTGAATGCTTGTAGTACATAGAAAATATGTTGCCAGCAGGTTGTGTCAACAAGTGTGACAGCCATCCATTCACAGTGCTAATTTCTTTCCCTATTCAGCAGAGCTGTAAATGCATTTCTTCACGCCAGATGGGTCTACACAACTATCATCACGGAACAGATAAGATGGAAAATAAAAGCATTGGACAGGCAAAGTAAAGACTAAACCGTGATAATGTTTGAGCATGTAAATATCTACAAATCACAGACATTACCGTCTAAAATCCTGTATTTCTGAAAGGGGCAGCTATGGCCAACCTGTGGCTGTACCTTGACAGCTTGTACGAGTGCTTCCCCCTTGTGGACGGGTGTAGTAATGAACTCGGCAGCACTTTAACTATGCAATGTCCAAGAGGCCGAGATGGAATTTGCAACAAACTAGAGAATTTAGACTAGATCACAGCTTGTACTGCTCCCCATGTCTTTTATTTTTCTTTAAATAATTCTCTTCAACATCCATAACTGAATTTTTACAACTTAAGCCTCAACTCATGCACCCAGACCTTACCAAATGCAGCAGCCATAGTGGTGTCAAGAGTGGGCTGTCCATCACCAGTAGGGAGGTCTATGCGGGTGAAATCTCGACTCTTGTCATTGTTGTACTTGACATTAAGGCTTGTCAGCTTAGAGAATTCAATGCGCAGGGTGCAGCAGGCATTGTAAATATTCTGCCCATCTAAAGCCTGCGAAAGCAAAGGGAAAAAATAAAAGGTCATTCTTATATTGTAAAAAATCATGCATAAACCAAATAAGCAGTGGAATGCCAGGACAGTTGTAACATTCATCAGCCTGAATGGTACATCTCGGCCCAAAGAGTAACGACCGCCTTGGTTTCATTTCTGCAACACTGATAATATGTACAGATGCAGTATCTTTTGTACCTTGTGTCTCAACTCCTTCACTTGCCTGAATCACTAGTTACATACTTTAACAATGACATGTGTCCCCAACGGAAACTATGGCCTACTACGTACCATTTACTAATAAAAGGTAAACCGGTATAAATATTGGAGATTCGGTTACATGGTACTATATTGCTCAGCCTGTCACTACATCAAAGTACCCCAAGTTTGGAACGTCCTATCTAATTCCAACATGGAAGTATCTCTTACAATGGATCAGTGGGGCTGCGCTGCCTTTTAACCCATTGAGACTCTTCTGTAGCATAAAGGCCTCATAGCCAACATGTGGCAGAAGAAGCACCACAGTACATAAAGGTTAAAGCCTAGTGTTGTACTTACTCTTGTAGTAAAGAACGTCAAGTAGATACTAAGCTTACTTAACACAGTACTAGTCTTACCTGCTTTCTACAATAACACGCATTAACCTTCTGACTCAAATGAAAGCACCGAGATCCAGGACAATGCAAGCTAGTCTCTTTTAGCACAAGTTAATTCACCTCTAGGGGGCAGCACAGGTAAGCAAATAATTGTTTCACCCACCATTACATAAATGTCATTTTCATATTTTCAAATTGTACCTCTAAAGACACAAGTGAATTTATAATTATATATATACATATATATATATATTTATTAGTAGAAGAATTATTAAAACACTCATCTACAGACACCAGACAAGCCAGAAGGCTTGTTTTTTTCCCTCAGAAATCTCTTGGTGCTGCCACAACCACAAGGGATTCTGGGTCGGTGCATTCAAATAAGGTCAACAATGATCACCTTTTGCCTCTATATCCAATTTATACATGGATCCCTTGAAAGTAAGTGCCCGCTGTACAAGACAGCGTTTAGACAAAACTCGGGTAAGAGGTGCAGTAGCCAGATCACCCCTAAGGGACAGCTGTTTCGTCCTTAATGGGACTCATCAGCATGAGGTTGTGATTGACCTTATTTGCATGTGCCTACCCAGAATCCCTTGTAGTGGTGGCAGCACCATGAGATTTCTGAGGGAAAAACAAGCCTTCTGGCGTGTCTGGTGTCTGTAGATGAGTGTTTAATAATGCTTCTACTGCCCCCTTAATTTTAAGTGGAAGGGTTTTCCATCACCTTTACCCACCACAACTTTTGTTGGTTGTACACACACATACATATATATACACACACACACACTTACCTATATACACACTATATTCTAAGTAATTTAGTACTAGTCAGGTTAGCCCCATTGATAATTCCATACAAAATATTAAACTTTTCTAGTAATTGCCATCCACACTTATTTAGATGCATTTTGTTTCTGTCAGATGCCACTCCTATGCAGTATTATGGAGCACGCACTGGGAAATATGCCTGTGGATTCATTTTAAATTATCTATATCATCACGCTTTGTTAATTTTAGTTAATAGAAAGGCAATTAACACTGGATTAGAAGGTCTTTACAGTAGGTGTTTTTCTGCCTGATTGATCACACAGATTAAACCCTATACTATAAATCAAGGACATGCAGCTCATAATAATCTTAGCAGCAGGACAGATTTTGAGAGTAGGCTACACTAGGAATAAAATAATCATGCACGACTTTTGTGTTATCACCAGGCAGTTACATTAAATAACTTAAAAGTTGCCTTTTAGATACCTTTCTTATTCTTTTCTGCATTATATGGAGCTAAAGGCTGTTTTAAATGAGAAATGCTGGATAAGCATTTTTTTGGTCCCAATCTGCACATAGTGCATGTGGTTCAGGCCCGGCTTTAGTAATAATTTAGAGCTCTATTTTCCAGCTCGGACATCCTGATGGCCAAAGCAGCCTTCTCTGCATTCACTTGGATCTCACAGTTAAGATGGAAGCCTGTTGTCAGCTCAAACAGGAAGTTGTTGTTGTTTACTCTTCCTGCATGTGCGTTGTTACAAGTTGTTAACAATCGTTAAGCTATTATCAATAATATCTTGCAGACCATTTTATTGACAGCAATTGTGTACAGCACTACCTAGAATTCAGTTCTTTTTGCACCGCCCTTCCCCCCCGTACTTCTCAGCTTCTGTTTTATATTACGCCACGCTGCTTGTATGGTTCTTTTAAGCATTTTATACTACGCATGTTTTCTTGTTCGTGTATTATTTTTATTTGCATACTTTATTTTCCCAATGTCAGTGCAGGCTTTCCAGGACACAGTTTGACACAAGGCATGTGCTGCTTTAATTGCGTTTGGGCCACCAGTGATTTTTTTCCATGTACTGCCCTCAAGCAATAAAGGGGCCCAGAGGAAAGAGAAAAATCCCCTTTATGACAGTCAGAAATAGATCCGTATGTGTTCAGACAGGATAATCACTGTGACAAAGCAGCACTCAGACGTGTTGAGGCCATTTAAAAATGATGTTTCCCTGATGAAAGCCAGATGGGAGGGCGATGTGAACACAATCTCTCCAGATCTCTACTGCAAGAATATTGTTTTTTAATCAGTTCTAATTGATTTGATTTTTTTTTCTCTGTTTGGCCCAATATAAAATAGGCAGGGCCGATGAAATGTTTTAGTGTCATTTCAAGCCCAGGGCACTACACAGGTGAAGATGCATTTAGATATAGCTGCTATGTCCTCAGTAGAGCAGAGTTTAACAATCTAGGGTATGGGCAGCTCTTGTGGTATTACCCGCCATGTTCAACTACAGAATTTAATAGTATTTAATTGGATGAAGATTAGGATGCATTTGAGAAGATAGGTTACAGAGGTTGGAAAATGTTTCAGAACGCTGCAGCAAAGGAGTCACCCTTCACTGTTTGACTTTCTAAGCTTATGTCATTCCACACAAAAATTTTGGCTCAAGAGAAATCCAAACACAAGTACGAAGACACAGAGATACTGCACACCTAAATCTACTTAACCAGGTCAGTAATACTTCAGAGTTCAATACAAGATCTGGGGCGAGCAAGCCTTCATCGATAGAGTTGCAACCCCATTATGTCAGACCATCACCACAAGGAGCGCTTCAACTGCCATCCGTGTATTGATCTAAAATGTGTATAGTAAAACTATATGTATGGACAAAGCCATGCCGCTTATATAATTGGCACAGATAATAGTGAGACTGGCAGGATTTGGTATCCTTACTCATGAAAATGCCTGTAATAGAAGGCATAGAGGGTTTTATACCCATACTAGAAATTTTAAATGCAATTTCCTTTTAAAGGCAAAGTGAGTTAGGAACCTTAACATCAATTAGGCAAATGGTAAAACCATAAACCCAGATCAATGCTGAGCACTGAGCCCTTGGGGCAGGAGAGCGTTCTTTGCGAATGAAATGCACTGAACAACCATTCAGGCCTCATAAGATTTCATTCGTATTTCAAGGAACCATATTCAGCCAAACAATACTTGTCTAACATATACAGAAATCAGATACACAAAATTTCTATGCCACATTTAAACTACCGTAGTGACATTAAGGAATCTTGGGTGATTCTGCAAGAGAGATTATTGATAAACACCCTGCTAAGCACTTACACTTCGCTCAACCTGGCTGTCAGCTTGTCTGATCGATGCCAAGATGTCCAACTGCTATAAGAGGAACTTTAGTCAGAGAACATTATGTCTGCCCCTGAGCCATTTACAGAGGGGGTAATGAACCATGCCATATTATATAAATGGAGAAAAATGAGAGGGCAACCGGGGAAAAAAGCCTGTAACGTGCTCTCTGCCCCAGACCAATGGAGGGACACGAATGGGTAGATGAAAGCATATCCAAAGGACCACCATCAGCATGCGTAAATCCCCCCCCCCCAAAGCAAGATGTATGAAGGGAATCAATTACACGCATGTTGTGGAAAAATGGGCAATGCAGCATACACAAAAAAAAAGAAAAACATATGTGCGAGTTAATATTATAATCCTCTTTGGCCCTACGTCTTGCTATTTCCAAAAGAGCATTTGGGTTGCTCCGTATTGAAAGCTATTCTGTCCTCAGTAATATACTCCTCACGTGCTGTACTGATGTGATGGTAAAACCCTGGCAAAATCATTGCTCCACCACACACAAAGCGTATTTTTTTTTATTTTTTTTTTAATAACCCCCTGCTATATGAGCCACCTGGCCACCTTGCTATAAAGTACATATTATCACACATATATATTACCATTTACACTCTGTGAACTAACGTCACAGAAATTGTCATGGGACTACCCGAACCAATAAAAATCTCTTACGCAGCGGAAAAGACTGTCTTCATTAAGCAGGCTACAAGGCATATAAAAGGACCTTTCTTTGCTGCCGTGTAATGAAATTGAAGGAAGTATTAAATCACATTGCACCAAGAGACCGGTGTTTTTCGGCTAATTAAATTGGCAGTCTGGAGAACCTCACCGTATTTCTGTCTATCCCTTTCTTCTGCTCCATTAACTATGCAGTCTCTGGCCTGTATTTTACCTGTTTCCTGAGCTCCAAAATGCCCCAGGTTTTGTTTAGGCACCCTGATAAACGGCTTTGTTTTATTCTCGGGGTAATATTACAGCATTCAGTCTTCTAGGGATCGTTAGCAAGCTAGCCAGCCAGATTCCTTTTGTTCCTCCCCACCCCCAGCTAAATGCCCTGCATGAAATTAGTTCAGCTCAACGCATCACCTTGCAATTGAGATACCCACCTCTAGAGTTGGCTCGGGGATCGCTGCAGGTGGAGGGCTATTTCAATGGCCGCACGTTCCTGCCACTAAGTGGCTGCTTCAAGCAGCCAATCAGGGGAAAGAATTGTTAAATCATGGAGGGCGGATGCAGCTACTACATCAAGCATTTTATTTTTTTCTTCTATTTTTTTTAAAGAACTATTATCTTTTACTTGTACGCAGTACTGTACAATTTAAAAATGGGCAGTTAACCCACATAACAAATATATATTAATAAATACAGGCGCATTAGGAGTTGAGAAACCTGCCCGTGAGCTTGCCATCTAGCCTTATGGTGCAGGATATAAAGTTCCTGGAAGGAATAGTAGGCTTTTGAGGGCCCCGCTTGTGAGCTTACAATCTAAGGGATGCACGTTAAATTTACTCAAAGTACCATAACATGCATTCTTTGCTACTGGGGCTGTCATTAAACTGTCCCTTTAACAAAGCTTATGTATTTGAAAGAAGAAAAAAAGTTCATTATTTGCACAAACTAATTTAAAAACCACAATCACTGTGATACATTGATACACAATATGTTTTTGATCTCCTGGAGCACTGGAAAAAACTGGGATGGGCAAGTGGGACAGAGAAATTTAGGCCCAAATGGGGGATATTCGGGGGCTGTGGGCAACATTCTTCTTGTAAGCAAACAGCAGGGATACGGATCAATACAATTAAACTGACATCCTCATGTACATTAAATTATATATATACACACACACACACACACACACATACTAGCACAAAAATGAAATCTTCTCCTCCAGAAAGTGTCATTTTGTCATGACAGGTATGCAGAGCAATTATGCAATTCCTGTGACAAGCAATTAAAACGTCTGAAATGTATTATTAGAGATAAAAAAAAAGTTGATCATTCTGAAAAACTTGAGATTTTTTACCGACATGCCATTTTAAATATAAAAAATTAGAACGTGAATATTTTCACCATATTTTTGCTGTCCTATCATATGCCTTTCTGTATTAACGCCATACACAGAAGTTACTTTTATGCATGGGGTATATTATTGCGGTGGATTTGAAGATCTATCGGTGGGCAATATAATCATTATTAAAATGTATTCTCAAAGAGAAATTTCATTCCGCTGCTCAGAACGGCATGACCAAGTATGGAAAAGTCAGCAAGAACTTTTGTCAAGTATAATAACATTAGAAACATTAAAAGGTTCCGGAATGCCAATTCATACTTTTTTGGTACTTGCTGCTTTTTCTGACAAGATCAATCCATGCCGCCTCTTTTGTTTTATTATGTGAAATGTTTGCAGAACTGCCCCCTTTACCGCAAAGGCTACAAGGGGAGAAAGCATTAGGAGCGTAGGTGCACCGGTGGGCCGACTCGCACAAAAAACCCCCCACCAGCGAATGAACTGCACTTCTACACAAAATATTCTCTGGACGTGGCTTGGGAAGAGCTTCACACTTTATATGTACCTTTGTGACCTTTTGATATCTATTTCTGTAACTAATGAAAGCATGGGGAATAATAATATAATGTATTAATAATGGACACATTTTTATTTAAAAAACACATTTTTTGCCAGTGGTATTTGGATCCCAAAGCTTAAAGACTTAAATAAGGCAGATGATGGTATACAGGTTTTATAAATAAATGTAGCAAGATAAACATCATCTTCACCACTGCTAAATGCCTGAAGTCTTGTCGGAAATAATTATTTAACTGCAGACAAGTTCATATCATTGTTCATGTTTGACAGGACCATTTAACTGTCATGTGACCCAAAAGCATTCACCGATTAGCTTTCTGTGGCAATAACCTATCTTTCTGTGTTGTTTTTTTTTATTAAACATACAGAGGAAATTGATTAAATGACAGATCTGCTGAGGTTTCTGTTCTTGGCATTCTAGCGAACGCAATTTATGTTGTGTCATAAACAGCACCTTTTAGACAATTTATGCAGAATTTGCTGGTCATCAATTATACATAACAATAAAAAAGCATATTCTGGAATCGCTTGATCAACATAATGATTGCAAGTACCGATTGGTGGAACACATGCATTCACGTTTCATACCTGTGCGACTAAGTACCTGTGATCAGCAACTCTGCTCAGCTATTATGCCAAAACAAATACTCTTTATGGCGCAGATGGCTTTTTCTCCGTGTCTACATAGGCAGCGCCACTTATCTCAATGATGCAAAATAGGTCAGCCATTGTTGATCTGGATCCCAGTGCATTTCAGGCTCATTTATTACTGAGGCCCTTTGTTTACTAGGCACATTATTACACAAAGCAGCTTTGTAGCTCTTATAATATTCAGCACAAGGCTGCCAAAACTTGGGAATAAAAGTAAAACATTAGGGGGGGAAAAGCTTTATGTCTCCTATTTTATTGCAAAGGTGCAAGGCCTGTGCTGTCCTTACCGATTTGGCATGATGAGCATTTAACGGATCAGCATACTGGAGCAAGGCCTGGAACTGGTTGTTCTTTGTGAACGTGATTATCTTCAATACAGTTCCAAACTTGGAGAAGATCTGTAACATAGAAGGACACACAGACTAGGTCAGAATCACAGATCATACACATTTCATGTCTCTTCCTACAGGTGTTACACTGTAGTTCTACCCATGTTCTTCTCAAAAGGCACACACTATAACCTGTTTGGGTGCCTCGTAACCATACCTTTTGCAGGCAGAGGGGATTATGGGAGTTTCTCCCTCGAGCAGCCCACTGAGTGGTGAAATTGATTAAGATCTGTGTTTTTGTAGAACAGCTCCCGTGTAATCACCTCACATTGTACAGAACTAATCTCATATGACCAGGACGGGACTGAGGTGGAAAATCAGACCTCGTGCTGCAGCAGTCACTAAACGATGTACACATGGCCACATTTTACATTTTTATACTCTCCGGCAATAAGGGTAAGCATTTGGTGTTATCTGTCTGGACCTGGATACGATGTCATAGGTAGGTGTATGGTCCTGCCACAAGGTCGTGTTTATGTAATTGTAACTGCTGACCCGATCCCAGCACAATTTTCATGAGTATTACACCAAACATTTATCTATAACATACACCAAACAATACGATATGATTTTAAACACAACACTGTGAAACTAAGCAGTCCAAAATCTCAAAAATGCCTAAATACTTTGGTATAATGGTTAGCATGGGCACTTCGGACTACGTCTACCTGGTTTACAAATCCCATCATAACAATGTTAAGGCCCTACTGGGTCTTTACCATGATGAATTTGTATGGTGGAATAAAATATCCCCAAGTCAACCATACACAGGATAGTTAGGGAGTGATTTCCCAGACTTCTTGTATAGGCTGTTAAGAGAAAGAAAGGGCCCTCTTTGGATTAAAAAAGAAAGGTGAGTCAAGAGGAAGCTCTAGTGATAGCGTCTGCTATTTCTATGCATGTTTTCCTTACAATCCGTTTGCGTTTTTTTTTCCTACTTCTAAATATATATGGCTATATCAAAGCATTCCTTCTCCATGCTTGCACAATAATCTTATTGACGGGCCCTATACAGTGGTATATGGTCATTTACTATTGCAAACGCTTTGACTTAATCACATGACACAGCTGCTTAAAGGGGCATGATCAGCACATGATTAACAACATGAAGGAATGGGCATTATATTTGGGGAGAGGTCAGCATAAATGATGTTATAGTCTATGAAACACTACCTTGTTTTTTTTTTTTGTTTCAGCTCCTGTATACTCTCATGTAGAAAGTTGTCTGAATGAGTCGAGGGGAATTATTGAGTGCAATAATACGATTTAGCTCAGACTGTTTGCCTTTGTGGTTTTCTATGCCTGTCTATAATCTTACCTGATACAGTACTTCCAAAGTGACAGGGTAAAAGGGATTTTCCACAATTATTCTGAGGACTGGACTCTGGCCTGTGAGTGCCATGCCTTCGACTCCGGGGCCTCCTGACTGGATGGAGTTCACAGCTTGCAAAGCAGCTTGTGCTCTCTGGAATAAGAAAATAACAAATACATGCAACGTATTAGTGAGGACAATTTAAAAAAGACATTTCCACTCAGTAGCACATGGTACAAACGTCTAGCATTATCAAAGGTACACTAACCCGAGATGCAAAGAAACGGGCATCTTCAGATTTTATATTTCGATCTTTCGATATGCATAGAACAAAACAAAGCAACATCCAGAAGACGTTCTTGAGGTCAGAATTCCAGGTGATATAGAAGGATTTACACAAACACCATGCACTTGAACAGTGTGGCTTCCAACCTTCTGATTAAGAGTGCCCTCAACTAGACCTCTTCCAACCCAACCATTAGCAGCAGGTTGATGGCCTCATGCTCACATTTTAGTGGGTGATGTGTATATTTTAAAGTATTAAAGTAGTTTCAAAGTATACAAAGAAATGTTAAACATTTTCACATGAATTTCCGACAAACATTTAGAATTAAACCTCTATACAGAAAAGGATAGGCAATACCCCATCAAAAATATACAAAGGAAAGAATATTCACAATACAATATCTTCACCTCCCAAGTGTAGAGATGCAATGCCTCGTTCCTCTAGGAGATCAAATGTGTGCCCCGCAGCAAGAAAACTCCTAAACGCGGTCCTGTTCTACCCAGCGCCGGAATCTACCCTAATTTGTGTTATTTTTAGGGTCAGGTTAAAAACTACTGTGCCGTTTTTGTTTTAAAAACAGTTCTAGTTTTTGCACTCTGATGTTCTTGCTCAGCTGCATATTTATTAGCTATATGTAGGTGTCCTTAGACCAATCTAACCCTTACTGCCTGCGGGTGCCTTATGGAAAAGGATGCGACACCGGCTTGGGGAGGGAGCTCTGAACTTGCCCTGCGTGCCAAGATCCCTTGTTTCAGCTCAATCTTAGTCACCCAGCCAGTCATTCTGACAAATGAAAGTCTATGTATAATTCCATGTCCATTTCTTTGTATACACGTCTGAAAGTAAATTAATACCTACATCGGCGACACGGCAAGGTCCAACTACCAACTGAGAATATTAAGTAATTAACGAGAAAATAACTAGATATCAATGTTTGTACGTACAGCAAGACTGGTTTCAGGACAAAACACAAAGCTCCGTTCCCCTATGCTTGACTAAAATAGAATTAACACATGCTGTGTATAACCCTATGAAACATAGGATCGGAAACATAAGATAAGTACCATTTGGCTCATCTCGTCTGCCCGTTTTACCTGATGTAAACACTCAGACCTTAATCAGTCCATGGTCTTGTCTTTAGGTCTATGCCATACATGCTTAAATTCCCTCACTGTATTAGCCTCTACCACTTCCGGTGTCGGGCTGTTGCACTTATCTACCAGCCTCTCGGTAAAGTAAAGCATTCCAGACAGTAAACATCACAAAGCCTGACAAGTAATCTATGATCCCTAAGCAGTCTTAAGGAGTAAGATTTAGCTGCCTGAAATCCTTAACCGATGGCAACAGAAATTCCTGGTGTTTATAGAGTGACAGAAGAAGTTTACTGTCTCCCCCTTCCTGACCGGTTGTAGAAAGTGCACAGGTATTTAATCTGATAGCTCCAGAAGCAGATGTTCATCACGTTTAAACTTGTGCCTTCTGTTTGGATGTATAATTGCTACAGGCACAGGTATGTTAACTGCTTATCATTAACTTTACAGTAGCATGAAAAGAAACACTTTGGAATTTATTCCAAAATATTCCCATATGTGGGGGAGGGGGGTTTAAAATGTAAGTGTTTGGATTTAAGAAAGAACACTGGAAGAGAGCAATAACCACATTTAAGATGGGATTTTGTACAAAAGCCAGTTTTTTGGTTGCCTTCTCCAAGTCTTTCAGGGGATTAAAGCAGTGTTTCCTGTGAGAAATGCTGTTGGTTCACTTGCAGTGCGGCAACCTCTTGACAGAATTGACACACTTGGTAACCCACAAGAAATCAGAGCTGATTGCCAGTTCCTCGGGTAAATATATTTAAAGAGACAGTCTATAGTCTCACTGGTGGGAATCAATGGAAGCATTGTCTGTACATGTGCAAAGAGGGTCTCAGACCCCCTAAAACTCCACCTAAAAGCAGTGGAGTTGGCAGTCACTAATCGCACACTGTTGTATAGCATATGCATTTGCCCAAAGGCAAATTAATTGAGAGGAGGCTCATTAATCCCTTTGTACAAGGCTGTCATCAGAAATCTCGAGGCCCAGTACAAAGCTAAAGACAGGCTCACCCCTGCTCCATATCATCCTGCGCCATGCTACCAGGCGCTAAAGCTTGCAATAGGGCCACAAGGTCCCAAAGCCTAAAAAGGGGCGAGCAGTCACTAAAGCTTGCAATAGGGCAACCAGGTCCCAAAGTGTAAGAGAGGCCACCAGGCACTCGAGCTTGCAATAGGGCTGGATACACTCCGAGCAGGTAAGCGGCATTTGAACCTGTCCACTCCCCAGTTGTGTGGGGCTAACCTCCCTCCTTAGCTATAAGGAGCAACAACGGAGGGAAACATATGGGGTACCAGCCATGGGAAATTCCCAGATTTCATTCTGTGAACATACATAGACACTTATAATATTTTTTTATAATATATATATATATATATATATATATATATATATATATATATGTCCGCACTGCGCATTTTCCCTTGTTGCTGGGGTCGAAGCCAGTCGTACCTTCTCCATTGGCACAGGGCTTGTTACACAGGCTAAGTGGCCAAACTCCTGCCGTTCCTAAAGGAAACTTTCTCAAATAATACAATTAGCACAATGGCATTAGTTTACTTAAATTGCCAATAATATTTCTTTGTACTAGGACTTGGTCTTCAATGACCATAACACTTGCAATGTTCTGAATATCCTGAGCAAGACAGAAAGCATGTAATTATTTGGGACCCTCAATGACTGAATTCACAACTGTGCGTGTGTGTGTGGGGGGGGGGGTAAATGAGTTCCTCAACTGATTGTCAAATGATTAACCATACCCCTAGATCCTACTACAATGTTCTTTATCATGAGGGAGTAATGCTTTAATCAGGCTTGTGAGCTTGGTAACCATATGCAAGCTGTAAGCTCTGGCAGAAGCAGGTCATCGAGTACTAGGGCAGACAGAAACATCAGCCACTTTAACAGCCACCCAACAAGGCACCTTATAGCTCAATCTACCATTCTGTATCAGATGTTGACTGTTATTCAAGGAAAAGTTGTGCATCATGAAGCAGAGCACCTCTTACTCCTGCTCAGAGCCTACGGCACAACCTTTGGTCCTCCTACTGTCCTTGAACTGAGCATCCCTTGATGCTCATCTTGCCGTTATGCGATTTGCAGTTCACCAACAGCCGGAGGGTTCACATCACCTAGCTCCAGTCTCTAGGGGTGAAACTACTATGAGGTTAAACACTGGAGTTACCAGTGTTTGCACTGTATTTTAGTCTTAAATGAACATGAGTGCTGTATGTAGCCAATAGATCAATAGACCATTTAACAGTGATGTATTAGGTGTCTGAGCCAAAAAAAAAAAGAAAAAAAAAAGGGGGGGGGTATTATTCAACAGTGCCACTAAAACATCGGACACTTAGAAAAATACATATCTTTAGTTTCCTTACAGATCTAGACTTTTAATCACATGACTACGTCTTTTTTCTATGTTGGCCCAATAAAAGATATCATCTCCTACAGACTTAAACTTCTCTCAGACCAACACAGCTGTATCCATTTGTCCTTTGGTAGAGAGAATTGAAACGCACTGATCACTATATATATTGCAAGCAACACCTTCATTAGCCGAGAGTCACCCAACACTGCAATCAAATAATTCATATTTTCTCAGGTACTGTGTCTTAGAATGTAGTCATGTGACTGAAGACCGATACCAATGATACTGATCAAAAGGGTCTCATCTAGTTGTTTAAAACTCAAGAGTCTTTTCTTAACAAAATGGAAAACACTTTGGTGCTGTTTCTCCCACAAAAGGAACTTTTCATGGATTCAACCGTTTCACTTTTCCTGGTGTGCATTAAACCAGTCCCGGTAACCACACTTCCCATAGACAATTGAACCGAAAACATGCAGTGTATACTTACAGCTTGGTTGGGTAGGTTGTCCGTCTTCAGCTCTCTGTGATTGGAATACTGAATGTACACAGGCTGACTGCGGAGATGTGGAGTGACAGGGGTGTAGTAGTTCACCATGGTGACAGCTGCTTCTTCAGAAGCCATTTCCAGGAAGGCCTGAGATCCAGAAAGACACGAGCGCTAATTTACAGCAACAATAAGAAGCCTTTCCTCATCACAAACCAATTAGGTGGTAGTTCTATACTCCACATGGCTCCATTCAGAGAATTTATGTAGCTATACTCATGATCCTGTGCATTCAATAAGCCAAACATGCAAATCTGGCATACATTGGAATATATTTATAACCTGGAAATATAAACATAAATCCTAATAACTTTCCCCGATATATTATTATTTTGCAGTAGCTTAGGCAAACAGGAAGAATTACATTATTATACAGCTGTGTTGCTAGGGGTCATATATAAAGAACACACACATATATTTATATATATATAGTCTGATCTGTATCAGCGCCAATCTTCTTAGCTTCCTCAGAGCTTGTAGCCAGTGGGAGTCTTAACACAGCACCAATTTCAGTTTTACTGGTTGCATACTGGTCTGCCAGTCTACCCAAACCAGAACTAACTAAGCCACGTATCACTACAATAAAGGGATTTATTCCACATAAACATGGATCGTTTTGGCTTGCCACAACATTACAATTAATAAAAACATTGAACGCAATCTACTACGTTCTGTCATCCAACACATCAAGGGTTTCCAAACCATGTCAAAAGTGAGGGTGAAATATGTCTAGCCAAGCTTTCCTATCTTTTCTTGTAGCGTTTAGTTAATGGCTAGTTTAATGGCTAATAACACCAGGCATTTTTTTTATAGAAGTTCATTTAATGGATATCTGGTAGTTGGCATCAGTAACACAAATAGTAGTGAGAAGGCTTTTGGTTTTTTTTTCTCTTTTTAAGCTTTGTGGGGGTTTTTTTTTTTGGTTTTTTTTAACTTATGCTAATTTTTCTCTCTTGTCTCCAGCAAAAAAAGTCGATATAACTGTACTGTACAGCTGAGTAACCCCAATACCAACCAAGAAACAAAGGCAAAGATCTAGAAAATGTAACCACTTTCAATCCCTGGTCATTATCAGAAAAGATAGCCGTGTGTGTGTGTGTGTGTGTGTGTGTGTGTGTGTGTGTGTGTGTGTGTGTGTGTGTGTGTGTGTGTAATATATTATATATATCCAGGTAGAATCATGTTGCTTCATTTATGTTCAATTATGTACTTACACATTTATTAATTTTTTTAAATATCCGCTTAATGTATTTGTCAATTTATTAAGCGATGTAATATTTACCAATTTAATAAGCTGCTAACCTCATATAGTATTCCTTATATAATTGATTATTAATATACATTTGATCTAAAAAAATATTTTTCTATTATTCAGATTTTGTGAGATGTCGCTATCGCTTAAGACTAGGATATTTATGTATTATTTTATTAAGGGGACACATGATATGGCGCATCACCTTAACCAGAGGGGAGTGGGGAAATGTGACTTAAACTTTGAGAATAAAAACATAATTAGAGGAAAAAAATGGCTCCTATATTTTTTGGCCTCTTACATGATGAAACATTCATCAACATACCTGGCTTTTTCCTTTCAGCATCAAAAGATTGGTAACTTTTCCAAAAGGCAGTCCTAACGAGATGATCTCAGACTCTGTGACATCATTTGGAATCTTGCGGATATGGAGGACCCGAGACGGAGAGCAGGGAGAACGGTCTCCTTTAAACTTTTTGCTGTCGTTCCCATTAGCTGAAAAAACAAAAGTGTAATCATAAGTACAACATTATAGACTAACCACTGGACTACTTTTCTACCAATAGTTAAGCCCATAGATAAGCAGCTACAGGCTGGTTGTAGAGTTGACAATACCAACCAGCCTGATCAACTGAATGCATTATAACAAACGGCGAAGTGTTTTCAGTAAACGTTATCACGTTAAGCGAAGGTCTCATTATGTGTCTGTGCAGCTCTCATGATGCTTAGACAGACTGAGCATCATGGAAGTTGTAGTCCGACTGCCCCCAGAAACTCACGATATATAGTAAACAACATATTTATAGTCGAAAAGAAGAAGTTATGTCCCAGTTGTCCCAATAGTTCAGAACGACATATGTGTACATTTAAAAAGTTCAGAGAAGAAGAGTCACCCACGATACGATAGCTGCATTACCTACAAGAAACGCGAGGTATTATTAAAATGAACCTTACACTTTCCCACAAGTGACCATTTTTAGCGATGTTAACCCTAACAGCTAGCGTTAACTGTGCCAGGGGCACAAATCTATAACCATCCTTCCGGTTTTCTGTTCCATACAGAACACAAAACTTAAATAAATACAACAACAAGAGCAGCCAATAAGAACAAGGATCTAGCAAGAATCCAAGTAAAGCATTGTAATGCATACATTTTACTGAACTTAATTATTGAAAATGCTAACATCACATAAACAGTTTCAGCTGTCAAAGTCAAATTTAACAACGTTATTTTCTGTGGAGCTGCCTTGCATGCCTGGGCTGATTTCACTCCAATGTAATATTCCACAGGGGTGTTGTCACCAAACTGGGCGTTTGCAGATGACAAGGACATGTCAGCTCCATAAGCCTACTAGGCTTTTTAAAAAGGGCTGGGTTTTGCCCTACAAGATGCATAAATAAATCCCTGTTTCAGCTCTTCTTGTGAAAGAAGGTTACTGGGGCTGCCGCTTTGTGGTTCCCAGAGATATCAGGGATTCTACATACTCGGCTCACCTGCAAAGTCCTGGTTTATAGAATATACCCCACTGTCTAATTAGCGAATTTCATAATAAAATAAGTCTTCCTTTACGATCTTAACATGTTTCTTCTTCCTATCATGACACTGAACATGGCCCACCATAGTTGGGCATACAACTTCATGTTTCTCTTTAAGAGACACCTAAACAAAAGGTTCAGAGAGAGATACACATAAATTCGCATTACATGTGTAAATGTGTTTATTATTTAGAAGCGAGTCCTAATGGGTTAAAATGTAGCCATGCAAAGGGCTCTGTTGGTGTATCAATCAATCTGGAGCAACAGCGCTTAGGCTGATGTGAACTTAGGAAGTTCAGGCATGCACTGAAAAAAGGCTGAGCCACAAATAACACGCTCCCCTTGAAGTCGGTCCTTCAATCTGCACCCTTTCACAAAAGAGATGATGCAAAAATCTAACACCACACATGAGGAACAAGCTGAGTGAAAGATTGGAACGGAAGTCAACTTGGTAGTTAAAAACTTAAATACTTGTCCAAGACCATGTCTTAAGAAAGAAGAACGTTAAGCAAGAACTTATGGCGTTGCATTAGGGTGCATTATGGTGCTCAATAGCCTTACTGGAGGACTGTGCACTGATGTGAAGCAATAGGATGTGCCTGTTCATACCATGCAAGATTAAGGAAGGAGGGCAAGGATTGGCCCCAGACGTGTTACTGCAAGCGGCTTCCTTATATGTAGTACACAAGGATACTTGGGTGTTTCCCTATGCATACACATTGCGTACTGTATATTTCCATTTACGTTCAAATGTTTAACATCATGCTTGGTCGTTATACACATCCACAGTGGTTGTTGAACCTATGATTCACAGGAACCCCAGTTTCTTTGTACCGGCACTGACAGGGCTGGTCAAACAGTAGATGTGTCACAGCGCCTGAAGTTCATCTACCATGATCCTCAGCTATCTATTCACGCCATTACTACTGAATAGTGGCTATTATTATCATAAAGACTACTGAAAAGTAGTTTCAGTTAAGCTTTCGACCACATAGCATCCACAGATATCTCCCCCCAGATCAAGTTCAGCCGACCAGTAAGAGCTTAAAAGCCTAAATAGATGCTCTCCCGGGTTACCGGTGGTGCACTGCAGGCTGGGGCCTATCTCCCCTGGGTTATCGATGGTGCTCTAGAGACTGGGGCCTACCTCTCCTGGGTTATCGGTGGAGCACTAGAGACTGGGGCCTACCTCTCCTGGATTATCGGTGGTGCACTGCAGGCTGGGGCCTATCTCTCCTGGGTTATCGGTGGTGCGCAAGAGGCTGGGGCCTACCTCTCCTGGGTTACCGGTGGAGCACTAGAGACTGGGGCCTACCGCTCCTGGGTTATCGGTGGTGCACAAGAGGCTGGGGCCTACCTCTCCTGGGTTACCGGTGGAGCACTAGAGACTGGGGCCTACCTCTCCTGGATTATCGGTGGAGCACTAGAGACTGGGGCCTACCTCTCCTGGGTTATCGGTGGAGCACTGCAGGCTGGGGCCTACCTCTCCTGGGTTACCGGTGGAGCACTGCAGGCTGGGGCCTACCTCTCCTGGGTTATCGGTGGAGCACTAGAGACTGGGGCCTACCTCTCCTGGGTTATCGGTGGTGCACAAGAGACTGGGGCCTACCTCTCCTGGGTTACCGGTGGAGCACTAGAGACTGGGGCCTACCTCTCCTGGGTTATTGGTGGTGCACAAGAGGCTGGGGCCTACCTCTCCTGGGTTATCGGTGGAGCACTAGAGACTGGGGCCTACCACTCCTGGGTTACCGGTGGAGCACTAGAGACTGGGGCCTACCTCTCCTGGGTTACCGGTGGAGCACTGCAGGCTGGGGCCTACCTCTCCTGGGTGGTGCACATCTCTCCATTTGCTAAATATTTTTTTCCTTTAAATAAAGCTTAAACCACAGAAGCATGACCTCTCCTTCCTTTGAAATAAACACCTCCCCTGTATGTTTAAAACACTTTACGTACATAAATGTTCCATGTCATCATATCACCTCTCTCTCATCTTTCTTCAAGCTATAAATATGGAGATCCATTTAAATGGAAAATGCTATACAAGGGATCTGCAAAAACTCGTTATGCTTTAGTCACTTCCCTTTACTGAACATACATACAATTAAAAGCCCCTGCAGAATGTTTTCATGTAGCTCTTCATCTTATATATATATGGACATGTGCGCAAATAGATAGGCAATTGAGGTAACAGTAAGTACTAAGTCTGGCTACAACGAAGTGTCTCAAAGCATTTTCAAACGCACCGAACACTATGGAGATCCTGCATGCCACCGATTAATATCCCACATGCATTCTACACACGAGTCAAAACGTGCTGAGCAAAGTATTCTGGGCCCATTTCTTTCAAAGTGGCAAAGCTTTTCTCTGGCTCATGAAAAGGAGCTTCATCGTACCCTGCCTTGAACACTTAACTAGTAAAAAAAATAAATATGGAAAATGAAATAAGAAATGTTCTTGGTTGGAGACCAGCAAAGCAAAGCATGCTGGCTCCCAGAGACTCTCACTGTACCTGTAGCTGGAGTGGAATGGCTCATGGTAAAGTGCCCGTTAGCGATACCAGAAGAGAGAAGCTCGTCAGATCCCCGCTAAAAAAATAAAAATGGATATCAGTAACAATTTTTATTGGAAATTATAAAGAAAGAAAAAAAACATTCATCCCCAATTCACATAGCAAACAAACAATGGTACCACACGTCTACCCTTATCTACCTTGAAGAGCCAAAACGTGTCTAGGTGACAACAAAAGAGAGGACTCGAGCAGGTCAATTGAACGATCTACCCAAAGTCTCTCTAAAATCTCAATACTAGATGCATTTCTATAGGAACCAGTATCCTGCATGGAAATCCTCCAAAGGGTAATTCGTAAGAAAGGAGCCCTCAGCCCTTAATTATCAGGAATATTCCTATTATAAACACGCCAATAGGTGCAGCAGTACTATAGAGGGAGTAACTCAATAACCGTACGACCAAGTAGAAAGACATTCTATTATTTATACTAAGTAGAAGTTACAATAAAGTGGTGGCCAACACCAAAGAGACCAGATTTTTTACATAATAGAATCAGCTAATCCATCAATTCCTCTAAATATAATCACTTTTCAATTGATTGCTAAAATATCAATGGAGCAAAATCTAGGCGTGGATTTTGAATAATGTTTGAAATAATAATAAAAAAAAAAAAATTAATAATATTGAGTCTATAAACTGACAGGGCATACGCAACGTATTTCAGAAACAGCAGTTTGCAGTAAAATCAAGTCTTTATTTTTCTTGTATAAGAAAATCAATAATATTATATATGGTAAATGATATATCAGTGAGAATATTTATGAGTTAGGATTAAAATGCGCTATGAAGCACTTAATTAAATTTGTACACTGTAACGAGTTAACCTTCTAAGTATTCGTTTGTCCGGAAATTTGCAGACTGTTTATAATATATCCATATGGGGTTGTTTTCAAGGGAAGAGAGAGAGAGAGAGATATATATATATATATATATATATACATACACACACACATACATACATACACACTAAACCTGGAATAAAGCTCAAATTCTTCTTTCTGGTGCAGAATCAATTAGTTAATTGGGCGAGATATATAAAGCCTGTCTGTTTCACATACCGAGATTCACTTGAGCTGTATATCCAGCCACACCATATCTGCACTGTAATATTGTGTATCTGTGTAATTGTGTATCTTCTTACCTTGTATTTGTTGCTGTGCGTGCCAAATATTGTAGTTAATTCCCATAAATATTTCATGTAGTACTTAGTTCAGTATGGGGCATTGGCAACATTTCTTCTTTGGATAAATAATCCCCTAGGCGTTAATTTGACATATAGGCTACTGACATCTGACAAAGCTTGTGTCTGAATTAATTTTTTTATGTCTACTAGCTTTTTTTTGCTGCGGCAATCGACCCCGAGATCCATACTTATGTAACAAATTTGGTATGTCCCTGCGGTCAAGGATTACTACGGGGAGTGTTTTTTATGCGAAAAACCGAAGAGCTGCTAAAACCTTTCAAGGTCGCCAGCAGTCAAGGCTGCACTCGGGACCTGCGGGACCAAGGTCGAGAAGAAATTGTGGGGACCATTTGCTTTTAAGAAGAGACAGGCAGACCTCTCGCTTTCTGTCGGGGTCTCTACAGATCTGAGTGGCAAAGTGCTAGGAGATGACATCATATCCCAATGATCCCCTTCACTGAGACTTGGAGAGACCAGGAGCATGGAGAGCAGCAACCCTCGTAGTTGCAAGACTTTGGGTAGGAGCGTCACTTGCCTCTGCCTAAGGATGACCATGCCAGAATGTTGACCTGTCGAGGAGCCTTGCATTCTGGGAGAAAGACAAGGTGCTGCTTAGCTTAATACTGAACCAATATAGAAAGAATACATTGCATTGATATCCACCGATACCAACATCTGCCATCACTGGGAAAGAGCTAAAATAATTAATAAACAAACTTCTTCCAAGGATCCCTGAGGAGAAAATGTACGGTGGCTTTAATTTGTGTGGCTTTCTGTACCACAGCTAAAACTAATTCATGGCTTCTTTCGTGCCAACACAGGCATCTCCAGAGCCATGAACGAATTACGGTACTAAAGAGTGAAGGTTGGATCCTTGTCACACCAAACCAATGTATAACACAGCTTTTGAAAGCGAGGAACCTTTTCCTTTTCTACAGAAATGAGGTCAAAGAAGCTATTATGAAGTTACTACACATGGCAGACTACGTGCCACTTCGTTATACTACACTATATCGGACACTTAGGATGTTTTTATGGACGGTACTATTTCTATGTCAACAAAAAAATGATTATTAAAATGTAACTAGTTTCCCTGGTTTATCAAATTCTGCAATTAACCGCAGAACACACAGCCACCCTCGTTTGAAGTGGTCAATTTATAACAATGATATACAGTGCCCACTTAATTAAAAGTGACAAAGCGCTTACATTTGAAATGTATATAAACACGGGCTGACCTTAAGAAAATAGGAGATGGCGCTCTACATATCCCAAGATGAAAGGACAGACCGGGATCATAGGAGACTGTGGCTAAATTCAAGGATGCATAAGAGAAAACTCCCCCACATCCCTGTCAGCTATTAAAACCCAATGAAGGAGAGAAGCTACATATTAAATGGAAGGTCCCCTCACAGAACCATCAATTTCCCCCTTTATAATGAGTAGAGTCAGTTTACGAATGACATTACGTCAATCAAGGAAGATCTATGCATCTATGCAGCACCCAAACTGTGTGCACCAACAACTACGACTAGAAAACCCCTTCCCCATGAAGCGCTTATTGCCGAAGCAGACTGAATTTTTAATTGCTCAAGGGCTGGCCAGGGGAAGGTGGGGCAGGAGTCCAGGTACCCTCTTGGCTACTTGTATTTGGAGATCTGAAGACCGCTGCCACAATCATTTGTTGGTGTGTGCAGGCCCTTGAAGGATGACGTGACCCCCCCCCCCAAATGGTAAATCTGTTGTGTATGATAACAAACCTTGTTACTGGCAGGTTTAACCAACCTACTTGATTACTGCATACCCCGCCATCATTGTTAATCTACATACAATTGTCGCAGTAACAAACTGTTCTAGCAAACCCCCCCGATCGTAAAGATTTTATGCCAAGCGCAGGAGCGGTGTCTGTTGCTTTGTAATCAGAGCTTATGTGTATACGGCATTAGGTACAGCCTCTCTATACTGCGGCTAGCTGTATATGTATTTCTGTACAGAGTCTATTCGGGTAACATCCGACCGCATTTATGTCCGTGGCCCCATAAGCCTAGTATACAGTGGATATATCGCGAGAAATAAGCGGGACTGTGTGGACATGCGTGCTGCGTAGGGTGTGTGCTTAACGTTATACGCCCTGTGGAGTGTGGACATTATGCGATGGCTAGCTGTACTGAATAAATAAACAGATGTAACCTGGTAACAGTCATTTAGGTTGAAAAAATACCTACGTCCATCAAGTTCAACCCTTCTACCTATTCTTCCTGCTTTTGATCCAAAACGCAGCAAATAAACAATTGAGCAATTTTTCTGATTTTGCCACTTAGGGGAAAAATACTTCTTTATTCCAAAAGGCAAATTAGATTTCTCCTTGGATCAAGAAGCTCTAAAATATTAATGTCTATTTCCTCATGTGAACCACTTGGCTTTTAATACCGGCCATGAGATGCTCATTTTCAAACAATTCATTTTTTTGTTAGCATCGCAAGCTTTGGCAATAAAAGCCAAAAGAGGGGAGCCAATAAGCCCCTCCAACATGTTTACTCCGTAACAACTGCCCATCTAGAATAACTAAAACCCGATAGCACATTTATAGCACACCGCAGCTGTGGCTCAAACCATCAGATCCTCAAATGTTTCAACACAGATGAAACGGGGAGGAAGGAAGACCTATAAATCCCGACGACACTATTTCTGATCACTTCATGTCTGACTGGGTCTTTAATCACAATTACCTCTATGCCCGGTCAGCAGTGGTTGCCTTAAAATACGAGGCGGAAAAAGGAAAGCGTTGTTAATAAAAGCAGAACCGAGCAGAGCCTGCAGCAAAAAACAAAAAACCTTCTTACCTCGGTGTTGCAATGTTACTCCCACAATTCCCATCACCTCCGGAAGGGAGTTAAGGGTTGTCATTTTTTTTTTCTTCATTTTAATTACAGAACTATTTTCCTCAAGAGGCCGAGTTGTATAACTAAGTCAACTATGTAGAACTAATGCAATACCAGTGCCTACTAGTGTCAGAGCAATGATCACACCAAGATGGAATGATAAAATGACAAGCTCCCCGGGGGCAAACCGCACGCCAAATTAAACACAAGGTATATAGGCAAGTACATTGAAAATATGGAAAATAATACCAATATTTAGCACATCGCCATTAATAGTAAACCCCTAGATGATCATATAGCTAGAAAGTAATCACATAAGGACCTTACCAAAGGGATGAGACTAAAGACATCTTGCCATGCAGATAGGTGGTGTGAACATAACAAGGACACTTTTTAGACACTTGTCGGTTGAGTTCAGGGTGGGTGTTCAGATTATTAACAAAAGAGATTTGAGATGCATCCACCAAGAACAGCCAGCCGTCCCATAGCATGTCCTATGGTGTGTCCTCGCATGAGAGCATCAGCTCTCTTGTGCCATTATAGGGGAGAGAGTCTCCATCCTGCTGGGTTTTCTGGTTAGTATCACAAGAATTGGGAAACGCGGTAAATAAACATGACCTATGCTTATGATGCTTTGCGTTAAACACGCGGAATTAAGTAAATAGCTCAGCAAAATGTAAGTCTAACCTAAAACCATTATGCAACAAACCCCAGACCCTGTAGAAGAGGTCCCCATCACGCCCCTACGGAATGTGGCTGCTGACTGGTGTGTCTCACACCTTTGGCATGCTAATTGCAGGCTGCGGTCACAAGTTTGATCTGGGGGCCTGCGGTCACCCTCCCTGCCCTGGAGCCCTACGTGAACCTGTAAAAACGTGCAACAAGACAACACTGTACCAAGCAAATAGAAAAGTGCTAAAATTAACACTGAAAACGGATTGAACCTTCATAGCTGCATCCAAATCTCAAGCAAAGAGGGAGCCTTCATCGTCATCGGTAAAGGATCCCTCTTCTTGTTACTTATGCAATGAGCAATTTTACGTAATTAGCAATTATGATTATAGGGCTGTTTGGAAAACAGAAATTTCAATTGAAAGGGCACTGCAAATACTGTAGCGCGATTGGTCGTGCAACAGAAAAACTCCTCTTGGTTGGCTTTGCCATACAAACCTACTACATTGAAAAGACCTCGAGACAAAACCCCCATAACCAGGTTTACAACTAAGCAACAAGGACCCGTCGATCTTTGCAAACCCCTTCACTTTGTATGACATCACTGCTGCTCCATCGAGCTCTCGAAGTCACTCAAGGAGTGTTAACACATCAGTCATCTTCCCATCCTGGAATAATAATAGATAACCCGAGTCATAGCGGTTCCGTGGACTCCGGATCTCTGTAATTTACCATAGTACATCATAAAGGTTTGTGGAAGGGGTCTCACTGAGCAACGTGCTACAGGGTCATTTTTATCGTTTCCATAAGAGGACTGTAACAAGAGTAGGCGGAACATGTATAGAGATGGTTCTGCTATTTTGTACAGGTCTCGAGACCCCATCTCCACAACTGTATTGAGTTCATTTTGGGCTTCCAAAACGGTGAATGGTTTGCAGGATGAAAGCTATCAGGAACGACTTAATATGTATTAGCTTGGAGGAAAGAAGAGAAAGAGGAGATGTGAAGAATGTAAATACTTAGAGGAATTTAACGAAGTACAGGAGGCAAGTTTATTTCAAAGAAGGGGAAGTGTTAGAACAAGAGGTCATGGTCTAAAACCAGAGGGCCAGAGGTCTAGGTGTAATGTGATAAAGTTCTACTTTACTGAGAGGGTGGCAGGTACATGGAAGAGCCTCACGTCGGAAGGGGTAGAGGCTTACATTGAGGGAATCTAAACATGCATGGGATAGACATGACGCTATCCTCACTATGGGACCAGGTGAAGGAAAGTGACTAGATGGGCCAAGTAGTTCTTATCTGCCATCAAAGTCTCCAATTCTATGTTTATTTACGTATTATTAAATTCAAGCAGCACGTACTGCAAGATGGGTGACATTCAAGCAGGCAAGGCACGAAGCGATACCAAAGCGTATGATCGTTTAAAGCAAAACAAATATTTCAAGAAGAAATTCCAAATCTATATCTGCTTTAAAACCGAGAACCCCTTCCAATGTGAAAAACCTTATTATTTCTTAAGAGCGCTCATGAAAGGCGGCACCAAAAAAGAAGGTAATGAAAAATGAAATAAAATAGGACATATAATTGCTTGTATATTTATTTTCCTGGCTCCCACTACACTGACAGTAAATCAAGACCAAGTTGCAAGCTGTGGTTTTACCTGAAAGTGGGGGGCTGTTTTCTAGCTATATGTTAAACAATTCTAGTTCTTTGTGGAACTAACAAGACACAATGATCACTGTTTGCTGCGCAGGTCCTTGAGGACAAAACATGGGCACCACAACCCCTCGATAAAACTACTCTCAGACGTATGTTGGGACGGGGTTTACTTTAATATTAAAAAAATCAAACATCTTTTTTTTTTTTTTTTACATCTGACCTAAATGAAAACGAATATAATCGACTGATTAGTCAATAATAAAAGTTACAACCTTACCGATTTTGCCATTGAATACAATTCTAAATCGGTACTGAAATACTAAATTCATCTTTCAGAGAGCTAGAAGGGACGTGAACAAATCCCCTTTCTTGCAGAACGCCGCAAACATCCCTGTTACTGGTTAAAAAAAAAAAAACATTAACTCTCAAATTGATCATTATTAGCTTATTTATAACGCACCAAATGTTTTCCACCTGTCACACAACATAATCAGGAGGATTTTTCCCCCTTTGGCTTTATTACAATATGAATGGTAATTATCTGCTTTCCAGCATCCCAATAATCAGATTAGTGCAAAATATATATCATAGCCTGGCAGATAAAAACCGCATAAAGGCAGCATGGAAAAAATACGTGCAAAACAAAAACAAAAAAAGTTACACACGTACGTCAGTAGTTATAGTGGAAAATACATTATTAAAAGGTATGCATATATATATATATATATATATATATATATATATATATATATATATATATATATATTTTTTTTATTTATGTACATACACAGGAGGTATTAACAAAGCGGACTTTGCTGCTGCAATCAATGTGTTGCGAGCGCTAATAAAGGTCTTCCATTATATCGATATGAAACCGCACGATAGCATTGACTCGAGCGTTGACTTTGTAAAGCCTTAACAGATAAGACATGTAAGAGAATAGGTAAGTGGATACCGGCAGGTGCATGAGCCAGCTTCGAGTTACATTACGGCCAATAAGCACTCTCGGCAACACCGGATCACAGATTACAGATCCCGGGGACCCGGCTCTCTGCTCAACACTCTATGTGCCGTCTTCAGGAAAATCACTATAACATCAATTCAAAGGAAGCTTTTCATCTCTAAATAGGTGATTTCCATAAGAAACATTATTAATGGGTAAATCTACCCAAATAAATGGGGCTTAATTACCCGACTGGCAGTTCCAGTTAAAATATTATATATATATATATATCTATATATATATATATATATTTATACATACACATACATACATACACACACACACACACGGTCATGGAAGAACAAGATCTCATAAAATAATGGACAGGTATTAAACTCCTTGTAAAAAATTATGTATGAACTGCAAGGTCGATGAGGTCACCTGATTATTGCTGATAACACTTTAAAAGCAATATTATAACAAAAAAGAAATGATCAAATTTAAAAGTCTCAGTATCCCAGCTGCAAGAGAACCAGATGGCTATTCTCTGCATTTTATTTCTTATTCACAAATTCTAAGACTAACTGCACACATTAAAGAAGATACTTTTCAGGTTATTCTGCACATTTGAAAAATGTTATTAGTAATGGCGTTACTAGACTCGCTGTCAGTCCAAGCCGTGTTCACACAGTAATGTAACTGTTCGGAAAGAGTAGGTTGGTACAACGTCCAACCTTTTACACCCCTCCGTCTCATTATAGCAAAGTGAAGGGGGGGGGGGGGACCATCAAAAAGGGCAGGAACCCCATAAAAACGTGGCAGTTGTTTCCTTTGTTTAACCAGAGGCCACTTTAAGGTGCCAGGCCCACACGTCAGCCAATATTCTGCAGTTAAAAATGAACAAATACAATGCCTTTCCATAGATAGAAGGTGGAAATTGCATGCAAGGTTTCTGAATTAGCGTGGGTATAGAAACACAGGCACAGTACAATAATATATACATTGGATGGCATGCAGTGTTATAATATATATATATATATATATATATATATATATATATATATATATATATATATATATATACACACACACATACATATATATATATATATATATATATATATATATTATATATACACGCAGAGTAATCATTGGCAGGGTGAAAGGGTTAATTCACAAGACCCCGTTTTCCTTGGGATTAAGTAGTAAAATTACCCAGATGTGTTGTTAAGAGATTTCAAGGGCCACTGGTAGAGCTTTAGTGAAATTGTGTGCCTTCTAATGAACAGACTGCATTGTTATGGGGGGTTTTTTTTTGTTTGTTTTTAACGCTCTCAGGCATTATAGAATAAACATTTGTGGATCGCACTGGACTGTACGAACAGCGAAGATGTCAGTTTACCTGCAGTACGAGGGTCTGCATTTGTCCGTATGTACAGAATAAATCGGTGCCAGGATCCTAAGCAAATAATAACAGATCCCAAGAAAAAAAAAAAAAGGTCAACTGTGTCTATGAGGAAATAGGGTCATGCCGACACAAACAGGTTTTTCCTTTTGGATTGCGTTACAATGTGAATGTTGTAGTTAGAGACATAGCATTGGGTATCAGTAAAGGATCAGTGAGGTAAATCCCGCCATTTGTTACCACGCACGTTGTCCAGCATTTACTGTTGGAAAGTAAAAGGACACTCCAGCCATCACATGTACTTTGATGCACACGATAGCCGAAAGCAGAATCCCCCGTATGGTACATTTACTACCAGATCCAAGAGCTGCCTCTCCAATACACGAGGGGGTTGGGGTCAGAGGTTGTCTAATAAGACGGCACACACGCATATGTGGAAAAAGCTCCCTTTGATTTAAATGGGAGGGTTTTCCTGCCACTGACTGGCTGCCTCTAGCAGCCAATCAGCGGCAAGAATCATTGGAGCATGAGGGCGGAGCAGGAGCTGCAGCTTCTCCCTGAAGTACTCATATAGTACTTTAATATTAATATCTTCTTAGGTGAAATTGACAGGCCTTAAGCCCATTTTAGAAAGTAATAATTATAAACCGCCTATAACAGCGTACGTTTCTTTTCCAGTTTATACCCTGTGCTAACTCTCGTTATCTCACCACATGTACACGCGTGTCGCTATCTTTCCCACCTGCTAGAAACCCTACAAAGGCTTCATCTGACTGTTCTGCAGTAATGATTAATATTTACACGTGTGGATTTCTCGACTGGAGATCTGTGCTAAAGAAATTTAGCCGTGCCGCAATCTGCACAAGGAGATTTGGGAACAGGTGCTGGCATATGGTATATTAAAATGGTGAGCAACGTGTCAGGATATTTAAAGTGAGAAATACATTATGCATTGGCTTTCATTTTAACCCATTCACTGCAAAGCCCGTACATGTACGGGCTCACAATGCATTGTCTTCAATGGGTTTAAGGACAGCCCGTTGTCCTTAAGGGGTTAAAAGAAGTGACGTCAAAGTGAGGCAGGATATGTAGGAAGGGAACTTTTAGTCCATACAGCATGCATGTAGGGTGGTATTATATTCTAAGTATACTTCGCTAATCCTGGGGGTCATGAATGAAACTGTACAGAAAACATATTAGGTAGTTTGAATTATTTATTTTTTGGAGCTGTGAAATTTTTTTTTATTTTTTTTTTAAACTTGAGTTCCCCCCCCCCCATAAAAAAGGCAATTTAACTATGAGCACAGGGACGACAATCTCTCCAGCAGGGCCCTTAACCTCGTCAATATTTAATATAGGCAAGCCAGCGTACGTTTCTACCGCCTCGCATGGTTACGGCTTGCGCAGTGCTTACGAAAGAAGAGAGCTTTGTAAATAAAAATTGGGAACAGACAGTATCAAGAATCACAGCAGACTCTAGGAAAGGTCACAGCGTCCACAGAACCAACTGATTCTTGCCGACTGTTAAGTCGAGGCGTAGAAATGAAAGGAAGAGGAACTGAGCTACTTCCTCTGTAGACCCTCATTTACTTCTGCATACACTGCGGTGGAAGGCAGGCAACTATAGCGTGAGGAAAATGTCCATTTCTATACACTTGCCCCATGGTTAAAATGTGCGGAGTTGTGTATTTAAATACACGTTTATTGACGATTCGGGGATATCACTGCTGGCAATTAATGGCATCCTATCAGTGTTGTACCAAGATGTACCGATCTTCTCTCTACTTTACGAGCTACTTAACTAACACACACACACACACTAACACACACACACACTAACACACACACGGCCCTTCCTTATCAGCAATTTACGGCATTGAGCCGGTGGGGTTACCCTTAGGATCCCCACTAGGATAGGAAGCAAGCGCATGTGTCGTAGACATGGTCTGCTAAGGCTATGGAAACCCTAGGGTCGGCCATGACCATCACACGTAAAAGATAAAAGAATATAAAGTGCAAATCGAGACTCTCTCACCTCTCTCTTCACAAAAACCGCACACACGTCGTGGCTTCCCCGGCACTCAAACAATTCTTAATTACAAGAACAGCAGGCAGATCCGCTTTCCATGCTCAGAATATTTCTTTGAACTGTGTTAATATTTTTTATATATGTTTGTTGTTGTTGTATTTAGTGTGGGGGGGCTATTTAATTTGATTATTTTGGGGGCAAAAATGTAACGCACGCATAAGAGCAATACTCCAAAACACAGTACAAACCTAATTGTTTATAGCAATAACCTAACTGAATAAAACTTCATTCATTTTTATTATTTGTGGAATTGAAACATTGGCAAAGAAAATATTTCTAGAAGGAAAAATTACCGAAAAAATACTAGAAAATGAATTTGCAAAAAAAGTGATATTAATGCTCATGAGGCTGATCCCGTATTATAAAAAAAAGTAAACATTAGAATGTGATAGGTAGCTGTCACGCTACCGGCAGGGAGATCCGCTGGGTCCCCCGGCCGGCAACAGCAACCACCGCGAGGCAGGGGGAGACCCTCCGCTTCGGTCCGGCAGCCGCAGCTGCCGCGAAGAAGAGGGAGACCCCCCGCTTCTGAACGGCAGCGGCAGCCGCCGCGAGGTAGGGGAAGACCCCCTGCTCCCGCACGGCAACCTCGGTCCCCGCGCAGAAGGGGGAGACCCCCCACTTCTGCACAGAAGACGCGGTCGCCGCGGAGAAGGGGGAGACCCCCCGCTTCTGCAGGGCAGGCGCAGCCGCCGCGGAGAAGGGGGAGACCCCCCGCTTCTGCAGGGCAGGCACAGCCGCCGCGGAGAAGGGGGAGACCCCCCGCTTCTGCACAGCGGAGACAGCCGCTGCAGATGGAAGGGGAACTTACCTCTTCCACGTCGCGTTCCCAGCAGCTTCACAGGTCCAGCTCTGGTATCCGGACGCGTTCTTCTTCACGCCACCTAGTGGCGCCCGAGGAAACTGCACCTGCTTATATAGGACGATTACGCAATCGCCAACCACAAGATGGCCGCGCAGGAAGTGACGTAACGGCACTTTGAAATTTTGGCGGGAGATCTCCAATTAGTGCCTAACTTCCTGTGCCTACTTATGAGACTTCAGTACACTAAGACCTTGCCTTCTGATGGTCGTCTATGCCCTGTGCTAGCACCCAGATAGCGTTCCTCTGCTTGATTCCTGTATTTGACCTCGGCTTGCTTGACTATTCTGATCTCTGGTATCCTGACCTCGGCTTGCTCCTCGTTTATCCTACTCTCCGGTATCCTGACCTCGGCTTGCTCCTCGTTTTTCCTGCTCTCCGGTATCCTGACCTCGGCTCTCTGGACCATCCCTGCAGTCCTACCTGACTACGGAGTCTCCTCTGTACGCTGTGCCGTGACAGTAGCACTGAAATCAAAGCCCGATACGTGGCTATCCGATTTCGGCTAATATTTTAGGTAACGTAGGTTTTTGGTGTAAATACTTCAGGATTGTAAAATTCCTTGAGCTATAATAAATTGTGAATATTATTCAATACATTTTCATGTACGCTTTTACAATTAGACAACCCCTCACTGGCTCGCCTCGGGACTTATCAATCAAATGACAACACGACACACTTTCAAGGGAGATTAAAAAAAAAATCCCTTTATTTCGGGACATCTATATTGTTCCTTAAAAACCACCACCCATTGTAAAAACAATTAAGCAGCGATGTCGGTTATTGTCGAGGAACGACAGCCTTTTGTCGGTCTTCTATTTGTCACATCGAGCCCTAAACATACAACAAGGGGCCGGGCTTTGATGCACACTCATGGAAATATACATTCTTTGGCATGTTGCCATCAATCACTTCTGAAAAGAATAAAAGGGCGGTAGGGAAGAAGAAGAAAAAAAACCAGGAAGATAAAGGGGTAAATAGCAACGCTCTGATGAGGGATATACATTGCCAAAAGGCGGAAAAGTTGTTTTTGAGCTGGGTACTATTATATTTATTAATTTATATAGCGCCGTCATATTCCACAGAGGTGTACAACGGGGTGTCGCCTTATCAGAAATAAAAAAAAAATAAAAAAAAAAAAGACTGGCACCCCTTTAAAAGGTTTTTTTCTACTCTTGTAACCAAATGCTATATTAGAAACGCCATTCCCAGAAACTGTCGTTTAACTACGTAAATGTTTGCCTCATTCATAATTTTTCCAGGAACACTTAATAGTCATGTGACAGAGTGGCAGGCACTGATAGGTTATTTCTATAGCAACTGGAAGAGTTTGTGTTTGATGCGATTAACACACCAGAGCCAGCAGGGCCGGCCCAAGGCAAAATGCCGCCTGGGGCGAATTTTAAAATGCCACCCTTCCTCTCCCTCCGTCCCTGCCGCCCCCCCCCCCAATTATCTACCCTTCCTCTCCCTCCGTCCCCCCCCTTTGTACTTACCTTTCAGCAGTCCTGCGGCGAGTCTCCCTGTTCGGTCTCGGTGCCGGCTTGTAATGCTGAGCGCCGGAAATCTTCCGGCACTCAGCATTACAAGCCGGCACCGAGACCGAACAGGGAGACTCGCCGCAGAGGAGAGAGAGAGAGGGGCGCCGAGCGGGTACTGACAGCTTGGGAAGCGAAAACCACTCGGCGCCCCTTTCTCTCTTTTGCTTTTTTAAAAAAAAAAAAGGGGCTTGGGGCGGCAAAGTGTCGCCTGGAGCGGTTGCCCCACTTGGCTCCATTGTCGGGCCTGCCCTGAGAGCCAGGACTAAAAAGACAGACCCGCAAAGGTTTATTTGCATAACATACTGGGGAGCTGAATTAATGCTTTGCCCAAGTGGGACAGCAGCTTTAAGGCAGTATAGAAACATATGAGGTTTAATATATCCGAGCGGCAAATATAAACAATACGGGCTTCATCCGTGTTCCAGGAAAATGACATGAAACGCATGGGGATTTAAACTAGTTTACCAGTAAGCCACGGTAAACACGGTGTGTTTATGACGTACGCCGCTCTATGCAAGTTGGTATATATTAATTAAGCACATCTCGCTGAAAGGCAGATGTATTTTCATCTATCAGATCACTATTGCGAAGAAAAAAAAATAACAAAATGTGTTCATGGATACATGAAAAAAGTAATAATAATAATGTGCTAAAAGTTTAAATAAAGCACAATAAAAAAAAAAAAAAAAGCAGAACAGAACATCAATACTAAAGCAGGGCGTCTTCAACGCAACACAACAATAAACCGAGGAAATGACACACGTACACAACCCTACAAAATACACACATACATGTACACATACATGCCACATACATAAACATAATGTACATTTACAAATAATGTATATAAACCCTATACTCTCAGCAAAACTCCATAACACTAAGAGCTCTCCCATTATATATATATATATATATATAGATATATTATAGTGCAGGTCGCGCTAAAACGGCTCATTTTCGTTAAAATGACCCAAAAGCGAGTTGCCCGGCTGCCCCTGTGCAAACAAGGGCCACATAGCCAGCTCCAGCATTAGGGGGACATGTCTGCACACGGCGGTCACACCCCCTCCCCACCCGGGGCTGACTAAACTCCCTCAGAACTGCTAAATAACCCCCACTACCGCAAACTTCCTAAAGGGTTACAAATAACAGCCTCGCCGCCCCGGGAGCCACCGGTGGGGGGGTAAATACCTTTTTTCCTTCTCAGAAGTTGCGCCTGCTTGGCAGTGCCTGGGAAGGGCTGGCGGGGCAGCAGCAAGTAGTGGGCTCCGGCCGAGGGGTGATAATGTAGGGCAGGAGGCGAGCTGCCATGTAGGCCTCTAGCATGAGAAGCAGATTTTAGAGACAGGCAAGGAGAGGAGAGAAGGAGGAGAGCACAGAGAGACAGAGAGAGCCGGAGGGAAGCAGGATAGAAAAGAGGAAGCGGGGCGAGCTGCACGCAGCAGATAAACAAATTAGGCTGACACAAAAGAGGGCTGTCATTTGAGGCAAACGAGCCCTCGGATGAATGGGAGAGCTGGGTGCTGCTGAAAGGCGGAGGGGAGGGACGCCAACAACACCCACTTCCCAACAGGTTGCTCAGCCATCTCTCATAGATACACGCCTGCCTGCCGCCCGGGTCCGGCCTGTGCTGCCGGGAGCGAGCAGCTGCCTGCCCCTACGGCGTGAGGCCCATTGTCTGAAGCCATCAATTATTGAGGGCGAGCTCTTCATCTGGTAATGGGATACCTGACGGCCTGACAAAGGCCCACCGGGTCTCCATTATAGCAGGGAGGGAGGGGTGGACGGACAGGGGGATAAAGTGTGGCAATACAGTAACTTTTACAGCGTTGGCAGCGACGCTGCACCTTCCGCGAGGCTGTCACAACAACACACTCGCACACGTTACGTCATTAGGTGTCTACACACTTTTAATTAGGTCATCGTTATTGTCATCTTTTATTTATATAGTGCCAACAATTCGCACGGCTCCTCTGACTATATATTCCGGGGGTATGAATAAGATAAACAGATGCATTAGGTAAAAAGGGCCCCGCTCCAAGCCTACAACCTAAAGGGTCATCTGAGTAATAAAGTAACCAAAAAACACTATGTGTATATATATATGTGTATGTTTATATATATATATATATATATATATATATATACCTGTTTGGGAGAAAAGTAGTGTTTTTTACTCTTTGACCATATGTTTAGTGCATCCATAACAAACCCTCACTCCTGTGCTCTATGCATGATGTTTGTATGTATGGTATAACATCTGTGTTATATGTTAATATGATTCCTCAACCACGCATGTCTCTGGACCTTGTCTTTAAGGAAAATATTAAGAAAATAAAATGTTCTTAGAATCCCAGCACCCACAGTCTGTCTACCCCAAGCACTAATGCCTCTGTCAATGTCTTATGTATTAATTATATTTCTACATATTCATTGTTGCCACTGCTAATATTTATCTCAGTTAAAAGTACAAATGAATTACAAATTAAAAGATAGAAAGTACAGTTGTATTATCACTAGTCTCGTTTTGCTGCTTTTTTCACAAACAAAAGTCCCTAAATCTCTAGTATTCAGCCTATTCCTTGAACCCTCAATGCTTTTCTGTGTGCATCTCAAATGACTTGATTGATTCAGTTTATGTTTTACTAGATTAAGATTCAGCCCCCAATGATCTGCAGAGAGAGAGAGAGCGATTACCAAAGTGACCACAGATTTTGGGTCAAAGGGTCAATATTCCTTATTACCTCTTTTGAACCATTTTTCTACTGCAAGCAAAGCGGACCACCCGCCTTCAAATCAGTGCCTCCATGCGTTTGGTTTCCACGACTCACATTTTAATATTATCTATCCAGCGTGTTTTGTTTCCACTTCTATTCTATCTCAAAGTTCCTTTTCAGGCCTTCTGCTATCCTTATTCTATATTTCCTCTCTGGATTCATTACCTTATGCGCTGTTTCTGTATATGCTTCACACATAGAGTTAATTTACGTTCTTTTTACACCGTGGCAAAAGTGCCCAATGTGCCCACAACCCAACTATTGGCATAGAACATTTAATATGCATTATGGTAAATATTATAAACCGTTTATCATACGTCTGTTTTTCTATATACCCATGATTTCACATTGGGGAAATACCCGGAGAACTCTTAGGTAATCGACAGGTTACATATAATAACCCTACAGGCTTTCATTATTACATGCCTATTTATTTATTTAAATAAAATGCATTTATTTTTTCAAATCTTTCTCAATAACCCAAAAAAGAAGATTTTTATTGAGATGATTCCCCATTAAAAAAAAGGAAAATGCCAGGGAAAGTATATTTAATATTTGACTTTCTTCAGATGTTACAGAACCTGTTTTGTTGTGTCAGAGTTCAGAAACTCAGTTCCCAGTTGGGTAGGCATGCTATCAAAACAGAATGAAGTAACTTAAAGGCAAAAACAATAGAGAATATCTCATATTCATCTGCATTCAGAGGTGTGCAGCACTATATCGTACAAGTTTTGCTTTGTGGGTAAGGCTAGACAAACAGGTAGAAAATGCAGTGTGCAGCCAACAGGAACCAGAATGGCTTGTATGCTTACTAGCTTTCTTTATCTAACTTTGGACACAACTCTGATAGCAATCTTTTCACATGTACAGCTATTTCACTGAAAAGAACTCCCTTTTATGCTGGCCTTGATACCATGCAAGGGTGTCAAATGTGGACCTTGGAAGCCATAACCATGTCAGAATTGTACGATGATGTTAACCCGTTAAAGCCTTTATGATGTTCAAGGCCATCATGAAGAAGCGTCCCAAAAACGGCATGATGGCATGGACGGTTGTGAAGAAACTAGTGCTGCACGTTCCTGTGTTGCACCCAAGGCTGTCCTTGGAAATCGGGTATAGACGGGCAGGACATGTAGCGGATAACATGTAACAATGGTTCTCTGTATGAAGTACTGGCATAGAAGCAGATTATATATATATATATATTTATTTATATGTATAACCAAAGAATAAGAGCCAAAGTGTCTAAACAAAACAAAAAATCCACGGCGCTATACTTTTGATATCTGACCTTCAGACTTCTATGTGCAACACGAAAATGAATGCTGTCTTAAATGTTTTATGTTATTTAAAGAGACAACCGTGCATAGAATACGTTACAGTATAGGTACCATATTTTACCACCAGTTAAAAGGCGATGTTTTGGTTTGGTTGGACCTTACACCACTGCATAATTCCTTTAGAAAGTCAGAATTTATATTCTAAAACATAGGTTACCAGTTAATCGCATAACGTTTGGTTGCTTCTTTGTTTATGATGTCCCATATATACTGCGGCCTGACATATGGGAAGCAAGGAAATATGCTGGTGTCCTTCATCTGAAACCCTAGCCATGTTGTTCATCAAAGCAATCAAACTGTCTGTAAAAGGATCCTGGTTGTTAGCGTTGCATGACCCTGCTGAAAATCAGCCCTGTTCCTAATATAAACACTTTGTTTTAATGGTGGCATACCATGTGTGTGTGTATATATATATATATATATATATATATTCCTTTTTCTTTTTTCAAGTTGACAGAATTATTTATTCAAAAAGATTACACTGAAGTGACATACAGAGTGCATGCACCTTAATGTATTATTTTAATATCTATTTAATATCAAGATGTAGCAGAGTACTTATCCATTTATTACTATAACTAATAAAGGTTATAATATTAAAGTCTTAACCAGGCATATAATGAACACATTTTCTTTAAGTCAGTCTTCTGTAAAAATATTTCAAAGAATAATTCTTTACAGAAAGCAATGGTTTTACGTCAATTATACTAAAAGAAGAAAATAAAACACATTGTTACCGAGGTTCAGTTAAATCTGCTGCACTAACATTTCCTTAGACACTGTATCATTTTACAGATAGGAACAATTATTCAAATCAATAATGTTTAAAAAACGAATTAGATAAAATGAAAGCAAAACAATGTTAATTGATCCCTAACTTGATTTCAGACATATCGGACACTTACGTTTCTTTTCAGATAGAGCCGCTCGTGGCCTGTTTTTTCCTGCGACAGTATATAAAATGAAAAACCATAATAGTGTATTCACAACTTTTGAGGGCCTGAAATATGAAGCTAAACAAAGTAGACCATCGACAGGGATGGTCCAGTAGTGCCCGGCCACTTTGTATCTCCTGTGGCTCCAATGACTTGTTTAGGCTGTCTTGTGTCCTCGTAACGAATAATTAATGCGTAAATGAATAACTGGTTTAGTTCATGAGGTTTAATTGGTTCTGTATGTTCATGTGCCGTATTATATCACTGCTCTACTTTCGGTCAATCCCATTTGGGGTCTTTACTTTGGCCAGGTCGATCATATTCATTTCCTAAAGACTCTATTTTGGCAAGGCAAGTCGCTGAGGGAAATATTGGCGCAGCCTAATTTTATTACCCCCCCATGTGCAACTATATCGTGCTTACATTCTTTCTATGCTTGTAGCGATGACAGATCAGCCACTTAAAACAGGAAAATAACATTTCCACAAATGGCGGACAGTTCTTTTTATGCTTTGCTTCCATGCCATCTATTCCCTGTTATAGTATCTGTACCTAGAGGCATCTGGAATGAACAAGAGTCTACCAAAAAAAGATCAGGGGCCTAATAAGCGTACACTAATTGCTTTTTATAGGCCAGGGATGGTACATGTCCTGCTTCACCCTGTTTAATATGACTGCAGAGACAGACATATTACCCTTATACACAATATCGATTACATTCAACTGTGAATTGCTGCCTTTATCCCCTCTGCCGCTACCACAATGTTATCATCCAACATGGGGTATCACAACCTTCCAAGCAGCAGTGTTTGTAATATCATCATTCAGCCAGCAGATGGTTCCTGTCCCTATTTGGGAAGACAGGTGGATGTTTGTTCAAAAGAAGAAGGCACCTAATCTTGCAGAGACAGTGTTTCACCTAACGTTTAAAAGGGAAAGACTAATAGTTACATTCCCTGCGGCATATATTGTATAATGCGGTTGTGGGTCAAGGTTTGTGTTCGATTCACTATGTAAATGAGTAGGCCTACTCATTTACATGACAGATATGCATTTAGTTTCTATAACATGGTCCAACAGATGGTTTGGGTTCATGAGAATTTTAATTAGACGACGTATAGAGGACCACAGTATTTCCATCGGAATAGCTGCGTATGATTGGGACTACAGTGTAATTAGTGCAATATAACCATGGGTTTATCCCATTACTGTTCTAGGGGCATCAGTTCGGAATATATGAATTCTAAATATATTTAGAGAGCCGCAGATATTAGTAATGCCTTACCTTTGCACAAAAACACCATTTAACATCCCCAAAATAGAAGCAAACCAACATCAAAATCTTAATTATGGCTCTTAACCGCTGTCTCGTCATCAAATAAAACATAATAGGAGTCGTACCAAGGACTATGGTAGAAACAAAAATAACGCAAAGAGATACAAATAATGGTTTGAAGTTATTTGCATTTTCTAATTTTTCATACCTCTTTGTTTTTACACAGCATTCATATTTAAACTCATGCTAATACATCACGCTTACATTTGCAGTTTCTTTTGAGAAAAATCACTATTATTGGATTATTATGAGATTAGTCCAATTTATAACAGGAGTAAAAAATGTCCTAAAATATCCATAAATCACCCAGTTTTATACAGAATTGGAACCCAATTACAGACCAAAACATTAACCAAATTACGTTAGATGCCTAGAGCAACAAAGATGATACATTTGAAAAGTATATCTCAATCATTTTTGCATGGAACGTTGGCGTAATCTGTTAATGCATGGATTCAATAGGACCTGGTCACTCAAACGGCACAATGTAGAGATAGGTGATGCTGATCTACATAACGTTACAAGAGTTACGTATCAATCCTAACAAGACAAAAAGAGAGGCTTCAAACGGTCTTAAAACTAAAGGCTCTGTTATTTTCCTAAATTCTTAGGAATAAAGCCCCAATGATGACCTATAAAAAAACCTGTATGTTTTAGCTAGACTATTTGTTGTATTGAATACAGAAAACTTTATTACACAGAGAAGGTCTGTGTCTTGTTTCGTCTACTCGAACAATTTAATAAAAACATAAAACAGTGACAATAAAAGTAGGGCACAGTTAGTGCACAAATCATCACCGTATTTGCTGTGGAATAAAAGGAGCCCAGAAAGCAATGGGAACTTTCTTGACTCATCTGGAGCACAATTCAATTCTTCTACAATAGTTTTGCCCCAGATATGGTACAATGGCGACATTTTTATATAACCAACTTTGTAAAAAAAAAACAGCTAAATGTTAACTTGATACAAGGACAATTTTAGTCCTGGATTCATTATTAAAATAAAATAATTTTTGAATGAAAGGGCCAAAAAGGATCCAATAGCAGGATCCAATAGCAATTCAAATGGACTAGGTATGCTCCTCCGTCATAGGAATTAACATAGACAGAAACTACAGTTAATTTTTCTATACATTTCTAGTTATTTCCTTCTAAAATAAATAGGCCATATAGTATACTATCATCTATATGCGTTCATGCGTTCAAAATCACTGAGCATAATTGCAACTGTCTTTTGATCCATACATTTGCATGACAGGGACATTTTATCATATAACGTTTTCCTGTTGAACTTTAAATTAGTTGTTTTTCAAATAACATAGATGTTGTATTTCTGGAAACTTGAAATCTTGAGTCTCATATCAAATCTTATCAGACTGTATTACTCCACACAAAGCCTGGTTGCAAGATTGATATTTCTGGAGATGAACTGTGTATGTTAAGTCTGTTTAAAAGCTTATGAAGCAAAACCATAAAGTAAGATCTAGTTATTAACAGACAGAAAGCTAATACTAATAACATTATAGCTGACATGGGCTTGAGCAAGGGCTGAGCCCAATGACTGACGTAGACTGGCTCCTCAAGCAAAGTGCCAATAGCTGCCGAGCCACCTTAAACATCCTTCTTTTCTGTCCTCATGTCCTTGTCCACTTCTAGGTAACATGATTATTTCATTGTTAAGTACAAATAGAAATTACAAAAACTAAGCAAATATTATATATACAGTGCTGTGAAAAAAAGTATTTGTCCCCTTCCCTAATTTCTTCTATTTTTACATATTAATTGCATTTAAATGTTCCAGATCATCCAACTAATATTCAAAGGCGATGTGAGTAAACACAAAATACATCTTTTAATTGATCATGTCATTTATTTAAGTAAACAGTTAATCGAAACCTATATGCGTTGTTTGAAAAATTGCACCTCTAAACCTGATAACTGGTTTGCCACACTTGGCGACAACAACTGCAATCAAACATTTCCGATAATCGGCAACGAGTCTTTTACATCGTTATGTAGGAATTTTGACCCACTCATCTTGGCAGAAATGTTTTAATTCAGCCACATTGGAGGGTTTTTTTTAAAACTGCCTTTTTAAGGTCATGCCACAGCATCTCAATCAAATTCAAATCAGAAGTTTCACTAGGCCACTCCAAAACCTTAATTTGGTTTCTTTTGAGCCATTCAGAGGTGTCTGCTTTGGATCATTGTCCTGATGCAAAACCTAACTGTGCTTGGACTTTAGCTCATGAAACGATGGAAGGACATTCTCCTTCATGATTTTGTGGTAGAGGGCAAAATTCATAGTTCCATCGATTATGGCAAGTCGCCCAGGTCCTGAAGCATTTAAGCAGCCCCAGATCATCACACTACCACCACTGTGTTTGACTATTGGTCTGAGGTTCTTATTGTAACATTCTCCTGGCATCCACCAAACCCAGACTTGCCCATCGGACTGCCAAACAGAGGAGCGTGATTCATCATTCCACAGAACACGTTTCCACTGCTCCAGAGTCCAGTGGCGGCCTGCTTTACCTTACTCAATCCTATGCTTGGCATTGTACTTGAAGATGTGAGGCTTTGGTGCAGGAGGCTTGCTCGGCCATGGAGACCCATTCCATGAAGCTTCCCCCGCACAGCTTTTGTACTGATATTACTGGCAGTGGAAGTTTGGAACTCTTCAGCTACTGAATCAGCAGAACGTTGGTGCCTTTTACACACCAGCACTCAGCACTTATGACCCCGCTCTGTGACTTTACGTGGTCTTCCTCTTCAAGTTGCTGCTGTTCCTAAGCACTTCCACTTCCAATAATACCACTTATCAGTTGACGGTGGAATTTCACAAACTTTATGGAGCTGTGAAAATGGGTCTGATTTCAATAATTTAGAGGCCTGTCCCAATACGTTTGTCTATATATATAGTATATACTATATATATATATATATATATATATATATATATATATATATATATATATATATATATATATATATATGTCAAATCATCTTGCCAGTCTTCAATTTCACTACAATTTCACACAAAAAAGACATAGGCAAATTATCACGAACTGTACAGTTCTCAAGTGGAAGTCTTTTTCAGACGAAACAGCAAGGATGCCTCATTTAGCACTCCTTTTCTGAAAGTCTCTCTTCAATAGCTTGTGACGACTCCTGCCACTCTCGAACAAAGGAAGAGAGGACTCTTTCTTTAACGCAGCGTGTCTGTCTTAGTTCTGTTGTTGCAGCTAGCAAAGCTGAAATTTTCCATGAAAAAAATGTCAATTGATACCAGAGAACTAGGCTATGAAGAAAGTTCTGCAGGGCATGTGTGTCAATTTCCCACTGACAGTAAAGTAAATATTTAGTAGGTAGGTAATGGATGTTAATGAATAAAGTAAGATGATGATTATTCTCATTAACTGCGTACAGTAAGTAAAGGTACAGTCTACTGCCCCAAACAACCTCATCAACAACCAATGGATATTAAAGTACTTAGTAAGTACATAATATGCATTCTTTACCTGCTTTCCCACAAAAATATTAGTAACTTAATCACTACCTCCTCTCCATGAATTTATGCACAAGTGCATGGGGGTCTCATTACACGGCCTGGAAATCTAATACAAGCCAGTGCTGTAACTGGTTGACAATGAGAATCCATACAGTGGTAAGCACTGAACACATCTCCTGCAAGCCATGGAGCTTTTGGCAGAAAAATAGTCTAGAGAGAGGACTCTATATGAATCCTTCTATGTATCTGAATGAAAAAGTCCTTAGTACAACTTAGTAGTATGCCATAACAATTAAATACACCTCAAAGTGTACAGAGGGTCTGCATGCTTTTTTTCTAAAACAGGTGCCTAAATCATAGGCTACAGAGGTAACAAAATACCATAAACCAAAGAGCGTGCACAAAAAAGCCCAAAAAGGAAAATATTATAAAATATAACTTTTTAAAATATACAACATAATGCCTCCAGACGTTAAATAATAATGAACACACACAAAAAGATGAGATAGTGTGTATGTGGCTCCTGATGAAGCCGTTTGGATGAAACATGGTCAGGCGTTCTCCCTGGTTACCTGTTAGACCCCTCTGCTGTACTTTATTTTAGAGTAGCATATACATCAGACCTTTTGGTGTGCCGCCTGATAAGGCCGTACACAACCCTGCATGGACACGCAGGTTAATGTTTGGTAACAGGGTAGATTTCTGCACTATGAATTAGCCTTATGCAACGGAGGCCTGTGATCTAACCAACTGGCCCATCGACTAAGTACATCAGGGAAATGATCACTCAACAGGCAGAGGGTCTTCTGCTCCTGCAGAACTGCAGCCCTATGGCTAGTTGGACCTAGTAAGGACAGTGATTTATGGAGTGACTCTATCACAGGCAATTCCAGTTTTTCTTGTTTCATTTCACACAAAATGGAATTGAAAAGCATTTACACTCTTTGGCAATGACTAGTCATACCAAAGGTCAACATAAACTCCTTCAGTGACAAACATGAGATTATTGCTGCTAATAATATTAAAATAAGCACAAAGTATGAAACACATAAAACCAAAACAGAAGCTTTTCAGTTTATTAGGCAACCACCTACCAGTCTTTGCCTTAAAATATCCGTTTTGAAAGGACAGTCCTGATTTCCAAACACTCTCCTACACAGCTGCCCCACTGTTAGGCTTTTGCAAGCAGTTGGGGAGATACTCTGATCATCTCTGACCAGCCAAGGAAGCCATAAAACCAATGGAGATTTGTGATGTTGCACTACCACACAACACTCTAAAGTGATTATCAGAGGGAAGAGGTGTTAGCAGAATGATGGGTAAGGAAGATACGCCTTAAAGAAGTATTGATGATTGATTGTAAGGGAGCAAGACAGTCATGGGACAGACTAGAAAAGACCTTGTTGTAGAATTGTAGTAGTCAAGACAGGAGACACCGTATTTTGTGTTAGGAAAAGACAAATACAAACAATATTTTTAAGGTGGGGCCCATTTTTGGAAATAGAATTAATAAGGAGGGTGAATGATAGGTCAGAGACAACAAGGTAACAAGCATGTGAGGTAAGGATGATGGTTGCTCCAATGGTATTGAGGGACACTGAGTTAGCACTGGAGGAAAGGAAGATAGGAGATTAATTAAAATGTAGATTGTGAGCAAGGCCATCTCATGCTAAACCCGTGCATCACCTCATAAATAGTCTTTTGAATGAAAATGCATAAGTTCCTACAGACACACTCCAAAATCTGGTGGAAAGCCTTCCCAAAACAGTGATTTTAGCTATAGCTGCAAAAGGGGGACCAACTCAATATTAATGCCTATGGTCAAGTGTCACAATACTTTTGGTCATGTAGTGTACCTTGTATAACCATTCGTTTTGGGGCAGGGGTTTACATTTTCAAAAATGTCTTGTAAACTGAATGGCTGTCCAATAAACCATCTGTTATAGTAAAAATACTTTTACTGTATGCATGTACATGTGTGTATATATATATATATATATATATATATATATATATACACCCACACAAAATTCCGTTTACATTTATAACATATATATTTCAGAAATAAGACGTGTGTAAGCAAAACATAAAAAAAGAGGGGAACACTAACACTCTCTTAGTGTATTCCCGGTTGTGTAAAATGTTAAATAGGACTAAACATGGCAATCAGGCGAATAGTTGCTAAGAAATCCAGTCTGGGTCATGGATAAGTCTTTGATGAATGTATACTCCCCATGCTTATTTATTTCAGCCTCCTGCATCTCAACTGCTGCCTCTTTCAGTGCATTTAAAACATTGCCTTGGCCTGCATCCCAGCTCTGAAAAAATCCAATTAGGTAATAACCTCATTAGACCACATATTATGGTCCGCTTTCATCATATTTTTTCTTCCTAACAGCTGTCACAGATCTCCATGCCTGCCACTAAAGTCGGATAAATGTACTCTGAAATCAGTATAACAGCAATCTAATTGTTCTGTAGTGGAATATCAGAATAAATGTACTGAGGAAACAACATAGAATCTATATCCTTTAACTAATATTCCTACTATGCTCAATTAAAATCATGCAATCAGATTTTTCACTATATTTTATTATGTAGTAATAATCCAAGTTTTTTTCTCGTATTTCTAAACCATAATTGTGTTTATATACCATATAATAAATAGAACTGTATAATGACAATATGTAGATATTATATACTATATATAATATATAATTACTTGAAGAAGAGGGATGCTTTAGTATTGTATGCTACAGATGGATATGTGACTATGGGCTTTCTGCGCTATTAATATCTTTGTGTGCATTTGGAACGTAATTTCTTACAAGGGTAAGTTTAAACCCACATTAATATGAGATTCTTCTTCTAAACATTCTGATCTCCTAGAAGAAATGTACAGCAGTGAAAATATATATATGAAAATATTGGGAACCATAGATCATAACGATTCCAAACTAAAAACCATACGCAGTTGGCGTCTTCCTTGCATTAAAAGGCGTGCCTTTAAGACATGGAGTGCCAGGATATGATGTCATACCCCTGTGCTCCGTTACTTGCAGCGCCTTCTAATGAATGCAGCAACTTCTAATGCAGTCTATGGAGCCTCCATAATGTATATGGGCCAGCTGGGAGATCAAAGATCTCCCTTGTAAACGGCCCATTAAGCAGCATTGCTACCATGGGGCCTGATCGCCAAAGAGGGTGTTCTTCCCCCTAGTTTTAGAGCATAGGGACTGCCACCACACTGGACCTGCCGCTCTAGGCTATGCCACTGCAGGATAAGTCACTACATACATACATGCAAATTATAGGCCCAGACAACCAATACAGCTCATCCAGGACATAGTCATATAGATGGGAGATTCTAAATACAAGGAGAAACCTCCCTTTTGTATTGAAACATTTTCTGACAGTAACATCTTGTAAATAATCCGTTTACCTAAAAAGGTCTTGTAAAGTTAAAGAAAAGACCCAACGTGGGAACAGACTATAATAATAAAAGACATACGCAGAAAGCCGGAATTGTCACTGAAACAAGTGGGTAAGACATTCCATCTTTGCACAGTATTGTTATTGATCTTCAGAGACAAAAGAAAACAACAAAGAGAAAATGGATAGGTCATTGGAAAAGCAACTTGATACAGAAGGTGGAGGTAAATGTGTACATAATAGGCATACTTGCCAACTGTCCCAATTTGTTCAAAAACAGAAGGGGTACTCATGTTCCACCGGCGGGCTGTCTAGACCATTATCCATTGTCCTGGCTGTACGTTGGAAGCATATGTGTGAAATGTGGGGGCCGCATTATGTAACTTCAGGATACCACCACACAACATAGGCAAATCAGGACCTCACAGCTCTGCTTGTCAAAGCTATAACATGTCCAGACAAAATGTGGCAAACGTGCTCTACAGCCATTTTACTGGGCAGAGAATCGGTACAGGAACATGCTTACTATTTACAAGAACTTAACGCTTGCTCATTCCTCCTAGAAGAGCCAAATAACAGAAAGCATTTTCAGGGACTTCTTATAGGGCTCAGTGTAATAGTTAAACAAAGTGAACCTAGTTTTACTAACATACACCAGGGAGGTGGTTTAAATTAGGGGCGAAAAACAATAGAAAAAGTTATTAAAAAATATTTATTCTGCGTGCACTTTTTAGGAAAGCCTGCATGAATCTTTATCGGTCCCATTGAAGGCTTATATTAAGCTCTCAGGACCTCAGTGGTATCTTCAGTGGTAATCTGAATGTTGCTGATAATTATATCATTACTACATTATTTTCTTGGGATTCCATATACACTAAGCGCTAAAGGTACCATTTCACAAAAAGCATAATAGACTTGTACAGTCATATTTGTCAAGATCAATTATGGGGAGCTGCTAAATTTGAGGCACCAAATCACATAGAAACTAAGGGAATGTTATTGTTAATTGCCTCTTATTAAGCCCTTTGTCCAGAAAATGTTCAGTGCTTCCCATGATAAATATGGCCTTTAGAAATATATTCCAGAGTCATTATTTTTATAATATGCCTACGTTGTCACACACACACAATAGTTCACATCATTGCACATGCTGTAAGGTTTACTAGCTCTTTCAAAGCTTTTGTGTTGTATCTCTGTGTTTAAACATTCAGAGGAAATACAATTACGGATCCACTAAAGTTAAGTACAATAAATGTTTTGTCTAAGTGGAACAGCATCTTTAACCCCTTCAGGCCCAGGAGGTTTTCATAACCTGAGGACGAGAAGTTTGGTTTTTTTGTTTGTCATTTATACCATGTTCAGAAGTAGGGTTTTCTTTTTAAATCATAGAAATACATAAAACATAATAACTATTTGTGATAATAGATAAAACATATGTATACTAAGATAGAAAAAATACATTTTGCTTAAAACAGTAGAGGCCACAGCTGAACAATGACACAATTTATGTTCTACAAAATCTGCAGTCATACCCCACATATTTTTTATTTTTATTTTCAAGAGAGTCACATGCTTTACATATTGCTCTATATTACATATTTTTAAATACTATTGGTTTAAGGGGTTTGGGGACTAGTGATTTTTTTTAAATATTTTTTTACTTCTAGTGGTAGGGCTAAGGGGCACATTTTCTTTGTATGGCTTGAGATCCCTCTGGGGACCTTCTCCTGATTTGACTCTGCTAATCACACTGTGATCAGCCAGCAGGGCTCCATAGCCATAGCCCTCTCGAACGAACTTCATAGTGGGTATCAGTACGGACACCTTTCGGGAAGGAAATGTCCAATCATGTGATCGGGCAGTGACTGTATAATGTGTACTCGTGCCATTACACACAATCGTATGGCAAAAGGCCAGTGATGCTGCTTCTGTCGATAGGGGAGACTCCAGGCTGTCAATAGACTGATCGCATAATAATAGCCATCTTGCCACAGTTTTCAAGGATGTGCTAGTATATCTTGAGGGGAGTGAAGGGGCTAAACTTGTACCTACAATCATTTTGGGACAGCATATTGTCTGTACATTTTCATATCTGTTTTACTTCATTTGAATGCATTATCTCAGATCTTCTTTGTGAACGGCTGTAACTTCTACTACCATTCTATTACTGCCATTATGATCTGCACAACAGATACTAGAATCATACCCACAATATTTTAAATGTCCAAGAAGTCCTGGAGTGGGTGGGACAAGAGTCATGGCCACCTGCCAACCTGAATAGCCATCTCTCAATGCTAGCAAAATCAAGAGAATAAGGCTGGTATCTGACCAGGGTTAAAAAGTCAGGGCTGTCTTGAGAAAACCAGGAATGCTGGGAGTGTAGTATAATAGTCGCAATATTAAGATGTACAGCTTTGATTAGTACAGTGCCGATTCCACTTGAGTTATTTCTGGAACTCTGTCCAGTTGCCAGGACAAAAATGGACCTGGAAAGAGTGTATTCATGCACCTATAGCAAAGACGACTGGGCATAATGGCTGAAGCCTAATTTCACTACACTTAAGTAGTGTGCAACCATCCAGATACCTGCATCTCTGTTTACATAGTGTGATTGCATCTGAGGTCCCCAAAGGTCACTAAGGAATCTTTGATATTTATTGAATTTACTTTAAATCTCTCATACACCTCCCTGGAAGCCCTGGTAATCTGCAAACAGCAAAATGAATATTGTTTTTAATATAAATACAGTTTGCATATAATTTGCTCTGGCATCTGTCAATATGGAACACTTTGTGAGATGTAAATATGCAGTAATCCATTATCACTGCATGACAGCTTAGATCAGGGGTGTCCAAGTTTTTTCTGCAGTGGGCCACTTCATCAGAATTGTATATGTGCGCGGGCCGCACTCATTTTTCACTGTGACAAAAAATATGGCCTTTAATAAAATATGCAGATTAAAATAAAGTAAAATGACACAAAACCTTTACTCTTCCTCTCACTGATTTCTGGGCCTTGAAAGTTTTGCGACTACAAATTCAGGTTTCCCTAGATATATTCTAGGGATGAACTAAAATGAAAATTCTGGACCAAAACATTCAGGGTTCACTTAGCCAAAACCGAAAATGACCCCCACCTTTAAAAATAATAATAAAAACTCACATGTTTAATAAAAGTAGGTAACACACAATTGGACAAAATTAGCAATATGACTTGGCATGATAGGAGTGTGATTGCTAACAGCAATCACACTCCTATCATACCCAGGCAACCAGTAAATGCTGGTACCTAGGCATGATGGGACTGTGCTCGCTGTACATGCTGGTACAGGGTGGCTGTAAGTGCAGACCCCATACTGCTGGCAGCATCACTACACAAGGGGGGCAGCTGGCCAGGTTTCGGCATGTACTGGCTGACTTGGCATGATAGGAATGTGATTGCTTCTAGCACTTACACATCCATGCTATCACACACAGACACACTCATTTATTCATATAATCATTCATTCACAGATTCATTCCCTCAATCACACAAACTCATTCAAACACCCTCCCCACCCCCTTACCTGCACTGCACCTCCTCGATGCCGCTCACAGACTTCAGCAGGGGGCGCGGCCTCCCTCTGCCTTCTCTGCTAAAGCACAGAGGAAGTAGGATGTCACGTGAACTCTGCTTCCTCTGTGCAGTCCAGAAGACCCTCCCACAAGTAAGTAGCAGGGCTTGAGGTGCGGCTCGCGTAAGATCGGTTGCCCTGGCTGCCGATCTTACGCGGGCCGCACCGCATGTTGGACGCCCCTGGCTTAGATAGAAAGCTCTACGTTCTTCCTTCTTCTCCAATGTTCCAAATTTTTTAACAAAGCAGCTTTTACTTTAGACGTTACAAGCTGCTTTCACAATTATTATTGATCTATAAGGTGCCCTCATATGCATGTAGTCATCAAGCGTTCCACACATTTCCCTCGATTGGTAGAAGCGATATCTACTGTTTGGGGGGAAAAGTGACCGTATGAACATTGATAGAGGTCTATAGGCATCCTGCTACAAAAAAACCCCAATACATATACCTCCTATTTATGAACATGTAAAAGGGAACATTAAAAATAGCTTCTCTTCCCAACAAAACATCAATTAACCATCTAGAAACAAAAGTGTTTATTTAAAAAAGGACCCCTGCTTAGCTGTGATATAGTATTTGTTTTGTTCTGACCATATTTATATTCTGGATATGAGTAAAGGATGAAGTAGTTTTAATTGCTCTGATACCCTAATTAGAAATTGTCCATAAAAAGTACACCGATAAAATAAAAGTATCCTCAAGTAAAAATTGGTGGAAACATCTTAGTATAGTCAGTATATCCTGTATTTTCATAAAACATTACCTGGAAGCAGTGTTTAAAATTTTCAGTTAATATATCTCTTTAAAGTAAAAGTGACATGTCCAATAAAGTGTAGATATTTTCATTTTACATGCACAGAGAAGCAAAGGAAAACATCTAGTACATGAAAATACCTTTACAAATTTCTTAGTAGTAGAATGTCTGTGTGCTTGGCTACAATCTATAGGCGTGGGGAGAACCAAGACACAGACCTACAACACAAGACACCCCTCCTTATTATTGAGTTAAGATGTAATTTAGGCCACATCCATTGCTAAAAGGTGTATAAAATCAAGCGCGAAGGCAGCCCCCTACATGGACAAACACTAGCAGTAGAATGGGTCGTACTGAAGGGCTCAGCGACTTATTGTGAAGAAGAAGTGTCTAGGAGTAGCTGCAGCTTAGCCACAAAGAAGTAGACCACTCACATAGTGGGGATGCTGAATGCTGAAGCGTGTAGCACATAACATCCAGTAGTTCCTAACTGCCTCTTGAAGCAACATCAGCACAAGCACTGCACGTCGGGGTGCTTTAGGAAATGGATTTCCATGGCTGAGCAGCTGTACATAAACTGAAGATCACTATGTGCAATACTAAGCATCATCTGGAATTGTGTAAAGCACACCACCTGATGGATGATTCTAGCTTTGGTGACTGCCCAGAGGACACTACCGAGCGGAATGTATAGTGTCTACTGTAAGGTTTGGTGGAGAAGGGGTAATGGTCTGGGGTCAGGGTTAGCCCCTTACTTCCAGTGAAGGGCAATGTTAGACATTTTAGACGGTTGTATGCGTCCAACTTTGTGGGAAGAATTTGGGGAAGGCAATTTTCTATTCCAGCATGACTGTGCCCCAGTGCACAAAGCAAGGTCCATAAAGTCATGCCTTTTGGCCATATAGTGTATATCTTGATTAATCTTGATTCCAAGTCCACAGAGGACATGACTAGCTTTTGCTATTAATTTTGGCAGATAAAGTGCAAGGCCAATATTGTATACCTTCCAAACCTGTCAAGGATCCACAGGTCCTGTTATCAAGCACTCCACAAGTCCAGAAATCCACAATTGCGTGCTTTTATCAAGAAGGCGGCTAAGAAGAAACCTACTGGTATATAATCTTGCATATAATTGAAAACATATTTCAATATTCATTTTGCTTGATTCCAGTGTTGGTATGTGGCATATTCAGCATTTTGTTTTAATGATTTCCTTAAATACATTTTTAAACAGATTTTAATCAATCCAAAAGTACCATGAGCAGCTAAAAGTATCTGAATAATTAAGGTCTGGCTCAACACAAACAGTATTAAGTACGACTTGTGGAACAAATGAATACTGCTGAAAGATATGCAGGTTGCATTTCTTTATTTATGGGATATAGCGGGCATTTTTAGGAATACGTGGATTTTTAGTCATATTTAATAAAACATTCAGTAATATTGTAACGTGCAGCCAACACAACACAAACTGCTCTCCATCCTTCCCAAAACTGTTGCTACAGTGCCTAAAAAGTATAGCACATTTATTTTTTGGCACAAATAAAATTAATTAGATTTCTCATTAAGGCATATTTTAGAAGACAGCAGGGTAGCTTACTCTTTTTAAAGTAAATGATTTGTGCATTAACACAGTCAGTGTATTTACATACACAATCCCAGAAGCCTATCAAACCACAGCAAGGGAGCTGTAATCAATATACAGATGTTTAAAAAAAAAAAAAAAAGAACTTTCCATTTTAAGACAGGGACAGTTTAGAACCTGTAAAATCTAAAATGAGTACAAGATTGCCTTAATGTAATGAAGTGATATAAATTATTGTCTACTCCATGCTCAGGACATCTAAAACTTGATATCACATGAGAATTTATGAAATGCTGTTGTCTATGTTTTTCCGAGAGAAGCCATGCTGGCCACTGGAGGTCCCGAATTTTTTGTCCAGAACTCACCTTTTTTTCATATAGCTTTTTTTGAATACGAGCCTTCATCTTATTTTGGTACTTATTTATTGTTATTATTTATTATTAATTAAATATATTTAAAAAGAGCCATATTTACAGGTAATAATAATGAACCGTTGTAGCCGCAGGAAATCATAGTTAAGTAAAAATGTAAAAAGGAAACCCAATACATTTGCTGTTAATAGCTTCTTTTAAAGGTTGTGACCGTGAGTTGTGCTCTTGTTTTGCTCAATTTAATAGGTCATATTTAATGACTTCCCATAACCAGCAAGGAAGCTCAGCAATATTTATTATCCCCTGATCTGATAGGTCTGGCCTACCAGCATGATATTTGAACCTTGACAAAGTTGGGCGCCTCTCCTTTAGCTCACAGCGTAACCTTGATTTTTTTATGAAATATGTATTCTCTCACAAAAAAAGCTAAATGCTCTCTTCAAGCTTTACTTGAAAACGTGTGCTCTGTAGGTGAAAAAAAAATCACATGGGCCCTTTCAATGAATTGAGAAATAAACCCAAAGGAATGTTCTTTTAATTTAAGAATTTTCCTGGATACTTTAAAAGCAATTAGGTGAAAGGCTAATGAGCGGAGACAGACAGCTGTTTTTAACATCATTTATAACACTAATTTCGAGGTAGATGAATATATCTAAGCACGCCATCTGGTGTGGTAAACAGATTTACAAAGGCATGGGCATTAACACGTTTTCAGGCTCTTTTATTCTAAAACATAATACAAGCAAGATTAAACTGAATCCAGGTGTGATATGTAATAATATTAATATGCTGACATGCTCAATCTAAGAAATTTACACATGCTGGCTCCAAAGTCATTTTAAGTTCCCAAAATTAAAATTGAGTTACAAGGGGACCGTTACTGATAAAACATAATTCAAGACAGTGAGTGGGGCTCACACATTGTGCAAGGAAACTGTTTGCCGCCCAGGTTCCTGCTTCCCTTGCGCAGTAAAAGAGCGGGCACCACAGTATTTTGTCCACTTAAATGTTTGCTTTCTGATCGTACGTAACCGCAAAGGTGGAAAGTCTAAAATTAGCAATTGTACACAACATATTATACACTCTCAAGTGGCTCCCTTCAGCTTCCATACCAGTATGTCTTAAGGTGTGTTAATGTTGTTGTCAATTTTGCATTTTGTCCATTTAATATTATTGTGAACTATCACTCTTTCCTATTGTAATCCTACATAATCTACTGGGACTCTAAAAATAAATGGAATGAAATATCTGTGTAACACACTTCTAATTTGTCCCAGAAACCACTTTAAATAAATCCTGAATGACAAATTCACTTGAAAGATGTGTCAATTCTTTGTCTTCTTCCCGGCATGGTTGAGCTGCAAGTGTGACAGACAATATGCCAATACTGATTTATGAAAATAGATTATACAATGTTATTCTTCATTTACAAGCAAATGGCTGATCATGTGTTTAACTTATTTCCAGAAAGAATTTTCTGATGGCAAAACGTATCAAAAAAGAATGCTAGCTTTTTAGTTTAATTGATCTGTCACTGTGTTAGACCAGTCAAACCAGTGCATGGACCTCACTTCTGTTCTTTTAACGCAAATATACAGTAGACATACCTTAGAAAACCATGGTATGAACAAGCACAAAAACTGTATTACTTAACCCAAAGGGCACATTCAGCATCACATACACAATATTTAAACACTTTTACAATGTGTTTCTAAACTGGAATTCTGATTGATTGCAGCCTTGTCAAATAGTCAAAAAGGACAAATATCTAAATAGTTTTAATTCTTTTTTCTACTAATTACAAAACCTGATTCTGATATTATGTCTACGGTACTTTAGCAGCATAGAGAGAGAATGTAACCATGGGTAAAAATAACTCAAAAGGTCAAGCATTGTTCAGAAAACTAAGTCTATTTACTATGTTGAAAGAATGGAATATGACACTTAAGCACCATATGATTAGTGTGGTTGGACATTACCACAAAATGTACTATTGTTACAGAAAGAACTACCAACTACCAACATCAATCACATGTTTAATTTAAAGATGCCTATCCATGCTCAACTTTTTTTTTACAGTTGTATTACCTTGAAACTGACCCATTTTTGGGGCAGTGTCCCGCTCTCATGGGTCGCTGCCCCACTTCCTTGCTTTTGTGGGCAGTGGGGAGCATGGGCCAGTTGGAGAGAGTGTCTGATCGCCTATTAACTGCTCACGGAGGTGAAAGATCAATGGAGGCCTATCCTGCTTCAGCAAAAACCTCAATTGCATCTCCCACGGCCCACCTTGTGATGCTATACAGATAACTTGAGTGGGTGACTCCTGCCATGCCCATTTTTAGAATTGACTATGCCCACTTCTAGGATGACTCTTCTCCACTTCTTCCTACACTCCCCAAGTTTTGGATACCTAAAAAGTAAGGGAGTATAAAGGCTTACCCTCAGTAAGTATAGTGTTTGTATTTTTTTTATTTTAGTAGGGCGAAAAAATGTCTGTGTTGAAGCTTATAATACAGAAAGCATTTAAGTTTCCTTTTAAATATGTGAGACCATTGTTTTTAATCTCCAAGATCTTGTAAATCTTGTTCCCATGATATTTAAAAGCAGAGTTTAGGGTCTTGCCAGCATGTTACATGCTTCTCATGTTACATTTCTTCAGCGTTTGATTTCCACAGCTGTGCTTCAATCATTTATTTATATTTATTGTGTTAGCCACTGTGTGTGTGTGTGAATGTGTATACGAGTGCGGTGCTAGTGTGTATGGTGTAAATGTTACAGTATGGCGTTAGCATGAGTGTGCATGTCAGCATATAGTGTTCGAGTGTGTGTATTAGTGTATGGGGTAGCATGTGTATACATCAGGGTAGAATGTTAGCGTGCGTGTGTTACTGTAAGGTTTTAGTGTTTTTGAGCAAAAGATATTAGCGTGTGTCTGTTACTGTATGGTGTTAGAGTGTATAAATGTATGTTAGTGTATGGCAAGGCTCAACAAAACCTGGGTGCCAGGGAAATAAAAACATGATGGGGGAAGAAAAAAAAAAAAGCTATCTATGTTTTTTGACTAGTTCCTAGATCCAAACCAAATTTGTCCACTCCTGATGTGATCTGTCCACTTAACCAACATTTTCTAAATCACAAAATGACCAAGGGACCCTCCGTGAACAATGTTGTCCTTTCAATCCATTGTATCCACAATTGCCTAAATTCACTCTTTCAGTCTTGCTCATGTGGCTCAACCTAAAATCACAACTACAAAAAGCCAGCAAAGGTGCAGGAGAAGAGAAATCTAGTTCATCAGTGTAATAGATCTATCATCTGGATCTGGATGTTTATTTGCCATAAGATTTGGATTTCCATTTTTTCTGGTTATGGGGTAGCATTGTCTGTGCAGCCCATAATCTGATCATCACAGATGAATACCAAGCCTTTTAAGACTTTATATTTATGACATCTTTCTTAATCTCGGTCGGCACAATACACCCTTTCTTATATTAGCCTTATGCCATGCACATTGAAATATTGGAGTATCTTGATTCTACTGCATGTGCTCTGCAAATTGATATAACAGTGGTCTATCTTTTAAACATTGTACTTTAGCAGATGGATCAGCGGAACCACTTGAGATTATTTCATTTATCTCAACATGTCACCTTGAACACAAAATTAAACAGTAGCCGTTTACAGGTTCGGGATACACTGTAACTTCAACACTGATATATGGAACTACAGGGAGTAAACTGATGAATTACAAGAGAAATTGTTACTTTCAAGGTTACTTCCTGCAAGCCGATCAGTCCTACCAACCGCAGGTAGTATTATACTCTGCTAAAATGTGTTACTACTAGAACCAGTGTTAAATTCTAACAATCTTCTAATTTACATGAACTCTGTTTTCAAAATCAAATAACTTTAAAAATACTTTAATTAAAATGCAGTATATTGTACTTAAAAAACCTGAAATGTATTAAAGTAAACTTGTCTTGTTACTTTTCCCACCTTTTGGCATGGATTTCACAGATTTATTCCCTAAAGTAAATTATGCTCTTTTAAACCAAATATCTCTAAAGTGCTTAAACTGATCAAAAAAGCAAAAAAGACAAAAAGATTAATGATGCTTAAATCTGGGTAGATGAAAATTCCTGTTTATTTGCATATTGCATAGCATTTTATTATTATTAATACTTACTAATTAAACATATCTTTTATTATTATTAATGAATTAGTTATTAAGTAGGTTAAATCACATGAAAACAACACAAACCTTCAGCAAACTTTTTTTCTGAATCTACGGCAACAACCTACCACTGCCTGCACTTGTATCAAATGACAATTAAGTGTTCCCAGTAAAAATTATGTCCAACTCAAACCTTTACATGATTGTGGTGGAAGCCTGTTCAACAGTACTAGGAAGGAATTTTTTTTACTAACAGCACATTAAAAAACACAAAAATCAGTCGGAATTATATTTTATTTCCCGTTACCTAACTTTTACATAATCATAGGCCTGTCCCAAAATATATCGCTACATCAGCTGTTAAACAAGACACAAATATTGTGGCCCAAAATGAGAAGCCGGTCAGCAAGGGGAAATCAGGTACAAGCTGCTTGATCGAAACAAGCAAACATGAGGAAATCAAACCAACAGAGAAGCTTGGGATTTTTTTTTAATGACAAAGACAAAAAAAATTGTACTGATTACTGTAAACCTTTTTTTTTTAAGAAACAAGTTCACTTTAATTCTGTTTTATGAGAACAGATGCTCTGTGTGAAGCTGCACTGCTTTGATGTTGTAACTGAGGGAACGTCCGGAAGCCATTTTCTCCATAATGAACCCTTTAATAATAATCATCATAAGCAATAGGATGGTTGAAAGAAAAAAAAACACACAACTTGTTTAAAATGTAGCTTTCAAAGTGATTAACCTCTCCATTTTCTTTCAACAGCAACTTCTTGACCTACGTGTTTAAAAAACAAGTCGTTCCAACCTAGAGCCTGAAAATTGCATTTTAAGTCCTTTGACAAATTCATTTATGTAGCATTATTTGTTTTACTATTTTTTTTCCATTTTAACCACTTTATGACCAAGTGTATTTTAAAAACCCAAAGACCAGACCCTTTTGGTAATTTTGACCATACTGTAATTTACCTTTTTGTTTTTTGGAGGACACATAGGGTTGTCTATTGAAAAAACATATCTGAAAAACATTTTAAGTACAGCGATGCCTCACATACAGGGCCGGCCCAAGACTTAATGCCGCCTGGGGCGAAGTTTAAAGTGCCGCCCCTTCTAAAGTGCCGCCTGGGGCAATTGCCCCACTCGGCTCCATTGTAGGGCCGGCCCTGCTCACATACATAGTTTTCTTTACCGAAGGACATACTGTTTCCTAATGAGGTCTGATGTTTTTTTTTAAGTATGTCATAGCATGTCCTGCTATGTGAAATGGTTAAAGAATAATATGAATAAAAAATAAAACAATAATAAATCAAATTGTCTGATGGTCTGATATAATGGTATGTACTTACACAGCTGTCTAACTCATAAGCAGCTTCTTACAGCCCTCATTGGTCCTTGAGGTCTCAATTAAGAGTGACACAATACTGTTCCTCAACATGAATCGCACCCTAGAGTATGTTAAGTAAATAAACCTTAGCTGATTTGTTTCTATGGCAGTACCTTTTCATTGTCTTTTGTAACATGACATATTGTGACCTAATTCAGTGTTCTTAGAAAATTATGAATGAGGCAACATACTTGACTGAAGGATTACTATTTATTATGTATGTATTTATAAGGGGTCATCATATTCCATGTTCTGCAACAGGCAAACAAGATAAAAGTAGTGCATATCATTTGGCTCTGATCAAACAAGCTTAGTTATTTCTGGAAAAGGGTTTTGGTATTAAGCAGTACTATGAATAATGTTTCCAATGCTACATTTAGTTTCATATACAAGATTAAGTAGCACCTCACTGTGTTTCTTCACTTGCAAACATGCAGTGGTACATATTGGTTTTGTATCAAATATTATGTTTGAGAAATGTCCCATTGGGATGCACACCTTTGTGTTTAACCCCTTAAGGACCAGGCTGTGTTTTACCTTTTGTGCCATTGGGACCGAGGCTGTTTTAATACTTTTGCGGTGTTCGTGTTTAGATGTAATTTTCTCTTCACTCATTTAGTGAACCCACACAAATTATATGTTGTTTTTTTCAGGACAAGAAGGGCTTTCTTCAGATACCATTGTTTTAATCATATTATCTAATTTCCCATAAAAAAAATAATAAAATATGATGAAAAATGTAAAAAAAACCCACATTTTCTGACTTTTACCCCAAAAATCTTTTACTCATCCAAAAAAGCTAATGAAAAACCCTACTAAATATATTCTACTATTTGTCCTGAGTTTAGAAATACCCAATGTTTTTATGTTCTTTTGCTTTTTTCTGCACGTTATGGAGCATTAAGTACAGGTAGCGTTTTGCTATTTCAAAACCATTTTTTCCAAATCTGGTAATTCTTCCCCCCATGTGCCATTTCGGGTATCTTTGAAGCCGGCCAATGCAATTTACCCCATCAAATCATATATTTTTGAAAACTAGACACCCCAAGGTATTTCAAATGCTAGTATTTTAACCCTTTCCATGCATGAGATTCTACCACCAGCCTTTGCCACACTTTGTGTTAGTATTTTTTTGGTATTTTTTTTTACACAAATTGTACTTTGGGTATACATTTATAGCTCCAGGTATACGTCACTATCAAACAACACCCTAATATGTGTTCAATAACATCTCTCGAGTACAGTGATACCACCCATGCATGGGTTTGACTGCTGTTTGGGGTTAAAAGGCCACATTTGGGAAGTGCGCTTTTTTTCCCCTATTTTGGTCAGTCTGTGCCTATGCCCTATCTTTGAGCCTGGCCACTACAATTTACCTCATAAAACCATATATTTTTGAAAACTAGACAAGGTACTTAAAATGGTAGTATTTAACCCTTTCCATGCATCAGATTCTACCACCAGCCTTTGCCACACTTTGTGGTAGTATTTTTTTTTTTTTTTTTTTCACACAAATTGTACTTTGGGTATAAATTTATAGCTCCAGGTATACGTCACTATCAAACAACACCCTAATATGTGTTCAGGAACATCTCCCGAGTTCAGTCATACCCCACATGTATGGGTTTGTCTGGTGTTTGAGGTTAAAATGCCACATTTTGGAAGTGCGCTTTTTTTTTTCCCCATTTCGGTCAGTCTGTGCCTATGCCCTATCTTTGAGCCCGGCCACTCCAATTTACCCCATCAAACCATTCATTTTTTTAAATTAGACACCCCTTGGGTATTTGAAATGCTTTTATTTAAATTTTTCCACGTCAGGATTTTTGGGAAGATACAGCGCTAATTTTAGCACTTGCTCATAATAATAAACTTTATTTTTTTATTTTATTTATTTTACTCTTTTTGGACTTTTTTTTTACATTTTGCTGGAACTGGATAGTTCCTCTAAAGCATAATAATTTTTAAATGTTACCATGTTTTTTTTAAGCTTTTTCTTTTTTTCTTTTTTTTTTTTTAATTTTTTTATTTTTTTTTAAAAATATTTTACTAATCACATAGTGATTAGAAAGCTGGCCTCCATTGACTTGTATGGTTGAATGCAGTACCTGTATTCAACCAGCAAGTGGAGCCAGAGTTCTCTAGAAGGTCAGGAGACCGTCTAGCGAACTTTTTCAACTTTATTTTTTTTTTTCCCGGGCCGCCGCCATCTTGCGGATGGTGAAGACTGCGTGCAGCTGCGGCTGTGACCGCTCTCCGGAGCGGTCACAGTCCATCAAGAGGTAAGTGTTTGGTGTCGCTGGATGCCTCCTGATCGAGGCATTCCAGCGACACCATTGAAGTTTAGGAGGTGATCGTTGATCGCCTCCTAAACGCTTTTAAAACGGGCGTCCGCCGCCATACAATGTATGGCGGCTGTTGACGCCCCGGGGAGGGGCCAGACATGGCCCATCATGCCGATCTCGGTGTTGCTGAATGCCTCGACATCGAGGCATTACAGCAACACCGTTTAAGCTTAGAAAGTGATCATTGATCACTTTCTAAGCTTGTTTAAGTCTGATGACGTGTCAGGCACGTCATAGGTCGTTAAGTGACCGTTTTGCATGACGTGCCTGACCCGGCAATGGACGTTAAGGGGTTAAGTGGTAATCATGCAAACCGGAAGATGCTCTAGCACAACACAGAAATACAGTGGGGATTATGTACGGAAAGTAAATCCGGTGCAAAGCTCTAAAAGTTGTCTCATGACTATAGCAATCAGTGGAATGGTCCAATCAGCAGGTACTTTCCATAGTTGCAATGATGAGCACACCACCATCTTTTTTATACCAAAATACATTTTATACAAAATCCTCCTGAACATGAACAATGTAGTTCATTAGGTATTATAACCACAGCCTTCACCGAACAAACTAGAATGGTAAAGGGAATACGTTGCCTACGTTCTCCTCTCAGTTTCTGCAGTCAACATTCAAGTCTCTCCATTATGTCATGTCCAGCCTTACATTCAGGCCATATGCTAAGCCACTACATGTTTAAATCCCATTCACTTTTTAGCCTCTACTATGTCTACTTCATTACATCTAAGCCTCGGACCCTTTACATTATTACCTCTAGTGCTAACATTTTGTGTTATGTATGTAAATGTTTCTATCACGTCCTCCCTCTTCTCTCATCCATACTATATATATTATCCCAATAACAAGAACTGAATTCTGCTTAGCCCCCATGCATTTGCGAAATAGATACAATTAAAATTGAAAGGTACCATACAGCTATCATATGCATTAACATACATATGATGACTGTAACATCCCTTTAATGCTAGTGAATAATGTACAGCCGTCTGAGATGGGACTTTTAGGTGATATTACTATACATACTCACTGTCCTTCTGAATGTCCATGGCACAGATTTTATTTGAAAATCTGTATTTATTAAGATACTCTTAATAGTGCTTTTTAATACAAGGTTTATTTGCTATAAAGCTTTTTACAGATATCTAAACGGAAAAAAGAAACTTTTTCCTTTACTGGCATTACAATTACATGGCTTCATGATGTCATTATCCAATACTTACATGCTACTGGTTCTCTGCTGACTTTCAGTATAAAGCCTGGCATATCTAGAAAGCAGACAAACCTGAAAAGCAAATCGCCTGTCAAAAAGCCAATTCTACATTTGTGTGGCTTGACTAGTCTGCAGCTGTGAGCACTTGGCTATAGCTAATGTTAAAATGAAACATAGCCTTAGAGAAACAAAAGACTTGGTAGAAAGTTGCAGTAGAAAAAATATTTAAACCTTTCATTACGGAATGGTGCTCTAGCTAGTAGGATAATGATTCAGTTATTTACCACATAAAAATATAAATGTCCACAATATAGGATATACATCTGCTATTTCTATTTCACTGTGAAGCCATTTATACATAGAAACAGAATAATGCACCTACGGATACCAGGCAGAACATGATCACACTGTGATGTGACCGCATACTGATGGGCCTTTCAGAATCAAAATTTTAGGTATATTGGGATAAATTTGGAGCAATACAGAAATAAATCTAAGATTTGCAGTTGAACTATCAACGGACTGTATGTGTAAAATAAACAAAACAGTTAAAAATAAACTGCTAGCTGTTATGGTTTTACCCTGCTTGCCAAGTTGATGTATGTATTTTACCGGTTGTGGCGCTATTTCCACTTCTGGGTTTGGGAACTCTGGCTACAGTCTAATTGTTTCAGCTGGGCCTTCTTATTTGCATACCTGGGAACTCTTTGGTTGAGATTAGTTTGCCTTGTGAGGTAGTGTAAAGTGAGAACAGAAGTGGTCCTAGAACTGTGCTTTGGGGTACACCAATTCAGAGGTAAAGGAAAAGTGTTACTGGAGAGGGAGATGCTGAATGTGCATTCGGAAAGGTAGGGTGAGAACCAGGAGAAAGCAAAGTCATGAAGACCAAGATCATTAAGAGTTTGAAAGAGAAGAGGGTGGTCCACAGGGTCAAAACCAGCAGAAAGGTCCAATAGGATTCGCATAGAGTAGTGACCCTTGAATTTAGCAGTGCGTAGGTCATTAGTAAAATGTTGAGAATGGAATCTAGATTGAAGGAGGGACAAGTTGAAGTCAAGAAACGTAGTTAGTTGAGTGTATGCAATTTGTTCAAGAAGAAGCAGAGAGATGGGACGATAGTTAGACAGATCAGTCGGGTCAATGGAGGGCTTTTCTAATATTGGAGTTGTGGTAGGAGGAGGATGGGACAGATCCAGTAAAGAGGAAGAGGTTGAAGATATGAACTAGCGTAGATAAGTGAGACCGGGCAAGATGAGATTGGATAGGATCGAGGTGACATGTAGTCCGACAAAAGGAAAGAAGAGCAAGAACCTTCATTGATGATTGGTTCTATTATTTAAGTATGTAGTTATGAAGTATGTGGTTATTGGAAGGGGTAGTTGTGATAATGCAAAGAATGGAATTGTAAGTTCTGAAAGTGTCGTTTAGGATTATGAGACAGGGAAGACAAAAGTATATGGCATAACAAGGACATCATTAGGCAGCACATACTGGTGTGTTCTATTTTTAGAAGTTGAATGTGCAGTAGGGCTCTCGTTCCCCTTTAACCAATTACTTGAGGATTATAAGAGTTGCGTACTACCCAATAGTACTATTTTATGCAGAAAAGTCTTGATTTTCTATGCCTGCTTTTGAGGGCAGTAGGGATCAGGAGTCAAGGTGATCAAGGGATCACCACTGATTGGCCCACTGAGTTGTGAAATCAATTGAAGTTTGTACATTTACTCCACTACAGAATAATATTTTATCATCAACCTTTCAATTAATTAACTAGCTTACATAGAATAGTTGCCAATTTAGCCACTAATTAATTTGTATGTGTGTGTGTGGGGGGGGGGTATAATTGTCACCATATGAAGACGAATGTTGTTCTAACTAACTGTTATTTCAGGTAATAGTTCCACACCTTCCACTACCATATGGTGGTAGTAGTAGTAGTGAATCCTAGAACTATATTATAAAATCAGATTACTACAATAGTGAAGGGCCAGAAGTATATTAAAAAGATTAGTGAAAGCTCAATTCTATATTGTAAAATAAGGTTTCTACAGCAGTGAACACCCAGTACTATATTATAAGATGAGGTTATTACGGTAGTGAATGCCCAGTACTATATTATAAGATGAGGTTATTACGGTAGTGAATGCCCAATACTCTTTTATAAGATGAGGTTACTAGGGTTGTGAATGCCCAGTACTATATTATAGGATGAGATTACTAGGATATTGAACACCCAGTACTACCGTATATTATAAGATGAGGTTACTAGGTTAGTGAATGCCCAGTACAATATTATAAAATGAGATTACTATGGTATTGAACGCCCAGTACTATATTATAGATGAGGTTATTACTGTAGTGAATGGCCACTACTATATTCTAAGATGAGGTTACTGCATGCATTGAACATGTTTTTAAGGTAAATAGAGATGAGTGTTTTTATATGACCAGATGACCAAGGAGTTTAATCATGAATTACCATCAGATACATAAGAAGTAAAGCTAAATTGTCTTTATTTTCCCTTAAACTGCCTGCTAGTTTCAGACCGAGAGGTGAAAATATCTGTCGGTCCCCACAGCCACATCTTAATACAAGGGAAGGACATCTCACCCAAACTAATTATTCCTGGAGAGTAAAGTATTGTTTGTTACTAGAGAACTATTGCAGAGGAGCAAGACCGGAACTTATTTTCTAACCTTTTGATTGCCAAGAAGGAAAGGTGACCTCTCTGATACTTCAAAGGGTTAACAGACCTGAA